>CATQJA010002710.1:472500-1072500 GCA_958295435.1 Mesorhabditis spiculigera | reverse complement strand
ACAAAAATTGAAAACACGAAAAGTTTGAATTGGCCATTTTTTGACAGATTTTCAGCAAGAAGTAAAAAATTTGTCGAATTTAAGTAGCGAACAATTCTCTCACCTGTATCCCCTGAATCGGCCCCTTCCGCGCAACATTGGCTAGCACGATCTCGTCTCCGCATAGGTAGATGTTCCGCAGCACGCCGGCCATTCCGGTGAGCCCCTTGCCCTCACGGGAGCCGAACACCCACTCGAGGACGCTGGGCAGCAGCAGCAGGCCCTTGTAGTGGGCCGTCGCGCCGTCGACGCTGAGCCGCATCTATAATGGCATGGTTGGGCATCCCCAATTGCCGCTTACCCCCAATTGGTCGGCTTCCCAATACACGGCATGCCATTTCCCGTCGTTGAACGCGTCGCGGGTCGTCAGCGTCACGGTCTCGCCCCCATTCACAACTTCGCCGACGAGTTGACCACCTAAATCCACATTAAGACCTCGAGGGGGCAACGCTTACCCTTGACGTAGAGCTGGAACCAGTGGAGCCCGTCGACGCTCTCCCAGGTGAAGATTGAGAGCAGCGGATGGGTGAAGCGGATGTGGAAAAGGAGTGAAAAGTGCTCGGATGGGGCACGGCTCTGCCCGACAAGTCGCGCGTTCTTCGAGATGAACGTGACGGGCTCGAAGACCACTTGAATCATGAATTAAATGAATAAGCGTGCCAAAAACCCACTTTTATTCCGGCATATCAACGGGCCAATCGTCACGTTGATTGCCGATGTGGCTGTGGTGCCGCCTAAGAATAGCGTGGTGACGGGCAGAATATGCGGAAACGGATTCCAGCCCGCGTCTACGCCATCTTCCCCCGAATCGCAGTTGCACATCCTAAAAGTAAGCGAGTAAAACGTACTATGGTACTTCAGGGAGAAATTTGGGCTCTAATCGATACCGATTGTGCGTGCACGTCGAGTTGACCGCGCAGCTGCACATTCGCGAATAGGGCGGGGCCTAAAAGCGTTTTTGTAATAGAATGACTAATTTTTGTGGCTTACCTCGCCCCACTGCAAGGCGTGCTTATCCCCGCGCGTCGCGTACCAACTTGAAGGCGTTCGCTCGTCGTTGTACGTCATCAGCTTGGCTCCGCCGCGGCATCCGTAGGACATCCACTAAAGACGCCATGCTCTGTTTCTTTCGCATTATCGGGGGGATCAACTGCTTTTCTTACGCTCTAATTTTTCAATAAAAAAATAGTGAAAGTGTTTTTGTTTGTTTGTAAGTTTTTCCTAAGCGTGTAAATGAAAAGATCGATTTTCGACCAAAAAAGTGGGATTATTTACCAAAATTTCGGCTTTTTAAAAGTTTTTCTAGTTAAATATTGTTCTTGTTAGTAAAAAATACTATTAAAACATTTGCGATTAAGCCACTAAACGTTTTCAGAAAGAACCCATGCTTTTAAAATCATTACAAACCTGTTGACACTCATCAAAACCTTCAACCAGCCCGTCCAGCTCGTCCTCCCCAATGCCGTAGTCGAGCGCGCGCTTGACCGCGCCCGGCGTTTGCTCTCCCTTCACGACGAGCGCCGTTTTCATGTCGTGCTCGAGCATGGACGTGACCTAACGTTTTAACATCACCGCAAAACTCGTAAAACTCACAATAACGTTCCCGACCGGATCCACGTCCCGCTTGCACTGCATTTGAAAGGGCGTCAATCTCGAACCACCGTCGATATCAACCGTGATATTTCTGAAATCGGGGTTTTTGTTAGGAAAGACTTGACATACCTGGTCTTTGCATTGCTCGGCTCGGTTTTCTTGAATTTGCGATCGCGGAAGAAGAACCATTCCTCGCAGGAACGGTAGTGCTCGGCTAAAAAGGTGAAAATTTCTTACAGCGAATCAAGATACTTACAAGTGTGACAATTATTTCCGGAAAACCCCTTCTCGCACTGGCACTCGTATTCGGTCAGCGACGTCTGCGAGCACAGCCCTCGATTAGCACAGGGATTCGGCAAACACCTAAGAAAAAGGCGTTCTCTTTGAAATGTCCAAATTCGCACTGTCGAATTCAAAATGTGGAAATTCACAAAGTTGAAACTTAATAATGTCAAAATGGCATAATGTCGCCGCTATAAACTTTCAGCATTGTGAGTTTCGACAATCGGATAGCAAATCCAGAAAAGCTTTCTTACACGTTTTATTAAAAATGTCAGAAATATCGGGTTTTTTACCAAAATTGCTGATTTTTGACAAAATGTTCGTGTATTTACGTTTTTAGATAGTTTTTCTAAGTTACCAGACATTTCTAGACTTCGACAAAAAAGTTCGGTCCCCCGATAATTTGGAAGAACCAACATACCGGTCGACCATGCCGCACTTCATCCGTTCCACTTTCCCCTCGGTGCGCACGGTCGCGAAATCGACAGTGGTGCTCCGATAGCAGCCAGCAGATGCTAGCACCAACGACGACAGTTGCACCGAGATTCGGCGGACCTGCAAATCGCGAAAAATGAGATTTTCTCCCCGTTTCCTACCTCGGAACCTTCCAGCCACAAAACGGTAAACCCGTCAATGTCGACCTCAAGCCGCGAGCCTCGAATTCTCAGAGACAGGCTGTGCCATCCTCCATCGGCTACCCATATCGCTAAAAAGCATTAATAAAGGTGCACAATCTGCTATTTCTTACCTGGATGTGAGATCTGCTTGAACTTGGTGACGTTCGAGATCAGCTGCAGCGTCTTGCCGTCTTCCAGCGATACCTGAAAACCGGGGATTTGTCACCCTAAAATTGCCTTACTTTTAAGAGGGTCCCATTCTTCTTGTCGAGCAGGTTGAGCAGCGTCGATGGGATGGGCAGCGTGCGGAACTCGAAGGAGAACGGCAGGAAGGAGAACGGGACCCACGCGGCGGCGCCGTGGTGCAGCGAGATTGAGGGCGGGCGGGCCATCTGAAGAATATATGAATGGTTTATTCAACCGGGTAATATAACGTAGGCAAAAAATGATAAACACGTAAAGTGAAAAAAAAACATGGGTGAAAGACGAGGGACGGGGATAATAGGTTTTTTGCTTAGGAGGGATTATGGGCTAGGGGAAGGGTTTCAAGACTTTTCCTAAAGCGTTTCGCGCTGGTCGGAGGGTTCAAGAGGAGAGGTGGCGGAAGTGAATTCCATAGTTTTATGATGCGTCGTGAAAAGATAGACCTAGGGGTATCTCCTACGCTGTTAAATCTAGTGAGCTGGAACCTGTGGGAACTCCTAGAAGGTCGCGTCGCAAGTTTAAGAAATTTGACTGGATAGCTCTGCTGGAAAATTATTCGATAGCACAGGACGAGGTCATTTTGGTTTCGGCGTGTTTCGAGGGTGGGGATTTCAAAAAATGCTAGCCTCTCTTCATACGGAATTACGGGAAACCCTGGGCAAAGTTTAGAGTAGGCATGAAAGGTAAATCTTTTCTGGACATTTTCGATCTTCTGAATCAGATATTTGCGGGATGGAGACCAAACTTCACTCGCATATTCCAGAATCGGTCTACATAAAAAAAGCGCGGATATAAGTAGTTTTATTGGGTACCTGAATCTTTTTGATGATTAAGTACGAAATTCGCGCCGCTCTTGCGCAGATTTCAGTGATATGCGGCTTGAAAGAGAGCTTATTTGTGTATCTAACACCGAGATCCTTGATGATATCGACCGTTTCGATTGGGCTATTTGCGAGAAGTAAGGGAGGTGCGGGACTTAGGGAAGTTAAGCAAAAGGTCTTATTAACGGCGAGGGACATCCCATTTTCCGAGGCCCATTTTTCTATGATAGAGATGTCGGACTGGATAGAGGTGTGGGGACTGGGACCTGAGCGCGGCCCAATACCTGCATAGATTTTGAGATCGTCAGCGAATAAGAGATTTTTGTTTACTAGAAGGGGTGGGAGATCATTTATGAAGATCAAAAAAAAGTATGGGCCCTAAGACACTACCCTGCGGGACCCCCGAGGTTTGAGGACGTGGCTTAGAAACTGAGTCTCCGTTCTGTACATGAAAAGTCCGACCGGTGAGATAGGCTTTCAACCACGAGTATATGGGAACAGGCAGGCCCGTTTGGGCGACTTTATCTAGGAGAATGTGATGGGGGACTTTATCAAAAGCTTTTGCTAGATCGAAATATATGCTTATTGGTTTTTCACCGGAATCTAACATGTTGGCAAAGTCATGGAACATTTTGATGAGCTGCGCGGTGGTAGAATGAGAGGCTCTGAATCCAAACTGGGCCGGGGAAAAGAACTGTTTAGCATCTAGAAAAGAAATTATTTTGTGTTTCAGCGCAACTTCAATAACTTTGCAAATCGATGATGTGAGGGCTATTGGGCGATAGTTTTGGGCCTTAGTTTCGTCGCCGGTCTTAAAAAGGGGTACTATTCGAGAAAGTTTCCAGTGAGCGGGGATATCACCTTTTATAAGATTTGAAACGGTTTAGAAACTCTTAAAAGATCTTAGACAGAAAAATATTTCATTTTGTATGTTTTTTACCTTAGTAAAGGTTAAAACCTTATCAAATTATCATATTTTCCTTATTCTGGATACTTGAATTTTCTTTATCTTTTCTTCACTTTTTCTTGATTCTTTATTTTTTTGTTGCTTTTTGCCTTTTTTTTCTTGACTACGAATGCTCCAATTTCCGTATTTCGTATTTTCCGGAAACCTGAATTTCGTTGATGTGAACTACCCTTTTAAAAAATTTGGCCTTATGATTATTTAAATAGTTTCCTTTTTTATATACTATCGCTTTCAACTCTTTTTTTAGATCAATGAAGCTCTCGGTCGCGCATGAAAAGCCCCTGCTCCCCGCCGAGGCCCCAGCCAACGCGGCGCCGAACGCCTGTGCAGAAACGCCGTCGCCCATCGCCTTGCCGAAGCTCACCCCCGGTAAAGTAAGCGCCTTAATCTTTTGGTGAAAATCTTCTTTTTTAGGATGAACCGGGCCCAAGCTGCTCCGCGCCTGCAAAGGATTCGAGGATGCAGTACGCGCGCGATCGCCTCGGTCTCTTGCTCGTCAGCCCAAACGTCAAACCACAAGCTTGGACATCATCGTAAATATCTTTTTGTGATTGACATCGTTTTTTATTTCACTGACGATTTGCCAGGCACCGACGCGGCATGACCATCAAACTTTACTGCCTTCAACATCGTGGGACTACTTTACAGTTTGTAAAGGTTTTATAGGCCCTCCTTGCCGGACATTGCTGAGCCGGCGCCGGCGCCGCCAAAACGAAGCCGCCGAAAAGAAGGTATGGCGCTACCAGAGGATTTGTTACGACCTTTTTTTAGACGTTCGCTGCGATGCCCTAGGCGACAATTTCATGGTTTATGCTCCACCGCAGGTAAGAAACTTCTTTTAACAATACATTCAAAATTAGGAAGACTCCCTCTACAGCACTCTACGATCCGCCGTCAAGGGACAACCCGATATCGACTATAGAGCGAGTCCCGTGCAGATCCGACTCAAGACGAAACAGCCGAGTAGCGAGGATCTGGTTAGCGCTCCTAAAGAATTAGAAAATATCGTGTAGGCGTCGCTGGCCAAAACCGATATCCACGCATTGCCAGCGCCGACATCTCGATGTTGGCCACCGATGCCTGGCCACGCATCAGTGTCCCGTGCTAAATTGGTGAGTCTTTTTTATTTCGTCGAAATTAGCCTCTTTTTTTCAGCGGCCCAACGTTTCCACGCCGCAGCGATTGAACGCGTTGGTGCGCGAGATGAAGCAGGTGAAACAGCAGTAAGTTGGCATCCGTTGGCGGTGATGACTCTCGCTTTCTAGGTGGATGGCGTGGGCACGGTTGACGAATCGGCGGAATCGACGAAGCAACTGGTTGCTGAGGGCGATATGCACACATACAGAAGAGCAGCCCCCGCTCCCACCAGATTCATGAGCTTCATCGTTGTATTTCTTGTATTTTGGGTTGTCGCAATTTTCCGAGGAATTCCCATTTTTCTTTTTTGTCACTTTGTGCTTTTATCGATTGCCATAAGACCAGCGGTCTTTGATTTTTCCAAAACCTAATTTGTGAACGTTGATGTTTTAGTAGCTTTCTATGTTTGTGATAAAGCCTAGTAAAGGGAAACCGGTTGATTTTAAGCGAGAAGCCACTTTAGATTCGTATGGATTTGCCGAAAATTCCAACCTGGCATGGCGCATCAAGATCGCTAGGCGCGTGCGACAGCAGATCGACCCCGTTGAGTAACATTCTTGCCAAGCAACCGTGAAACGAAGACTCGACGCCCGGTGAGAAGTCGTCTGGCGGTCGGCCGGCGACATGGACCTACAACAAAGTGGCCTCAAGTTGCTTCACTGGTGGCACCTGCGAATGTAGGTCCAATTTCCTGTATAGGCCCGTCGGGGTTGTTTGGTTTAGCATGACGCCGTCGATGCTGCAAGACATTAGAAATAAGCTTGCGGGTTTCACCAACCTCAGCTGAACTGAATCGAATTGGTGCACCCAGCGCATTTCGTGCCATTCCCCGTCGTCCAGAGCTCGGCCTCCCGAGATTTTTGACGGGGAGAGAGAGCCTGAAAAGGGTGAATGGGGGTTTTCGAAGTAACGGGCTCAGGTATAAGTTAAACTCTTCTCCAAGCAACCCACCAAAATCGAAGATGACTTGGATGGTGCCCTGCGTAATCTGGGCGATCAGCACGTCCCCGTGGTCTGACAGTGAGAAGAAGAAGAGTCCGGAGCGGAATGTTCTAAAAAGCAGGGTTCGAATTTGGTTTTGTAGGAACCTGAATTGGACCGTGAGCTCGTTCTCGTACATGGCAACCAGCGCCGTCTTCGAGACGTCCACGGTGAATGGGGAATCGACGAGTGAGAGCATCCTCGTGTCTGGAAAAGTGATTTAATTTTGTAGCGTTTTTGTCCACTAGATTTTGTAGTTTTATACGACATTACCACCTAGAAGATCTTACAGGAAATTTATAGGAAAAGATCTCAGGGTTGTTCAAAAGCACGTTTCTGGAGGGTTTTCGCCTTCAGAAATTAGAAACATAGAGAACGGATTGAGAAATATTATTCAGAACCAGTGGAAAAAGACCGCTTCGCCGCCATTTTCCACTGGACCCCGTCCAGGAATCATGAATTTGAATACCTTCTTCTTTTAGCCTGCGGCGCAAGAACCTGAGTAATGGCGCCAATAAGCCTGCGGCGCTAGAGCCAGCGTTCCGCTAGATCCTTTGAGCCTGCGGCGCTAGCTACTGGTTTTTCTCCAGGTCTTGCCTGCGGCGCGAGAGCCTGGACCAAGGACCTGTTGTTTGGCCTGCGGCGCTAGAGCGAGGGTCAGGCCTAAACCTCGCACACCGAGAGCCTAGAAATATGTTTAGTTGCTAGACTACCAAAAAGCAAAAAGTAGGATTTGCCCAGGATCCGAACCCACGACTATAAGCGTAGTAGGCCGGGCGTAAATCCACTACACCACGGGGTAGATGGGAACAGGCGGCGGGAAAGCCCTCTTCTGTTCCGGGGAAACGCGGGCGGGGAAGCACAGAAAAGGCTGACCCAATGCCCCGGGAGGGAAGCCTTCTGGTCACTTTACAAAATTAAGTTTTTGAGTCTGAATCTGCAGAAAATTTGTAAAGAGAATAAGATGCGCGTGATCCCCACTATCGAATACATAACTGGTCCAAATTTCAGCCCGAAATTCCAAACGCGAATCGAGTTATGGCCCGAACACCACGGCTCGTCGCCCATTTTGTTAAGGATTTTTACTATTTTGCTTGTAAAAGTGTTAAATGGAGGAATTTCGGAAAACAAAAAAATGCGTTTTTGGCGAATGTTGTTCTCCACATCCATGCCAAAAATCAGCTCGAAATTCGGCCTGACGGCCGAGAAAACGGCCGTACAGAAAACAAACATACTTTTCTCGCTTATAGGATAGGAGGATTCCCCATGTTCTCCGCTAGCTGCCCTGATCAGGGCGGCTTTTTTATTACACACCAGGGTTGAAAAACCGCTTCGCGGCTTTTCAACCCTGGCCCCGTCTAACGCACATGATAGTCAAAAATATGCATATTCTTCCAGGACCTTGATCGCAAAAAAATGAAAAGAACCCCTTTCGCGCCCTTATATAGGCTTACCGCACTTCCGGCGCATGCAAATTGCCTCCTAACAAAGAGGTTTCTCGATATCTTTACAAAAACTCGATTTTAATAGCGAAAACAGTAATTTTTCCAAACTTTTATGTGCGTGCACTTATCTCGGCGCCATTACGCATCTAATGACGTATCATATGTGCCTTAAAAGCCTTCCCCTGATCCGATACGTGCGGAACAGCCGGACGGAAGTTGCATGCAAATGCACACACACAGACACTATTTTTTTATATATAGTAGGATTTTCAGGGGTTGCTCTTGCTTTTTCAACGCCGAAATTTGTCGTTAACCTATGTTTATCAGGGGAACCCGTATGGTTAAATTTAGGCCTCGTTTTCAATCGCCAAAATAAACAGTTGGACCGGCTAACCATGATCGCAAACAGTGATGACGAGCGCTGGGGTGTGGTGCTTCTTGTGTTCGCTGCGGAACACGGGCACGATTCGGATCAAATTGGCGAGCAGGTCGACGTGCTGCCAGGGCGGAACGTGCGAAAGGGAAGAGTAGAGGACCTAAAATACAGTCTATTTGTCTTTAGGCTTTTTCTGACCATATTGCGCCCGGTGGCCGTCCTGATATTCCGCGGGGGCCCATCGCCCATCGACGTCTGCACGTAGAAGGCCGAGATTTGCCCGAGGACGGCTGGAAATCAGAAGCTCAATAAACGTAATATTAGCTTTTTTAACCCAGTTAAAATCTGAATTTTTCTGCTAAGGTCTGTTAATACAATTTTAGATGGACTTTTCGCCTTTAAAACTTTTTGAAAGATATTTGGAAAGTATTTGTCTTCACGTAACCGGAGTTTCCCGTCATTTTTAAAAAGTTTTAAAGGGTTTAGAAGCCGGTTAGGTGTATAAACGGGTTAAAGCAGGTCGATGAAAGCCGTCTTCTACTTTTTTCTCTTGGACACCTTTCCAAAACTGATCAAGCAACATTTAAGTTTTAAATACTTAAAAGTTACATTTTAATCAGCCTAAAAATATCAAAACACTAACCTATGCGGGTGACCCGTTTAATTTGAGGGAAGATGACCTCGGTGTCCGAGTAGGAGACATCCTGGCAGTCGGCTGATACTGAAAATGGGTTGCTGTTGCTGAATCTCAAAGTTTTTCATAATTCTTATGACTTTTCATAAAGACTACGGGTTTTAGAGTGTTTTTCCTAGGGTATGATATCCCGGTTTCTTCCGTTTAAGCTATATTTTTCGGCCTGTCAATGATCATATAGTGTATTTTATAGTGTTTTAGTAGTTTTGAGTGCTAGAAACTCTAAAAAATATTTTCTAATTTTGAAAAGGCGCGCATTTTTACCTTTTTTGGAAATTTTTCATAAATTCTCACTCAAAAAGTTTTCACGAGGAGTGCCACAACACCAGTTCGAACTTTCACTTTTCACCGGTTTATCCAATGTAGAGTTCTATCTCTCTCACTCGCTCTCTCTCGCTCTCGCTCTCTCTCTCCCTCTCTCTCTCGCTCTTTCTCGCTCTCTCTCTTTCCCTCTCCTGCTTATCCCTAATTCTGCCATTTCCGGGCCGCCCCTCCCCTCCGAAACCCCCGAAATCCCTTTGTCGTGCGCTTCGTGGAACGGCAGTTCCTCTCCAGTAGGTGGATTGAGTAGAAGAGGGGAGGAGGAGGCTTCACGATGGGGAGGAAGGGCCCAGTTAGCACTCACTCACCCTACCCCCCCTTGGGGCCTTGTCCAAATGTTCGGCAGAGGCCTCAAATTGAATCTACGCGCTGCTTCCACGAACGGCCAAGTAGGGCCGGGGGGGGGCACCGGAAAAAAGATGATCCATCGGTGGTGGCGACGTGTCAAGAGGTGTCATTAGGTGTCGCGTCTAGTTGCGCCTTTTTCGGCGTTTATTTTGGCAAAAATGTGGTAATTTTTTCTTGGGGTGATGGATTTGGGTTGTCAGGCGAAGGCGCGCGGGTCGGGTTGACGTGAATAAATAGCGTTCCCCGGGCTGACTCTTGGCAATGATCCATCTTCTGGTTTTTAAAGAAGCTTGGACCGGAGGAATTTTTAGATACGCGAGAGAGGGAGAGAGAGAGAGAGAGAGAGAGAGAGAGAGAGAGAGCGAAAGAGAGAAAGCGTCATTTGGTGCAACACGTATCTGTCAACACTCGGTGGACGACACGAGTCGATTCTCGCGGTTTCCAGTTCCTTTGAATTTCACTTCACTTCTTTTCACACGTGCGGTTTACGGCCCTCGCTGCCGCCTGCCCACCAGGATGTACCCTTCCAATAATTGCAGTCACCCCAGCCTAGGGAAACATTTGTCTTTGCCAGCCGCCTTCTTCTTCCCCGGCGCTCGTCAGATTTGCATAAATGTTAATTATGAGGTTCCGACCAGGCGGGGGCAATCGAATCGCTGCGACATCATGCCCCCTCCCCCGGGGCAGATGGGCCTCAACAAAACACTCGAACAGCTAGCTCGTTATCGGGTGCAAGAGGTTGTCATGTTGTATTGAGTGGGAAGATTAGCGTAATTGGAGCATTTTAAACGCGGCTAAAATTTGCTGTGAAAGGCTAGCTTGGCTTAAAGTGAATTTCTAGACTTCTGGCCTCTTTTTCTGGATTTTAGATGCCTTTGAAGGTGCAAGAAAGCGCGAGAATAAAGTTTTTTTTCTAGACTAGGTCTCGACAACTGCGCTACGCAGCAAAAAACGTTCGATTGTATTTCGAAAGGCAATCCAAGCAAGCTGTTTTGGGAAAAACGCTATGAGCTGCAAGCGTAATTTGGTGTATCGCGTAGCGGTCGATACCTAGGGAAGGAAGGGGTTGATTCTGCGACTTCCTAGCACCTTTAATGGCTTTGAAACAATCTGAGAACGTTTTGGGTTTTTCGTAGTTTATCTGCTAGATCTCTCTTGCTCTCTCTCTCTATCTCCCCCACTCTCTCTCTCTCTCGCTCTCTCTCTCTCTTTCTCTTTTTCTCTCTCGCTCTCGTATTTTCCAGTAAAGTGCGCAAAAAAACGGGTTGTTCCCCTCGCCCGATTTGGACGGCCCCCAATTTTCCAACTTGAAGCCCGCTCCCTCGGGCCGTGTATTCGTGTGTGATGGGACCTGGCCCTCATCCATTCCACCCCAATCCAATGGACATTATGGTCCTAGGGCCACTGCCGAGAGAGAGAAAGAGAGAGAGGTAACCTGAACTCTCATATATTTACTTTTAGGGTGGCCCCTAGATGGGGCAGTCCAGAATGGGACTCCTGCCAATGGCTTATGCAACATTGGTGAGAGAGAGAGAGAGATGGAGAGAGAGAGAGAGAGAGACAGAAAGACAGAGCCCGCTCGTCACTCGAGTGGAAGGAACCCGGGGATTGTGCCCCCGAGGGCACAAACCCACAGCCCCGGGGGTGCCAATGAAGTGTGACACTTTGTCGTGTTTGTTGTGTGTTGTTTGGGGAAACAAAAGAATAAAGAATTCGTTAGAGTACTCTACGCACCTATAGACACCTAGCCTGTTGAGAGTAGTGTGTCGGAATTACTGTTTCAGGAATTTTTCTTGAAAACCTGTTTTTGAGAGCCGGAAGAACATGGGTGGGGCCTAGAGCGAGAAAAAGCGAGATAGAGAGTGATAGAGAGCGAGAGAGAGAGCGAGAGAGAGAGAAAGAGAGAGAGTGGAGAGACTGCGACGAGAGAGAGAGAGAAAAAGAGGGAAAGACAGAGAGACACTCTAGAAGCACACAAAAATTGTTTTAATCCCTGTCATTCCCCCTCCTGTTATGGCCTCGAATCCGACTCCCCGACACTACAAAGCACATCCGGTTTGTTTTATTTATGGCCTGCCCCACCCCATCCCTCATTTCTAATATGCAAATGACATGGCTTATGGCCTTGGGCTGGGCCCTATCATTATTAAGGTCCCGCATCCACGGTCCACCCCCCGCTCTACCAATTGGAAATAATAAGGGGATGGCTGACCCCTCATCCGTAAGTCCCCAGCCTCATGCACAAATTCACACCCTGGGGCTCTGGTTGGGGCCAACATTAGGACCCAACGGCTATGATTTGACACCTTGAGGTGATGGAGGTTGATGGATCGTTTTGGGGGAGGTCGGCAGAAGGGATCTGATAGACCGGGACGTTGCGTGCGTGGGATAATTGGAATTGGGCTAATTAGAGAGATTAGAAGCAATTTGCATAGAAATGGTCTTTGCTAGCTTGCCTTGGGGAGATGTTCCGCAAATGGTTTCTGCTAGCTTGCCTCCTGTATTCTCTACCCCGAAAAAAGGAAAGCTCCAGCTGATTCTCCGCAATCCACATGTTGCAAATTCCGTTGGTTTTTTTTCGGACAAACCCGACACAGCTTGTGGTCTCTCTCTCTCTCTCGCTCTCTCTCTCTCTCTCGCTCTCCCTCTCTCTCTCCCACCCAAAAACAACAACTTGAGCGGCCAGGTGGTGGCGCGCACAACTTGGTGTTGCCGTTTTTATGGCTGGTGCTTCGGGATCAAAGCCCCTGATCGAAGGTTGTAAATCTAGGGCCACTGTGTGGGTCCTCGACCAGGTTAGCAGCTGCTTTTTATTCGGCACCATTCTCTCTCTCTCTCTCCCCCCTCTCTCTCTCTCTCTCCTTCGGATTTTAAGGTTTCGGCAGGGACTAAGCTGATACGGCAGTCTAGCAGAGATTCTTTGCGGAAATTGCGGCTTTGCGGCTAGCACAGATCCTTTCGGAAGCTAGCGGTACTCTATGAGCTTTTCGACGTTATGGCCCCTGGAATGAGTCTTTGTGCCGGCATTGATCCTTTAGGAGAGGGAGGCTGGCAGTGACTCTTTCGGAAAGGGTCGACTAGCAGGGATTCTTTGGGAACTTTCCTAATCTTATCTCGACGTTGTCCGGATCTCCGGCTCATCCGAATACCGTATTCGTTTCCTTTCCGTCCGGTTTTTGCTGTTTTTACCACCTATCCGGTGGAGCTCCAATTTTCCCGGTATTCATTCGGTCCCCAAAAAAATGGGATAAGTGCCCGGTAGATGGGGGTATATTTCTATTCCGGGGCACCCCTAATCCCGTCGATCCGGTCGCTAAAGTGCCGTGTGAGTGCCAAAAAACACCGGGGAGCCTTCTCTCTTCTCTCAAGCACTAATCCCCTCCATATCCCCCCCCGGGCATAACCACACAAAAAATAGCGGGATTTTTTCGGAGCGAGAGAAAGAGAGAGAGAGAAAGAGAGAGAAAGAGAGAGATAGAGGAAGAGAGAACGAGAGAGAAGCAGAGACAAAAAGCTATCCCAACAACTATGCTATTGGGACAAAGGACGGCGTGTGAATTTTTCACCGGCCCGTCCGGCCCCTGGGGGTTCACACACGTGCTCCTACGGCATAAAGGAGCTTATTTTGGGTACTGGCAAATGCATAAAAATAGCGGGATACCAGAGATTGTTGAGGAATTTTAGGAAGCGTCATTTGGGATGGGTAAGCTAGCAGAGACGCTGCAGGAAAATGCGGCTCATTCATGTGCTGACAGGGGATGGGCGAATTATCGCTTCCGGCTATTTTACTCCGGCTTTCGAGACAGGTGGTCTAGCAGAGACGCTTGAGGAATTCCAGCGTTGATGAAGGGCTAACTAGCAGCGACCTCTCAGGAATTTGATGCGGACGAACTACTTTCCAGAAATTTTGTCTAGGTTTATTTCATCGCCTAAAAATCCACGGTCCTGCCTTGCCGACCCCTTTAAAATCGCTGATTTGGGCCAAGCGACCCCAGGGAGTGCCCGCTTTGAATGTGTCGGATTCCCGGCTACAGCCCCGTTGGCTACTATATATTTGCGGATACATCCTATTCGATTCCTCACCCTAGTCGAGACAAAGGCAATGCGTGTTGTGTCGCGCGCGCTGAAATGCGACCCCTTCGATTCGGCTCTCCGCTCCGTATCTGGCCAGAGCCCCACCACCAGCTGGCCTCCGGGATGGTAGTCTTTTTTCGACGTTGAGAGAGAGTGAGAGAGAGAGAGAGAGAGAGAGAGAGACAAATTGGGGCAGGGCCCCCATCTGCTGTATGTATTGTCGACCCAATTGGAGCTCATTTCGGAGATAGAATCGTGAAATTGCGCAACCTACTGTTATAATTAGAAGAAAATATCGGGTATCAGATCAAGGTATTTCCCAAATTGCCACGGCTAGCTAGCCTAGTAAGAAATCTAAGGCGGCTTTTAGGTTAATTCAGCCTTTGTTGTTTTGTTGGCAGGCTTACGCGGGCGAAATCTACTTTCTAAACTTCAGCGAACGCAGTGAATTTCTCTCTCTCTCTCTCTCTCTCTCTCTCTCTCTCTCTCTCTCTCTTTCTCTCTCTCCTCATGTTCGACAAGGGCGATAAGGACCCCGGGTGTGTCCCTCCATTGCTCCTCCTCAGCAGCTCCGCTATGAAAAGGGGGGAAGGGGTTGGCCGCACGAGGACAAAATCCGGCGATAATGGATGGCCGTTGGGCCCTTCAGTCGGGCTAGCCAGGCTTTTCCCTTTGGTTTCGGGACCCTCTTCCCTCCTCTGGGGACACTCTCCCCGAATAGGCATATGCTAATCGGGTAGTGGCCACGGCCGGAAGGAGCTAGAGAGGAGGAGAAGAAGAGGAAGAAGGTCCTCAGCAACTCACAACAAATGTCCACGGTCAGCGAAGATGGGGTTGCGCAACATTTCGGGTTAAAGGGGTTGCGAGGCGCGAAAATCAACTCATTCGATCGGCTAGGTCTCGACAACTACGCTCCAAACGCGGAAAGTCATTTTTCGCTTAAAGATCGCTTCCTAGCGCCTTTAAAGGGGGCAGGACGAGCCGTGTGAACTAGCATAAAGGCCATGAAACGGCGGAAAATAGTCAGGCTCAGCTTTGCCTGGCTGCGCGCTTTCTCCCCCTTTTTTCATAGCGTAACCGGTTGGCTTTTCGCCGATTCCAGAGTTTTCTGGCCGGGGTGTCCGAAATGGTACCCCTAGTGCGTGTTCGTGTCCATCTTTTCGAGGTGGCAGGTGCTCGATCTCAATGGGAGAGGGGCAGTGGGGTGGGTGATGTGCTCGATCCATCAAATTGCCAGATATTACAGCCCCTCCTCTGCCCTGCCCTGCCTTCCGGTCATCCGGCCAAGACCTTTGACAGGTTATTTGTCGCGCCTTCCGGAGGCTTATGCAAGGGGGGGCTTTCAAATACACGCGCTACGCTTCGATACTATCGACGTCTGGCATATGCCTGCGGGAGAGGCATAAGCCGGGGGATCAACCGGCTGCCCCCCGGCAGGCTGCACCATTAGACAAATTGACGGCTGGTGGCCGGGGCGACAAATTATTTGGATCAGAACTAGGGGGGCTTTTGGAGGGGTTTAAAGGGGCCGAGAAGCGGGCAAGAATGCGCGACAATACGCTGATGAACGGTGCTAGTTAGAAACTCGGGCGAAAGGACGATTCTGAGCGTAAAAGACGTCGATTTTCGAGGTTTTTTACACCATTTCTGGCACGGGAATTAAAAACGCTTTAATTTCTGAGTTTTCCTAGATCATCTTGAGCGTTACCAGTTGTTGCGCGTAGCTACAGGATTTTTTCGGTTCTTGGCTTTGTTAATCGTTTGAATAGAGCCGACAAAATCCATCGCAAAAGGTAGAATTTGGCACTTTTCCAAGTACGTTTTGCTCGATTTAGTCGTAGAGCGTAGCTTCGCTAAATTTTGAATTTTTTAGAAAATTGTATAACGTCTAAAAATGCTCAAAGCTCGAAAAGACGGAAAAACTTGATTGAACCGGAATTTAGCGCTTTCAAGTCGATTGCCAAGCGTTGCGAGTTCTTGCGCGTAGCTATTGTAATTTTCTCAAGTTTCTGTGTTTCAATGGGTTAAAAAATCTCGAAAAATTCAGAAAATGTCTATAAAAATTCGATAATTCAGAGAACCCAGACCAACCAGCAGAGAAAATTGAGAAAAACCGACATAACAAAATTTAAAAAATCCACAAAATTACATTAAATAAAACCGTACGCACCTGCATCGACCCGTAGCAGCAGAAAAATGGCGGCAGCAAAAATTGGGGTCCATAAAAAGCGTCGCATCCTCACATTGCCAAAGGCTCGCTGGGTGGGGGTGCTGCTCGATTCTAAAATTTGCCCCCGGATGATGAAGCACTGAATTTTTGAATGCATCAAAAGAGAAGCAGATATGAAGTGATATGAAATGAAAAGCCCCCCGCTTTCACCGGAAGCTAAAAAGGGCGCAAAATAGGAAATAATTGGATTGGCAGAGAGAGAGCTGCGGGGGTACGGCGGGTAGTGCGTGCAATTAGCACACACACGGCTGGATGCGGGAGTAGCCCCGGTGGTGCCAACACCCCGTAAAGTTTTCAAATTTTTTGGGGGCAAGCTGGGATTTGCATAATTTTGGGAAAATGGATTTTCTAAGGCTTCGGCTTAACTTAGGCTTAAGCTTAGGCTTAGGTTTATGCTTAGTATTGGACTTAGGCTTAGGCTTTGGCCTCGGCTTGTGCTTAGGTTGGGTTTGGCTTAGCCTTCGTAGGCTTCGGCTTGGGCGTAGATTTAGGCTTTGGCTTAGAACCAGGCTTAAGCTTAGGCTTGGGCGTGGCTTAGGCTCAGGCTTGGCTTATGCTTCGGCTTCGGCTTCGGCTTGGGCTTGGCCTAGGCAACAAGCTACCAACTACCAAATTTCTTTAAAAAAAAGCCAGTGACCTTGAAAAAATGTTAAACACTAAGAAATCGACTGGAAATAGCCAAAATTTTACAAATCCGGAAGTATTAACAGAGTTGGCACTTCGTAAAAGTCTCAATTCAACCTTTTTTATAAAATACCACCCGAAATTTACCGAAATCCGCGTCTGTAGGAGTAATTCGTACCCCCCAAAAACCCTGCTCTTTCTCGCCCAGCAATTGTTTCAAGGGGCCCACAAGCGCTGGCCAAGCGAAGCGTTCCACTTCGCTCCAAATTGCGGCAGCGCGTGGGGGGACCCCCGAAAAAAGTATGGGGCCCCCAAAAATGGCCTCGGGAAAGTTGGGTGGGTGGTTGGGGCATTCCGGAAATTGTATTCCCACCCCCGGTTTTTCGTGGGGCTGGCGCGTCAAAATATGCAAAAATCAGGGCTAGCTTGGGGGCAGGCTAGCAGGGATTCTTTGCGGAAAAATTTAGTTTACGGAATCTTCGTTATATTCAAGTTATAGACCTTAAAAATCCTCAAATTCGGGCAAAAAAATTAATTTATCGATTTTATAATTGCATTAAAAATCACCAAAAAGTGCCATTAGGGCGTCCTCTCTTACCACCAAATTCCGCAATGAAACAAAATACCTTTTTTTCGAGTTTGGCCCCCGCTTTTGGTTACATTATTGATTGTGGTGTCGCTGCGAGGAGCGCGGGGGCTTAAGGTGTTTTTTGGTGCAACTTTTGGACAGGGCCAGCAGCCGGGTGGGCCACCCGGACAAATATTGGGGGCCCGTGACCCGGTCAAGCCCCCGAATTACATGGCGTAAGTGGTTAGAAACATCGGGCATTACCCGGAAATGATACCTGATCTTTTTTTGGCCGAAACTAACTTTTATTTACATGTAAAAAATTTTAAGGGCAGAAAACGTTAAAAATAAGTAATTTAAACGTTTAAACGTGAATTTTTCATGGCTTTATAAACCTTTATAAACAGCATTCAATAAATAAAACTCGAAACCGGAGCTGTGGTTGAGTGAGCACATGGATGAATAGGATAAAAATTGGCCCGGACTGGGGCACAAGCCAAAATGGGGGCGGGGCCAACTGGCCGGGGGGTTGGCCGCTCTCTCTGGCCAACCGATTACGACATGGAAATTGCGGGGGCCAGGCGGCTGACCTCTCTAGAGGTAGGGAAGCGTAAGAAAAAGGTATTGAGTTAGAAAAAGGTACCTTCCGTCATTATGGTAGCTGGAAAGGCGTTAGCGGGTCGGCCGATTTTTTAAAAGAAAACAAGCCGTAGAGATAGCTAATATCTAATTTTAATGTGATTTTTAACGATTTTTTTTTTGTCCGTGAGCTGCTACATCTTCTGACGCACATGATAAAGCCTCAAAATTCTCGATTATCGGGAAAATCTGTTCACAAAAAGCCGTGTTCACAATCTGTTCACTCTGCGTTTCCGGTTTTTTTTGCCTGACCCCTATTTTAATTTTTACTGCTAGACCGCTGTTTCTGGACCCCGATTTTAAAGTATCACTCCTTTACCTGTACGTGCCCTTTTCCGGCTTGAATTTCCGGACCCGAACCGGTTATGGCCTCCCTTCAACCCACCAGCTGCTAGCCGTTCAGAGGCCAGCTGCACAAACTGGGTCCCCCCACTCCGAGCCCATCGGCAATGACAGCGGAAATGTATACTCAAAACAGGGTGCGTGGGCCCATAAATAAATTTTACGACATTGGTATATTCGCGTAGTATGCGGGGGCAAGGCTGAAAGTAATTATCATCGACTCGTCGAAAAGTCTACTCCTGGAAGGTAGAGGGTTAAGATTAATTACCTTATCAACTGCACTGATTTTGGTTTTATACCTTACAGAATCGCTGCAAGCTTGCCCGAGCCAAAGCACTTCTGTCAACATCAAGGTTGACTTTTCGGTTCGGGTTCCTTAGCGGGGCCTAGACAATTTTCTTGGTGATTTTAGCAGTTTCCGATTGCTAAAAAGTCATACAGTACAAGTTTTAAAGATTTAAAAGGTTTGTCATCCGGGCAGTTTTTCACAGATTTTTTCCAAAAATCGAAAAAGTTTCGAAAATCATGGTTATCTCTTTGAGCCTTATATATCTCAAAGGTGAAAAAAAACCCATTGGAATAGTGCGTTATTTGATGAGTTAGATGAGCAGAACAGAAATTAGGTTTAACCCCCCCCCCCCCCCCCCCAACGAACCAGAACCGACTTCTCCAAGAGTCTCTGCTGCGTCCCCGTCGATGAACAAACCGATCCCCGAGTAGCCCTCTACAACTGCGCCATCATCGAAAATTTACGACCCAAATTTATTCCGATTACTACTTCCAGGACTCTGCGCCTCAATGAGAAATTGACAACCCATGCAGCCTGCCAGCCGGGGGTCAGCAGTGCGGTAATTAGCACCGAATTCGACGTGTCCCCAGCCCATCCACGAGAGGAAGCTGCCGCGCGGGAACGGGATAAACAATGAATGGGACCTCGCCCCGGGGTTCAGAAGAAGAAGAAGGGGGATCCACAAAATGGATTCGATTAGCTCTGGGGAACGGCTCTGTATATATTCGCCCTCCCTCACATTGGCGAGTGCTAATTGAGCAGATGGATGGGTGAGTAGCTGGTGGGTAGTTGTGTTCGAAGCGCCGCGGGCTCTAGTTGCAAATGGAATCGTTAAAATGGTCCTCAAGAAGATGGTTTTTCGCTCAGAAATTGCGAGAAAATTTGAAAATACCGATCACGGTGACGCAGCAATTACGGCCCAAAACTTTCTAAGCGCTCGAAGTTCAAGCCCCGGTGGCGTAACAGCCCCAATTTTACCATTATCTACCATGCTTCGTTATTAGATTATTAAAACGGCACCATCTACGGTTTATAAAACGAGATTTACAAGTTATCAACGCGCAATGGTCAGGTAGCTCGATCGGTTTTGGAAGTTAGGCTGAATCATTGGCTCTAATATTAGAAGGTCAAGCTCTACACTAACGTGGAAACGGCCGTAAGACAGGCCTACCCTTTTTTAGAAAAATAAAAGTAGTGGTACCCGTAAAAAAGCAATACTAAGCCAAGCGATTCGGCAAAGGTAGCGTGGTTTCAAAATTGTTAGTATCCAACCCCGGTTTCTATCAAGAGCCCTAAATTTCTAGAACTGATTGAGATGGAATTTAATCTGAACCCTTTTCGTTATTTTATTTATTTTACTTTTATTTGGTCGCCTTTTTGATGCAGTAATGGGTTGGAATCTTATCCAGCGCTCGAGCCACCGTATCCCCAAGGATTTCACTGCGTAACCGCGGATTTTTGCCACCCTCTTTCCTTTTTTTGGCACTCGCATTTTCGTGTTTTTTTCGCCCGGCATTCCGATTTCGTCATTTTCATTTTGTTTTCTTTGACTTTCATATATGCCTCTGACTCTTTTCATTCATGTCTTTTTTCAGAAGATGGGTACCACCACTGAGCAAGCCGCCGAAATCAAGGAAAAGAAGCTGAAAAATGCGATGCGGGAGCTCAAGATCCAGAAGCTTTGCCTAAACATCTGCGTCGGAGAATCCGGAGATCGTCTCACCCGAGCGGCCAAGGTATTTACTTTTTGGAAAGGCCTATAACTTGCTGTTAGGTGTTGGAACAACTGACCGGACAGACGCCCGTCTTCTCAAAGGCCCGATACACCGTCAGGACCTTCGGCATCCGCAGAAACGAAAAGATCTCCGTCCACTGCACCGTGCGTGGACCCAAGGCCGAGGAAATCTTGGAAAAGGGGCTCAAGGTAAAACGATTTCCGATTTTGGCCAACGCATCTTTAGGTGAAAGAATTCGAGCTGTACCGCGAAAACTTCTCCCAATCCGGCAACTTCGGCTTCGGCGTTCAAGAGCACATCGATCTGGGAATCAAGTACGACCCGTCCATCGGCATCTACGGCATGGACTTCTACGTCGTCCTCGATCGTGCCGGCCGTCGTGTTGCGAAGAGGAGGCGTGCCCCAGGCCGCGTCGGCCCTTCTCACCGAGTGGACCGCGAGGAATCGGTCAAATGGTTCCAATCCAAGGTAAACTAAGCTAGTTTCGCTTTTACTTTCTTTTTTTAGTATGACGGCATCATCCTTCCGCCCAAGCCTAAGGAGAAGAAGCGTGGATATCAAGGAAAACGGCGTTAACTTTACTGTTGATAAATTGTTGTTGCTTTGTATAAATTTTTGACTCGTTCTCGTGTTTGACATAAATCAATTTATTATACTTGTTAACGAGTAATTATCCTTATGCGCCTGATGGGTTGTTTCGCTTCATTCACGGCTTTTGCTCCTTGGCCTTGTTTCCGCCGATGTCCATCTTCTTCATGAAGGCGACGAGGTCGTGTGATTGCTCGCTTCTGGTTATTCTTCTGACGGCCTTCTTGGACGAACGGGAACTTTTGCGCTTGCTGGCTTGCAGTAGACGCTCACTAAAAAAGGACATAGAGAGCTATCGAAAGATTCCTTACACGGCCTTCATGCCCGAAGCTGTTTGCTTCCTTCCGCGCTTTGGCGTCATGCTTTCCGGCGTTGCACTAAAAGAAGTTATCGGTCACATTACAAATTTACCTTCTGGAATTGTTGTTAGTGCGGGCAAGGCGGCAGCCTCTCTTCGGGGTATTGCCGATGTCCATTGGAGAAGCGGGATCAATCCGCAGACTTTTTGTGTTGATACGGCCGGCTAAAGAACAGAATTCGTTGCAAAAAGAGCGCGTACTTGGCGTAGCAGTTATTTCCCTGGGCCTGGAAAGGCTGCGCTCGGAGCTCGGCGTGGAGGATTTTCTTAGTGCCCTGGGGGCGTGCGGAAGCTTCTTGACGGGCCTGGCCGACGATTTCTTGATTGCGCTCGCAGGCGTTTTGCCACGTGGGGTCTTCTTCTCGGGTCTCATTGGATCTAAACAAAAACGAATGTATGGCTAAATTCTTTGGGTCGAAAAATCAAAGAAAAGCGAAAATGCCGAATGCCCATTTCTTTTTTTCCATGGGGATCCGTCATTAGGCGTGTTCGTACGCGTAAGTTGGTGTCATCGTATTCTTTACCCATTTTTTTTGTTTGGTCTGCAGTTTTTTATAAAATCACAAATTTTTTACCTTTTTGAGACAAATAACCAACACTAACCCCCCGCTACGCGGGTTGAGCGCAATCAGAGCACTTGTTGATGTGTTTCCTTGTCATTTTGGCTGAGATTGTCGGCTACTTCTACACCACAGTAGCGTATTCATTTAAGTTTTCTACTTACATTTTAACCGATTAGCTTTCGGAACTCGTTAGGATTTACCAATGTAGACGCCAGAAACATACTTTTTTCGTGGGCCACCGTGACCTTTCATTCCAGGATCTTGAAGTCATAGGGAACTTTGTGCCCATGCTTCTTTCGTCTCCAGCTTTTTGGGGGGCTTTTGCTAGACCTTACTCTACATGCTCCGTCCTTGTAGTTTGTCGCCGGTTGTTGCGCAAACAATGGTGGTCACCTCCGATTCGTAAATGCTTCCTCCGCCATATCCTTTGCCCTTGTTCTCCATATCGTTTCCCCTTTCATCCTCTATCACGCCATTTATTTCAGCCTTATCATTCGGGCCCGAGCGGCGGAGATCGATAAAAGCCGGCGTAGAGAAGGACGGCGAGCCGTTCTCTGCCCCGCAGCACCTGCCAGCGCGCACCAATTCAAATGGTCGCCCCGACACAAGCGCCAACGAAAGTGCACAAGTTTGACCACGACAACCCGGAAGTTATACAGGTATATCCTACTATCCTACTATATATAAAAAAATAGTGTTTGTGTGTGTGTGTGTATATTTGCATACACTTCCGTTTGGATGTTCCGCACCTACAGCCTCAGGGAAGCATTTTTTCGGTAGGGAAGAAACGTCATAGGGTAAAAAAGGGGCCGGAATCGACTGCACACACATAAAATCTTTGAAAAATTGCCATTTTCGCTATTAAAATTGAGTTTTTGTAAAAATCTTGGCTTCCCTCTTTGTTAGGGAGAAATTAGCATACGCCGGAAATGGAGGTGGCTTATAAAAGGAAGAGAGGGCGTGGTTTTCATTTTTTGCTGATCGTTTTCGGCAAGAATTATGCAAAGCAATACTTGCATAGGTCCTTGACGGGGCCAGGGTTGAAAAGCCGCGAAGCGGTTTTTCAACCCTGGTCTTTTACTTTCTTTGGCGATCGCTTTATTCTCATGACCGAGTCATTTTTTTCGCAAGAGGTTGGTAGGCTTGTCAAGGCTCCTCGCAATGCATTTATTAAAGAAACCGCTCGGAAATTCTACGCCGTAATTTTGCATTATCGTTTAAGTGTCAGTGCAGTGAATGCTGTGTGTGGGGAGGGTGCGCCGTGAGATGAGCAGTGCTGGTTGCCGGCCTCTAAAACGCTTGTGGTTTTTAGTGCCCGGAAATGCATGTTGTACCTTAAATCAGCACAAAATCGGCGTTTCCATTGATCGGGCATCCGTACTTCATCCTCACTCCGGGCTATAATGTTTTTTTAGTTTATTGTACTTGTGTACGGAGCTACCCTGGCTTCTTTGACCCTCTCGGCCAGCGGGGTCGGGTGAAGGTCGAGGGGATGAGCCCCGGGCGGTACCTTCATTGGCGGCTTTTCGGCGGCGGCAAGGACCGTCTGGAATTTGATTTTAGGGTGAATCTTCGCAGGTTTACCGTGGCCGTATTGTCGGGGCCTTTTGGCGCCATGCTGCACGGGCCCGGCTTTCCAATCTGCTGAAGAGCAAAAATTGCAAAATGCAAAACGGTCTATGCACCGTCTTGTCGGGCGGTGTCAGCACGGCGGACTTCATCTGGTCGGCGGAAGGTACTCTAAGCAAAAATTAGAGATTTGAGCTTCTCGAGTACTTGGAGGGAGCCGGGGCTAGGTCGAGCACGAATCCGGTGCCAGCATCTGCCGGTCGAGCAAAGTCCTCCGCCTTGGCGCCGGGCGGCAGACTGGCCATGTTCGCGCCGCCCTCCAACTCCATCGCAGTGACTTTTCCGCCCTTCCCGGCGGTCTCAGTAGCCGGCGATCCTTTTGCCCCATCAGCCCTAAATCGCAAAATTTGGGGGCTTTTTCATAATTTCCTAGCTATCAAAAACTATTAAAGTTGTAGGCAAAACTAGCAACATTATCCTTGGGAACATTTTAGCTTGGGAAATCCTGTTACTTTGGTGGTCCTAGGTCGAGTACGAAGCCGGTGCCGGCATCGGCGGGGCGCGCAAAATCTTCTGCCTTTGCCCCTGGCGGCAGCGTGGCCATGTTTGCGCCGTCTTCCAGCTCCATCTTGTTGACGACCGTCTCGCAGGTCGTGCCGCACTTTGAGGTGGTGGTTCCGGAGGGGCTTGCCCTAAGCAGATTTCAGGGGCCAAGTGTAGGTTCCTACTTGCACGGCGACAAGTCGAGCACAAAGCCGGTGCCGGCAGCCTCTGGACGGTCGAAGTCGGACGCCTTGGAACCGGGCGGCAGAGTGGCATGGTTTTTCCCATCCTTCTTTTCGAGCTAAATTACTGTTTCATCAAGTTTTGGGGTCCTTTAGACTTACGGCGTGTGGGGGAGTACATTAACAAGCAGTAACATCGATATTTTGGTAATTTTACCGCTATTTACTCAAGTAACCTACCAGCGGCTCCCTTTCTTTTTGCTCTTTGTCGCTTCCATCCTTGTGCTCTTTCTTGTCCTTGCCGCTGCCGTGCTCCTTGTCCTTATCCTTGTGGTTGTCCTTGTTGGCGTCCTTGCTGGTCGTATCCTTGCTGCGGTGGTGGTGCTTCATCTTGCTGTGCTTGTGCGGCTTGTGCTTGCCGCTGTGGTGCTCGTTGCTCTTGCCGCCTTTCTTCTTCCAGAGGCCGCTGATCTGACCCATCAGCGTCTTTGGGGCTTGACCATCCGGGGTGCCGCCGCGCTCTAAAAATATTGGTTTCCAAGGGCAAATTTGGGATTTTCACTCACTCTTCTTGCGGCCCGAGCGCACGCTTCTGTCCGAGCTTTTTGGAGGCTTTTTGTCGTCGTTCTTGTCGCCGCTCGGCTTCTCGGCCGTTTTGTCACCGCCTCCAGCCGCGAGGCGCGGCGGCTCTTGGCGGGACGCTTCTTCGTCCTGCTGAATATATTGAATGAAAAGTCTTTCAAAAGATCCTACGGGCATCAGCGCATCCAGCGGGGGTTAGAGGGCGTAATGATTTGTATAGCAAAAAAATCCAACTCCCGGCTAGAATTTCCGGAAAAATGCATATATGCAGACATATTGTAACTAGTGTATGCTAACATCAGAACTCTTTTTTCAGACTGGCCCGATCGGCAACCTCTACCTGCAATACCTCCTCCTATCTGGACTGTATATGCTCGAGCCTTGGGAGCGGAAGCTCTTCAACGCCAGCCTGATCGCGCTCATCGCCTCGCTGCTCTACTTCACCAAGGGACTCGTTTTCTAAGGTAATTTACTTGTAAACTTCATTAAATTTCGTTTAGAAATGGCTGCCGATAAAGTGTCGGTCTTGCTCCATCCTGTGGGCGATGCGCCGATTTTGAAGAAGACTAGGTAAAGGCCTTCTTTATGCGCCAACTTTGTTTTTTTAGATATTCCTTGGACGCCTCCCACGACATTGCCTGGTTCACCGTGCAGGTCCGCAAGATGCTGGCCCTACCCCCCGACCAAACCCTCTTCTTCTTCATCGCCCAAAGCTTTGCCCCCTCCCCCGACCACACCTTCCAGGTCCTCCGTAATTGTTTTGGCCTTTCCGACGAGTCGCTAGTCCTGCATTATAGCACCACCATGGCGTGGGGCTAATTTTCCTGTTTTTTTTTTTGGGTTCTAGCTATGTAACTATCCCTCTTCCTGTGTTGTCTATTCACTATTTACCCCATTTTTTTGTGATCACTTGGTTTTGTCTACTTCATTTACAGACGTTTAATTTAATGAAATAATACATTTAATAAAGATTTTCCTGCCAAGTAGTTGTGCCTGCACGCAATGTAAACACGCATTTCGTTACCTCGTGCTGATTAATATCGCATCGCAATCAAAAATTAGGCGGAATGGCGCTCGTTTCGTACGGAAGTGGCTCGGGAAGTGAGTCGGACGAGGATGATGAGCAGCAAACAGTTTTCACTGCAACAAAGCCGGCGAAACAGGATAGTGCTGTTCCTGATGACTTCTTCGCTGACGTTCAAGGTATATTTCAAAACTTGTTGTCAGTACTTCGATACTAAGATGAAGATGACGAGGATGCCGAAGGAGCGGGTTTCCACATCGAAGAAGGCGATGTCTTGGAAGACGTGGTGAAGCCGAAAGCCTGGGAGAAAGAATTGGCGGAAAAGGTTAGCTTTCCTCCAGGGCTTATTATTTTCTTTAGGAACGATTACGTCGAGAAAAGAAGGAGAAAAAGGCCAAGAAGAAGGAGAAAAAGCGGGCAAAGAAAGAGGCCAAAGAGCGGGAAGCAAAATCTGGCGACGCATCAGCCCCATCGGCCGCTACAGAGCTTCCCAAACCGAAGAAGAAAGCGCAGGTTTGTGGTTCGGCAAAATTGGAAGGTTTTCTTTTTTAGATTCAACTTTTCGGCGGGCTCAAATCGGTTGTGGCACCAGCAAGTGACAGCGAGGATGAGGAGAGACCAGGGGTAACGAAATGCCTGTAGATTTAGATTATTTTGCGTTTCAGCCCTCTGCACTGTCACAACCGGGTGCGAAGGGACTTCTCGGGATGTTGCCGGCCCCAAAAGTCGCCGCGGCCAAGCCATTGACGGGAAAATCAAATCTCTTGCTGCCTGCATCTCTACGCAAAGCACCGGCGCCTAAACCGGTAGCGCCGGTTGTTAAGGTAGCTATTTTTTTGACCGGAGAACTTTTGATGAACCTCCATGTTTTTTTTCGGTTTTTGAAACGTCCATTCTTAGCCCCTCGCTCCTCCCGTCCGGGCTCCTATCCGCAAAGCCGATAGCGATTCGGAAGACGAAGACGATGGGGCCGATTTCTTCGGTTTGCGCTCTGAACCGGCGCCAAAGGTATTGTTTTCTTCTGGTCCTCATACGAATATTTTTTTTAGGTTGCGCGCCTGGAGGAGGAATTCCAGACCATCCCGATCATGCCAACCGATGGCCAACAAGACTTCTTGGGCCCAGCACGACCGGCGGAAGGCGTAAGAGAATTTTTCTCAAGCTTTATATTTTGATTCAGGAAGTCCTCCACCCATCCGAGATGTACAACATGGCCAATTTCGCCAGCGAGGGCCGAGTGCTGGGAAAAATTTCGGATCAGGTGGCTGAATCCGGAAGTTCTGGAAATCGGACTTTTAGGAAGCTCATCGCATGATCCAGATGCGCGAGCCGCAATTCAGCGGGATGGGCATTCCGGAGATTGTCAACAATATCCAGGAGTTTTCCGTCAATCAGGTAAATTAGCCAGTCTTTGTATAAAATGTATGATTCTTTACAGGCCCTTGGCCCGGACGTGCATTCTTCGCTGATGCGAAACCTGACGAAAGCCACGCTCCAAAGTGCCTCCAAAATCAATGTGCCGAAATCCGTTGGTGTGCGGGACGTTACGGCAAAAAGGAAGAACCAGATCACCCACCTGGCCCAGCTGGTAAGCCAACACCTCATTCTACCAGGTTTTTATTCTAGGCCGTCGCACGCGAAGATGCGCTCCAAGAAGAACGCTCCCAGGCCAAGCACAACAAGCGGATGGCCAAGCAGAAATACGGATTCTAAGGTTACCCGGTGTTTTGATGTTTGTACAATTTACACTGTTTGCGTTGTGCAATTTGTGTCGTTTTCTGAAATATAGTAACAACCACAAAAACAGTTTTGGAAACGTATTTATTGAACCGCTTTGAATTTGGCGCCTAGCACTCGATTTTGACTCATTGCAACGAGGCGACGAATTTTTCGTAGACCTGAAATTTGCGAGCGTATTGATACGTATTGGAGACGGGTTTTTGTTGCTCGGAGATAAGCTGGGGAAAATTACCGTAAACACCTCCTGGATCTTCTCGTCTGTCAGCCCCCAGTTAGTCACGAGCCGAACCCGTCGCTCATCAAACGCCATCACGAGCACATTGTGCTTTTTGAAGAATTCGACGAATTGGGGTGGGGTGAGTCCGCCGGAGAGTCGGATGACTAGGATGTTGGTCAAGCCCTTCTCGTTGGCGTGGATCTTCTCCTTCAGATTGGCCGGGGTGCGCTCGTTGAAGCCGGCAGCGAGTATAGCCTAGAAAAGGGTCGGTTTTGTTTGTTTTTAGCGCGAAAAGAAGGAAAACCGTGTAGCTATTTTCAGATAGGATTTACCGCATTCTTATTGTCCCTGGTGCACGTCTCGACGGCATGGTCGAGGCTGTACATCGCGGCAGCGGCCAGGATTCCAGCTTGGCGCCACCCGCCACCGATTCCCTAGAATTTTTTCATTTTAGAAAAATTTTTTATGTATCAACGTGTAGTTCATAGATCCAATTCTAGTTTTCCAGATAGGAAAAACCTAACGGCAGATAATAGCCGTGGCTATAAGTAGTTATTTCACAGGCAATGGGGTTTTCACCCACCTTTCGCTTATATCGAACCGAATCCACGAAATCCTTCGTCCCGGCGACAATCGAGCCGACCGGCGCGCCAAGGCCCTTGGAGAAGCACATTTGCACGGAATCGACGTATCTGAAAGCCGCTAATTCTAATTCTAGAGTTGAGAACAAACTTGGAAATTTCGGCAACATCAAGCCCGGTAGCGACCGAAGCATTGTAGATCCGGGCGCCGTCGAGGTGGATGAGCAGCCCGTGCCGATCGGCGATTTCGCGGACGGCTCTAGAATCAGAGGTCTTTTAGCCTTTGGTTTAGCTTTTCGTTTTTGGCCACTTTTCAACTACCTACTTGAGGTACTCCTTTGAAAGTGCCTTCCCGCCCGACCAGTTGTGCGTCGTCTCCAGGCAGATCAGCCGCGTTTTCGGCATATGATAGTCGTTGACGCGGATCGAGGCCTCGATCTCGGCCAGTGGCAGCGTGCCGTCCTCGGCGATTTCGACGGTTGTCGCGCTGATCCCTAGAATTGATATTTCAAAAGCAAGTTACGGCGATAAGAGTTTTTCTGGTCCTATTTACCTCCATACTGCGCAAAGTTGCCCTGCTCCCAGCGGAAGATGTGGCTCTGCTTGCCGACGATGATCTCCTCGCCGCGCTGGCAATGGGCGAGCATCGCCAAGAAGTTGCCCATCGTGCCCGAGCAGACGAAGATCGACGATTCTTTACCAAAGATTTTGGCGCATCTGGAAATTCGCTTTTTCCACGGTAACCAATTGATCTTAGATAATGCCAAAAAATCAGCTAGAAGAACATCAGGTGTTCAAGAAGCACAAGGAGTTCAAGGCCAACCTCTCCTCCAGCGCATTGATCGTCGGGTCCTCGCCGTAAACGTCATCTCCGACCGGGACGTTTGCCATGGCCTAAAATAGCAGCATTCGACGCGGAAGACGAAGCAGGAAGCCACTTCTCGACGGACTTACATCCCGCATTCCTTGCGTCGGAAGCGTAACGGTGTCCGAGCGCAAATCGATGCATTTTGCCGAATTTTCGACTTTCGTAGAGTATTGTGGCATTGTGGAGAGGGCTGAAAGGGGGTTATTGGAGCGGGCTATAGTTTTTCTTCATCCTATTCCTTTTCTACGTCTCATTTTCAGAAGCAGTAAATCAAAAGCGTGATCTTCTTGAACTTGATCAAGCAGTAGCAATTTTCAGGCTAGAAATTGGAAAGTTTTCATTCCGAAAAAAGATCAGATTTCAAAAATTTGAAAAGAAGCAAGAAATCGGATAAACCTAACCTTTCCGGCTCGTGCAAAGGTCGGCGAGAAATGCTCGGCTCGGCAGCAGTCGTTTCATTTATCTGCCAAAAACGGGGGTGTCCGATTGCGAGCGATAAGCGATACACGATGGATACACACGCACAGATGCGCGCAATCGCAAAAACGGTCGCCCTTTGGAGTGCCTTATCAAAAAAGTTTTTCTTGAAAATGAGCCCGCAGGGTTCGGAGTTTCTGCGAATGGTGCGCTGCGTAGAATCGGCTGCTAAATCGTCATTCAAAGCGTATTCACGGTGCGTTGTTTATCTGCAAGGGTTTGGCTACACACTGGAGTGCAGTTGAAGTAGAATCTGTAAAGCTTTTCATCATATTTTGCTATTTTGCCCGCTAAAAGGTGTTATTTTAAATCGGGTGTATTTCTTTTACACAATTAGCGCTAATGATTTATTTACAGCTGCTCGACAGGGGTTTTTTGGAGAGGTGTATGGCTAGATGCAGTTTGGGGACTATGTGCATTCCATTGAAATAACAACGGCCATCAAGGCGGCGTGACAAATTGAGTAAAAGATTCTTGAATCGGAGGGCAAGGAAACGGAAAAAAAAAACAAACAAAAAAAATCAGGCTTCAGCCGCTTCACTCGAAGCCCGCGACGCCGACGTCTAGATTCCGCTCGCGAATCTGGTCAAGGAGTTGGAGATTCTGAAAGTTTGGGTGGGTTTTTCTGGTTTTTAGACTTTTCTTAAAAAATGCCCTGATTTTAGTGAATTGGCAATATTCTCACGACGGTATTAGGGCAACAAATAAGGTAAAATGTTACTTCTGGACAAACGAGGATAAGCTCGGCGCATTTACCTCCTGTCGGTGCTCGGCCAGGAGGCGCGTACCCTCCGCGTGGTCCTCCAGTAGCACCTGAAAATGTGGCGGCTATTCACGCAAAAACCATGCTGTTTATGAAAGCTTATTCAATGAATTAAAATGAAAATATTGAGTAGTTAGCCTACTTGGATGATCTCCTCCTTGTCCGCCTTCTCGGCGAGCAAATCGTCGAACTTCTTGCGAAGGGTGCGAAGCTGAAAAAGACATTATCAAAAGGCCCAAAAAAGTCCCTTTGATCCGAAAAATTAGCTTTTTACGGTCGACTCCACTTTCAAATCAAAATAAAGAAACTAAGCTCACCTCCTCCTCCAGCGCCTTGCTGTAAGCGAGCGCGTCTTGAACCTGTTCAACCAGTTCTTCAGTCTCGACGCCAGCTACGGCCGCGTGTGTCTCACGCAGTCTATTGAGTTCAGCGCTAAAGACATGATGATTATTCAGGCTCAGATCGCTGAAACTCACTTGCTATTCGCCAGCATTTCCTGAAACTGCTGGCGCTGCTTCTCAAAATCGACCTTTTCCTGTTCAAGGGCGTCGATTTGCTGATGCATCTCCAGGTTGATTCGGGTTAATTCATCAATCTAAAAATCTCACTAAATTTCCGGAAAAACAGGACCGTACCCTCTCACTTTTCTTCGGCTCTCCCAGTCTATCCATCAGAAGCGCGTTGATGCGGTTGGCGTTTTCGAGCTAAAACGTCAGAGCTTAAATTTGGGGCAACAGAGTCAAACCTTTGCTTTCAACTCGCGGTTCTCCTCCTCGAGATCGGGATTCGACTCGCCGGCCTCACTTTCGGTTGACTAAATCGTTTTAATCATAGCTATTTTTGCGTGGACCTACCATATTGATAGCAGCGTTGACCTTCTGCATCAGCGCCTGAAGCTCCGACAGGAAGGTTGGGTCCTTGTGAAGCGAGCCTGCGATCGATTGGGCCATGATTGGAGCTGAAATAAAACCCGGTTTTTTAATGTCGCCCCCACAAAGTTGAATCTGAAATTACTTACTTTCGTGCACACTGGTCGATCCGCTCGGCTTCCGTGGGGCGTTGAAGGTTCCGTGCACTGGCTGGTACTGAAATTACTTGCCTACAAGCTCCCATTGCGAACCCTACCTCCGAAATGCTGCTCTTCTGATCATCTTCTGCCATCTCGTTCAAGAACACGCTTCCGGTCGCCGAGTGAAAGTTATTCTCACCGGGTTCCCCAACAGTCGAGGCCTGATCGATGGTCAGATTGCCGCCTAAAGCTTTTCGGCTATTTCTTTGGCGGTGAAGGTTCTTACTCATGACCGGTGGAGACATACCGACATCTCGCTGGATGACCTCGAACTCGTCGCAGACGGAATCCGGGTAGTTGGTCTGAAGGTCGTGCGGAATTTCGATGGGTTCAGACATCTGAAATGGTTTTTTAAGACTTCAAGATAGGAAGATTTAGGGGCTTAGAAATCGAAACGGGAGGGTCGAAACGTTGGCAATGAGCGGTAGGGGAGAAGCCTTGGCACATAAGCGATGAAATTTCGCATCGATTTGGAGGCGGGTTGGACCCAATTTCTTGCACTGAACTTTCCAAAGTCGATAACACTTTTCTTTCGCAATTGATGAATCATAGGATTGACCGGGGCATGGGTTGCAATGAGAGCACAAAGGGATGTGTGCATAGTAGCGCCCTGCGCTCGCTGCCGCTTTCAAAAATAGTGCTAATCTGATTGAAGCGCTCTCCCCGTATCAAAACTAGACTTATTTTCGGTAGTTCTTATTTATTTTTCTTCAATATTTCGTTGTTTATGCGAAATATACTAAATGGCATTTAAAAAATAGTGCTAATCTGATTAAAACACTTTCCCCGAACAAATCTAGCCTTATTCTTATTACTTTTTCTTCAACATTTCTTTGCATATGCGGAAATTACTAAATTCTCTTTTTCAGATGATCTCCACCGACCGGCAAAAGAAGCAATTTCAAGAAAAGATGACATCCCTCAACAAGGGCTTCATCAAAGCGCTCCAACAATGGACAGAATCGTGCCCTCACTATGATCTCTCGCCCAGCGTCAAGTCCTACCTGCAGCACGTCAAGGCACTCGACGATACCTACGCAAATGACACGGCTACGCCCGGCAATCGTCCCATTGCCAAGGCCCGTCGCAAGTTCGATCAAAGCAGCTCGGAGACGCCCAAAACTTCAAGCGGCCTCGGCGCCGTGTCGTCAACGCCATTCACCAATGCCCCAAAGTTTCGATTGTCGGACGTCTCGGTGATCGCGCCAATTAATACACCAGATCGCTCTGCGGCCCCGGAGTCTGCAAGCTTGCCCAGCGGTACCAGCCGAAAACGGGCAATGCGGGGAGGCGGACCACTTGGAGAACCCGAAACCGTCGTATTCCGTGATCAGGACAAAGCCGCCGAGCCGAAATCAAACCTCGGCGCCACGTTAGCTGGACTTCCATCATTTCCGAAACCCGGGCCCGAATTCTGGGGCTTTGGCAAAAAGGCCGAAGATACGTCCAGCAGTTCACCGGCAAAATCTGCTGAGCCTAAGAAAGACGAACCTGCCAAGGAAAAGCCAGCCCCAGCACTGGGCGGATTCACGTTCAACGCCGGAGCGCAAAATGGGGATGATACTAAGAAAGATGCGGCACCCAGTTTCCCGAACTTCTTCGGTGCCTCCGCAAAGTCGACCGAGGGGCCTAAATTCCCAATGTTTGGAACTTCTGCACCAAAGACTGGTGACGCGCCTAACGATGCCCCAAAGTTGGCATTCCCGAGCTTCTTCGGGTCGAGTGCACCGTCGGCGGATGGGACCGTGAAGCTTGCCTTTGGACCTTCTACGGACGCTCCCAAAGCCGATGACCAAGATGGTGAGGAAGGTGAATATGTCCCTCCAAAGGCTGAAGTCGTCGAGAACAAGGAGCCAGACGCGTTTTACAGCATCAAATGCGCCGCCTTCAAAATGAACAGGGAGAAGAAATATGACAAGCTCGGCGTCGGCATGTTCCACATGAAGGACGTCGATGGCAAGAAGAGCGTGCTCGTACGTGCAGCGACGACCGTCGGAACCGTCTGGGTGAATGCGCTGATGAATTCGTCGATGAAGCTCGCTAAGCAGGATGACACCAAGCTGCGGATAATCTGCCCGACCGGCGAGGGAGAGATTTCCATCTACCTATTCCGTTTTTCCTCCAAGACCGACGCCGAGAAAGTTCTGGAGACTATTGAAAAAGAGACAAAGTGATTTCTGATACCCGTTGATGCCCGTTGATTTATTGTTATTCGTTCGATTGGATCGTGTTCTAGGTTTTCCATTGCTCCCGTATTCTTGCGTGCACTCAAATAAAATATTTTAGATGAGTGTCGTTCGCCGTGGACTTGCCGAGAAGACGAATCTCAACCACGGAGATGTTCTTCAGAAGCGCAATCTCGATAAGCCGGTAAGGAATATTCTAAAGACCAATTATTTGTGTTTTCAGGTTACGCCCGCTCGGCGTATGGAAAGGACGCTTTTCGATGGACCAACTGACGCGAAGCTGGAGGCTAACGTGGTAGAAATTTGGTTCAGTTTTTCAATTAGATTTAGAAAACCACTCCGCACATCAGCAAGGCGGGCACCTCGAGCCCTGGGCTCGACGCGATCGAGGCGTTTGGGCGCAAGGACAATGAGTTCCTGTTCTTCCCCATCACGCCGGCCAGAAAGACGACGGGCAAAGTGCTGCTAGAAGAGGCCGTGCTTACCGAGGAGCTGACACCATCCGAACCGCTGGAGTACTTCGGTGAAGATGACGGGGAAATGGAACGGATCAATTTGGAAGAATTCGACCATGGATTTTGTCGGCTTCAGGTATCGTTATTTATCAACTTTCGGGCACTCGAATTTTTAGTCGTTTGGTGCGGGCGGGCTGGAATTTTTCAAAAAAATTGTGAGAGAAATAAATACCTAGCATTTAGCCTACTTTGACAATCTTTTAATTTTAGGAACGCGACTACGACCTTGAAAACACGCACCCCGCCGACATCAGCATCTCGGATCTGACTGAAGGAGAACTCGCCGACGCTGAACGTCTCTTTGCCGAATTGGAGAAGGCCCCTTCCGTCGCCACAGCCGGGCACTGAATCCATCCTGTAAGCCCCTCAACCCGCCCTAGTCCTCTAGTTTCTCTGTATTTATTTGTCATTGTATCCATTGCCCTCGAATCTTTCACAGCTCAAAATTCCGTCCAATATATCTTTGATCTCTTTGCTCAAATCTCACTCTGACCATCATCCTCTTTTACGTACTGTGCGTTGTGTTTGCGTAATACCCGAAATACTGCTAGAATAAAAGTCTGAAACTCTCGGCTATTGTATTGCGAGTTAATGCCGAATAAAATTAAGATTTATCTGTTGAATTCTAAAAACAAGGAACACTTCAAAGTAAACAGCAAACACGCGACCACACAGGCCAAGATCCAAGTAAATGAGATTGACGATGGAAGCGGGGCTAAAGAAAAACTTTGGCCACGGCCTCGGAATCGGTGAAATTAAAAAATGCGACTAGAAAAGCCGAAGGTGCGCCCGAGGTTGATGAGGTAATAGCGCTCGAATCCTTGCTTCGTTTGCTCCAACTGCGAGACGGGCACGAATCCGGCGTCGATTTCAAGCTCGGTGGAGTCGGCCTAAAAAAGAAAGCATATTTGGCTATACGAGAAAATAGCAGAGCTCCAATAGACAAAAAATGTAGAAAACGCACCAAATCCTTCAAGTTGAACTTTACAATTGCATAATGACCTTCGGGGAAAGACTTGAGGCGCCACTTCATACCGATCGTCTCGTTAGGAATCTAGGAATTCGTTGATCAAGGAAGCACCCAAAAACTCACAATTGAAAGGAAGCTGCCGGTGACGCTTCCGCCGAAACAAGCGAATTCACCGTCAACCTTGAAATCCCATTTCGTAGGGTTAGCCCAGGCCTTCACGAGCTAAAAAAAGGAAAGTAAAATTTGAACCCAAAAACGCACCGCTGGATCCGAAAGACATTCATAAAGCCGGCTAGGCGGCACCCGAAAAACTTCAGTGGCGGCGACTCGTTCGGTCTTGACAGGACCAGCTGAAAGAAGTTAAAGGATTATTGTGACTCGTCTTACCGTCAGCGGAAACGGTCGGCTTATTCTCAGCAATAACGGTATTTTGGAAGGCGCTCTTGTCCACGGTCCGCTCCTTGACAACAACTTGTGGTTTCACTTTGTCGGAGGGGAGGATGATGCCCCGGCTGAACTCCTACAAAACAAAAAGATTAAGTCAGAAAAATGGCCGCACCTCTTTCAGTTCACGAATATAAATTGCGAGCAGCGATCGGATGTGTTCCAAACCTTTCTAAAGTGACTGATCAATGCTGATAAAATATCTCATACATGGGCTAAGGAGTGGCGAATCTGCGCATCGTTGGGGCCTTTCGTCTCGATATGAGTGTTCAACTAAATTCCGGCTCTCAAAAAATAAAATAAAAAAACCAACCTCGACTTCATCGGCCTCATTCTCGTCGGACAGGTTGGGAATTTCGATGTGGCCCTTGTATTCAATCGACTCGCCGACTTTAGCTAAAACAGGAAATTGACACACAAAATATAAATGCAAACCGGTAAAATTGAGCTCCAGCTGCCATTCGTAGAGGAAGATCAGCTTGGCCTTGCGGTTGTTGGCGGTCGCTTCGCCCTCGATCTTCTTGAACGTCCCGAACGAGACGACGAGGGCTCCGTCCGTGAGCGCCTGGTTTTCGAGGAGTTCGCCGAGGCGCTTCTTGGACCAGGGCGTAGCGTTCTTCTCACTCCTAAAATGTCTCGTAATCCAAGTAACGTTTCTACAGGTAGAAAGAAGCGCAAAAAATGCTCACCAATGCCAGTTGTTGACGTTCGTGGCATCGGCTCGCTCCTCGACGATCCATCGTGGATCCCCTTCGCCCCACTTGGCCATAGCGGTGAGTACCTGAAAAATACCAAGTTTAACAGGGAAAAATTTATAAAGAAAAATGCAATGGAAAGCGATAACATCAGGAGAGTTCTCACGCTTTTCCTGTCGCGGCTCGCTACCATCGGAATTTTTCGCAGAAACTAATAAAAAGTAGCTAAAGGACATTATGCAGATACGAAGCCTAAACTAGACACAGATTTTATCTTTTTGTTACTTTTTTTCATCGAACAAGGAATTCGAGAAATTTCCCGTACCTTGTAGCCCATAGGCCTACGGTAAAAAAGGTCACATCCGCTCGTTAGCAAACAATGGAGGATCATGAGAAAGCACTTTTTGCCGTGAAAAATATTAATTGCTAAAGTTTCTAAAGCAAAAAAAAAACATAATGGAGGAGCCATTGAAGAAAACGGATGTTCAGCGATATAGTCGGCAACTTCTGGTGCAAGGATTCGGGGTTAAAGGTATATTTTTTGGTTTTAAAACCTCAAATTTTCAGGCCAAAAGAAATTGTCGACTTCAAAAGTGCTGATCGTCGGTGCAGGAGGGCTTGGATGCCCTGTGGCGCTGTATTTGGCTGGAGCCGGCGTCGGTACGATCGGAATTGTCGACTTTGATGCGGTGAGTTGTTTAACTATTTTAATTACACCTTTCTTTTAGGTTTCCATCGACAACTTACACCGCCAGATTGGACACCAAGAATCGAGTGCCGGCCAGCCGAAAGTTGAATCGCTGAAGGACACGATAACAAGGTTGTTAACAACCCAATTTGCTTAATTTTTGTAGGTTGAACTCGACGATAACCGTGAAGACGTTCCGAGGAGTGCTCAACGGCAAGTATGCGCAAGAAATCGTGCCCGAGTTTGACGTGGTAGCGGATTGTTCGGATAATCCGGCTACAAGGTGGTTCACAAGGTTTTATATAGTTTGGTTTAAACGTTTAGGTATTTGGTTAACGACATTTGCGTGTTGCTGAACAAACCGTTGGTCAGCGGAAGCGCACTGCGTTGGGAGGGCCAATTGACAATCTACCACTCTGGAGATGTAAGTTTTGGACTTCGAAATAGCGCTGATTTGACCGAAAAATGCATGAACAAATTATTTAAATCTTTTAGAACTGCCCCTGCTACCGCTGCATCTTCCCCCATCCTCCAGCTGCCCACCTTGTGACGAATTGCAGCGAGGGTGGCGTTATGGGACCGGTGGTTGGTGTCATCGGCTCGATGCAGGCCCTCGAGATCATCAAGCTAATTTCTGACTCAACAGGTTTGATTGTTTGTGAATAATTAGGCTGACTGTCTGACTTTAGAGACCCTAGCGGGGAAGCTTCTCATCTACGACGGTCAAGCCGCACGGTGCAGAACGATAAAGCTAAGACCACGGCAGGCGGATTGTGCCGTTTGTGGGCAAGTTTTCACAAAAACAATTCACCCAGTTTTTAGTGACCACCCGACCATCACCGAGCCCATCGACTACGAGACGTTCTGCGGGTCAGGTGTTGTTGATAAGGTATAGTTGCTTCCTTGGTTCTTTCGCATTATCGGGGTACCGAACTTTTTCTATAAATCTAGAACTGTCTAGTAACTTATTAGAAAGCGTTTTAACGGTGTTTTTAGTAAAAAATGGCGATATTTCGACTAGAAAAACTACTTAAAACTTTGAAAAGTCGGGATTTTGGTCCAAAATCGGTTATTTTTGGCCGAAAAATCCTATTTATGACATTTTTAATAAATTTTTTATAGTTTTCAAGTTTTGGAATAGTAGAAACGAGTTAAAAAAACACTTCCAGATTTATTTTGGAAAAATAGTAAACGAGAGCAATTTAAAAATACCCACCCCCTGCCCCCCCGCCCCGTAACTCAAAAGAACCGCTTTCTGAAATGTGATGAATAATGCTTTGTAGACTCCCTCGCTGACCGTACTGGCCCCAGAAGAACGCGTAACTGTCCAACAATATGCCGAAATTCGCAAGGAGCACCCGCTGCTGATCGACACGCGGCCGCCACACGAATTTGCCATCGTCAGCCTGCCGGAAGCCAAAAGTACGCTTGTTTCCTTGTCCAAAAACATACTTTTCAGATCTCCCGCTCGACCTCATGCAACACGCTGCCAACGACGAGCTTGAGAAACTGATCGATTGCCCGGAGAAGACAGACGGTAATACCGTTCCAAAACTATTATTAACTTTTTTCTTTTTAGTAATCCTCATCTGCCATCGGGGAAACGATTCGCAATTGGCCGTTCGTTTGTTGAAGGTATTTAATTTTTTGAATTCATCTAAATCATCTTTGTAGGATCGTCTAAAAGAGCGGGTTGACGCTGGGAGTCTCTGCTTCCGCGACGTCATCGGCGGCTACCAGCAATGGGCCGAAGAAGTTGATGCCGAATTCCCAACCTACTAAAGCTTGTTGTGCGATTTTTTTGTTGCTTTAAATGGATTTAAGGTCCCCTGCCAAAAGCTAGTCGTTTTTCCCTTTAATCGTGTTCTAAGTGTTCAATTTAGAATTTTTAATTTGAATACAAAAAACTTATTTAACTTTACATTTATTTGAGTACTTTGCATCCCTACCCGGTGATCTTTCTTGCCATATCCCCAGCCTCATTTCATATTTTCTATTCGTCCGCTCCGGTTTTGGGGAGTCTGTTTTCTACCTAGAATTCTAATGAAGGACCGTCCTGGCGATTACGAGTTTCCGGATAGGCGAGTTTTCCCCTTTTTTTGTGGTTGTTGTCGTTTTGTTATTTTTTGAAAAATAAAGAATTGGCTCTTTTGTATTTTCCAAAATACGCACCTGATTCGACACTTTTGATTGTAGTGGGCACGTGAAGCTGAAGCTCTCGCCGTCGGAGGCTGAATGGCTGGACAACATGGGCAAGCAGCAGCCGAAGAGGAACAGCGACACTGAGTCGAGCGTCTCCACCTCCGCGGAGAGCAACAAGGTCAACGAGGGACTGGCGAATCGCTTCGTGGCCACGCTGCTCGTCTTGGTGTCGGCGGGGCTTTGCTGGTAAGCAGTAAAACATCGAAATAGATGTTTTTTAAATACGATATTTTTGTTTTAGTATCATCTCCCATCGGCCCCTGACCTCCTCGAGCACCACCGTCGTCTACATGGGCGGTCTCATCAATTTTGGTAGCCCTGGATTCGCAGATTATACTTTTGAATTAAGGATTACTGTTAACATTCGCCCGGTGGACGCAGTTGCACTCGCAGAAGCTGACCCGCCACGTCCGGCCGATGCTCGACATTGCGCAGATTTTGCGCACCAATGCGTGAGTTTTTGAACGCAAATTTTGGATGAAATCTTGATGTTTTCAGTGTGTTCCGCCCGGACGGCTCGGCGTGGCTGATGCCGGAGAAGTACGTGGCGTACAACCTGTGCTGCGCCGACCCGTGCATCGACGAGGAGGCCCCACGAACAGAGGAGCGGTCAGTGGAGTGTTACTTTTGTTTTTTTTAAAGTTGCGACGGCCCAGAATTTGGTGTATTCTGTAGTTTATCTTCTGCAGAATAGCGTTCGACTACTTTTTTTTCTGCCATCTTTTTGCACTAACACGTAAAAAATTGTTGTTTTTTTCGCAAGGTGAAAGTTTTTACGTTTAAAAAATGATGGTTTAGCTCAGCTGGATCGCCACCCTCCCTTTTCACACTCTCTAATTCGGGTCTGGGGTGTTAGCTGGGGTGGTAAAGCTAAGCTACCCTATCCCTCTACCTTTCAATTTTGTTGCGCTAAATCGTGTAGTTTTGTAGGGTTTTCAGTAGTTTTTTTATCCTAAAATGTCGGAAAAACATTTTCAGTAAATTTTTTGCCAAAAAACCCAGTTTTTTTCGAAAAATATGATAATTTTTTGCATTTTTAGACTTCGCAACGGCGTAAAAAAGCTAAGTAAAGGGTGTAGATGTTATTAGGATCATGATACCTCAAAACACACCCCCCCCCCCGTTAATAGTCTAGAACCAACAAATCTCTATTTTCTACCGAATTCCGCCTAGTTCTGTTTTAGAGAAGAGGCCACGCTATCCGATCTCGAGAACGAGCAAGTCGAAGCCCTGTAAACCGGCCCGGAAAAGCCAACAGATAGCCCCCTCCACTGACCCTACCCCCCCCACCATACTTTTGTTGTTCATTTGTTACGACGCGAACCGTTAGCCAATCGTTTACTGTTACGTGCGGGAGTAAATGTTACACGCTTTATAGCGACGAGAGTCCACCCGCATCACCGACAACAACACAACGAGACCCGATCACGAGAAAATAGACAGACGGAGATTACATGGAATATATGTGTAGAGATTGTACGCGAAGAGAGAATCGATAAATGGATTGCAAATTTGTACAGAGAGACACGTGAAAATTAGGTTCTTTGGCACTTCCGGGGATCCGAATTTTCCGTTTTGTACAAATGTGTATAGTAACTTCATAGCAAGTAATTTAATGCTTTCTCCAGCAAATTTAGCTGCATCTGAAAGTCGAAAACTACTTAGAAAACTTAAAAAGTATTTAAACTTAGAATTTTAGTCTAAAATGCAGCCTTTTTGCGCGAAAAATCGGTATTTTTGTCTTGTTTCGACTTTTTTCTTTGGTTTTAGCGTTTAGGCAAAGTAAAAACAAAAACCCAAAAAATCGGTTTCCCCGCTAGAAATAGAAAAGAACCGGAAAATAATACACAAATACACCCGTTAGTTGGCCTCCTGGAATTCCGAGAAAATTCGCATTCTATCGTTTCCTACAGCAAGAAAAACACAGAGTTTGCGCGTGGAAAATGGTTAGGCATCGACGGAAATCTGGACTTGGAGCGTATGCAGCTTGGGCAACACTTCCGGGCTGTGCACAGAGGCTTCAAGCCGGTGAATATCCGGAAGTGAAGAGGTGCGCCTGGCCGAAAGATGTCGATGATGTCGCACGGAGGAGTGCAGCGAGCCGCCTGTGACGGCCAACTGAATTAAGTTTATACTTAAAGCCAAACTTAGAAATTCGTGTCTATTTTTAGCTTTGTTGCTTGTAGTTTTCGTTAGTTTTTATAATTTTTTAACTTGTATTTTCAACTATAACAGTAAATTTTGCCGAATTTTTGAATCTCGTAACGGCAGACTGAAACTGAAATTGGCTAATTTAGAATTTGCGTATGTTTTTAGCTTTGTAGCTTGTAGTTTTCTGATAGACGTGGTGTTTTGTGGTTAGTTTTTGTAGCGCGTAGTTTGTTTTTCTCGTTTTTTTTTGTACTCACCGCCTCCGATCTGGCTTTTTGCCAATTCTGCGAAGCGCGCCGCGACGCCGTCACCGACATGGGCCAATACTTTTCCGGAACCTGAAAAATTCACGTTTTGCACCTGCCTTTCCTGCGAAAATGTGCAAATTGTGGGAGTTGCAGCCACGAAATTTGCTGATTTTCACACACACAAACCCAAAGCGTTCCCACGACGACGCGACACACCTCTTTGCACATTAGGATGTACAACTGTTCCATGAATGCCCGCCGGTACGTGTTGGAGAGGACGAACATCACGTAGAAGTTTTGCGAATGGCAGATTAGCGCGAGAATCACCTGAAAAATGCAATTTTGTTCGGGATTTGCTCAATTTTCTAGGGTTTTTGGTGTATAGACAGCTACACCACGCGCCAAATGACACTTTATGGTCGGTAAAGCGGGTAAAAACGAGAACTTCCATTACGCCATTTTTCAGCAATTTTTCGTGAATTTATTGGTTTTTTTGTAGCATTTTAAACGGATTTTAATAGCCTAAAACTAACCAAATAGTGTTGATAACGATGCGAGTTTTCGGGAGACAACGGCAAGTCTCGGACTACCGTAATCCCGACAATATACGAAAACCACGAGAAGAGATAGACGGCCAGAAGCACGGAGAGACTCCGCAGGACCTGAAAAGGCAGCGTTTTTCAAATTTTCCGGCTTTGTACTATAGACGGACTAGCTATACGTCAAGAGTATAAAACGTACCCGTCGTTCCGTGCTGACCGTTTTCCCGCAGCGCCTCGGGCGGCTGTCGTCCGAGTAGACGCGCCGGATCCGGTCTGCTTGAATGCCTAAATCGTGTCCTTTCCGCAGTCTACGGGACTGAAACGTACTATTCCTGGAGATCAGCAGGTACAACGCCGCGTAGACGAACACATTGGCGCACACGATGAACACGTTCGACCATAGCCACCAAACGGCTACCGTTCCGGAAAGCGCCAATGGGCCGTTGCACCAGCCGGCCTGGAAAATTAGTATAATAGCTTTAAAGAGGTAGTGAAGTGCGAAAATCGTCCCCTTAGCCAGGCTAGGTCTCGACAGTTACGCGAGACGCCAAAAAACACCAAAGCAAGCCTTGATAGCTTTTAGAAAGTGAGGTTGGCGCATGGATCCAGAGGCTTCTAAAATCCAGCGGTAAAAGAGATGTCATTTGCCGTGTCGCGTAGCTGTCTGGGACTTGTTAGATAAAAGGTAAATTTTCACGCCTTCTGGTCTCTTTAAGCGCAAAAAAACGCGCATTTAGCAGTGACGTTACATAAAATCTGTATAAAAAATGAGGCATGCGACGAATTACGCCAAAAAACGCTCGCGTCTTCTGGCGCGTAACGTAGCTGTCGAGACCTAGTCAGAATCGGAGTCGGGCCTATCATTTTCGGCCCTTCCGGTCCCTTTTAAGGGATGATGCCAGGGAAAAAAGACGATCAAAAACACCCACCGTACTCCGCCCATTCTGGCTCAGCGCCCAGCCGGTGGTGAACAGGGCATAAATGAGGGCAGGCACCAAAAAGCACGCAACGTACTGCTTCAGCGCGTAGAAACGATGCCTGGGAGTACGGTATTTTGACGAATTTTTGGCACTTACTGAAACGGCTTGAGGAGGGCAATGAGGAGATCGAGGGCAATCGATAGGGAGAGCACGGCCTGGGCGCATGAAGCGATTAGATGAGGGGTGGAGAGCCGGATACAATCAGAGGAGCTCCATCTGTGTTGAAGGCCTGCAAGGATCAGGAGGGTTACGGTAGTTGCAGTACTGTATAGTTACTGTACGGTAGCGGCGAGAGATAGAGATAGAAAGAGAGAGAGGGAGAGAGAGAGAAAGTGAGAGAGAAAGAAAGCGATGCATTGAGAGCGGGAGAGAGGGAGAGAGACAGAGAAAGAGACAGAAAGGGACAGAGGGAGACACACAAAGAGCAAGACAGAGAAAGCGAGAGAGAGAGAGAGAGAGAGAGAGAGAGAGAGAGAGAGCGAGAGCGGGAGAGATGAAGAGGGAGAGAACGAGAGAAAAAGGGACAATTAAGCCGCCCGCAACGAGTTCAAACCTTGGGAAAAGTTTTGAAAAAGTTTTTCCGAACAATTTCAATGGGCGCAGACTTAGATAGTCGGCGGTAATCTTTATACCTCTTAAAGATCTGAGAAGCCTAGAACCCATCACTCTACCGTAATTCCATAGCGTAATCGATACCTAGATTGTTGATGAACACGTAGGCCAGCTCGCAGAGGAGGCAAATGTTGTGCAGAATGCAGAACCACAGCATCAGCGAGCCTGAAATCGCTGATTTTCAGGAAAATTTGACATTTTAACGGCATTGGCAAGACAAAAATCGCTTTGAAAACAAATGTTTTGAAAATTTGATTACGCTAGGTTTTTAGGGTAATAAAGTAAGGACGCTATACTCACCATGCTTATTCCGGAGCTCCTTATTCCTCCACGTTGCCCAGATGATGTTCGAATTGCCGAACAGCCCGAAAAGGCCGAGCGACACAGAAATGGCCGAGACGCCAACCTCCACCCCGGCCAGGCTACCGTCCTCGGAAAATATTGATGTGGAAGAGGAGGAGGAGACGATCGAGTTCGAGTTGTTCATCCGGGAAAGTAATTCCCAGATCATCTGAAGGAAGTTTTTTAGGAACGTAAATTTGGGGAGATCATGAGAAATTATCCCAGAAGTTACAAAAAGATCCAAAAATTCAATAAATTTAGACCGTTGTTAAGATAGAAAAAAGCCTGAAATTATAATTACTTGCAGGTTAAGCGTTCAGCTCACGTAAAAACGGCTGCGAGAGGGCCCATTAAAATGCAAATTGGGCCCTTGAACACCAAATTTTATGACCCGGAAACGAAGAGTGGCTTCTAGGACAACGGAGAGAGAGAAAGAGAGAGAGTGAGAGAGAGAGCGAGAGAGGATCAGAGTATGAGAGCGAGAGAGCGAGAGAGCAAGAGAGTGAAAGAACAAAAGCGAGAGACAAAGAGAGAGAGAGAGAGAGAGAGAGAGAGAGAGAGTGTGTGTGAGAGAGAGAGTGCGAGAGAGAGACCGGTACTATTCACGAACAACCTGAGAGAATCAGTAGAAAATCCAGCCAAAATCCTTACTACCGTAATCCTGAAATTCCGTTGCGATACCTGATGCCGGGGTTGGTACTGCTTGTTCTGCCTTTTCTACTCGACCCAACCAGCCATTTTCCCTAGCCACCTAAATTAGCCGCGGGAACCCAAACGGGGGCCCTCAAATTTGTACGCATCCACGGCAATGACGCAAGTCAGGTAAAGCCTGCGGCACAAAAATCCTGAAGAAATCCGTGTCCTTCTCACCCTCAAAATTACAAAAATATTGTTTGAATTCGGCAGGAGTCAGGCTATTTTCAGCGAGCCAACCCGCGCCGAATCAACATGTTGTAATCGGGGAGGGCAGACACGAGTTTGTCAGGAATCCATAGGATTTTGAAGGAACCGGAAAGCGCGAAAACCAAGCCCTAACGAGGACTAGGTCTCGACAGCAATGAGACAGGCCAGAAAACAGTGATATCCCTTACTTTCTGGGCTTAAAAGCTTGACGGTCTTGACCTATTAGCAGGCTAAACTGCCATTTGGAGCACCATATAGGTGTGAACACCCAGCCGATGGCAGACGCCGCTTTTTGGTTTCGAAGTCCATTTAAAAGCACGAAATTTAGGAAAAAGCCCATTGATATAAGAATCTCTTCAAAGTCATGGAACTGCGAAAAAAATTCAGAAAACTCCTAAAGAATCTCTGCTAGCCTGCGCCGTAAGCAAAATAGTTTTAGCGCAAGAGGACAAAAATATTGCCAAATTAACGAAGGACATAAAGAGAGCCGAGATAGAGAGAGAGCGCGAGAGAGAGAGCGAGAGAGACAGGGAAAGAGAGCGAGAGCGAGAGAGAAAGAGAGCGAGAGCGAGAGAGAGAGCGAGAGAGAGAGAGAGACAGGGAAAGAGAGCGAGTGAGAGAGAGAGTGAGAGAGAGCGAGAGAGAAAGGGAGCGAGCAAAAAATCAGCAAAAATACTTTTTGGTTAAGGTGTTTAAAGAATTTAGAAAATGCCCAGCATTTCGGAGTAAAAAAAGTAAGAAAGTGCAAAGTTCCGAAAAAAGTTTTTTTTGTCACATAATCCTATCAAAAAACGAAACGGTTCGATTTCCGGTTTTGCGGGGGCGTGAAATTGGCCGGGGCCCCGGCTGGAGGGGCAAATTCTGAAGGGCCGACACCTCCTTGATGCCTTCGTCTTGTCTTTTCAGGGGAAATGGGATGGAAAGGGCATCGAATAGGGCACGGAAAAGAGGAAGAGATAATGGGAGATGTGCCGCTCACTATTCCTCCTTGCACAGAGCACGACTACGCAACTGAACTCTGGCACCAGGCCACGGTATACACTACGAGACTGTACTTAATGACGCAGATTTTCACTATTTTAGCATTTAAGGGTCTCTTTAAGCCGCTCAGATAATCTTTGCAACAATACGTCGAATTTTAAAGATTTAAAAAATTCAAGGGTATAAAAGCTGTCATTTTCTTGCTTTCCTGGTCCCTTTAAAACAGCTCACTGCGTAACTGAACTTTGACGAGGCGATAGAAAACACAAGTTTTGCTAGAATACGGTACAAACTATGTGATTGTACGCACTAAAACAGCTTATTAAAGATCTTGGTAGATATGTGAGGCATAAAATTTGTATTTTTGTTACCTTCCCATCCCCTTTAAACGACACGAAAAAGCGGTTGGGTTTCCCAATCCGTACACCCATTTCTTTGTCTATCAGCTCCACTCGGTTATTTCGAGCCTTTCCCACGCTCTAAATCTGTCTGCGGTATTTGCACTTTCTTGTAGTCGACGAAAGGGAAAGTGATATGGAAATCAGAAATGGACAATTTCTGTGGGATACAAAGTCTTATTGCGTAGTCATATAGAGTGAGGGGCTACGACAAAGTGCTGGAAATTATAGTCGGCTATGGGGGAACACGGAATTGGGATTTTAAAGGGACTGGCAAGGCAAGGAGGAAAGAGAGAGAGCGGGAGAAAGCGAGAGAGACAGTGCGTGAGCGAGAGAAAGAGAGAGAAAGAAAGAGCGAGAGCGAGAGAGAGCGCGCTGAGAGAGAGAGAGAGAGAGAGAGAAACTAGTCTTTCTTTTTCCAAAATCATCGCCTTTTATTGGTCACTTTTGTGACTTCTCGAGCACGAGAGAAAGCTGGGGAAAGAACGAGAGAGAGAGAGAGAGCGAGGGATAGAGCGAGGGAGAGAGAGTACGGTAGAGAGTGCAATAGAGAGTGTGAGAGAACGACCGACCCCCCCCCCCGATAATGCAAAAGAACCCAAAACAAATCTGCAAGGCTTGGGAAATACTGCAAAAATCCAAATCTATCCCGCCGATCTTAACGCATTTTACTAACGACAAAGCCGAAATCAAAAACAAAAATGATGTGACAACACGTTTCAAAAAATACGCAAACTCTCATGATGGGAAACGGCGTAAAACTGGAGAAGAACTGTTGCGTGCGCGGGGTGCCGGTGCCATCAAAATGGAACAGTTTTCGAGGCTCGCGCCGCTTTTTTCCATTTCCCCGATGCTGAAATGATGATATTTTCGGGAGGGAAAAGGTTATCTTTCCACCCCCGTTGAAAAAGGTTATCCGGCCAAGACCTCGGCTAAATGAGGGAACGGCCAGTTCCAATTTCGGATTGGAATGCGCGAGTGAGGGACACGTTGGTGATAGTAAAAAGATGAGGACCGGGACACCCGGGCGATATCGGGTCACGCTGATACCATCATTTCAACGCCATTCCCGCAAATGCATTCGTATCCTGTCGAAAAGGGTCTGGGAATAAGTAGATTTGTTCATCTCAAATTTTTACCATAACCGTCTATTTTTGGTTCTGGACTATTAGCGGGGGGTTAGCAGGGGGCACCAATTTTCCCGTAAAATACAAACAATTTTTATAGCATTTTACATAGTTTTATTAGATAAGAACGGTTTATAAAAAGTTATAATTTTCGCCAATTTGTGGCTTTGTGGTCAAAAATGGCCAAAAATCGAATTTTCAGAATGTTTTTTAAAATTTAAATTCTCTTCTAACAATGTACCTAACTACTTTTTCGTTTTAATTTTGATCCGTCATAAACCTTTCAAGCTCTGGTTCTTTCGCATTATCGGGCGGGGGGGAGCAAATTTTTTTCTTAGGATCCAATTTTTTCAAATATAAAAGCGGAGGTGTTTCTAAACTGTTTTTAGTAGTCCTAAACGTAAAAACTGGACAAAAATATTATTAAAAAAATACAAAAGTATTGGATATGTTATAGCTTCCGACCAAACCGGAAAAACCCGCAGCCCTCCAGCCCAACTTTCGCACAAAAACAATCCGGAAGTGCCTTTCCAGACAAAAAGCGGAAGCGTTTACTAAAGTTGGTTAGCCGTGTCGCCTAGGTAGATCGGATTGAAGCGAGTATTCCCGAGCAGAAGGGGTTGTTGGGTTGAGTGTCTGTGTGTGGGTGGATGGATGGATTGCAGACTGGAAATTGGACTGGCGGGCCCCCGAGTCAAAGTCCTCCAGGGTCCTCCACCATAAAATGACACCCATTGAGCCTAAACGGGGGAGCGTGTGAAGCATTTTGTGCAAGCAGAGAAAAGGGCTTGTACGAGTTTGCAGACGGTGATCACTGAAAATTTGCCAGGAAGGAGCCATTACGATATTTCGGTGCTGTCGTAACTCTTCTTCGTAACCCGGAGACGATCTTTTGGCTATACAGGTAATTTTGTTAGCGTCCCCGTTTTTAGACATTCAGGCCGTTTGCGTGAAACCCGAACAAGGCTTCGCACAGTTTTTTTTACCCCTTTTCATGACATCTGAAAGAGAATGGTCGTGGCCTGCAATGATCATGTACCGGGCTACGTATTTCAATTTAGATCACTTCTTCAAAGCTTTTTTTACCCAAGAAACGGCAATTCTCTAGCATTCCGTTCTTTCCGATTTACAGTTGATGTGTTTTGGTGTACTACGTACCATGTCGGAGGCTGACTGGAAACTTTAGCTAGATCGGATACCCGCGACAGGGATTTTTCCTACAAGTTTTTCAACTGATCTAGAATCTGCTCGATCTGCCGCCTACCTAGCTTTTTGGGTTTGGGTGAGATTACAGGGCGATAAGGCAGCGTTATAACGTTAGGTTTTCTGGACACCAACAGTCCAGAACCAATCTCGCACGCTGACCTGCAGGCAGGCCTGTCAAACCGAGGGCAGCCGATTGCCGCCATCCCGGCGTTCCCGGTTCCAGGTAGAAGCAGCACAGGGCCGGGGGAGTACATGCATGCCAGTCAGTCAGTCAGTCCTCTCCAGTCTCGGCCCCATCGATGATCCAGTTTGTGCGCACACGCACCAACCGAATCGCCGCACCCCCGGTCGCTGCAGCGATCGATCAACGGATGGGGGGCTAGTCAGCTGGCCGCTCTCCGTCTCCAGGATATGCCCGCACTCTCTCCCATCGCTCAGGCTCCACCACCACACCGCGACCATTCACCTCCACACTACCGCTTCTTCCGGACACCCTGCATGCATATGAGCGCCGCCGGATTTTCATGAATGTTGCTGTGACGGCCGCTATCGATCATTTTCATGCTTGGCGGCTGTTAGTTTTGCGCAACCTGGCGCGGATTCTGTTTTCTAAACGTTGCGCTTCTCACGCTACAATTTTTGCGCTTTTCTTCTACGCTTACTTTTATGCTTTTTTTATTCTGATCGCAGCTTCAGTATGCTTCTCCCTAAGCATTTCGAGCAAAGAAGTTTGAAAAGCGGATATTGTCTCCCGGCCAAACGCCTTTTTTTATAGATTAGCTTGATTTTTAGTAACAGTATTTTTTTCTTGGCTTCCCGATAATTTTTGTAATTTTAGATGACCCGGAAGCCGAACGATATTGTTTTTAGCACTGAATACATTTATTTATCACTCTCAGCTAGTACTGATTTTTTGAAAACATTCGGCGCGCTGCGGCTTCGTCCTTATCACTTTGACATTTTGGTTGGCGACTCACTTTTTACAATCTCGGACCCCAAAAATCACTTTTTTTCAAACCATAGATCTTCCCATTCGAATCAAGGGGGCGAAACTAGGGATCATGCTGTTTCTTCCAGCCATATTTCTGCCAATTGTGCGCTGTTCCTTCCTTGTAATAGTTCTAACAATTATTTTCTCATTCTGGTCGAGACGTTTAAAAGGACCAACAAAGTGACGATGATTTTTTTCTTCAAGAACTAGCCTTTACTTATTTTCATTGAATTTGTTAACACCGAAAACCCAAAGAGAATCTTTGATTTTAAAGGTTTTCTATGTGTTGCACCACAAATTGGCGGCAGCGTCATGGTGCTCTGGAAACTAGGCAGGGCGCGATGACAATCAAATCTCACCCCACCACTCGGCAAACGTGCAACCCAAAACCCATCCACGGCCATTCATTCTCTCGGGGGCAATCCCGGTCGATCACTTGTCCTCTACTCGGGGCATCTCACGTTATCGAGTAGTGTCATGCCAGTTTTTGTGACGTCGCTGCCCCACCACTCACACACTCACACCCGCCCCACCCGTGTCTCCAGTGCTTTTTTCGGAAGAGTGTTTGGCCCCCTGGTTGCATGTGTGTGCCGCTTGTGGCTCTGCTAATCGATTTGCAGCCCCGGAAAGTTATTGGGGTCCGCCGCGCTAAACATCATGACATTCCCATTTTCCTTCTTGATTGCCGTCTTCCGCTCTTGCCCCGTCATCCCCAGCCCATTCTTTTCCTTTTGTTTTCTTTATCAGTTCCTCGCCTATCTGATTCCTCTCAAAATATTCCTCAATTTCAGGCGCAAGAGAACCTCGCCTCCACTTGGCCGGGATGTCGCAATCAGCGCCCGGCGGTGGTCAGCCTCCAGGTTTGTTGAATTTGCTTTTTTCTTATTATTGTTATTTCAGGTGGTGGCTCGGGCGCGAATTTCGCCAACATCCGTGACTGTTGCCACTCGCCGCCGACGCTGCAACAGGTACATTTTGCTTATCTGTAGAAAAAATTTCTTTTCAGGGCATCGCCACCCCGCACACGCAGAAGAGTATGGCTCGTGTACAGGGCAGTGCTTTGGCTGGTGAGTAATTTTAGCTTACGCAGAGAATTCTCTTCGTGATTCCGATGAGTCGTCTTCTTCCTGTCTTATTATGCTCTAAAAACTAATGACAATTTCGCTTTTGATAAATAAAAGTGGAACCTTACTTAAATAATGTGCGATTCGCCTTTTCCTGCAAAAGTTATTTTTCCAGTTGCCACCCCTAATTCCGCTGCCGCCGCCACGCAAAGCGTCGCTCCCGTCGCCACTGTGGGCCCGTCGGATTCGATGGATTGTAGCGCTGAGGTAACTTTTTAGCGTTGACCGAAAATTCCAATTTCTAGGTGCTCTCCGCTTTCGAATGCCCCGTTTGCCTCGACTATATGCTGCCCCCGTACCTTCAGTGCCAGAGCGGGCATCTCGTCTGCAGCAACTGCCGCCCCAAGCTCCAGTGCTGCCCGACGTGCCGCGGACCCACGCGTAAGTTTTGATGTTCAGGGATTTACGCTTATTTTTTTTCAGCCAGCATCCGAAATCTCGGGCTGGAGAAGATTGCGAACACGGTCAAGTTTCCGTGCAAGTTCAACACGTCCGGTTGCCTCTTAATTTTTCACCACGGCGACAAGATTGACCACGAGGAGGCGTGCGAGTTCAGGTGCGACTGTTTTTCTTTTAGGTTCTTTCGCATTATCGGGGGACCGACTTGTTGTATTAGTTTGGAAATGTCTTTTAATTTACAGGAAATACTTTCAAAATGTTTTTAGTAAAATCTAAATGTGTTTCAACCAGAAACTATCTAAAATCAACAAAAAGATTTTTAAAGTAGAAATTTTAGCTAAGAATCGGCCATTTTCGGTCGAAAACCATGTTTTTAATAGAAATTTGTAAATTTTCCACGCTTTGGAATAGTAAAAAACGGTTTAGAAAAACTGCCATTAAAATAAAAGTCTGATTCCCCCGATAATGCAAAATGACCTGCTTTTATACTTACTCCATTTCTACTTTTTAAGTCCATGAACATCCCCCTTTTCAGGCCGTACAGTTGCCCGTGCCCCGGCGCCTCTTGCAAATGGCAGGGCAGCCTCCCGGACGTGATGCCCCATTTGATGAAGGTGCACAAGAGCATCACCACGCTCCAGGGTGCGTTTTCGAATTCCCAGCGTTTTATATACTTTCGTATTCAGGCGAAGATATCGTTTTCCTGGCCACCGACATCAACCTGCCCGGCGCCGTCGACTGGGTGATGATGCAGAGCTGCTTCGGCTTCCACTTTATGCTCGTCTTGGAGAAACAGGTATCAACTTCTTTTCCGCAATTTTCAAGCTCCGAATTTCTAGGAAAAATTCGAGCAGGCCCAGCAAATCTTCTACGCCGTCGTCCAGCTGATCGGCGCCAAGAAGGAGGCTGAGAATTTCACGTACAGGTATGTTGGTGCTGGATTTTGGTGTTCGTTAAATGGGGAATGGAATTTTTTTATATGATCCTATAGATTTCAAGTGGAGAAGCTGTTTCGAAAAGATGGAGGTTTTGAAAATGAGAATAACTTTCTCTATTTCTCTTCCAAATAGGATCCTAGACAAAACACCATGTCCATTTTGCTCCCATCTCCATGTTGCGAAAAAAAACCCCCCAAGGATTTTACTGTTTGGAGAAATTCCAGATGACGGTGTTAATTTCCTTTTTTTAGGCTCGAGCTGTCGAACCACCGCCGTCGCCTCGTCTGGGAGGCCACGCCGCGCTCGATCCACGAGGGCGTTGCCCACGCCATCTCCCAGTCGGATTGCCTCGCCTTCGACACGCCGACCGCTCAACTTTTTGCTGAAAACGGGAATCTTGGTGCGTTGATTTTTTCGTTTTTGTTGTTTCGAGGCCGCGTCGATTTTATGGATAATTTTTTAGCTGATTTTTAAAATGTTTTGTAAAAAAATGCTTTTTAAGGTTTTGAAAATATTATGGGGGGCGTTACTGTCGCTCTAATAAAAATTTCCAAAAAAATATGCTCGAATATCTATAGAAATGAATAAAGCCGCAAAAGCTTTCAAAAAATTATTTGGAAGCGAAGGGACTTTTAAATAAGTTACTATTTTAATACCTTGAAGCGTTTTTATAAACGTTACCAACAATTTTTTAAGCTTCGGAATCAGCGAAAAATCCTTCAGAGAAAAAAAATTAGGCGGTCCCATGTTGATAAAAAAAATACTTGATTTTATTAGCTTTATTTTTATTCTAACGGCTAATAATTCTCGGCTTTTTGCAGGGATAAACGTGACGATCACCCAGGCGAGCGACCAGATGCGCTGAACCTGCAGCAACACAGCCATTACGAAGCCACCGAATCACACCCACAGGAAATGCCATGTTCTCCATCTCCGCCTTCACGTCATTTATTCAATTCATTCGTCGTTGCCAATATCTTCATCCTTCCGGTGCTCCACCCTCCCCTCCGTACCATTCAATAGTCTTCTTGTGTTTTTTTCTGTGCATAGGCAAATTTGCCGCCCTTCTTTTTTTTGCCCACCTGCAATTCACAAGGTCCATTTTTAGTCACCGCTGCCAAAGGGATCCCTTTTGGCCTAGCTTCAAATTAAGGTTATATTTAGGTTACGGGCGCTTGGAAGTCTTACAAAAATTGGGGATTTTAAAAATCTCTAAGGGGGGTTTTGGATATCGAGGACTTCCACGTGCCTTTAACGTTCGTCTAGTCCCGAAATTGACGATGCGCTGGGCTATTTTATTGCGGAAATTGGGCCCAGCTCACCCACCAGCACCACAGCTCCTTTAGTCCGGGCTTCTAGGTCTCGCTGCCTTACCCATCAACACACACACTTTTCTGCGAGAAGTTCGGTACTAAAATTTCGACATTACGAAATTCGGCATTTTTAAAGAAATTTCGAACGCCGTCACATACATCCTCGTGCCCTATTCCTCCTACCCAACCACCCCGACGATTACCTCGACAATGTTTTCCAGCGGCCAATGATGCTTCTCAGCCTCCCCCCCAACGTACCTTTCTCCGTGTGTGTAACTGTGGATATACAAGAACTTTTTTCCCTGCAAACCTCTGTGAACTCTGTCGACTCGTCCTATCCACATACTTGTCCGATGTATTTACCCCCCGAATGTGATATACATGTGAATTTTTAGCGAGCTACGCTTTTTTTTGCCTCTTGCTCTCCCTTTCTCTGGCACCCGCGCAGCACTTTATCTTTGTTCGGTTTAACTTTGGTGCGATAAAGCGTGGTTCGGTGTAAGTAGCTGTGGTCGCGCTTTAGTGGTTGCTTTACAGAGGAATTTCTCAAAACGGGCTGCGGATGTTTAGGAAGAAGAATGACTGATGGCGGTCGGGCTTCTCCTACTTCCGGTCCGACGAGTACCGTGGTTTTTGATGGCCCGAGATTTTGGATATTCAAAGGTTGGCGGTGCTATTTTTAGAATTTTCATGGCTTTAGTAATTAGGTGTTTTCGTGGATGGTTTTGCTGCTTGCCCCGAGTTTTAACGAAAAGCGTTGGTCGCGGCTTTGACAGCTAGACATAGACTTTTTGTAGTGTTTTTATCTAGCGTCCCGCTATAGATTCATTGTTTTTTTCTAATTTCATAAACGCAATTCTTTACTTTTGCGACCGTTTTTCGACCAAAAATGGCGGATTCGGCCAAAATTTCAGCTAAGGAACATTTTCCGAAGTACTTTTCCGCTTGGAACATAGTTCCATTTCACTAAAAACACTATTAAAATACTTGCTATTATGTTACTAGGCATTTCTGGACTCATAGATCCCCCGATATTGCCAAAGAATCCAAAATCCTGACAGCGATTTCAGTAAATCCTTTTTTGTTTTAGTTTTACCGTAGTGAAACCTAAATTTAGAACCGACTAGCAGCTAGTGCAAAGAATGCCCTACCCCTTTTTTGGAAGTAACCCGCCGTTCCAGCTCGCTGCCTCCTCGTGCCACTTGTTTTCCCTAGAGATCCTCGCCCCCGGGGGCTTTGTCCTGGTGGTGGTGGACGCATCTGCTGGGTGCCAAGTCTTATTCGAGTAGCACAAAAAGGGAGGGTTAGATGGGTACAGAGAGGCTAGCAATGGCACTAGTGTTGGCCCCTCCTTCCTTTTGGCCAGCCTGCGCGGCTATCGATTCGTGGGGGATGGCCGGCCATTCTATGCCCTCCGGCTATCCATCCAACCCCCACTCTACCCCAGTAACCCACTAGGTTGTCCACACATCTTTTAGGTGACCCTGCAATGCTGGGATTTGGTTATTTCTTGTCTAAAATTGGCTAATTCTCGGGTTAAAACTAGATTTAGTTTTGGCTACGGACTCTATCTAAATGGAGCTCACAAATCACCGTTTAAAGTTACGAATGTTTTTAGCTCAATTTTTCAAACTTGTTGGCTATTTTGCGATGATTTCGGGTTGAAATTTCCGCGACTTTCAAAGTTACGCTGTCAAATAACCTTTAAGAATCAGGATTCGTGATAAAATTGGCCTACCTGAACTCAGGTTTTCCTTTTTTTCGCTTTAAACGGGATAAAAGTTGTGATTATCCAATTAAGAATTCGCGCCCCTAATTTGCTTGTTAAAAGCAGGTCGAAAATGGCATAGAATGCGCTGCAAATCCTGAATTTTTTTATACTAATCTGTGATGTTTTCAGTTTTTTTTAGATGAAGTCGGCTCTTGGCTTTTCTGAAATTTTTTCCACCCCTAGTTTCAATAATCAAGTTTTTTTCTGCGGTTTTCTTGATTATTTTACGGTTTATTATTTTCTTTTATCTGAATTTACGCCTACAAGAAATTTCGAAACATTTTTTTTGAAATTTTGGGAGCTTTGCTTAGTGAGCTTTCCTTATTTATTTATTTTTATTTATTTATTCTCACACATTCACACACCTTCCGCAATTTCGTCTAGCGAAAAGCCATGACAAGCTCACAAATTTAAATGGGCTTTTTCTAACGGCGTTTCCTTTGAAACCGTTGCAACAACATGTTTTTAAAGGTGATAGAACCAGCAAACTCGGCGTAGCATACCTCCTCTAATTTGTTTATACCAACCCAACGCGCTGACCCAATTTCCTGAACTCGTTTTTTTGCGCGCATCTCCGCGTCGCTACTTCACCCGGTGACCCCCGCCTGGATGCATCCACAGTGATTCGGGCCGCCCGTCATCATCATCACTGGGGGGTTGTGCAAACAGCACAACCGATCCGGTTTCACTTTTCTCCCTTTCCCGCTGCTGCCGGCGGCCCGAAACTTTGAAATCCAGCATAGTTAGGTGTTTAATGGTTTTACTGGATTTATAGATCGTAAATGACGTTTTTTGAGATTTTCCGGTTTTTTTTGTCTTGGCGCGAACTCGTCGTATTGTCGGTTTATTTTGTGATCTTTTCGGCCAATGTTAAATGGTTTTACTAATTTTAGAAATTTTCAACGAAGACTTTCTAACTTTTTTGGGGTTTGTTAGGGTCGCTAGTTGGCATTTTCATGTTATTTTTGCAGAAAAAGTAGCAATAAGGCGGTACTGAAAATTTCAGTTGCTTCGAATTTAACGATATTCGTTAAACCTCTATAAAAATCATATTGCTATATAAAATTTCACTTTTTAATGTCAAATTTCTAAGGCTAAATTTTGCGATTTGTATGGTTTAAAATAGTACGGTAAAATTAGTACGACAAAACTTTTAAGCTTACCTCAATTCTTTACGCTGTCCGTATTTCCCGGAAAATTTTAGCTATCGTCTTCTTCATTTCTAGTTTTAGTCCCAGCCCCCACCCGGTGCCAAATGGCCACCAAGCGGCAGCGGAAACGTACGCTGCTGCTGCTGTGGCTAGTGTGGTGGACTTGTGGTGACTTTTTGCATGGTGGCCCTCATCAATCCCACTGCTTCTCGTGCTCCTCTTGGCCGCAATATGCTCAGCCATCCATCAGCCACTCACCCGTCCTCGCCCTTCTCTCCTCTCATCCCCTCTACAAATGCCCTCCGGCCATTTCCGCTTGCGGGTTGACATCTAACAACCCGCTCGCCCTCAGCTTCCCCGTCCCTTTAAACGGCTCCCCTGACGATTCTTGCATGGGGCGTGTGCTTTGGAGCTAGGCGTCGTGATTTTTGACCGATAGAATTTTGCGTTACTAAATCATATCGGATATCTTTTGCGATTTTGGGTTTGGACACTGGAATCGACATAAATTTTCCACTTTAGCTTATCGTGCGTCATTGGGAGCGTAGTGTCGGCGTCGGGAAGCTAGCAGAGATCGTCTAGCAAGCGTATAAGATCATTTTCAATTTTCAATTTTTGTTTTCTTTTCATTTTAAAATTTGGGTTTTTAAAAACTCTAAACTAAATTTCCATACGAGCTACTAATTACGAGTGTCATTAGGTGTGTAGCGTCAGCGCAGGCAGGCTAGCAGAGATCGTTTAGGAATTCTGAAATGCCAGACGATAATTCGATTTTTGCTTCTATTCTCCTTTTAGGAAGCCTGATTTTTGACCTTTTTGCTTTGCTAAATTGTGTCTCCTACCTGGCAATTTTGACTTTAAAAACCCTGAATTCAAGTTTCCGATGCTGAAATACGGAGCGTCATTAGGAGCATAGCGCCTGGGCAGGGGTCTGGCGGAGATCTTTGAGGAATTTTTTGCAATTCCGGCCGTCGGCTCGATTTTTGCTTTTATTCTCCTCGGCTTTTCAGACTTTTTACGGCTCTTCGAGAGCTAGCGTAGACTCTTAGGGAATTGCCTCGATCATCTTCTGTAGTTTTTGGTTCAAACCAATGCGGCGTTGTCGAGATGTTCAAGCAGTTCGCGGTTTTTGGAAGTTTTCCGGTATTTCACATTTACGTAAGCTCGCCAGATTTCCAAATTTTCGGAGCTTTTCCGGATCCGGCCCCACGCATGTCGCCCCCAATTTCGGTCCAATCCATCGTCGATCCATCCCCCCATCCAAACACACGAACCACCAGCTAAATGTTTATTTTCGAGTGGTCATGCCGTGTGTGTTGGGGGGCTCGAACTGGTCCATCCCCCCTCCCCTTCAGGCCATCACTCACAAGCCATACCCCCTCTGGGTTAGCCTGGACGACAACTCGTAGTTGAAGCCGAGGATTGCCCTGTGGTGCAAACTGGCTCCAGCCCCTCGGGGGCCGCCCCGGAAATGCTCTGCACCCCCCCAGGCTTGACGCATTTTTGGACACTAGAACTTTTTATCCTTTTTGTCAAGCTCCTTTTTTGATGGTCTTACGGTAAATGCGATTTTAAAGGTGTTTTAAGGCAAAAATTTAAAATTTTTGAGGATGATTTTTCACACAATTTATTAGGGGTTTTAACGATGAAATGTCGCGGTTTACCTAAAAAGTACTGTAATTCCTTTTTCTTTGTTATTTTTTGTCGACAAATTTTAACGCCCTACTGGAATCACTTCTTTGTTGTTTTAGGACCAGTAGCATAATTTAGAGCGCTGCGATGAGATTTCTTGCGCTTTTATGACGGATCTTACGTGGTTCCAATTTCCAATTAGCACTTTTTCAGACAATTTAGAAACTTGAAAAATGCTCAAAATAGTGAAAATCTGAACTTAACTTAAACTTAGCTTTTTTTAAACCAATCCGAAACCCTAAAATGTATTTTTAATGAGAGAAGTATTGTGTTTTGTGCCACACTTTAGGGCCATTTTCACCATTTTTGCAATCCCTATCACGTCACCCGTTGTGGATCGTACTCAAAATCGGCTATCCGATTTTTGCTAGCCCGCCAATTATCGTTGCCGGTCTCTCTCTCTCTCTCTCTCTCTCTCTCTCTCTCTCTCCCTCTCTCTCTCTCGCCGGGATCGGTTGCCTCCTCCTCCTCCTCCTCTGCTCCTCCTCGTCGATAAGATGCTATCAATCATCGGTCCCTTTTGCCCTGCTGTCCTCCTCGTCAATCGACCGCCCGAAAAGAATTCGGCTCCGGCAGTACGCGGCACCCCAAATTATTGTCTTGCTGTTTGCTGTTGCCTTGCGTAGCGATTTCGTTACCGTGTCCTTGCTTTTTTCAGGGGTTCGTTAAAGGGACGCGCAAGGCATTATTCTAGATTTGGGGCAGAGAGTTTTGATTGATTTTGGGGCGACGCGAATGTACACTGTACTTTTTCGTACTGAAATAAGGCCTTTTCACGGTGGTCGCGCGTTGCGTTTTGCGGGTGCGTTCAAATTAATTTTTTTTGCCTTGCCGAACCCTTTAAAATGATATTTGGATTCCTTAGAAATTTTGAAACCCATTATCGCCTCCTTGATCAGCGCCGAGATCTCGAAATTTTTGTTTCGCCGAGCTCCGCGGCAATACAAAAGCCGATTGGCTGGCTGACTGTAGCTGAATCACTGGTCGCTTCCGGTCCTCTCAGATTTCTGTTGACGCATCAGAGAGATCAGCCATCGAAAAATTTATAAATGGGTTTTGCTAGGAACTCTAGCGATTTGGAAGAAATAGCGTTAATCCTTTTTTTAAAAATTGTAGTCTGCCCAGCTATAGCTATTTCGAGCTCCCGTAAATTCCTCTGAAAGGGCATCGTCGCATTTTTTCCGGACATTCATCCGCGCGACGCGCCCCCAAATTAAGCGCTGAAATATTTATGCGGGACAGCGGTTGACCGAAAAATTTGTGCACTAAAGCCTAAAGGGACCAGGAAGTCGATTTTTACCTAGTTTCTATAAATTCTGCCGGGTTGCTAGACTTTTTTAAAGGGATACCGACGGCATAGTCAATCGATTACGCGCTGGAAAGAAAATGTCTCTGCGCCTCTCCCCAGGGCGCGCTCTCTGCCCTGTTGGCTACTTGCCAATTTGTTGATGGGGGGGATCGACACATGCCGTCCGCAGCCCTTTAATTATTTTTGAATGCGTATGAACAGCGTTTTGGGCTTCATTTTGCGGCATTTGCGGGCTACGGATTTTTTTAGTGCCCGCGATAGGCAACGCGCCGCCCCGCGTGATCGCCGTAAAGAGGTAGTATCCATGGCAATACACCCTCCTAAGGCTTGCGGTCGCGTTGCGTGTCTTGCCGTTTTCGTACGCAACGGCGCGTTAGTTTTCTATACTTTAGCGACACGCAACCCGTCCGTTACGCGCTCGAATGGCCTGGCTAAAAGCCTGAAAGCGCGCTTCCCGTGCTTCTCGCGTTCGCGGTAAAATTGATGGGATATCCACAGCCGCCAAATTCCATAGGCCTCGCTTGCCGGCCCCGTTAAATCCCAAGGATGCATTTTCCACGACCCCAAAGTAGTAAAGCCCGCCCGGCGACACCTCGCTCGTGGCGTTGTTGGTGTGAAGGGTGGGCGCATCCCATCCCCCTTCTCTACTACTCGTCGTGTCCAGAGGATCTAATTGGAATCGGATGCCCCTTGGGGTGGGTTGGGATGGGCCCCTTCAGATGTGCCGTGTACTCCATCGGAAACGGGGTCCCAAGTGGAATGGAGAGCGGCTAGGGTGCGATGGTGTGGCCCCCGGCCAAATGTCCCATTTGGGCCTCATCGAGGGGCACCGGATATCATTTGGCACCCACTTATGGGGGGATTTGATGGAGAGCAGATCGGCTAAGGACTCAATTTGGAGCGACTTGTCCGTTTTAAAGGAACAAGCAAGTCATATCTATTGTTTTTAGTATTATTTACCTATATGGTTCTGTGCTCTTTTTGCCCTAGTATTTCTTTCTTGCTGTTTCACATAGCTGCCGAGATCCAGGTGATCAGATGGGGTCGTATTCTGCGCTACACAGCTCCTTTAATTTCCAAAGCATCTCTGCTAGAATGCCCTGCAAAGATGCCTTTCTGATCATTTCCATTTTATGGCCCTGGGCCCTTAGTCCTTGGGTTTTAATAACTCCCATTCCGTTTCACGGCTCTCCAGCTGCTTTTGAGGTTCAAAATAGCCGTCCTCGAAAGCTTTACGGACCAATAAAGCCGGGATAAAATTGAGAGGGGCCGGAAAAGAGCCCAGTCGACTCGGCTTTGAATCTAATCATATTTGTCGTCTTTTAGGACGGCGCGTCGTTGGCGAGACCTAGTCAAAGGAAGGGGTTGAGTCTCTCGCTTCCCAGTCCCTTTAATGTCTTATCGTTTTGTAATATCTCCAATTTACACCGTCGGAAGTAGTGTAGTGTAGTGGGTGAGTGAGTGTCCAGCCTCGGGGCCGTGGATTAGCATAGGTAATTGGAGCCGTCACGGCCCGCCTGCCAGAGCCCCACCCCCCCTCCTAAATCACTCAAAAAGCGGAAAGGCTGCTGACCTGGCGAGTGGGAGGCGGCGTAGGCGCTGCTGGAAATTTTTAGCTACGACAGATTACTATGGGCTACTTGGGGGTCCGATAGTAGCCGGATGGAATTCTAAAAATCTTGTTTTTTTTTGCGATTACGTATGAAAACGAGATTTTGACGCTTTTCAAAGGCGATTTTTTTGCCTTCCTCTTTAGACCCTTGGCACCTTAAAAAAAACCAAAAATCGTTCTAAGTTTCCTATTTTTGAAATCCCTCTGAATTGGCCATTTTCTCTATTTTCCCAGCTTCCCAATCCCAATGACTCACCCAGGTTCAACCCGAAAATTTCCGCAAAAAATCCGCCCGGCTCGGCTCGATGTTTCCGCTCCAATGCGTCAGTCCACCTCCTGGAACTTGCCATTCCGTCTGGCTCCAAAAGCTGCTTTTTGCTTTCCGAAGATATTTTGGAAATGAAGTTCGACTTTTGCAGATTTTGATGGTTATATCATGATTTTCCGCCTCAGTAATTAGTTATTGACAGATGATCGTTGATTTTGCAGTGACGTACTAATCCGGTATGGACGAATATTAATATAGCAACAATGGATAATCCCTTGAAAACAAAAATCTCTCTGTGTTTTAGAAAAGAGACAATTAAAAATCGTGTTTTTTTTGAGGGAAAACCCTGAAAACTCTGCAATTTAGGGTCTAGAGATTTTCGAGGCGTTATCGCATACACTCTCTCACTCTCTCTCTCTCTCTCTTCTCACTCTCTCCCTCTCTCTCTTTCTCTCAGACTCTCGGTTTCTAGCCCTATCTGGATCTATATCGGTGGAAATTTACACGTACTGGATCTCTCTCACCCTCTCTCTCGCTATCTCTCTCGCTCTCTCTCTCGCTCTCTCCTCTGACCTGGCATCATCATCAGTCATGATGTATTGAGTCGTATTACGCACTCAAACCTAGTGCATCCATGTCACAATCCCCCTATAAGCCCATTGTCGCGGGCGACCGATTCAGTCAGAGGTGAAGTGTTGACCGTGAACTGCTTCTCTCTCTCTCTCTCTCTCTCTCTCTCTCTCTCTCTCCATCGGTTTGTCCACCGATCCTGCCAGCGGCGATATTATCTCCTGGCTGCTGGAGGTTGTCGAGGTGGCCTCAGTCAGCCCAACCACCAACCATTCGTGTTCGTGCTCTCTTTCTTGCTCACCCTTTCCGGCTCCTCATTCACATTCAAATCGGCTCTTCCTCCGAACCTGACGACATTCCGCTTGCCGCTTCGGGACGAGTGTTCGCTCCTAGAATAATTTGTGGAGCTGCAGCTATACAGAACTGGTCGTATTTTATTTTTCTCTCACTCGCTCTCTCTCGCTTGGCGTCTGTCTCTCTCGACCTATCTATGGCCCGCTCTCTTTCTCTCGCACTCTCGCTTCGCACTCTTCCTCACACTCCCGGTCGACCTCTCTGCAGCGATAGTTTTTTTCCATATTTCTCCCAAAGCCTGGACCTACCGCGACCATAATCGCTAATTTCCGTTTCCATGTTCCGATTTGCACCTAATTGCGCTCTATTACTACTGTAATCAGCTCGTAATTGGACCCATTTTTGGCTTGTCAGGCTTTTCCTACGCGTTTCCTGTTTTTCCAGGCTCCAGTATCGCCACTGAGAGTAAACGAAAGAGAGAGAGAGAGAGAGAGAGAGAGAGAGAGAGAGAGAAAGAGAGAGGGGGGAGCGAAAGCGTGAGATAGATAGAGAGAGAAACTGTTAATTTTCCAAAATATGGGGGAAATTGTTATGGTTTCTTGCACTCAACGGCCCTTTAGAATGTATATGGATTATGAGGGAATTAGCGGTGCAATTCGGGCTTTAGACCATAAATTACCTGGCTCGTAATCCCGCCGTGTGTACCCCAGCGCCAAAATCCAATATATTCCAACTGCAGTAAGCGCAATATATGCATCGAAAATCGTATGACTAGTAGGTCCCGTCTCTCTCTCTCTCTCTCTCTCTCTCTCTCTCTCCTCTCTCTCTCTCTCTCTCCTCTGAAATATTCATATCCTCCTCCCCAGCTGTCCACATCGCTACCGACCTACCAACCCGCCGACCGGAGGACAACATCTAAACACGTAAACACAGACTAGCCGTCATTTGCCAAATTTCGTACGGCCGGTGTTATTTTTAGTGCATTCTTCCCTTCACGTTTTTTGTTGATCCGATATAGGATTCTCAAGCTGACTGATCGCCTTTTGATTGTTTAGAAATTTTGAGAGTTTGGGAAATTTGAGAGCTTCCATTTTCGAGTTTATGTCATTTAAATTTCGGTATAATGGCATTTTTCAGCTGCTTTATATTTTTGCCGAAAATCCATGACTGCAGAATCACATGGCGTAATGCATTGGTCTGCTTTTTCTGCGGTTTCTGTGACTTTTCAATTAATTGGGCGGTTCCTCTTTTGACTTTTCGGTATTTGTACTTGCCGTAATTTTAAGATTTCAGTAGTGAAGTAGTAGTTTTGTAAATCGCTACGTTTATCAAATTTAATTTTTTAAAGTTTAATATGTTTTTTAAGATTTTTTTTGCTACTCAAAACCCTTGTTTCTGGCCAATTAAAGACCATTATTCATTATTTTGTAATGTTAAATATATTTCTAATAAATACAATTAAATTTTTCTGAGCAATTAAGTATAATTAACTTATCGTTATCTTATTTTCCAAACCTCGAAAATTGAATTTTCTAGGAAATTGTGGAAAGGTCGATTTTTTATTTTTTTTTGCGGAGATGAAACCAAAGTACAGCCGAATTTTCACAACATTTCATCAATTTCCGTTTCAAAATTTGTGGATTATTCATTCTCGACCGTCTGCCATCTCCCGGTAGCCAGATGTGTCTGGCTGCTTATCTCTTATGTCCCCCCCCCCTCCCGCCGTTCCCCCCGACAGATAAAATGACATTTATTTTGTCAGCGGCAGCCCGAGCGGTGGCGGCACTTTTCGGCTTTTCCGGATTAATCCATTTTCTTGCCGCCCCCCCTCATTTCGTTGTTTTCGGAGACTTTTTCCGGGTTTCCTCTTTTTCTTAAATATTTTTATCCTAACGAATAATTTCCAGAATCCACTTTCCCTCGGCTTCACATCGATTCGCGTCGATCCAAAATCCCACGAACGGCCGATTTGAATTGGTAAGCATCTGCCGGTGTTTATACGGGTCAAAAAGCGCTGGAAATCACTGAAAAACGAAGGCTTTGTTATAGTTATTTTTCATTTAATTCGAGTGACTATCGGGTTTTTAGTAGTTTTCTTTTTTTGGAATTTGAAATTTGCGATTTTTCTATTGAATTAAATTTAATAAAAGTTCTTTATTTTTATTTTTGGATTTTTAAGGTTCTTTTTAAGTTTAAAGAGCGAAAATTCTGATATTTTCAATCAACTAAACTATTTTTACCAATATATTTTTTTGCTATTTTCCGTGAAATTAAACCTGTTTCAAGGATTTTGGGTTTTCGAGGTTGAAATTGGAAATTAAGAGCGAGCGAAAATGCTTAAATTAGTTTTTGTAAACTTCCAAACTAAAAATTCTAAACAAAAATGGACTATTTTCTTTGGAGATTAAATAGATCTAGATTCCGCGGTTTAGTAAACAAAAAAGCACGTAAAAATACCTTTCCAGCTCCAGAAATGCTGGCCGAATGGCGGGGCGTCACTTCGGCGAGTCGGGTGTATGGAAATTACGGCTACGAGATTTCGGATGATTTGCGGAGGAGACGTGTCGAGGTGAGGCCTTCTTTTTTATTTAGGAAAGGCAGGCTAGCAGAGATTATTTGCGAAATTTTGTTTTTTTTTTTGCTGAAAGATTTTTTGATGGTTTCTAAAGTTGTGTACACTTAATTGAGCGCCCAAAACCGCAAAAATAGCACTGAGATTCTGACGCCTACGAAAAGGCCCTTTTCGGTTTTTTACCAAGGCCGAAGACGGCTGATTGGCGACTTGAATTCTCGGGTTTGGCTAGGATAAGTGGCCGGACGGGAGTTCCGTTGTACTGCTCACACGAGTTCTTTAGAATTGTCGACGTCAAATTCAGCTTTTTGGGTATCTCTCTCGCGCGCTTCTCTCTCTCTCTCTCTCTCTCTCTCTCTCTCTCTCTCTCTCATCGCTCTCTCGCGCTCCTCATAAGCCCCCAAAAATTCCTGACATTTACAGGCAGCAAATGGGAAACCTTCTGTGAAACTACGCGCATTCCCTTTTGAGAAAATGGCCATTTCGGGTCAACGGCTACCGGAGAAAGAGAGAGAGAGAGAGAGAGAGAGAGAGAGAGAGAGAGAGAGAATGAGAGAAAAAGAGAAAGAGAGAGACAGTTTCTCGGGCTCTTATTTGCTCCTTTATTTCTTTTCCACCACTGCCTATGACGGCAAATACTGTAAATGGCGGCTGTAAAGGCGTGGCATTTTGCCTCGAATTTTTCTCGACAGCCGCGTCAAAAATTTTGGGACTTTGGGTTTTGTACTTTGACATTGGACACTTTTTCATTTTTCGCGTATTTTCCAAATACATTTCCTAGAACGTCTCAAAATTCAAAGACAACCCCACCTGTTGTTTGATTTCCTCGTGCTCACCTAAAAGTTTGGGCTCCAAACGTTGCAGGTGTGGCCGGCCTTGAGCTTGGTGACTATTTGCCCTCCTCCCTCTTTTTCCCAGAAATCACTCCTTTTTTCTGGGCGCGGAATTTAGTCCGACTCCCTCTGCTGACCGCTCCCAGTTACGGCCAAAATACCCTGACAATGCTGTTGCTCAGTCATGGCTGTCTGTCTCTCTCTCTCTTTCTCTCTCTCGCTCTCTCTCTTACCCCTCCCAATTATGCGAGGCTCCGGCGCGAAACGGTTGTTTTTATCCTCGTTTTTACTGACTTCACCCCACCCCGCCCCTGCTGCCTGCAGCCCTCACCAACTTTTCCAAAACTTTCCCCAGCCCGACAGCTCTATTTTCACGATTATGCCATTGATTTGGTCCTCGGTTTCCGGTCTGTACGGCGGAATGTAACGTAGTCTTGCGTAGTTTCATGCAATTTTGAATTATCCTATGAGATTACGGTACTTTTCAGGGGTTTTCGGGATTTTGCACGTAACACACGCACAGTCCCCTTTAAAACTACACACGGAACCCAGATTTCACCCCGAGATTCTTCCGAAAAACAAAGCCCATTTCGGCCATTGTCCACATTGCTGCCCGCCGCGAAAACCCTCAAACTGCTCGACGGGGAGCAAAAGCACAGCACCCCCCGGGCCGTTTTGTTCGTATTTGAATGGGAAAGGAGCAGGAGAAGGAGCAGGACTGCTCTGGATAGAGGGCTGGCATTCAGCCATTCACCTTATTCTCCTTCTCCTCCCTTCTTCTTCTTCTTGTCCGTCACTCGCTTGCGTCGCTTTTGATATATAGATTTGCGCGCGCTTTTCTTTGTCTCGCTCTCTATCTCTCTCTCTCTCTCTCTCTCTCTCTCTCTCCGCATTTTCCCATGCTCAACCTTTGCATGTCCCTCCGGGCCATGTGTGCAGTTTTTTTTCGGGCTTGTCATTTGGAAAGGCACCCATTTCAAATCAGCCAAACTGCCAAAGAAGCTCAAATACGGTTTCCCTAAAAATCTCTGCTAACTTGCCCGTTCCTGAAATATCCATGCTAGCCCGCCTCCTCAACGACTTTTGCTGGCCTGCCGATATCCTCAAGGAATCCTGTTACTCTAAGGAGTTCCCAAATAATCATTACTACACTGCCTCCACAAAGACCAGTGCTAACATCTCGTTTTCCCCAAAGATCTCTGCTAGCCTGCCTCCTCAGGAGCCCTTGCTGGCTTGCGAGTTTCCTAAAGACTCTTTGCTAGCCTGTCTTTTTTGAAAATCACCGATCTGCCAGATTCCCTAGAAATCTCTGCTAGCCTGCCACCGGATCCTCCGTTCTAATCACAAAAAACTCCTAATTTTCAGGTGCTCGAGAAGCGCTACGGTGGCCGAGAGCAGGCCCATGCCGCAGCAGTACGCATACAACGCGCATTCCGACAACACAGGATGAATAGCCGATTCAGACAGGTCGGTCAGACTCTTTTCGGCTAGCTGGCACCGTCCCTTTAAACCTAAAAAACGCAAAAATATCTTTAAGGCTGAAGAACACGCTAAAATTGCCTTTTTCAGATGATGACGAGCAGCGATCACCAGCAGCTGAACGGGTTCGCCTCCAACGGTCACACACCGGAACGGATACGGTAAGCTTGAAATCTTGCTCTCTCTCTCTCTCTCTCTCTCACTTTCTCTCTCTCTCTCCCGCTCTCTCTCTCTTTCTCTCCCTCTCTCTCGCCGATGCGCGCAACTAATTCGTGCCAATGAATGAATCGTCAGCCCCTGCGGCACTTTACGCACTCATCCCCTTCCGACGGCGCCGCGGAGGAGGAGAAGCGGGACAATGGCCCCCTCCACGGCTACGCCCCGCTCCCCCTTCCACCTAGTATATTTCGAGGTGTTCACCGGGAAACATTCGTACTATTTCGGCGTTTTAATCGGTCCCTTGGCTCTACTTTAAGGTCGTTGGCTTACAAAATCCCGAAATTTCGGCTACGAAAGACACCTATGTACGGAATTCGTAAAAGAATGCATTTTCTGGGCCAGTTTTTCATGCTGTTTCCGAATCTAGTATCTATTTTTACCATATGTAGTTATTTTTGACATTTTTCAGCTTAATTTGACGATTGCAGGCCAAAAATCTAAAAAATTATATTTTTTTCTTTTCTTTATGGTAAATTTATTAGCTCTTGAAAATGAAGGTTGATAGACAAATTCTGAGCCTGAATTTGAAATCTGCGTCACAAATTGAGCCAGAAAAGTTGTTTTTCAGAACCAGCTGGCAATCAGAAATTTTACGACGTACCAAAAATTTTCGAAAATCCGTACATAGGCGTATCGCGTAGCTACACCATTTCATGGGTCTTTAAGTCGCCAAAAACCCTCTCTAGAATTTTCTAACGATGTTTTTCTTTCCCACATACCCCCAAAAAACGTCGTACAAACAAACAGTCCGCTAGGCAAGGCCACACATCTAGCCGCAAAAGGCAGAAAGCTGCTAGAGAGAGAGAGAGAGAGAGAGAGAGAGAGAGAGAGAGAAACAGCTGTTCGATTCCGTCTCTTTCCTCTTTACGTGGGCCCCACCCATTGGCCGGAATGCCAAAACCAATCTCGCTAATGACCTTCAAATTTGGCCCCCGTTGTCCGGGGTCACCCCAAAACGAGAGGAAAGGAGAGAATTCACACAATTCACACACAACAATTCTGAGGGTCCTATTTCTTGACCTCCATGCTGTGGATTTTTTGAATTTTTCTGTTTTTAAAGGGATTTGGAAGCCGAAGTGACCTCTAAATAGCATAATATTAATCAGCACGATTGAGCCTTTTTAAAAACCTGGAAAGGTGCCAGATTTAGCGAGATTTCATGCCTATTTTGACTATTTTTAGGAGCTAAAAATATACGCTATGACCTCTTTTGAATTTACAAAAAATTCCTACAACAGCGGATTCTTACACTAAAAAACCGTAAACTAGAACTTTTAGAAACACGAAAATGGTTAAAAAACTATGTTTCATCAATTTTATAAATTTTGTAACCAATGGATTTTTTGTAAGCTACTAGAAACTACAAACTACCCGTCCGGGCAAAATTATTCTCCCCCAGAAATTCGTCAAAACTAAGCTATAAAAAATAGATTTTGTTATTTGGAAATTCGAAAATGTTGACTTTTTGGCCTTGTTTTCATACATTTTTGACCAAAAAGCTAAAAAAATTTCGATCTAAAACTATAAAAATGCTATAAAAATCGGTTATATTTATAGGGTCGCGTAGATAATTACTGGGAAAACTTGGTCCCCCCCCGTTAACAGTCCAGAACCCCGGCTCCTTGCCAAAAATCCAACCCGATTGGGGCCCTACCCCCACCTTCCTAATTCCGCTAACAACCGACCGGGTCCGTTTCTCGAGCCCCCCTTATTTTGGCCTCTACCTCTTTCCTACCCCTTATAAATATTTCACAGAGTAGAGCTCTACTCTAGAAGGAGACCCTCGAAGGGTTTCCCCCCAAGTATCACATACACAACCCGATCCAATCTGAGCTCCATCCGAGAAGAAGAACGCAACCCGATCCCCAGCTATGGGTTGAATGGTGCGCGGCGCGGGGCGCGCTCGCTCGGCAATGGATCTCATTAAGTGACCCCGAAATGTGGAGCTCGCATCCATCCGATCCACCCCATCTCATCCTCCCCCCATCATATTCCGACGCGGCTGGATTTTCCATATTGCGCGCCGCCACGGTTCTGGTTTGTTAGCGGGGGGGGGCGTGAATACTTTTATACAGCCCAGGCTTTATTGTGACAAGATCTCGACCATTTTTATAGCGTTTTTAACCGATGCCGTTTACCAAAAAATTAGGAGAAAACGAAAAAATTGTTAGAACCAAACTTAACTTTTGCCTATAAATCCGTAAATTTTATTTGAAGTGGAAAACCAAAAAAAACGTCGAAAAAATTTTGAGTCGGAATTTTGATAAAAAATGGACCATTCTGGGTCTAAAAATTAATATATTTGCTATTTTTAATGACACTTTGTACATTTTTACGTTGAGGGCTATTGAAAAAACCCGTTGAGAAACGCTTCCTCTATTTATATTCATAAAATAGGATCCCTAGGAAAAAAAATTGGTTTTTTCTGATTTTTCTCCTCCTACAAAAATGCCTCCCCCGCTAACGGACTAGAACCGTTCATACCAACAAGCCCGACCATGTGAACCCCTCGCGATCATCATCGCTGTTCGCGAACACGGCGCACATGCGTGTCCAATGGCCTCGCCATCGGCGCTTTTTCGTGGGAGCGGCCCGGCACACATATACACCTTCTTGGATTTCGGGCACCACCGCCACACCCCTCTTCGTTTTTCATGCCCATTTTTGCTTACAAATGCCTGCGTCACGCCCGAGGAATTTTGTGCAAATACCGGTTTAGCGGGGTGTTCGAGAAAGTCCAAAATGTGGCTGAGGCGTGGGGGATTTTGAGAAAAATTTCGATCTACGCAACTAGGCAGTTCTTTCTTAGAAAATTTAAAACTTGGAAAAGGTTAGAAAGTTTCGCAAGTTGATTTTATTCCTTTTTGATGGCACTGATAAAATTCTTATTCCGTCCACACCCATTTACGACCTGCTGTAAGGTGTACAGTTCGTACTCTCGTTAATTGGAGAGGCTCGCAAAAATTCCTGCATAAACTTCGTTTTTTGAATTTTTTATGTCGAACCACCTGTTTTTCGAGAATCTAAATCCTCAAAGCGTTATAACGGATCAAAAGTTTTGATTTCTAGCGTTTTTGTGGAACTGAAAATAAAATCACGTTCCGTTCACACCTATTTCCGCTCCTCTGTAATGTGTATAATTCGTACTACCGTTAATTGGAGCGGCTCGGAACAATTTCCTCAAAACTTTTTTTAATTTGTAGAATTTAATTTATTATAATTAGAAAAATCTATTATCTTGAATCCTACTATATATAAAAAAAATAGTGTTTGTGTGTGTGTGTGTGTGTGTGTGCATTTGCATGCAACTTCCGTCCGTATGTTCCAGTCGTATCTCAATAGGGGAGGAAGTTAAAGGTACGTATGATACGTCATTAGGTGCGTAATGGTCATGACACGACTGCACGCATATCAGATTTTTAAAAACCAGCTGTTTTCGATATTTAAATTCAGTTTTTGTGAAACTCTCGCTCGGCCTCTTTGTTAGGAATCAATTTGCATGCACCGGAAGGGGGGGAAGCCTATATCTTGGGCGAGAGGACGCGGTTTTTCATTTTTCTGCACAGGAATTCAGGGGTTTATGCAAAGCGATGAAGTATGGGGGTAAGACGGGGACCAGGGTTGAAAAGTCGCGAAGCGGCTTTTCAACCCTGGTTTACTTTTAAAAAGCTTCATCTTTTAGTATACGGGCCAAAGCTCAATTTTATTAAATCCTCTGTTTCTAGAAAAATAATGGTGTTTTACTAGAAAAACATGCACCTTTATCACCTAAAACAACCGTCCATCACCACCACTTTCCATGTACTTCTTGTTAGCGAGCGGGCCCGGGGAAAGTCTCAAGTGATTTGCACGTGAAGCAGGCGCAGATTATTAGGTTGAGTGCACCCACGAACGGGGACCCCAATACTAGAAAAAGCCGGCCGGACCCTGGTTGCCACCGATCGGCTTCTTCTCCAACATCTCCCCCAATCCGGCCGTCCTCATGTCGGCACTCATCTCAACGAGCTCCCCTCATAATGCGAATCATGTTCCTCCCTCCAATGGCAGCCCTCCCGATTTCTACGGCTATCATGAGTGCCCCCGGGGATCCCCACCACCGCTTTACCCAGCTGCCTGCCTCGTCCAGCTGCACTCGTCTTTTTTCTACTTCCTCTGCCCCATCATGCTTCACTCAACAAGCCCCCGTTCCCTCGATAGTCCCACCATTCGCACCGCATGAGCGGTAATCGACCCGGCGGGCCTGCACAACGTGTCAACGGTTCCGCCAGATCAAATATTGGCATTATTGGGCAACTTTTACTTTTTGGCTGACCATTTTGGGACTCTTTTTGATCGCCCGGAAAGGACAAACTGTTGATTTTAGGTTTTTGAAAACTGGACAGGCCGATAGCGTTGGAGTTACTAAGGAGAGAATTATGTGAAGACACCTTTTCAATCTTCTAAGACCGTTTCCTGGCCGTTTCCAAGCCAATTTTTAGCGTTGGTGTTAGTAAAATGAGTAGATTAAATAGTTTTTAACCCTTTTCTAAACCTGTTTTGACCGAAAAGCCTGAATCCTACTATATATAAAAAAATAGTGTTTGTGTGTGTGTGTGTGTGTATATTTGCATGCACTTCCGTTTGGATGTTCCGCACCTACAGCCTCAGGGAAGCATTTTTTCGGTAAGGAGGAAACGTCATAGGGTAAAGAAGGGCCTGGAATCGACTGCACAGACATAAAAGTTTTGAAAAATTGCTATTTTCGATATTAAAATTAGGTTTTTGTAAAGTTTTCGGCCAACCTCTTTGTTAGGGATCAATTAGCATACGCCGGAAGTGGAAATGGTTTATAAAAAGGAAGGTAGGGCGCCCTTTTCATTTTTGGTGAGCGGTTTTCGGCAAGAATTATGCAAAGTCAATAACTTCATCGATCCTAGACGGGTCCAGGGTTGAAAAGCCGCGAAGCGGTTTTTCAACCCTGGTTTTTTGCTAAAAGGGTGTAAAATGCTAGCAAAATAGTTGATTTAGTTATTCGGCGACTAGGGAAGAAAAAAATTTCGTTTTCCTGCCTTGAAGTAATAAATATATCTTAATTAATAAGTAATAATTAATAAATCTGGACAGGACTGGCTAAAAAGTTACTAAAAAGGTTAGTAAAATGGTCAACACCTGGGTGAAAATGAAGATAACGTAAATAGAAAATTCGGGCTATCGAAATAGTTTTTTTTCTTTTTCTTTCCGCTTAGTACCGAAATGCTTGTTATACTTAACGTTGAACTTCTCCCACCCAGATTAATCAGTTGCCGCGAAACCCCCAGCAAACATTCGTCAGCCGGCCCTCCCGAAAATATTTACCTTTTACCGAACGTTGACTGTGTTTTTCCAACCCGACGCAAACCCACTTCTTCGAAAGCCAAGCCCCCCAGTATAGCGCCCCTCTATTGGCTCACCCATTGAAATCGGAACTCTGGGTCCACGGCTTTCAATTCCTCCTGCTCTCTTGCCACACTTTCACGCGATTTTTGCCCTACAAAACGGCATTTCTTTCCAGGTACGCACCAACGACCTCGCTAAGTGCCCAGTTGCGCGCCGATCACCGTGCTGTCAACGTGAGTCGCCATTATTCTTCAAAAATCCCTTTCTATTTCAGGACAAAATCTGCCGAACACGCAGCCCGCCATCCCCATCGCCGCGCGGCCGGCAGGAACGGAGTATGATTGGTGGGTTGCCCGTTTTTTTGGGCGGATTCCGAGCGGTCAGTAAAGCGGGGGGTGAAATCTCGGGATTTCGCTGCAGGGCGCCATTTTTAGAGGGCAAATCTCGCCCCGTTCAGCCAGGCAGCCATAAAATTGGGGTTGCGAACTGATTATTTTAGTGGAATGGGGGCACCCGTTTTGAGCAACGCCGCTTCGCATAGCTATGCGAAAAAAAGCTATTTGATTATTCTGAACCTCTTTAGTTTGAATGACGTTTCTAGAATTGATAATTAGGTTTAGAAAACGAAACAAAAAGTCGAATTTTGCAATTTTTTTTTTCGATGTTTAGATCCTTACTTGCAAAAAATAGCTCTTTATGGAATCTGATAGCTAGCCGAACCCTAGCCATTTCGTAATTCATAAGCTCTTTAATTCGAGGGACATTTCTAGAATCGATAATTGAAATATTGAAATAGGAAAATTAAAAATTTCAACGTTACGACGGCCGGAATGGCGTTCTCAAAGGTCTTTTTTTTTGCTGAAGGTTGGATTTGTAGAACCTTTTCTTGAAAAACTCAGATCTCTTTATCGCGGAGACCGATTTTTACCGAAAAAAACGAACGATTTCATGATTCATAATAGCTTTTGAACAAACACGTATCCGATTATTTGCTTTTTGCATTGACACCCTTATCTCCCATATGACAATCTCTGTATTCGTCACGCCGCTCCCTGAAAAATTGCGTAGCTACCGGGTGCACCTCCCGAAATCAAACCCGTCTGTCTCCCACGCTGACTCATTTGCTGTCACGAAGATCGGCGACTAAAGATAGTCATCCGAGCCGCCCTCCTTCGGGGTCCAAACACACCCCGGCCGACGATTGACTTCGCGGCTCGAATTTCCACACCACACCTGAAAATCCATGTGTATTTGCGCACACACCCGAGACGCCTCCCGCATACCCTCTGTGACATTTTTGACGTTTTTCTAGCCCCTTAGCGGCAGTGCGGAGCGCGCACGATGATTAATTGCGGCGCCCTGGTGCGCGCGAAAAGGGTGCCTAGCCGCGGGTCGATAGCATTTTAGCACCAGCTGCACACCATTTTTTTTTGGCGGCGAGATCGCTTTTATAGAATTTTCGAGGTTTTCGCTTTTCAGGGGCTTTTCAGGGTTGAATGGAATTTTTTATTTTACATTAAACAAATCCGCGCTCTTTTTTCGATAGGGCTCCTTCATCGATTTACTTACTTTGAGCTCGACCTTTCATGTTAGCACCAGCTGCACACCATTTTTCAGCGCGTCAAAGCCGCTTTTCCTAGGCTTTGCGGTTTTCCGCTTTCTATAAGTTTTTCTCAGTTTTTCGAAGATTTTTGTGTTTTACAGGAAAAAGGGTTATGCCTGGATTTTGTAAGTAAGTCTCACAACGTTAGCTCTATCTACTTTTTCCGAATTGGTACCAGCTGGAACCCTTTTTTTTAGGCGTCAGGATCACTTTTTTAGGTGTCAGGATCACTTTTTTAAGTTTTTAAAGAATTTGACCTTGCAGTAGATAAAACGGCACTAGTTTCGGAAATAGGGCTTCTTTCTGAATATTGCAAGCAAGTCTCGCAACTTTAGCTCGAGTTATGGCGAATCCAGGGCTTCTCCAATTTTTAGGTTTCTTGAGGATTTTCTAGATTAAATACTTCCTTCCGGCGCAGTCCCCCTCCTTTTTTGAGACCAAATATATTTATTTCTTACTTCCAGGCGCCGAACGAACCTTTGAGCCTTTTTTCCGGATTTCTTCAGCTTCAAAATCTTCCAGAAAACTTTCTCCCGCGCTTAGGAAAAGCTGGTGGTTCAGCCCCCGCCAGGATTTTGCGGGTTTCTCCCCCTCTCAATTTGCCACCCGTAGCGCTTGTGTTGTGCACGCCTGAGGGCGCTTTCTTCCACGCGCCAGCTCGGCCAACCGCCATCAATTATCAGGAGAGAGCCCCACCTCCTAAAGCACTCGATTCCCCGGATCCACGGAACGTTTTTTGAGCTCTCGATAGCGGACAATTTTCGATTAAAACAATCGTAATTAATTTTTTGAGGCTTTTTGGCTCTAGCTCTGTCGAGTTCCGCTTTTCCTTGTTCAGGGGGATTTTTATTAAAGGCCTTCTCTTATCGTCGGTTTGTGAATCGTTTTTTTTAAGGTAAAAATGCTTTTACTGCAAAAGCAGATCTGGACTTTTGAGAGAAAAGAAAATCGTTTCCGCCTTCTATAAATCTAAAAAATGACCTCTGTTCGCCATGAATCCGAGTTTTTTTTTTTTGGAAAATGGCTATAATTTTCCTTTTTTTTTGAAAGGAAAAGCTCTATGTCGTAGACATTGTCTACCTTTCTCAACCTTTTAGATAAGTCCAGGCGATCAGAGAATCCATTTCCCAACGATGAGTAACCCATTTGTAACTGGACCCGTGCCGATCCTCCGCCAAATTTATGCGCCCCCCGACGGCAATGTAATCGGATTAGCGTAGTGAACAACAGAGTGCGCGCGTATCGCTCACCGTGTTCTTCTCGCATCTGCACATTGATACCGGGTATTTGTGAAGCATATCAACAGCCGACCCCTCCCCCCTCCGGCTGCCAGCTCTCCCCCACCAATGCCCGACGGCCATAAAATATTGTTGACCTGCGCGCGAGAGAGACGTGCGGGAGAATCGCGATTTCACATCCCGTTTCCCCTAATCCCTTGAACCCCGGCGCGACGTTAGAGGGGCCGGTTCATTCGATGTTTGTACTAATACCCGGATGCTGTTCCGTTCCGCCGATCCTGTTATTATAAGCCCCCGGCAATTCCTCGTGTTTTTTGGCCATAATGGTGCGGTAGTATAATCTGCATCCGGTGCCGCTAGATGAGTAGAGAGACGCCCCGCTCCGCTTCATATTTCCGGGATTGATATTGAAGATTGTAAAAGCATTAATGAAAATGGCCGCAAAATCGCCACGGGACCTATTTTTTCTATGAGGTCGTATATGACTAGTAATGTAATATTATGGATTTCGCGGTCTTTTTATGCAATTTTGTGCCGTTTCAAGTGGACAAAACTATTTGCAAAACTTAGAAAATGCTAGAAACGTTGAAATTTGGTGAAAATTCATTATTTTTGTGGGAACAGCGAGATTTTGTATAGATAATATGCATTTTTCAACGATTTTCCGACCCTTTGATCTTTAGTAATAGTGGAAAATATAAATACGCTGTAGTTTTCTGTTGTTAATTAGAAACCCCGTGGAAAAAGTTTGCTTTCCCCCGCCGATAGTGCTACAGAATCAGAGATAGAGCTCTCCAACGCGCCCCGTAATTCCGGATTTATATCAATCCCTATAGAAGCATTAATAGATTTTAACTGACCCTCTTACACTCGGTTTTTTTGCTTCCGGTTCCCAGAACCCCGGCTCCAATTAAACGCGTTATTCCAGACTCGCTAATGTCTCCGCGTTTGGTGTCTCGCCGAATGCCGGGGGCCCTTCACGGGGCCCCGATGACAGCCAACCATCAGTCGCAGCACGCTTCCCCCCACGCGGCAACGGCACGTCAGACATCGGCCTCGGTACGTTACTGAACTTTTGCTTATCGTTTGTTTTTGTTTTCCTCTATGATTTCTGCTTTTTCAGGCTTCAGCCTCATCTCATTCGATGTCGCCCTCCACCGCCCACTCATTTTCACCGTCGGGCTCTCGTGATCTGGCGATGAATGGCATCTACGTCTCGCACGTTGCTCAGGTGTGTATTTTGCGAAATAGTGAAATTTCATTCCATTTGAAGTAGAAAAAATGTGTAGTAAACTTCATGCTTTATGAGCATTTTAAATTCCGAAAATCGAGAATTTTTAGATCAAAAAGCTATATTTTGTATTTGTAATAGATTTTTGTACAGTTTTTAAGGTTGGGGATAGTGAGAAACCGGTTAGCAAAACAGCTTATGTGGGGAAAAAATGGGCCTCCGGAAAATTTTGAGACCGAAATACTGAAGAACCGAAACTTTTTGCTTTTTTTTTACCATGTTTTTCCTTATATTTCTTTACTTTTTTCATTTTAGAACAGCCACTCTAACGTCTGGGTACCACAGGGCAACGGCGCGCATCAAGCCATGGTGCATTGCAACAGTCTTCCGCGCCTCGAAAAGAAACGCCATGCGTAAGTTTTCTCGCTGATTTCCTCAATTCATGTATTTTCAGCGCCGAGCCCGCATACAGCCCGAAGCGAATGACGGAAATCGAACGGAAACGCCAGTACAGGATAGCCCTCAATTTCTTCAATAAGTGAGCTTTATTTCATTTCGGTTCTAGATAAATGAAAAATTATAAAAAATGAAAATAAGGTATTTTTACTCATCTTAATCCGTTTTTTTTTTCAGGAAGCCCGAGCGCGGCATCCAGCTGCTAATGGCCTGGGGATTTGTGGACGATAACGCGCAAAGCGTGGCCCGACTCCTCTTCGGTACTTGTCAAGATATATTTGGATTTGAGGGTACTGCTACGGAAAGCATGATTCCGTGCTCCCCACGCTTTTCCGGGCGCCCCTTTTTTGCCTATTTTTTTCTCTCCACAAAATTCGGGGGACCATGGAAAGGCCTGGGGAACAACAGCGCACCTGGATTCCGCGCATGACGAGCGGAAATAGGCTGTTTTTGGAGCCAGGAATTACAGTTTTTATTACAGGCCGTCGCGGGTTGAGCAGGCAGATGGTGGGTGAATACCTCGGGGTGCTGCGCTCTTCTTTCAACAGCTGTGTACTTCAGTAAGTTTTTTTGCCTTGAATTTCACCCATTTTTAGGTATTTTCTTGGCGAGGTCGACACACGCGGCCTCGAGGTCGATTGTGCACTCCGCAAATGCTTGACGCTTTTCCGCCTTCCCGGCGAGAGCCAAAAGATCGAGCGGATAATGGAGGTAAAATCTTTGTCTTTGACGATTCATTATATTTTTAGGTCTTCTCCCAACACTACGCCATGTCAAACCCTACGCGTGTCAAGCACTTCCGCGGCGGACACAAGACCGTCTTCATCCTCGCCTACGCCATCATCATGCTCAACACCGATCTGCACAACAAGAGCATCAAGCAGTCGGAGAAGATGAAGAAGGACCAGTTTGTCAACAATCTGCGCGGCGTTGATGAGGGCGGGAATATCGATCGGTGAGATTTGCGTGGATTTCGAATAACGACTTTATTTAGCGAAGTCCTCTGCCAAATTTACGACCGCATCCGCGATGAGGAGTTCCGCACCGGCGATGACCACGTTGCTCAGGTCGCCCGAGTCGATGCAGCAATACAGGGACACGGCAAACCGGTTAGTTCTCCGGAAATTTGTGATTATGATTTTGGAGGGAAAATTGAAAATTTTACGTCATTCCGTAAATGCTAATCTTTGCTTATTCAGATCCTGACCGAAACGCCACGCCGCCTCGTCTGCTACTGCCGCCTGAACCAAATCATGGACGTGCGCAAGAAGCAGCCGTCAACAAGCCACGAGCGCGACGTCTTCCTCTTCAACGACATGATTGTGGTAGGCTTTTATTGGTGTTTTATTCTTCCTAATCCTACTTTGTGCTGTCTTTTGCGCTGATTCTGATTTTTTTCGAACTCGCGTACAAAAGATTTAAACTTTGAAAATCTTCCAGAGCCAATTTTGACGCCCAGAAAAAGCCTAGGATAGGATTTTAGTAGAATATCGATAGCTAATTGCCGCTTTTTCAGACGACGAAGGCGAGTGGCGTCGCTAAGAGATCCGGTGCCCAGCTCTACGCCCTAAAAATGCACTCGCCGCTGCTTGGCGCCCGCGTTGAGGTAAACGTTTGGTTGTCTTCCCCTGTAATACGATTTTTTACAGAGCTTCAACAATCCACAGTACGACTTTGGCATCATGCTGATCCTGCCCGACAATCAGCGCGTCGCCTTCAACGCTCGCAACTACGAGGACTTGTGCCGCTTCGTCGCCGACGTCAAGGAGTCGATTTCGGAGACGCAGGGTAAGGAATATGAATAGAAATTTCTTTTTAAAATCTTGATCTGGAAAGTTACGTTGAAATTTTTAAAAGACCTTTTACGCAAAAATGTTGATCAACAAACAAAAACTGAAAATTGATTTTTGGAGCTTTTAGAACGTTAATTATGTTTTTTAAGTAGTAGTAGTAGTAGTTTTTAAGTAGTAAGTAGTTTTTCGGCAAGCGTTTTTGAAAAAGAATTCTTATGAAAAAACGCAGTAAAACTGGCGCTGTCCTTTCAAAAATTTGGAGGCGCAGGGGTCGACACTATTCTTCTGTATTCGAGGCTTGATAGAAATCTCTATCTTATGTTTTTCAGCCATGGAAAGCGTGCGCCTGGAGCTGGAGATGGAGCGCATCTCACTGCGCAGCGAGAGCCAACGTGACTCCGGCCTTCCCGACGGCGAAGAAGACCCCGACGCCGCAGGACAGCCAAGACCGCTCGGCCCACCCGGCAGCCGCCGGCTTTCCGGCCACTCCCTGGACAGCGGCGTCGTCGAGGAGGGCTACGATGTGCACGCCTAGACGACGACGGATCATTTTTCCGGCATGTGAAACTGCTTTCTGAAAGTGTACATTACCTCCTTTGCACTGGTACCCCCGCCCCCATAAATTCCCCCCGATCGCTCTGGGACCCCCCCCATACTGTGATTTGTGTGTGTTGGTTTTTTTTTGGAGCTGTTCCGGCGTCGCGCCGACACCCCCGTTTTCTTTCTTCTTTTTTTGAATTGATGATCTTCTGTAAATTGTAGACCTTATATGCTCAGGGCCGCCGCTGTCATCCCTTGCATGCATTCCCGCCGGCCAGTCACGGTTATATTTTTCGCGTGTCTAGGAATATTCCCCTCCCCCCTTCTATCTGCCACTCCCTCTCAAATAGCATAATTTCCCCCACACTGACACTGGTTTGCCTATCGCCTGTTCGAAAATTATTCGCGAGAAAAGTTCCATTCGAAAACTCGTATCTGCGGAAAATCGAAAATTATCATTTTTGCTAAAAAACTTGCTAAAAATTACACAAAACAATGACCATTTTCGAACGATTACCTGTGGAAAATCAGGTTCGAAGATTCTTGCGTTTTAAAAATTTGCCCCTGCATTTCACCTATAAATCGGATAGAAAATGGCCATTTTCGATCGTCTTATTTTGCAAATCCCGAAATTTCAATATGTCTAATTTTTCTATAACAAACTCCCGGGAAACCAACCATTTAGAAATTATGAATTTTCGACATTCTAATCGGAAATTTTTCGAACAGGCGATTCGCCCACCCTGGCACTGTGTAGTGATTTTTGTAGTTTTCCTCTCCCCGAATTCCCATATTCCCCCCATTTTCCTCCTGCTCCCCACATTCCCGTTTCGCGGGCACGTTAGGGCCAATTTTTTTGTACTGCACCACCACTGCCTAGTCAGTCAAATTTTTTGTTGTATGGCGACCTCCAACTTCTCTCGGGGTCGTCCAATCTCTATCCCCTTTTCTTTCCTTTCCTTTCCTGTCTTCCCCCCACATCCATACCACACGGGCCATACCATTTTTGCCAAAGTTGCATTTTGTGGGACCTTGGCCGCCCCGGGCTTTGCCGCGCAACGGCCGGCTTGGGCGGCTTGTGCCTCTGCCAAGGCACCCGCACCACCACACCTTGCATCTTACTTTTTTGCCCTTTCTGCCGTTATTATTTGCTCAGATAAATTATTTTTGCAAAGTTTTTGAAAGGAAAATGCTTTTGAAAGGTTTTGACAGCCACATCGTTTTTGATGCGCCAGGATGACAGCGACACTGAAACGGTCCATCATTTGGCCGACCGAGGCTTTACCTGAAGATCTGGATGATTCTAGGCAAGAAAACGATGGCTCTGGCGTTATGATTTGCTTGGATAAATGAATTTTCCGTGGGAATCGGAAAATTCATTTTACGCGTTTTGAGGGTCCAGGCTGGGCATGATAATCAAGGCCTATGTTTGGTCGCATGAGTCTTATTTAAATCCATCAATTAATTATTCTAGGTAAGCACGTAGAGATCTAGGCTTTGCCACGGGCTATCCGCCGAGCGACCCACTCACCGACCCCCGCGCTGTAGAGCTGGATGGCTATTTGGCGCCCTCGCGAACGTATCTACCCGCCTTTCGCCGCATTCGAGTCTCAATTGCCTGGCCTTCTTTCTCCCCCTTGTTTCAACGGCGTTTAGCAGCTAGATTTTGATGCTTTACTAGGCTTCACGCAATATGCATTTCTATGCATTGGATTTCTATGCAGGAAATACCTTAAATTCTTTAGCGTTTGAAAAATTGGATATAGACCGCACTAAACGAAATTTTGTGCTCGCAAATTCCTAAAAACCTGTATTTGAAAAAATAAGGCTTCGACGGCTCGACGTCCTGTTTTCCCTCTTGCGAAAATATATGAAATATACGAAACTCCTTTTTTCCAGGAATGAGAGCCGCTACACGCGGACCTGTCGCCAAGGTCGATCCAGTGCCGGTGGCCCTCGCGAAGTCGCTAAACGCTTGGGACCCCATTGCGCTGCAAATGCTCGTTGCTAGCAACCGCAAGCTCACCTTCAAGGAATTCCAATACGACAACGAGAACTCCAAGTGCACGTCGCTCAAGCTCGCCGAGGCAGGCTTCTACCACGCCGGCGCGACGGACGCAACATGCCCGTTCTGCCTGAAGACGATGTCATTCGACCCAGAAGACGACCCGTGGGCCGAGCACAAGGCCCATTGCCCCCGCTGCCCGTTTGTCGTCGTCAACGAGCGCGACGAGGGCAAGTGGACCGTCCGACAATGCGTGCTCTTGATAGCCGCCATCAAAGCAAACTCAATGCGCGACGCCCTCGGCCAATTCAACGCCCAGCTGAACATGATGGAAGACGAGCTCGACGCCATCAAGCCACCAACCTATTGATTTTTGCCCTCCCCATTATTTAAAATATCGATGATTCTCATTTGCTTTGTCTTTCGCGTTCATTCCACTGATTTCGTGCTCAATTGAATAAAACGGCGGTGCTAAACACCCAATTTCCAGTGGCACACGACACCATGGCGGGCAACGGGCCGCCGGCGAAGAAGCTCGACATGATGTCGTCGTTGCTGAATCGGACCCGACAAATTCAGAAGAGCTACATGGAGTCGTTTGTGAAAGAAGTCGAGGTGTGCAATTAGGCTTTGAAATAAACGCTTTTTAGAAAATTCCGCCTCCAAGGGATCCGGCGGAAGAGCGCGACTCGGCGGTGCTGGCGACGTTTTGGGGAATAACGAAAAAGGTATCATTGTGGTAGTTTAATAAGCTGGACATTTTGCTTTTTTTCTTTGATGGAAAGAAACACTGAACGCTGTTTAGACCTTTTTGTACCATTTACATGAACTACGAAAATAATTATACAAGCGGCGTTTAGTGTTTCTCGACTGATAATGTCTATTTATTTCCCGTCAATTTCAGGAATCAATAACTCTAGGGAGACACCACTTCGCGACCCCAAGAAAATGGAGCCCCATCAACGAGCAAAGCGCCGCCGGAGCCCGCCGAGGAATCACAAGCTGATCGGGAGATTCGCGAAAAGAGAGAGGCCTTGATCGCGCAAAGAAGGGAAATCGCTAAAGGTCCTTTGCTTCTCGTAGCGCGCTCAACTTTTCATTTAGCAGCGCTAATCCGGGAGGCAGAGAAGCACATGCGATTGGATCGAGGGTTAGCGATTCGTTTTATAGGACAAAATTGGCATTTAGGAAACCGGTGGCCAACAAGGAGTTTCTGTCAAGAACGATCAGATCGACGGTGCTCAGCGATCGGCAGGAAGAGCTGCGGAAAGAGAAAGCCAAGGCGCAGAACCAGCGGCGGGAGGACATACGAGAAGAAGAAATGCTGTGGGTTTTAAAATCCTTTTTTTTTTGCTAATACCAGCGATAGGACCATGAATTGAGCACAACTCTTTACAAACGGTTTTTACACAGCTTGCGCCTCACTGAAACTCTTTCTCCTTAGAGTGGCGCATAATTCATGGTCCTGTGAATATTTGTCATTTATGTCCTCGTCCCGTGTGCTTCCGCCTTAACCCAATTCTTACCATTTAAGGTTAAGAGAACGCATACGGGCTCGCTACTTCAAAGACGAAGACAAGAAATCAAAGTCCCGGAAAGGCAGCAAGAGGTTGGCTTTCGGGCGTTGCGATTATCAGATTTTCCAGTGACCGACGCAGCCGCAGCAAGAGCGCCGAAGCCAAGAAGAAGTCTCGGAAGAGGAGTCGAAGTCGGAGCAAGAGCCGCAGCAGAAGCGTCCAAGTCGTGGAGAAGACTGAGCGGGATAGAAGGTAATATTTTGGCTAGCAACCCGGTAAATACGGAATCTAGATCATCAAAGCGCTCCCGAAGAAGCCGAAGTCCCGACGACAAAAGCAGCAAGAAGGCCAAGAAGCGTTAATAACATGGGCTTCGCCCTATTCACATAATGAAATTCATAGCAATAAAATATTAGTCTTACAATTTGCTGTGAGCGCAATATGGTGACCACGTATTTATTTGAAGAACGTTTCTCGAGCGGTGAATAAAGTTGAGCAAACGGGTGGACCTCTTTTACAGGGCAATAAACAGATATTCTGCAGAGACAAACTAACTAAATGGACAAATAAGTTTTAGCGAACATAAAGGCTGTGGCGATGAGGGGTGCACGTTGTTTTAGAGGATTGTGCAGCAGCTGATGCCGAGGTGGTGCCGTCCGATGTGGAGCCGAGACTTCTGAAGAACCAAGGTATTAGCCTAGAAAAGCACTAAATAACACACCTTCTTGTGAGGCTTTACCATCTCAAGTGGAGGAGCGGGGCCGGTGAGGTCCAACTCAGCTTCTGGCAGATCGTCGGTGAAGCACAGGAGGTTGTGTCGCGAGGGCTGGGTGACCATCGAAGTCGATCTGGCGCGGTCGGGGTCCTTGGCGTCGAGGTGGCAGTCGTGCAAGAATTCCTCAACCTTCTCCACCTGAAAAAATTAGAAATTTTATCCCAACAGCATTTTCGTACCACATCGTTGTCGTGTGAGTAGGCCGAGGAACTGGAGTCCACCTGGTTCAGCTCCTTCTCCCAAGTTGGCGCGCGCTAATAAAACGATTCTTGAATCCAACGAACGAACAAAGAGAAACCTCAAAAGTAGCCGCTGTGTTAGCTGAAGTGAGATGGGAAGTGGCCGTGCTGCCTGAGCTGATAATCGCCGACTCCTTCTGGTCTTGAGGGTAGTGGTTCGCTAGTTGATGCATGGACTAAAAAACTCATGAAGAACAAGAATAAGGTGCTTACAGCCACGCATTGTGCCAGCTCTTCACGGATGCCAGTCTTTTCGGCGAGCAGGGCTTGAACCTCTTGCAGCACGACCTCATCGCGATTCGCATTCAAAACCTCGGGTAGATGACGTCCCACATTGATCTAAAGCAACGCCATATGTCGAAGGTTGAGAAATTCCATACCCTATCCGGAAAGCTGGGGCCATAGTGGTAAGACTTGATCGTCAATGGCGCAATGTTCTCGTCGTTGTAGTATACCGGGTTCGTGGGAGGAGCTGCGTCCCCAGCGCCGGCAAGTTGTTGTACGTTAGAGCGGAGATCCTCGGCGGAGCGATATTCTTCCAGCTCATCGGCGTCGTGCCCCTGTCCCTCCATCGCGGCTAAAAAAAAGATATCAAGAATCCGGGAGTAAATCTTACTATTGTTGAGGTCGATTTCCTGGTCCAGGGCTGAAGAGTAAGCTCTGCCATCAGAAGACAGCGAAGAGTCGTTTGCAGGGATATCGCAGAGTACAGCCGATAAGGAGAGACGAATGACCTAAACGGAGGTTTTTCAAAGTCCGTCAAGCGCTCACGTTGCCATGTGGGTCGATGGGCTCGAACAGCTCGGTGAAGTCTTCGGTGAAAATTTGCATCCTGAAGTGGAAGAAGGTACAATATGAATGGAAGAGCTTACTTTGTTTTGTCTGGATTCTCCACGCCCGAGATCCTGACGAGGTCTTGATGGGCAAGGTGGCGACCGGTCAGCTTCTTGTAGTGGGCCCGAACGTCCGACCAATTGGCGAGGTTATCCTTGTTAGCCGCCCGGCGCAACGACGCGTAGAACGCCCCTTTCAGGTCCTAAAAGAAAGTTTTGGCACGGAAAAGATATTCGTACCATGTTGACCTTGCGGGGCGTCTCGGCGATGTCCTGGCGGTTGATTTCCTTTAGCGGGGAGTTCATTGTGGTCTGGCTTTACCACAAATCTGCAAGAGGAACGGTTTGAATATAAAATGCAAGGGGAAAAACAAAGAGTTGTGGTTCGAAAAGTAGCACGTGCATAAATTGGTGTTCTGCAACACTCATTAAAATAAAAATAAGCGTTTTATAGAAGAAAAACCCTAATATAAAGCATTTCTAGCAAGTTTCAATTTGTATCAAAATCAAGCAAGTGATTAGGAAGAAAAAGCAACCCTAGCAAAAAATCCAGGTCCCGCAGCGGTTTCCGTATTCCCTCGTACTACCAGCAGACGCCTCCGGAAACTTTATTTTCTAAAAATTTGGTACTTTTCCAGAAAAATGAACCTTTTTGCCTTTCTTTCTTTCTTTACATTTTCTTTTCTTTTTAGTGAATGCAGAACGGCTCTGAGCCTGAGGAACCCGAGTTGCCCGACTTGAGCTCGTCGGACGGCGAGGAGCCGCTCTACGCGCCTTATGATGACGAGGGACACGACACCGAGAGCTCGACAAGCCTCGCCGACGATGATGCCGAATATGACCCGAAGCCTGGCAAGAAGAGGGTCCGCTTCCAGGGGGCCGTCCAGCGGCGATCCATCACGCCCAGCTGTCCAAGACCCGCACAACGCCTGAGATGGGGCACCAAGTGTAACATACAGGTTAGAACGTCGTGCACGTTTTAAAACTTTTTGTTTAGAGCAGCGACAAAATCGAGTGCCCGGACAATGAGACCATTGTCTCGCGCATGGGGTCCGCTTTGCTGGAACGCTACAATCTTCGCGATTCCCGTGTGGCCCAGACGAAACAGCTGGTCGAGTGGGAAGAGGGCACCGTGCTCCACCAAGAGTTCGAGGTATAATTTGGTATTCAATGGCTCTGGAACGCTCATTTTTAGGTAGAAAAGTGCCTTACTTCCGGCGACGTAGAAGCGCATTGCCATCGATACGACGTGAAATCCCTCGAGACTGGGCGAAAGGTATTCGATTTTTGTATTTACTCCTCTAAAATCCTATTTTCAGTACCGATACGTTGCGGAAATTCTAGAAGCCATCCCTTCAATCGTCGACTTTGAGCAAAAGTTTCTTTGGCAGGTATAGAGTTTGGTTTAGCAAGTTTTGTTTTTTAGGCAAACAAGGCCCACGACGCTGACTATTTCGGCGGCGCCTATTTTCGAGCAGGCTGCCTGCGCGACCAGCTCGATGGCATTCAACCGCACCAATACTACCTCCAAGAAATACAGTTAGGGCTCAAGGTCGATGGTTACCTTTTTTAGCGAAAAAGTCGGACTGACTGCCGTCGGGTGCAAGATGCAGCTGCGCGACCCAGCGCACTATTCTTTCCCGTATTGGCTGTACAGAAGCTTACTAAAGGTTTTATTCTTGTTGTCACTGATCGTTTCCTAGATTGTGGAGAGCCTATCGAACCTCGGATACGTGCTGCGTGATATCTACCCAGGGATGTTCGCGTACGATCTGCGCTCCGAATGCATCGTCTTGACCGAGTTCAACTTCACCTACAGGAGGACAGCGACGATGGTAACGCCTTGGAATGCTTAACTTTTATGGCGGCCTGCTGTAAAGCGGTTTTTCGGCTCGGAACCATGTGATAGAAACGCGCTGAACGTTTTTTTTGGATTACTCTTTGCCGCAACGTTTAGGACCATTATTATTTTGTCGATGTAAGATGTATTTTGGACCTTTCTGGTCGGTTTCCAACAAGTAAATCGACAAACTTCAGTTTCCCGTAACCCCTTTATGAACCCTCTTGAAAAAAGACAAGCCTGCCAAAAACTTTCCGGCGAGTGTTTTTCAATGAACACCTTTTGGACACTTCTAAATTGACTAACAACGAAAATAGATTGAAACAAAAAAAACCGTTTTCGCGCGATGGCCATAAAAGTAAATCCAAGCCACTCCCCTTGTACAAAAAACCTTCATTTTTAGCCCTCAAAAGGATGCACGTGGGAAGGCGCGTTGGAAATAGCACCGCTCAGCTTCCTTGCCGGTGATCGACGACCGCTCAATCTGCTCGACAACATTGAATCCGCGTGGTACCTCGTCGTCCACATGCTCTACCACCCAATCTGGTTCACGGATCCCGGAAACGTAGGCTATGACCTCGCTACGCTATTGTTAAAATGTGGTTTAGACTGGACACGTGCGCAACGCAAAATTGCACCATATTGGCGAGACACCGGCGGCATTCAACGGAGTTGCCGCGCTCGGCTCGAGGCTATACGATCGTCTTAACACTGGGTACGAAGCCGTTCGCTGATTTTTGATTCATGCTGGATTTTAGTATGCGGGCCCTCGTACGCGCCATTCGTAGTTATGCTCGGGACGACGTCGACGAGGTCCAGATGAATCAACTTACTGCGAAGCTCTACGACATTCTGGCCAAAATCCCGGCGCCCAGCCTAGCGGACATCTGCAACTTTTTCGAAATTCAGGAGAACGTAGGATTGATTGTTAACTTTTAGCTCGTGTTTTTAGGCAATCAATCATGGCCTGTACGTTCAAGCGGTCGCCCGTCGAATGGAACATCTGCAGGCGCGTCACCGGAAGACATGCGCGCTGCGGGCCCAGCAAAATCTGGTGGATGAAACCGTTGGCAGGTTTGGTTTTCAAATTTTTTAGACTGATTTTCCATAGACACAAGGAGCGCGCTTTTCGATTGCGCCTGAAGGACGTCCGCGAAAAGTACCGCCAAATCGACTTGAACCAACTGGCCGACGACGCGGAAAACTTTGCAGGTCCCTTCGCGCTGCCTGCCGAGGTAAAAAGCATTTGGTTTAACCCCTATCCTCTTTTTAGCAAATTCAAGTCCGCGCGGATCGTCGTGGCGTGAATCATCTGATGTCAATCGAAGTAAACCTTCTCTGGTTACTACTAAACTTTATTTCTAGGTGACGAACCGGACCCGACGATCGAGACATCCCCAGGACGACGATTCGGAAGCTGACGACGATGACGATAATTAATAAAAATGTTTCCTGAATTTATAGCTTGTTGAAGATTGATTATTTCGATAAAATATTTCTGCGTTTGCACTTACTGAGAAATGCGAAGTTAGAAGAGCAAATGCAATGCATATTGAGACGTGGGGTTCACCTTTGCATATTTGCCGTGCGTGCGGTCGTGCTCCTCTTGTTGTGCCGTGCTCTCTCGTGCAGCCAGCTGACCGCTAGGGACCGGGGTATCGATCTAGGCATCGCCTGTTCCACCCGCACCTTACTTTCAACCCTAATGACCAGCTCTGTGTCTTTATTACGATTTTAGACTATTTCCCTGGTTTTCAATTAAATTGCTAGTTTTTTTCAAAATTGAAAAGAATTAATTGTTTTTAGATGGGAAACAGCTCGGCAAAATATGAAACTGCCACGGAAGACGAGGAGCCCCAGCCAACGACTTCACGCAAGAAGAAAGGCAAGAGGGGTTAGTTTTTTCTGGCTCTATTTTCTACTTATCGCTTATTCGATTCTTCTACTTTTTCTATTTTAAATGAATTGAAAAGCAAAGAAAGCGGAAGAGCGAATAAAAAGAAGAAAGAAAAAAGCAAAAAAAGTGTATTGCAGAAGAAAGGTTTAATAGAAAAGAAACAGAAAGAGATAGAGAAAGGAAAGCAAGTAAAAGAGCATTATAAAAGTAAAGAATATTAACGAGGACGACTTATTTTGCAGGTAAACGCAGCGCCTCAGCTACAGAAGATGAACCATCATCTTCCACTACGAAAATCGCCAAGCTCGACACCACAAAATATGTCTACGAGAAGCTATTCCTAGCGGTAGTCGAGAATTCTCCATTTTTATGATTCATTTTTAGGGAGAGCAGAGTGATGTCTCGATCCTGGCCGTCGGCCATATCTGGAGCTTGCACAAGCTCTACCTGAAGCAGTGCAAGTATTTTGATGCGTTATTTGGGTAAAACTTGCTCTAGAAATTTGTTTAATTGTTGTTTGTTTTAGGAGCGAATCGAGTTGGAAGGGAAAAGACGACCATAAGGTGAAGCTCGAATTCCCCGACGGGAAAGTCACTGTTCCAGGTATAAAGAAATTAAAAATTTCAACTTTTTTTTCCAGCGCTTCACGCGGTGCTTGGCTCGCTATACTCCAACGAGATCGAGCTCGATATCAAGGACATTGAGGGCATCCTGGCGGCTGCGTCGTTTTTGCAATTGGTTCGTGTTTTTCTTGGACTTTTCAAACATTTTTCAGGAAAGCATCCTGACGCGCTGCGACGAGCTGATGGCCCAGAATATAAGCGATGATTCCGTTCTACAGTAAGTTATCGAAAAATTGCAAACATGGGGTTTTAGATTTGCGATACTCGCCAACCGGTACGGGCTGTGGTCGGTGGTGAAAAAGTCGGAGCGTTTCTTGCAATATGGATTCTGGCGACTGTCGAAATCACCGAAATTTCTGAAGGAGTTGCCGTAAGTTGTTCACCTTTCGTCGACATTTTTTTGAATCCGTTTTGTAGCGTTTTTTTAGTTTTGAAGCACTTGCTCGTCTACTCTCCTCCTCCGACACGCTGTCAATTGAGGGTGAGAAGGAGTTTTATCAATGCACGAGAAAGGTAAATCAAAATTTTCTACCTAAAAAGCGTTCTTTTAGTGGGTCTATTTGCACGAGGGTGGCAAAGTCTCGAAAAACAAAGATGATTTCGAGAGGTCCATTACGGAATTTTACAAGGCCAACCCGGGGTCATTCGAGAAGTATGCTGCGTTGTGGAGCGGAATTCGGTAGTTTGAAGTCTGACGAACGAAGCCTTTTTCTTTTCAGGGTGCACCATCTTTTGACGTCCAGCAAAGAAGCTGATCAGCTAGGAAAAGATGGCATTATTCCGGCAAAAGTAAACAATTTTCGATATTAAAAGTATCGAGAAGTTTTTAGTTGATCGACCAAGCGATGGTGGACTGTTGGAAGGGATTTTTGAGAAACGAGGAGGAGCCGAATGAGTAAGCGAAAATATAAAATTTTTTTTGAAATTTACTTAGAGTAAACGAAATCAGCGAGGAAGCCTTCTACCTCTGCGCGTTGCGTGAGGGCATGGTGGTCGATGAGGACCCGGTATTTAGCTAGTTTTTCAGCTATTTAAATACCGTTTTCAGAAGCTCTGGCGTCTCATCAGCCACAACAGCGGGCTGGATCTGTTGCTGCAATATACGCAAAGGTGAGCGTAAATCAAAACATTTTAAATATGATTTTAGATACATCACAATCCGACGGAACGTCCTCTCCCAGCCCACCACGCGAACCGTGTCGATCAACGGGACGAAGAAGGTGTATTATAGGTATGCAAAACTACGCTTTTCAATTTTTAATTTTCAAAACTAAAAATTTTTTTTACCGAATTGGGTTATTTTAACGTTTTTTTTTCAGAATTGTCGTCACCGACGCTAAAGGCACGCAGCTCCACGATACCGGAAGGGAGAGCATCGAGTTGAGGATGGATCATGTTGGTTTTTTCGTGAAAATGAGTAATCGTCAAATTTAGGTTGTGGTGATTGCCCGCTTCGCGACCGTTTTCGAGTTGCCGCTCTCGGTGCACATCTTCCATCTATCATCTCCTCCGTGTCCGCCGTCTTTTCTGTAAGTTTATACTTTAAATTTCGGTGATCAATGAGCTTTTCTGTTATCGGGGAGGGTTTTGGTGTTAGAATCCATTTTTCTTATTTTGTAACAATGAAGGAAGGGGTTCTAGACGTTCTGACCATTTATCGAGGAAAAACTTTACAAAATATCATTGAAATTACTAAATTATAAATTTTTGACTAGTTCAAGTAATTTCTAAGCGTTTTTGATAGTTTTTGCGCTTGAAATATAGTTAGATTTTGTCAAAAATGGTTTCTACATTGTTTTCTTCTATTTTTCAAAGCAAATCTTCTGCAGTTTTTCAGGAAAAATTCAAAAATTTTAATTTTACAAGCAATTAAAAATTTCTCAGCTTTTTATATAGTTTTTCCACTCGAAATATAGTTAAATTTCATCAGAAATGTTTTAAAAATACCTGCCCTTACGCAGGACATTTTTTCTATTTATTTTTCAGATACGTCAACCAGTACCTCAACCAACTCCACGCCAAAGAAGTTCAGCTACAGACGGACGATGACGAGGAAGAATCCCCAACCCCAACCGCCTCGTCCCCGGATTCGAATTCTAATTCTTCTGTCGAATTGTAACTTTTCGCCCCGGTTCTCCCCGCTACCTCACCGTATCTCAGGTACTATTCATGTCTTTCATCGTTTTATTGGTAGAGACTTGTATTACTCTAATTTCTTCTCATCTTCTTTGTTTTTATCACTAGAGACCTTGTATAATATTTGCTGCCAGGTCACACGTGCCCTTCCTCAATTTGACCGTCTCTGTGATACCCATCTGCACGCTATAGCAATAAATATCGTTTGGAAAGTGTGGAGTAGTGGTGTGAACGTTGCTGTTGTGATGACCACAATCAGTGGGGGGGATCGATGGGTGAAGTAGTGGACACGACACGACCGGCCGCTGGGCGTTATCACAGTCTTCCGGATGGCCACGAGGCTCCGGGACTCGATTGACGCACTCCCACACACTTCATGAAGCGCTGACTGCGCTATTTTCGGGGTGTGCTTTTGTTAATTGACTTTTGCGGAGTCCAACATTCAGAGAAACGAAGTTTTTTTGCGGGTGTTCGCTCGCGGTTTGAACTATACCATTTGCCTTTACCGCTTTAGGTTTTGGTTTTCTAACAGTTTTTTTGGTTTTTCTGCTTTTTTAACGGATTTGGCTATTCTGAGGCTTTTTCGCGAGCTTGATGGTCGGGATTTTGGGTGTGATTTTCGCCGTCGCGATTTTGGTCGTCGCGATTTATGGCGGAAATCGCTTTCTGGTGTTTTCAAGGATTATGGTCAGGGACGTAGCGTAATACAGGCCCCGGGGGCCCGGGGCCCCCCCCCCCGAAATCGGCCGGGGCCCGAAAATTTCATAAGGGGGGACCCTTATGATTTTTATTTTCTCAAAAATTTTGCTGCCTGCGGCGCTATTTTTTCACGTTTTTACGGCTATTTGTAGAGCTATGCAACCTTGTTTTCAAAAATTTTTGCCTGCGGCGCTGTTTTTTCGGTAATGTTTTGAGTTTTTTGGAAAATTTTTTTGGGGGCCCCCCCCGAAATTTTTTTCTGGCTACGTCCCTGATTATGGTTGTCGTTAATGGCTGTTAAACGACGCTTACATGTTACTTTTCAACTCTGGCCCTAGAAACATGAGATTTAATAGATTTTTAGCGTTTTAAAACTGTATTTTGAGGCTTGCTAGGCCTTCAGGTTATTTTAAGCGTTATATTTGTAAAGGTGACTTCGAAATCGCCACCCTTCAATCCGGCGTCGTCTTGCCACATTACAGTTCTGTACTGTGAACATGCGCGCGCGGGCGCGCGGGCAGAACTCGTTTTCCGGATGCATACAAGAGACGGGGGAATGTCCCCTCGATAACTGGATGTTTTCTGCCGCGCGCTTTTACTTTTCTATAGCATCTGCCTGGTATTGCCGGGAATCCTAGAATCCTGAAACTCGCGTATCGCGAAGGAATGTTAAATTCTCCCCAGAATCCAAGTTTTCTAACAAATAGGTCAATTGTATCTGTTTTTTACTATTTCTAAACCTAAAAATCTTAAAAATTTCACAAAAAAACTACGAAAATGTTAGGTTTTTCACCAAAATGATTAAAACTTCGCTTAAAATATACCGTTCTTAAAGATTTTTTAAAGTTTTGAAACCCCTTTAGTTCCATTCCCCTCCCCCCGTAAATAGTAAAGTACCTATTTTCCTACTGGTGGTCCATTTAAACTATTTTTAAAGATTGTGCCTAAACACCTTGACCTAAAGCAAACTTTTGCTGCTTTTAGCGAAGAACGCATCACTATCCATCCTCTTCCCATCCCCCTCTATCTGCCGAGAATCCCAGGCTGGGTGGTCCAGAATTCTGTTTGCCGACTGTTTGGTGGCGTTGGGTGGTATTGTCGAGATGCGCCCTTCTTCCCCCTCTACCGATCGGTTCGTGTTTACAAATCGATTTTTCCGAAGATGGCTGGGTACCTTGGCCGGTCACACATCGTGTTCCGGGAAATGGCCGTCTTTAAAGCATCCTGAAAAGCCGGATATTTGATCTGGAATTATTTTTCTATTGTCTTCTCTCGCGCTCTCTCTCTCTCTCTCTCTCTCTCTCTCTCTCTCTCCTCAAAAAACGCTGACCGGTTGCGTTAATCGGATTTCCTTCTTTTCACCGGAATAACTGGTCAGCCGATCGATTTGTTCACCGCCAGGTGACACGTTCACTCCTTTTTCGGCCCTGCCGAATCTGGTCAGCCCCCACATTTCCGGTCAATTTCAGAACCTTTGAAAAACATTTTCCCGGAAAAAGTTTGAAAGACGCTGAGAGCCGGTTCTTATTGTAATTTTACCCTTCGAATAAACTCTTCTTGAGAGACAATTTTAGTGCGTACAGTTGCACGTAATTTTTGCCTAGAAATTGACCGTTCATTTCGCCCCGTACAAAAAAAGTCGTAAAATAATTACCCCGGATGTCCCGTGATGACCCCTTATCGGCCACGATTTCAAGGGGCCCAGTTTTTACGGGTCCGGTTTGGAAATATATTTTTCGGCTACCGGTTTGGTATAAAGCTCACTTCCTCAAGTTTTGGCACTGGCCTGTTAGCGAGGGGGGGGGGGGGGGTAACTTGGCCTATCGCTCCGTAGGGCTCAAGCAAGAAAACACAAACGTTTATATAGGTTTTTCGGCCGTTTTTAGGCAAATAACGTTCATAAAAATTCTTTGAAGTTTGGTCATATTTGATTTTTGATAAAAAATGCCTGAAAATGGTAAAACTTTCAATTCGTTCGGGTTTCTAAAAGTGTTGATGTTTTTAGTAATCGGAAATTGGTAATAACCGTAATAATATACGATCAAGAGTTAAAAAGCTTTCTGAGCAGAGATAGGTAGAGAGTCCCCCCCGCTAATATGCCAGTCTCCCGCAACAGAATCCGATAAATCGATTGCCGATACTCCGCTTCTCCATTCACTTTCGAAGCGGGGCAAAAGTGACGCGTGTTTCCGTCGTCCATTTTGGTCGGCTCCCCTTTTTGTAATGTTTTTGCAGGGCAGGGCAGGGGGGGTGAGGGGGCGTCAAAATAAGATCCGCCCGCCAGATTGGTTGCGTCTGTATTCAAGAATTTCGGGGTGCCCATGTTTTTGTAAATGTTTTGAACAGTTTTATGTGCTTTCTGACGAACTCTGAAAGTTTCAATTAGTTTTTATACGTTGTTTTTACATAGGAAAAGGGCTACTAGTTTGTTAAACGGTTTTTTTCTATAAGTTTTAACCGTGTAACGTTAATTTTTATTTGTATCTGGGCATCATTTTTCGTCTATAAGTAAATTCTTCTTCTAAAATATAGGAAAAATGAATTTTTTAAGCTAATTCGAGCAAATCACGCTCAAGGTCGTCAAGTTTTTGTTTGAAATCCGCTTAAAAATCCAGAATTTATTATTTTTCGAGTTTTCCAAAGTTATTTTAGCAGCATTTTAACATTTTGAACAAGAAGCAATGTTCTAAAACCAACGATTTTTAGCTCCCACCTCCCCGAAGTAACCCGAACTCCCCCAAAAACGCGGCCGACCGGGAGACGGGGTGGCTGGAGGGATGGAGGCCTTCTTCTGGCTCTACCTCTCCTCGGCCGCCCTCCTCTACATCGTCTCCGGCTCATTGCTGCTCGCCACCATCATCCAGCTACGCCTCCGCGAGAAGTATTCGGTGTTTGCGGGTGTGTATGGAGGAAAATCGGACAAAAACTGGGAAAATTTTCTTGATTTCCACCTTTCCAAGCCTCAAATTCAGTAAATACTATGTAAAATTTAAAATCTAACATTGTAAGGTGATCCCAAAACCATATCCAGCCTTTGGTCCAAAAAAGCAAAAAGTTGGTGCCTCATGCTGGAATCGAACCAGCGACCTTCTGTTTACTAGACAGACGCTCTGCCACTGAGCCAATGAGGCGCGTGGACGGGACCTGTCGAGAGGGGGTTTTGAGAGCTGGGTCGCTCCCCCGCCAGCGTCAGGACGACCGATTTTTGGATGCTTTGAGATGCAAATTTAGAATTTAAATTTTAGAATTGATGGTTTAAATAGAGGATATTTTACAATTGATTTGACAATTTGATAGTGATATTTCAAGTTAAACCGGCAAAAATTAAAAAATTAAAATGTCTGATTTCTACTATATATTTACTTCCGCTTTAGTAAAATTCCTGATCGACTTGATCACGGCTTCCTCACTGCTGGTGATGGCTTTTCTCGATAAGGAGGTAAAAAATCGTCTATGGGCTTTAAATTCGTTGTTTTAGGACGAAAAACAGTGCGGTATCGTGCAGGTGATATCGTCAAGTGTGCCGTTAGTACAGGTATATTTTCAAAACAATTTAAAAAGACATAAAAAGTAATTTAGTGTCTTCTATTAATGTGCGAGGTGATCGACTGGTCGTTGGCCGCTTTTTCGCCTATTTATTTTCATCAATCTTCGTTGTTTTGCAGGTGATTTGAAAATATTCACGCTAATTTTTGTTTTATTGTTAACTTTATTTTTGTAAAGCTATAGCGTTTACGGTAATAAAATTAAAATGAATTAAGAAAGCATAATTCAAACCGTAAAGCTTAAATCGCATAAGTCGGCTAAAAATTACAGTAAAATTACAGTTATAGGCAAGCATTGCTTTATAAAAATGTAGAAAAAGTTTTTACTTTTTTAACGTCGTCTTTAGGATTCTGCCATTCCTGATCGGCGCCCTATTCTCCGTCATAATTATGGCGTGTCTGGTAGTGATCGATATCGAGACGGACGGCTCTTGCGTGGCGGATGCAAATACGGGTAAGAAAATGGCGGATTAATAGAGCTCGTTTCGCGTCATTTGACGCATCACGTAGCTGTCGAGAACTAGTCGATGGAAGGGTCGATTTTCATGCTTTCTAGTCTCTTTAGCTTTCCCGTTTTCAGCCATTCTAACCGCCTACGACATGACGCTAATCCTGGCGGTGGCGTGCGCCGTCGTGCTGGGCGTGTTGTTGAAGAAGCAGCTCAACTCTGCATTTTTCAGACCGGTTGTGGTGAGTTTTAAAGGGGCAGAGAAGCCTAGAATTTGATGAAAGTTGAACTCGATCATGGGATCTTTAGGTCCTGAAAAACTGAACCGTAAAAACCGAAAAATGTGTATTTTTTTGAGATTTTGTTATTTTTGCGTAGTTTATAGCATCGCAATTTTTTATTACAAAGAATGCAAAAAAGAGCCAAAACCTCGCCTTCTCAGTCCCGTGAAAACGCCAGAATTTCCCTTTTCAGTTTCACTTCGTCGCTACCATCCTGCTACTCATCGCTCCGATTACAGTAGTCATCGTGTTAAAGTGAATGCCGGTTTTAAAGAGAGTGTAACACCGACAATCGTAACTCCAAAAAATCGAAAATTCTTTACGCTAACTTCGCTACATTCCTGTTCCAGATATAACCATCTGCACGGCTCGCGGTTGGCCTGTGACCTCACGAACATGATGGTATTTGTCCATTCCATCGTCCACTCCGGGTATTTCATCTACAATCATGAGGATGTCAGGGTACGTTAGCTTACAGTATACCCCACCAAACAGTACGCTACTTTACGCAGAAATACAATTAAATACAGCGCATTACACGATAAAGGGACGGCACGCTAAAGCTACGCTACGCTACAAAACAATACACTACAATACCGTTACGTAGCTATTATTTTCATACAGTACGGTCCCGTACGGTACAGTACGTTGCAGTACATAGCACACCATCGTACGGAGCAGTCGGGCAGAAAACGCTACCTGAATTGAATTACGCAACGATATGCAAGCGTGCGCTACAACACGCTAGCACGTTACAGTACGCGCCAGCACTACTTACCAGTACGCTACAGTACGGTGCAGTACCATGCAATACGTTTCGGTACGCTACAGTACCATGCAGCACCTACGTATTATATATCAGAGCCTAAAGTACATTCAAGTGCGCTACAATACGTTACAGTCAGGCGCTACAGTACGTCGCTGTAACTGACAGTACATCCCCGTGCGTAAAATATCGTTAAGTACGCTACAGTACGCAACATCACCGACAGTACGGTACAGTACGCGATAATACAATCCCTCCTTCAAGCTCACATGCCATTTCAGCAAGGCCTCATCGCCACTTTCTGCAAATGCCGAGTGTTGACAGCCATCCGGCGGAGATCGTGCGTTGCGTAACGTTGCATACCCTTCTACCGTTTACCCGTTGTCTGTAGCCAGCTGTACACCCGCGTTTGTTTCATGTTTGATCGGTTCCCGCTCTTCGAATTCCTCAATGATCTCTGCTCGCCTACGTTTTGGGTCCAACTTTTCTACGGGTTACTGCGCCTTACTCTATTTTCTGGCACTTGTCATTTTTACGGATTTATAACGTGTTTTATCGGGATAATAAATTTTATATTAAAGCTTTCCTGGCACACGAGAAGATCACAGCATTTGGAAATTCGGGGGATATTTGAATTTTTTAACAAATTCTTAATTTTTTTTGCCGAAAGAATGATAAAAGTGACTTAATTTAATTGATTTAAGAGAATAAATATTAGAATGATTAATAAATATAATATAGGCTACAAATACACCTAGAAACATAGCTGGTAGCCCTCGGCGGTTCGGACTTCGATGGAGGAAACTTCGAATCGAGCGGCTCCGAATTGATCGGCCTAGAAGATAGAAGTTTCTCTCTCTCTGTCTCTCTCTCTCTCTCACTCTCTCCCTGTCTCTGTCTCTCTCGGTCTATGTCTCCATCGCTGCCTCTCGCTCTCTCTCGCTCTCATCTCTCTCTCTCTCTCTCTCTCTCTCTCTCTCTCTAGCTTTCTCTATCTCTTGCTCTCTCACCTTATCGTGATACAAAACCAGCGAGAACTGGTGCACCGATTCATCGATGGCGAATTCGACCTTCTTCGGCTCAGGCGACAACACTCTAAAGGGGCAGTGACAGTTCTTTGTGGCCCAAATTCCGATATGCTACGCTCCGCCCAAACCAAGTGTCCGAAGCAAAATAACGTACCTCGGCCCCATTAACTCGTGGCAATTATCCGATTCCGAATCGGCATCCGAGCACAGCAGGACTCGGGAGCCGAATGTGAACTGGAAAAAAGTAATAATATTCAGGTTTTAAAGGGGCAGAGAAGCCTGGAATTTGGCAGAGTTTAAAGGAATGGTGACAGGAACATAGAAAAGTTAAAATTGGGCTTATAAAACCGAGAGAAATGAGTAGGGTTAGAGCGCAAAAAAAGCAAGTTGTATTTTTAGTCGTGCTCTGAAATGACTAGCCGCAATTATTGTTATCATGGTCTTTTTATTTTCATTAATGCGCGACTATTCTAATCCATACCTGCGTAATTTGGAATACAATCGTCGACGGCGAGGGCAGATCAAAGTAAGGTGAGCGCAGCACGCATCTGGTGGCCCCCTGGCCGGAAAGGCTACAGACTCCACCTAAAAACGACAAAGTTAACCATTGTTGATCTTTTATTACAATTAATTTTGATTGTTATCTCAATTATACAAATTATTAACCATTAAATCGATCAATAAAAGTTATCAAATTGGAACAGACCATTCGATCCCATCATTATCGCGCGATCGCCTGGCTTTTCGACAGGAGATTCGTAGTTGCAAGTGTGTTCTGAAAATATAGAAATTTAAAAGCGGCCAGTCGGAATATTTGGTATATTGTGGCTTCACGATACCTTTAAAATCACACTGTAACCGGTTGCACATAATCTGTTCGACTGTTCGGAGTGGGCATACGTCACCGTCAACCTAAACCCGGCTTGTACCGTAACCTCGGCCGAAAAATTACGGTGATTGAACCACGTTCCAAAAACCTAGTTGTAAGGCTTACAATTAAATGGAGGATACGGCAAATAAAAAATAGCAAACAGCCAAGATTTTTATGGTCAAAATGTACGAATTCCTACCGTAATCGACGGGATCACAATGATGGCATTTTTGCGGGATGAGGCTTCGATGATGATCTGGAAAAAGTATGATCGGAATCTCTCTTTCTCTCTCTCTCTCTCTCTCTCTCTCTCTCTCTTTCTCTCGACTCACCTCAAATGGTTCTTCAGAAGAGACCTGAACCTCCAAAGTACCGTTCCGCTTCTTCCCTTCCACGCATTTTCCCAGGGCGCAGACTCGTAGGAAGCCGAATTCGGATCTAAAGGTATGTTATTAACGGACAAACTACAAGCACAACATGCAATATAAAACGGATATCGTTAAGATACGTATTTTGAAAACCTCTCCCCGTCATTGTCCCTTTAAAACTTCCCACCTCATATAAGTGATGGTAATAAGTGCATTGTATGCACACGGAATCTCGCGGGATCGGATGGAGGATGCGTCTTGGCCCTTGAGGATTAATACGGCAACGTTTCCTACAAATTACGGAGTGAATACTTTAGGAAATCCATACCTTTAATGGCCCTAGGTAGTGGGAAATCTTCAAGACCATTCGGGGCGGCTCCGTACTTGAGCTTGCCATCGTCGTTGACCCTAAGGAAAGGAGGTTTTGAAAAGGAGAGAGAGAGAGAGAGAGAGAGAGAGAGAGAGAGAGCGAGAGTGAAGGAAAAGCTTACCATTGATTGCAATGATCTTCCGAAAAATCGCAATCCAGCGTCAGTCGATAGTCATTTTGGCCAAGTACTGGCTTTGGTTGTAGTCCGAAGAGGTGGGCTACCTAAAAAAGGATTTTGGCACGGCCACAATCTGGAGACGAGCAAGCAAAAACCTTAGATTTGGAATATACTTACCGTAGGCGGGTCGATGGTAGTGACGGGCAGAGGCGGGTGTTCGGTGCAAAGATGACCTCCGGTGAATTTCAGTTCATCTACCACCACCAAACCCATGGAATTGGCATCGAATGCGATGACGTTCATCGTGAACTAAAAATTGAGCAAAATAACTGCTACCTATCTTTCTCTCTCCCGCTCTCCCGTTCACTCTACCATTCACTCACTCTGAACGGCTTCATGTAGGGCTCGATGTCGATCTGGATTGGGCCCGGTGAATCGTCTTCTGTCAAATAGGCGCAGGATAGCGGGACGTCATTGGCATCCACGGAGCACACCTCAACTTGGGTCCCGGCACGAAGCCAGTATCTAAAGATTCCGGACTGCTCTCTCTCTCTCTCTCTCTCTCTCTCGCTCTCTGTCGCTCTCTCTATACCTGAACGACAATGTAGCGGTCTTCGATAAGCAAGGAATCATTTGACTACGCAACACTCCGTACGGTTTCGGCGTCAACGGATCGACAGCGAGGAATAGGAAGGATTTTGATGGTTTTGTGGTGGAGCGAGAAGCCTAAAAAATTCTCCTCGGCTTTTCAAAGGCGATTATACCTCTGTTAATTCGTACCACCGATCCGTATCTCTTCCAATTCGCCACTCCGAGACGGTTGAGTACGTGTTGGTCCATCTGTACGGTATGTGGATCGCTTCATTTAATTCACTCTACCTCGACCTCTCTCTCTCTCTCTCTCCCCCTCTCGCTCTATCTCACACTCACTCTCTCTCCCGCTAGCTCTCTCTTTCTCTCTCCATCCAAAATTTCGAAAACCACCGTACCTGCACCCCTTAATCGGATCGACACATTCCACGTCTTTCAAAGCTGACGGATGTGGGCGTGGCCTGGGGTGGAGTGCGACGGAATTGAAGAGTAGAGGGAAAGCTAAATGGATTTAGTTTTACATTTAAAAAGGCACCTACGAGATTGTGAGCATAAATCAGCGTCCACCTTGACGCCGTTGATCAACGCCATCGAGCCGACCGTGTTGTCCTTGAGGTTGAAGGCTCTGGAATTTCGGTAAGGAGTTTAAAGGGGTTGAAGACACGAAGAAGCGTTCCCTTCCACTCACCTAATAGCAAATCTGAATGGCTGACTAATAGCAGGAATCGTGGCCGAGCAAACGTGACCGCTGGCTTTCATGAAATGACAATCTGACTTTGCACGTTCGAGAACCTAAAGGATGCTGATATGGCTTAATCTTACTTTAAATATTCTGAGGCGTGAAACACTGTTATAGAGCTAACGCATCAAAAATTTGAATGAGCAAAAAGCTCAAAAACCTACCATCAGCCTTCCTCTCCTCAACTCCGGTCTGACGGCCACAACTTCAACCCGTGCATGATTGTACAGCCAATAGCTGAAAAGGGCATTTTCAAGGCTCTCGAAAACGCAAAAATCGCCCTTCCTCTACTAGGTTTCGACAGTGACGGTACACGCCAAATGACACACAAAAACCGTTTTTGCAGCACCTGGAAACGCGACGTTTATGAAAATTCAAGCGTGCATGGACGAGCTGGAGGTCTTTTGAGAATTTCGTCTTAAAGAATCTTCAATCCGGGACTGTCGAGGCCTAGTCGATAGAAGAGATCAAAACTCGTGCTCCATAGTTCCTTTAAACCCGAATTAATGCCTTACTTGAAAGTGACATTGGCCAATCCACGTTGACAAGCGACGGGTGCACTGAGAAGCACGGCGGACTGGGCTTTTCGCGTAGTATTTCCGGCCACCAGGAATACGGTGCCTAAATGTATTCATTAGAAAACATCTGAATTACCGTACCCTGTGGAGGAGCTGCGTCTCCCGGCTGGATTTGCACCGGAAATTGCTTGGCGTCTGTTTTCTCGAAAAGCCACCACTGCGAGGTGTCCATAAGTCCGTCAGAACCGGCGTTTTTCCAGAGGCAATCTTTCTGAAAAATGGTTAAATTTATAGATTAATAAAACCTTGTTAATTTACGAAATATAATAACCATGCAAATTTTTAAAGCTACCGAAAAGTCACAGTCCAGGTCGTGCGATTTCTTGACGTATTGTGGCGGGGCGGCCTGTCGGATTTCACCATCATTTGTTGGTTTTATGCCAAGGTATAGCTCGAGGTATCTAGAAAACGCAGCTCATTGCCAGCTCGTAATGCTTAAAGAGATCCGGAACCGTGACAATCGACCTATCAAATCGGCTAGGTCTGGACAACTACGCAATGCTCCAAATGGCGCTATATCCACAGATTAAAATGCGCTTAAACAAACATTTTGGCGCGTCATGTAACTTCCAGACCTAGTCGACGGAAGGGGTAAATTCTAGCGCATAACAGTCCCTCTAATTTTGGACTTACCGTAGCTCTTTTTCAAAGCCGGGATGGCAAGCACTGGCTAGCGGGATGAAGAGGAGTAAAAGGTAGATTAGCATTTCTGAGAATCGTTAACATGAAGCGCGTGAGTGAGAAAGAGCGAGAGAGAGAGAGACAGAGAGAAAGAGAGAGATAGAGAGAAAGAGAGCAAGAGAGAGAGAGAGTCAGAAAAAGAGAGAGGGTGAAAGAGAGAAAGAGAGAGAGTGAGTGAGAGAGAAAGAGAGAGAGAAAGAGAGAGCGAGAGATTGCGAGAGTGATAGATTATGAGAGGCAGGGAGAGCCGGAGAGAGAGATATTTTCCGACTTCCCAGTCCCTTTAAAACCACAAATCGATAAATCCTAAGCAAACAGAACCAAAAAAAGAAATCGAAAAGCTTATCGTCACCAGCGGTGCGGCTAGAAAATGAGTGTAGCGGGTTTTGAGCCATCTAGTGTGTATCAGGGGGGGATAAGGCAGGCTTTGAGGTGTTGGGTTCTTAAGGGGGAGAGGCAGGGGAAAGCCGAAGAAGGGCAGGGCATCATCGACAGTCCGGTTCTTCTGCTGCCACCACCATTTCATACATTCACTCCTTCTCCATCTTTCCCCCTCGTGCCCCTCCCCATCACCTCCCTCTCCATTCCAATCCCCCCAAAAAAGCCGATTTTACCCACGTACCGAGCCGAGAACCGTCGGCTTTCTCGCCCTAGCGCCGAGCTTGAGCTCGTGCCTAGCGCTAGTTTGGCAGATTAGAGACATTTGGGGTCAGAGATTTGATAAGGGACATCATAGCTAGGGCCTGCTAAATATACGATCTGAAGGAACGGGAAATGCTTCCCTATGAATTTTGTTGTCTTTGGATGCCTTATGCATTTCCCTTGCTCGCGACACGTAACGCGCTCGCTGTGTGGGCTTTTGGACACTTTTCGGACCTTTTGGAGGGTGCAATGTGTTACCTGGAGGTACGCGTATCTATCTAGACCCAGAGCCCAATGGAGAGCCGATTCTTGCGCATCCGTGCGTTTTTAAATGCAGCAAGGCATGAATTTGATTTTTTGGCGACCCTGGCTACTTCAGATTAATCCCTACTAACATTTTAGTGACAGGCCACGCTCGAGCCACTTTACCGCCGGCGTTGCGCGAATCTCATATGTCTGAACAGGTGCGCGCCGGGGCGTGCGGCGGGGGGCAAAAAAGTATAGGAAATCCATAAAATCACAAAATCCACCGTAGAGCTCTGGCTTTTCAGAAAGTCGCTTTCAAGGGATCATAAAAGCAAGAAAACGATTTAGTTCGCGTTTTGGTATTCATTTTCAGGTCGGTAAGTTTGACGAAAAACTCCTGTCACTTGTATGTGTGTTTTGGAGTGACGCGTAGCTGTCGAGACCTGGTAGACCGAGGGGTAGATTTCTCACTTTCTGGCCCCATGGAGGCAATTTGAAGACTTTGTTTCCGGAATCCTATGACAATGCCATGTTGAGCGTTGTGCGTTTTGTTTTCTTTTTTGGTAACACAACGATTATAGCGCCGTGCACACGCTGTAATTTTTCTGATCCCGCGTTTTTCATAATTCTGATGTTTTTTCGTCATTTTCAACAATTTTATAGAATAAACCCTTTATCAGAAACATCAATTGGCCCAACAAAAAAAATATTTAAAAGCTCACAACAAATGGGTTGGTCGTGGTATGAAATACAGGGGAAAGATCACACGCGCGATTTTTGAGTATCTCAAATGGAGGTGGAAAGTGAATTGCGGCAATTTTTTGTATATACAAAGCAACAAAAAATCTGGGCAAGAAAGCTCAAGGGATGAGGTCCAATAATTTATAAAACGCCTTAAATTAATTTAAATCCTTGAGTTTAAATTAGGGTTTAATAGCTTATTAATTATCATTTAAATGAAGTTAAATTTTTCAAACCGGATTCGATAGGGATGGCAAGCACACAACAATTTTGATAGGGGGAGATCGCAGAGTATCACAAGAAAAATATCGATTTTAAGGGGATTGGAAGGTGCAAAAATCGACCTTTTCGATCGACTAGGTCTCGACGACTACGTAAGAGGTCGAATTACGCTGGAAAAAAGCTTTAAAAAAACAGGTTAAACGCCTCATTTAGGCTATTACGTAGCTGTCTAGACCTAGTCGATCAAATAGGTTGATTGTTCACCTAACCCCTTTAAAAATGCGAATAGACTTGTATAATTTGGCAGCATCACAAAAGGCGATAGGAAAAGCGGAAAAATGATCTTCAACCTTTTAAAGGGACCGTGACAGCGGAAAACTCAAAATCCAAAAATTGCTGGCCCACTGGCTGTAAAAACCTGAAGAAAATAAAAGTATAGGAGACTTCTAAAGGGATTTGGAAGGCAAAATTCACAGAAAATTTTTAGAATTTTCCTTGCGAGTCCCTTTAAAACATCAGAAATTTAATCAACGTTGAAAAGTAGTGGGGTACTGCTTTCGGCGCTGATATGTGTAGTACGCGTCGTCCATCTCGTCCTCGTATTTTCCGAAACGTGACAGCGAGCCGGTGGTTGCTGCAAAAAAAATTACATCTGATTTTTAAAGGGCCATTAAAAACAAATTCCGGCAAAATTAGGCCCGAGCCTTACCGTATTCACTCGTCTCGCGGAAGATCTTATTCGCTGGCGAGAGAATTGAGGGTGCCAGAGGATTGTCGCGTAGTGACAGACCACCGACAGGTCTTGGAAGAGGTACGTAAGGATCCGATGGGACACGATCTGATCCTGATGCCCATCCCGCAGCACTTCCTCCACTTCCCATCCGGCTTCCGGCGTATTCGTCTGGAAATAGGCAATTGATTGACTTTACTACATTTTTCTAACGTAGTCTAACGTACGGCGCGCCACAGTAAGGTATCCACACGTAGCATCTCGTAGATAACTTTTTACCGTGACGTCGCCACGTAACTTATCAGAGACTTGCTTAGGGTACTGCCCGTAGCGCCGGGTATCTTATCGTTATACCGTACAGTATCACACTCTATATCAACGTCCCACATGGTACTTACGTTTACGCCATAATGTAAGGCGTTGTCAATGTAAAGTATCGTCTTACAACGTACATTAGGTTTTAGAATGAAGCGCAAAGCTTTGCCTTGCTAGTACCTATAATGCTAAATAAAGCCTACCATGTAGAAGCGGAGAAGTACAGCCATGCTCGTCAGCCATACTCTTCGGTGGTTCTCCCTTTACCCAAAGGGTCTCGACACGATCCGTTTGGTCTTCCTGTAATCATAGGTTGAGTTAGATGGAGACAGAGAGAGAGAGAGAGAGAGAGAGAGAGAGAGAGAGTGGAGAGCCAGGGAGATAAAGAGACCGCGATAGATACAAAAAACTTACCGATCTCCCGAAAGCACAGGCCCAGACGAGAATGTAAAGCGACGTCAGCAGAAGCAGAATCGACGACACCATCTCGCCCAATCCAGCCGATAGCCAAGGCATTGTCGGCAAAAAGAGACCGCCAGCGGTGTAGGTTACCGTCAGGGAGGTCTAAAAGACAAAAAAATTTATGGATTTTTAGAAACCTCGAATTCTTAAAAATTTGAATTTTAGTAACTTACGAGAAGGAAATGCTGGCATAGGGCTTTCCGGAGGGCAAATTTGACCACGGTCACCTCGAAGTGCTTGTCGCGGGAGATGAGAAGGCAGGTGGCGCATGCGTAGAAGGAGAGCTGAAATGGGGAGTTGTAAATTGGCGTTTAGTGTATTTTTCTCTCGTTCTCTTTGTCTCTCTCTCTCTCTCGCGCTCTCTCTCTCTCGCTCTATCTCTCTAACCTACCAGTAGGAACAGCGCAATTGGGAGGGCGATGGTCCAAAACAGCCAATGCGACGGGGCCAATGAGCAGGTGGCCGATAGCAGGAATGAGACGACGGATAGACAGCAGGGTAGGGCCATTCCAAGGAGGAGACATACCGCAGCACTGAAAATATCGGATTTAGGGAACCATCTCGCGGCAAAAATGTACGGTATCTAATTTTCAGTCATCCGACCTACCTGGTTTGCGTATTCCCCTCAGCTAGCATCCGGTAGAGGTGGAGGGAGTACAGGAAAAGCCAGCAGTACGGTGAGACCGTAGTGAAGGAGAGGACCGCGTTGCGGACGCCGCAGAACACCTAAAAAGGCAGAATTAGAGAGTGAGACGGAAAGAGAGATCGAGAGAGAGCAGAGAGATGAGAGAGAGAGATCGATAGATAGTGTCAAACTCACCGCGTTCACAGTAGCCTTGTGTAGCAGGTAGATCGTAGCTGCGTGAGCAGCAAACGATAAGATGAATGCGACCCTGACTGGGCGAGTCCTCAATCCCCTTCTAGACAATGTCAACAACAACGACATCAGCAGAATCACGAGCGAAGATAAGGCAGAAATTGGGCCCACCATCGATTGGCCGAGGGAGAGACGGACCTGAAGAAAAATATGGTAGTTTGATACATTGAAGCTTGAAAACCGACACCGAAAAACCTACCAAAACGCCACTATCCGCCCTGAGATGAATTGTGTAGAGTCCGGGAAGGTGAAAGAGGCAGACGGCATGGGTGGCATTTAGCCCGGTTAAAACGGCTCCTCGCACAGTCCATTGTTCCGATTCTTCAGCCGAGTGACGGACGCATTCCGGGAATTTCCAGCCGGAGTCTTCTCGAAGGGGAAATTCGACGAGGATCGGTTGGGTGGTATTGGCCGAGACGGAGACGATTGCTGTTGAACAACGAGGGCAACGAGGGTTGGCGATTATCTGGAAAATGTTATTTTCTCTCTCTCCCTCTCTCTCTCTCTATCTCCCTTTCTCTCTCTCTCTCACTCTCTCTTTCTCCCTCACTCTCTCGCTCGCTCCCTCCCTCACACTCACCTGATAAAAAGCCAGCGTCGAATCATCCGCAATTGTAATCCTTATATCCGGAAATCCCTCCACTCGATCGTCCACAAAATTGTTGAATTTCGGCAGTGAATCTCGATTGTCCAGACGATCGACCGAAAAGACTAGAAAAGAGGCTTTTCAAATATTTGGATAGATCCTTACAAATCTGTGACGTCTGGACAGCGAACGGATCGAGATACTTCCTCCTTTGGTGTAGACGAACCAGGGCTTCGCCGAGTTTTTCCAATTTTCGAGGGAGTTCGAGGAACCGTTGGGGTGACTCGTTGGGCAGTAACTGAAATGGTTGTTTTTCGGAATCTTGGAGATGCCAGTTTAGCGGTTGGGTTCTTCTGGCTTTCCCAGTCCCTTTAAAACGAAATAGCGATTTTTCTAGCGGCTTATAGCATGTTATTCATGGGTGCCCGACTCGTGTCTCATTACTGCGCGCTCTCGCTACCGTACCTGCCCAGCCGCCTCGACCAGCCGATGCACAAATTGATGATCATAGAGATGAGCAGAAGGGCCTCCATCTGCATCCGATTCTCCGGCGGTCTCCATATCCAATGCCCTTCCGATCCCGATCCGAGCCATTTCCAGATTTCTTCCCTTCCATTCTTCCGCTTGGTCCGATTGACTTGCGTTCCAGACTGTGGCTACTAGCTCGGCGGCGCTCAGGGAGGAAGCCTAGAGAAAAATAGTTACAAATAAGCTTTTCCATGATAAAAATGTGGCTTACAAACTTCAGAAAATTTTTGAAAATCTAAAATTTGAGGATGGAGTCATTGAAATAAAGGTTAAAATGGCTTCAAACTATGCAAAATCTTCATATTCAGGCATACCCGCGTCAACAGATTCGAGAATTCCGCTCGTGTACAATTGTCGTCCTGTACCGGTTGCCATTTGCCGGTTTCTCCGCACTTTCGAGTAGCTAGCCCGATCTGAAAATTCCATAGAATTAGTGGCAGAGAGAGAGAGAGAGAGAGAGAGAGAGAGAGAGAGCAACGGGGGCGATACTCAATACCGCACCTGTCCATTAGCACACGACTGTCTAGCCGTAGCTCCTCGTACTGTTGTTGGCCACTGTACTGCTTCGTCGATCTGTGAGGGGCAGCGATCTCGCAGCGACAAACAGCGAAGAGATTTCGGATCGAGAACCTAAAAATGTGGCATGTTCGCTTTGGAAAAGTCGTTTTACTCAACTTTTTAGAAAAAAATTCACATGGTGCAGAATTTTGAATAATCCGAACTTGCCGAAATTGACGTTCGCCTTACCTGCGTCTCCACCGGACATCGATCACACCTCCTTCCCGCCGCTTCTCCAGCACATGAACACTGTCCATTCTCCGGATCGCACTCCAGTGATGTTGCTCCAAGGCCGCACTCGCAGCGCACGCAGCGTCCACCGCTCTCCCACCATTCGCGCTGAAAAGGAATCAGCATGAGTTTGAGTTCTCGAACCTACCGGGCACAAGCACTGGCCGGTATGTGGATGGCACTGAGCGGCAAATCCCTTCGCCGATGGGCAATCGCATCTCCTGCATTCCCCGAATCGCCCCCACCAACCGGATGGGCAAGTACGAACGGCTCCAAGACGTTCACAGTTTGCGCCGACGCGGCCTAAACATTGGTCATGTTTATAATCGAGCCGAAATTTCGTCATCGGTAATTTTAAAGGGATCGTAAAGTAAAGAATTTTGGTTCTTGGTATCTTTAAAGGGACGGACAAGCCGAGTATCGGACTTTTGGACTTAGCATCTTACAGGACATAAAATCAAGAAATTAAATTCCTACCGTTCGCGCAGTGGCACTCGTAGCCAATCGTACTATTCGTCTGGACGCAAATTCCGGACGGGCCGCAAATTCCTTCTAGGGAGCAGATCGGGTCGCACGCAGCACCGGCGTATCCTGGAACACGAGGTTTTTGAGACAATGAAAGCGAGATAGAGCGAGAGTGAGAGAGAGTGCGTGGGTGAGAGAAAACCTACCCGGATCGCAATCACATCTATGCCCATCCCAGAATGATCGGCACATCGAATTCTCGGGACAAGATCCGGCTTGACAGCCTCGTGTGGAGACGCAGCCCTGGCGGATCTAAATACATTTTTTATCGAATTTCAGCATTTTCTGGCTTCTGGATATCAGTGTGCCATCAGGTTCAAGACGTTCAGCTAGCTCGAAAATCCTTACTTTTCCAGTATTCTTCGTCTTCAGCGGCAGTCCATTCATCTGAGCCTCCCGGATGCAGCCGTCAAAACGAGCCGGATGAGAAGTGGACGGAGCGATGCCGGAGTAAAGGGAGGAGATGGATAGTCCACGACCACTGAGGGGTTGTGTAGCCGTGTAGATGCCGTCGATGATCGTCGTCACCTCGTCGGGTTTGAGCTCGAGCTCCACCTGAAATTTAGAGTTAAATCTTGCTCTCTCCCCCCCCTATCTCTCGCCTTCTCTCTCCCTCTCCCTCTCTCTCTCTCTCTCTCTCTCTCTCTCTCTCTCTCTCTTTCTCTCGCTATCTCTCTCTCTCTCACCTTTGTCCAATGCCCTCTCGCCGCATCCGGGCAGGTGATAAACGTGGTGTTCTGCCCGATTGTCGACTTCAGGAGTCCGTTTTCGAGCTGCAACTCATAAATTACGTCGCTAGAAGCTTGTGTAATACCTCCATCCTGTAGAACAAATTCTTCTCGTCGAACTCGATGACAAACACCTGGGTGTCATCACGCAAAGTTCGGAATTCAAGCGAGACTTCCAACGGTATGGCAGAACCGGAGGGGACCTGGAAAGGTTTATTTTTCTGACTGTTCCGTGCTTTTTTTGGCTTAAACATGTTCAGAAGCGCCGAGAAGGGCAAACTCGATCCCGTCCGTCGCCTAGATCTTAACAACTACGCGACTTTCCAAATTACGGTGTGGAAAAGCTATGGAAAAACATCAGAAACCATCCGGAAATTAAAAAAAATCCACTACCTTCCAGAGTACGAACGACTCTTCTTCAGCCAACGTCATCTGTCTGAGCCGTCCCTTATCCTGTAGACAATCACCGCCCTGGTGATGAGCATGTGGGCATCTGCAGTTGAAGCCGAGCCACCGGTTCACACAATGCGCCCCGTGACCGCAATTTGCATCCGCGCAAAAGTCGCGCTTCGGGCTGCAGCCCTAAAAAAAAATGATTTTTGAATCTTGAAGATTGTTCTCTAATACTAAAAATTATTTATAGTAATTTTCGAAAAAATTATGGGATTTCAAAACTTGCCTCATCAATATGCCCAATTTTCTCAAGCTGGTCCAGATTCGAAAAATCGACCAACTCTCCATCGATCGTCAGGTTGGCCAGGCATCCGTGGAACCCGTTTTTCACCTAAAATAATATTAATCAAGTTATTTTAAAAGTCTTAAAAGTTTGAAAACCACATTCCGCAATTTTTGGAGCAAAAAGCAAAAAGGCTGACGAGAGTGGGATTCGAACCCACGCCCCCGGAGGGACTGGTGCCTTAAACCAGCGCCTTGGACCGCTCGGCCATCTCGCCACGGGGCTGAGCACTCACCCGGGGCTCTTTGAGGCGGGGGCCCGCCAGGGAGAGGCCGGCAGAGGAGTCGAAGAAACGATGGCACGGGACGGTGGCATCGAGACACCTAAAAAAGGGATAAAAAGGAGATTGGAGATTAGAGATCAGGGAATTTAGGAGGGGGCATACAATGCTACACGGGAGGGGAGAGAAAGCCTACCGGCGTGATTTTGATTGTGTTTTTGAGAGATGAGAGCGAGAGGAGAGACAGAGAGAGAGAGAGAGAGAGAGAGAGAGAGAGAAAGAGAGAGGGAGAGGGAGAGAGAAATAGACCGACATTCTTTATCCTCCTAGTTTTATACTTACTTTGCCGGTAAATCTATCGTAGCTCTAGCGGCGCATCCCGGAGCTCCAACGGCCAACTTTGCAACGGCCGGATCGCAATCATCGAGTGTCAATGTCAACGTCTAAATTTTTCCAATTTTGGAAATTACGATATTTTATACGATTACGGTAGCTTTAAAGGCCTCGGCAACTGAAAACCCACCCTATCCAAATACGCCAACGTCGCCATATGCCAATGCCCATCATTCACGCGGTTGTCTTTGTCCTCACGCAGTCTTACGGTTTTCGACTCGCCTCCCAGACTAAAATAATTCTGTTCAAAGTACTCTTAAATCATTTTCCACGGTCTTAAAAGTCCAACAACCCACCTAATCTCTGCAGTCAAAATCCTGTCGTCCAGCTTCAATTCCACAAAATCGCGTCCTTTTTCTCCCGCAAAAAGGAGTGTGCCGGAACGGGTGATCGTTGAAAAGCTAAAAATGACATTTAAATGTTGCCAGTTACGGTAGCTTTACCTCAATTGAACGGTCCATTCAATCCGCGGTAAATTTCTCGGCAGCCTCAAGAGGGAGTGACCGCCAAAATGGAGCGAGCGCAGACGGCATCTGAATTCAATGCTTTTAAAGGGAGCTTGACTTAGGCTTGACTTAGGCTTGGCTTAGGCTTGGTTTAGCTTAGGCTTAGCTTAAGCTTAACTTAGGCTTAGCTTAGGCTTAGCATACCGTTCATCCGAATCCCTATCGTTGTGGCGGCATTTTGTGCACTTCATCGTTTTCTCTGGCGTGAGTTCGCAGGTAGAACCTTCTCTACAGTATCCGGGCAGGCATGTCTCAACCCGAGTCGAAAGTTCGCAGGATTTGCCTGAAATTTAGCGCATTAACGAGAGCTTTGAGATTTGAAAGTTACTTTATTTTTTGCGTTTTTGTGGGCTTTGCACTGTGTAAAAAAAAGTCGTTTTGTCGTAAATTTTCTAGCGTTAATTTTGGTACGTAAGAATACGCTGGAAAATCCAAGAAATCTGCGGTACGGTAGCCAACTTATTTTCTAACCATTCCAGCCCACCCCCTCCTAAAATTTTCTAATTGGTCATACTGGAGCTTTTCCCCCTTGCCCTGTTCGTAAATAGAAATGGCGCGTAGCTTCTCTTGAGGTACGCTAATTGCCGTTGTACATCTATAGACGGCAAGGCGTCCGCTTTAGCCAAAGGATTCTAATTGTTGCCCTCGCTGTCCCCGATTTCCTATAGACAGACAATGAGTGGTCAAGAGCCGCCGAATGCCTGAGATTTCTATACAGATAATGATAGGGAAATTGTTCTTACGCTCTCTCTCGCTCTCTCTCGCTCTCTCTCACCCCCCCCTCTCGCTCGCTCTGGCCATCTATAGTTCAAAAATCCAGATAATTGGTGGCATGGCTGGAAAGTTTGCAAAATATTTCCAAAAATCTGAAATTATGCGAACTTTTGGAAAAAATTCGAAATAATAAAGCCGTTGTTCTAGTAATCTATCAAAGTTCCGCAATAACCTCTGCTTGCTAGCCCCGTTAAGTAGCTAAAAACTGGCTAAAATTCAATAAAACAAATGCTATTGTATTTTCTACGTCCCTGATATCCAAAATCACCACTTTTCCACCCGTGTCCACACAACACCCTAATTCCGTCTAATTCCATCATAACCGGGGATGCAGAGGGATGTGCCCTTGCTTATGAGAAGCCAGCTATATTGGCCCATCTGTCAACCTAAGCGGCTCTCTCTCTCTCTCTCTCTCTCTCTCTCTCTCTCTCTCTCTCTCTCTCTCTCTCTCTCTCTCTCTCTTTCTTTCTACCTCCCTATCTCTCGCCCCTCATTTGCATATCATCCCGCTGCCCCCAAATTGTTGACACCTCCGTCCCAAACAGGAAGGGCTGGAGGCGCCTAATGCCAATTCCGCCAGCCGCCAATTGACGCCCTCCTTCTGTTATAACCGATTTAAAGGGCCCGGCAACACTCGAAAATGGATGGAATTGGGTGCTGATGAGGTGTGAATCGGGAATAGCTATTCAAATGCTCGCGACGAAATTTCCGAAAGAATCGTTGCTAGCTGGCCTCAGCAAAAATTGTGAAAACCGGCTCGAGAAGGTTTCCTAAGGAACCTTTGCTAGGTTGCCCTTGGTCCAAGTGTAAAAAACAAATGCGCACAATGTTCCGCAAAGGATCTCGGCTAGTTTGCCTTGCATAGCCTTGGAAAGTGACTCGGCGAGGTTTCTTAAAGGATCTTTCCTAGATTGCCCTTGACCGGATCACAGAAAAAGTAAGTAATAAGACCTTAAAAGTCCCAAAAAACTTCTGCTAGCTTGCCGGACATACCGGAAATGACCGTTTTAAGATAGCCTTAAAAGAACTCTGCTAGGTTTTGCGGGAAATCCCTATGACTCTCTGCCAGTTCGCTCAGTGTTGGTCCGTAGATTAGCCATTTTCTAAAGGTTCTTTGCCAGTTTCCCTCCTGGAGTAAGCTGTGAGTAAAAGCATTTGAAAACGCCAAGAATCCCAAAGAATCTTTGCTAGCTTGTCCTCGACTTCATCGGTAAAAAATGTGATCTCTGCTAGCCTGCCTTTCCTTGAAAATTGTTCATTAACAATCCCAAAGATTCACAGATTATCCTGGTACAGTAATTTTCCTTAAATTCCAGTAGGCTACTATAAAAAAATTTGGAATTATCGAAAGTCTAAAAATTCCCATAGATTCCTCCCTTCCCATTTCCTTTAACAAATTAGCATCAGTCCCCCATTTCCCCATTTCACACCCCAGGAGGGCCCTAGTATCCCATCAGCACGAAATTCGATGCCTTTTCTAGGGGGTGTTGAAGGGTGTCGCGTGTAGCCCCCCTGGGGTACCCCCGATCGTCCATTCTTCAGCATTTTAATTAAAGTGGTCGCTGTGGGACCGAAGAAAGGACCCACCATAGCCACATAAACACCCTTTTGTGCACCTTTTAATTGTGGAATCTAGCAGAATTCGCGTTCAATTCTTAAGGGCCATTCAAGACAAGAGGAACGCTTCTTGCAAAACACTCGAAAATTTACGAATTTCCGGCGTAAAGAGGAGCGTAGCGTCCTCGAGTACAGCGAGCGTTTTACGGTACATGTTATCAGGCGTTACTGTAACGGAAAAAATTTCGAAAAAAATGAGGTAGATTTTTAGGGCAGGATTGTACGTTACTGTACGCTCCAAAAAACCGAGAGTCCTTCTCCGGATTTTGTATCAAAACGTACCCATCCAGCCGGGTTGACAATGACAACTGAAGCCATCTTCAAGCGCCTGGCAGCTGCCATTGTGCTGACATGGGCCAGAGAAGCACTCGTCAAGCCGAATGTTGCATGATTCCGGCATTTCCGGTGAGCCTGAAACGTCTGGATTAGCCTCGATTACGCTTAAAATCGCGAATTTTAGGGCTTTTAGAGAATTTAGGGCGAATTTTACTCTCTCACTCGTTCTCTCGCTCTCTCTCTCTCTCTCTCTCTCTCGCTTTCTCTTGCTCCCTCGTCTGTCCCTCTTCCTCTCACTCTCTCGCTTTCGTACTATTTAATTCCGGTTTCACCCCCAATTTCAAAGTCGCAAGCCGTTCGTGTCGGCAAGACCAAACTTGGGCGGCTGTCACCGAGCCGTCCCCCCTAGCTATTCAATTAGTGCCAACAAGCCATCAGTATTCTTCTCTGGCCTCTCTCGCTCTCTCGCTCTCCCCCCTAACCATTCCGATTCCACCCGAATGCTAATTACGTCGAGTACGCGGTGACCCTTTTGGGGGAAAGGGACACCGGTCGATTAGAGTGGACACCATAGTAGAGACCGGAAACATTAGCCGATTTGGAGTGATGAACATGAGCTAAGTCAAAGCCAAGCCTAAGCCAAGCCGAAGCTAATTTTAAGCGAAGCCTAAGCCTTATTTTTCATTTTTTGGCTTTAAAGAAACTCAGAAGCCAAACTTTCCAAAACTTACTCGAAAACCCTCTCGGGCATTCGCATGTAAACGTCCGAAGCGTCTTCAGCGAGTGCGCCAAAAAGTTGTCGGTTTGGTGGAACTGGAAGAAGATTGTTAGAAACGATTTAAAGGGAATAGAAAGGCAAAAAACCTTTACAAGCTCCAAAAATAGCTCACCTCAGCCCCCAGATGTTTCAAGGTATCGCGGCATTTTTGGTAGTAAGGACATGGCTCTCGGAGACAGGCATCTGATGAAGCCAGCTCAATGTCGAGGAGGCTCAATTCTGATAGACGAGGGAGAGAACCGGCGATCAGTTCGGTCACGCGGTTTCCGCTGAAAAAAAGGAAGTTATAGAGGGTAAATCGCGTTCCTTATCTCACGCTTTTTCTCTTGTTCTTGCTCTTTCTCTCTCTTTCACGCGTTTTCTAACTATCTCTCGCTCTCCATCTCTCTCTCACTCCGCAAAATTATGATATGAAATTTATACTCTGCCCCATCTACAGTATCCCTTTCAAATCCCTTAAATATTGCTCCCTAAAATCGTATAAACGTTAAATTCCACCCCTCCCGACCCAAACATTTCCACCCATCCCCTTCCCTACCCCAAAAGCAGCAAGTGCTAATTCGTCTCCGGGGAATCGAATTTCCGAAATTTTTCACCCGTCCCCGGGGCTGTCTCCCGCTCTACCCCGGAGGGCACATTCTGAATGCAAATGGCCTCGGTGACATGGCAAACTGGCAGAGAAGACTGGGCAGAGAGCCTCATAAATTTCGGTGGGCGCTGAAATACACACTCCGCTACGCTACTCTGTTGACACCTGGAGAGAAAGGGGAGGAGGAGATAGAGAGCGAAAGAGAGAGAGAGAAAGAGAGAGAGAGAGAGCGACGGTCCCGTCCACAGGTGGAATATGCAAATTTGATGGATGGCATGGGTTGCGCGGAAAATTTTGACAAGTCGGTGAGTTATGGCAGGCTATCATGGCTAGTTCCGGACAGGTTAGGATGAATTTTCGAGCATTAAAGGGAATCGGAAGCTTACCAACGCTGCCCTCTCTCTCTCTTTCTCTCTCTCTCTCTCTCTCTCTCTCTCTCTCTCTCTCTCCCTCTCTTGCTAGATCAAATCGGCAAGATGCCCAACATGTTTTTGACGTTCATTATTGGGTCGTGAAGGGGCGATTGCGCGAGCCGCAGCTGCATGGGATTTTTGGCGGAGAGGGAGAGAGAGAGAGAGAGAGCGAGAGAGAGAAAGAGCGAAAGAGAGCGAGAGAGTGAGTGAGAGGGAGGGAGAAAGAGACAGAACGAACACCTGGCCATTCCCTCATCCCTGACAATGTCGAAAGATTGAGAGGGGGAGATTAAAGGCAAATGACCTTTCTTAGCCACTGGGTTGGCTGGAGGATTACTGTAGCCAAGTCATATTTTAGAATTCAGCCGAAAAATCCACAAAAGCTGTTAAAAACTTACCTAATCAATCTCGTACGATCAACAACTACGAACGATACTTCTGTCGAGGAATTCTTGGCCAAGATGGAGAGTACGGTAATCGAATTCTCGGCCCAAGTGGAAAGAGAAGCGATGCTTTGCCTGAAACGCCAGAATTTTGACATGATGCCGTATTTTTACGGTATCGATTCGATAAATACGTACCTAAACCTCGCGTACACATCCGGATCCAAAAAGTCGTCGACAGTTGTGGTGCGTAGGGATACGGTAACCGCTTCACCGAGCCAGTTGTCTTCGACCCAGGTATACAGTAGACGCAGTGGATTGCATACCGTGTTTGCGCCGTCTAAAAATAGTAAAAAGTGATAAAGATACAGAGAGAGAGAGAGCGAGAGAGAGAGAGCGAGAGATCAACTTTATCTGACCAAAAAAAACCAACCGGAAACGCATGCTTTCACTTGAGCATCAATATTCCGCTTCCACGCTCCTTTTAGAGTGATTTTTCCGGAGTACCGATCGACGGCAAGCAGTTCGTTGGTTTCCACAGAGTATTCCAGCGTAGCGTTTTGATCAGGATCGCTAAAAAGAGTTTTACAATTACTTTTCTGGATTTTTCTTGATTTTCGAAGCATACTGCGGTGCGGCCTACTGAAGTATCGGCACGGAATTTCCCAAAACGCTCACAAAGCTGGCAGCGAGCCAAGTCGCTCAAGCCCCTGCCCACCGGCCATTCGATTGACCAAGAGAATTGAGGGCCGGAGGGATGGTGGATGATCGTTGACATCGGAAACGTGGACTCGGACAGGTACCGTACTCGACAGTTGGCCACTGGAATGATAAAATCAGCTTTTTAAGGGGCTGTGAAGCACGAGAATCGATCCCTTTCCATCGACTGAATCTAGGCAGGAACGAGTCCTTCACAACACGCGGTCAGAAGTTTTTTAAATCATCTCTAGGCGTGGTTTAAAAGGTGGTGTAAAGTCGAGACCTATTCGAGTGAAAGCATCGATTCACCCACTTTATAAGCCATTTTGAAGGAACCGAAAAATCGTAACAACTCGTTAAGTTCCGCAACAATAATCACCTAGATGCCTGGACCTCCAGGTTGAAAGCGTTCGTCTTGCTCTCGTAGTCGAAAGGCTGGCGGGAGAGGAGACGAGCCACGCCTTTCTAAAATAATTGAAATCAGGCTTATAAAATTGGTAAAAACAAACTTGTTGTGGATCAGCTTCCAGCTCAAAAAGCCGCGCGTCGGTTCCGCCAAAAACTCGGAACTCGATGTCTGCGTTGGAGCCCTAGAATTTGGATATCAAACCGTAGCTCTCTCTCTCTCGCTTCTCTCACTCTCTATCGTTTTCTCTCACTCTCTCTCTCGTTTTCTCTCACTCTCTTTCTCCCTAATTCGCTCTCGCTCCCTCTCACTCTCACTCTCCTGCTCACCTCATCCGGATCCGTCGCCACCAGCGTCCCCACAAGTGTCCCAGCAGGTTGATTCTCTGCAATCCACAGATCATAGGACGGTTGAGAGAATTGAGGAGCATTATCGTTCACATCCATCAGCATCACTGTGATCATCGAGTGAGCACGAAGCGGAGGCTGACCACGATCTTCTGCGTATACGGGGAGCGTCATCCTGGAATTAATTAGCTTGTCAAAAGCCGCAGCCCCAAATTTTGATTGTCCCAGATGCGTTAAAAATGGGATTTTTGTTCATGGAATTCCTATGACTCCCAAGTTGCTTGAATTTTCACAATTTTCTCAATTTCCACGTAACCCCTTGCAACAGAATCGTTTTTCCCCTGCCCTCGAAATCGTAAATGGGATTCTCCGGTTGGTGCGAGGCCCTGGTGGTGGTGTCCATGGTGCCCTGAGGGGCATTCCCCTCTCTCCGTTCCGTCGATAGGAATATATCGTCCACCCCTCTCCCCCAGTCAAGTCAGCGAATTCTGGCCCCCGAGGCTAGCCAGCCAGCCAGTCGCAATTATACGCGCCGCGGACTGCACGTCTAAAAATGGGGCTAGCGGAGGGGGGAATGGCATACGGGGAAATTGGGAAGCGAACCAACCATGAATGGGAAAAGTTGTATTAGTTTTAGAACGGCATTAGTTGGGTAGTGGAAGTTACAAAATTCGAAAGCTACATCGCAAAAATCACCCTTGACCTCGACTAGGTCTCGACACTCGGAAAAACGTATGATTTTTAGCGCAAAATTTCGTATTTTGTAACCGTTGTTCGAAAGATCTCGTTGCTGTCGAGATCTAGTCAATTTTAGGTCTCGATTTTAGCGCTTCCAAGTCTCTTTAAAGCCGCAATAGTATAGATTTTTAGCTTAACTTCCTGGCCCCTTTAAGACCCGCAAAATGTTTTAAAACTGACATTGCCATCTTTTCACGATCGAGCTTCTGGTTGACTCGAAGGGTCCCGGAGGTCCGGTCCAACCGGAAAAGATCGGCTCCCCGACCGGAAGTGTTCAGGAAATAGTCGACAATTCCGTTCGGGCCGGCATCTACGTCCGTGGCGAGGATCTAAACGGAATTTGAGGTTTTCTAAACCGACATATACATTTTATCTTTCTCTCTTTCTATCTTTCTCTCTCTCTCTCCCTCTCTCTCTCTCTCTCTCTCTCTCTCTCTCAAAAACTGACCTGAATAAACGACGTCCCAACAGCGATATCTTCGGATACGGTAGCCGTGTAGTTTAAAGAAGAGAATTCGGGCACATTGTCGTTTACTGAAAAACAGTTTGTCTTTGCGTTTTCGGATTTCACGCTTTCTCTTGGTTAGAGTGTTATTATCACTTTAAAATCCATTTTTCTTTGCTGACTGCATTTTCAGATTTTTTTAATTGTTACCAACCCCTTAAAACAATTTTTCCGCTACCTAAAATTTCCCTATTTCCTTCCATCTACCCTCCGACAATGCGCTAATTCGACAGTTTATGCCCCCGCTTCACCCTCTTTTATTCGAGTCCCCCAGATGCCGCCCAGCGATAATTTCTACCCCCATGTCTCCCCGCGGAAGCGGCTAACCGAAATTATGCAAATTTCCGGCGGGTGCTGCCGCGAAACGCCGGAGGGGTCAAAGCACCGCCCTAATTTCACCCCCACCAACCCACTCCATGCTAGCTAGATCAACATCCGGAAATTTGGAATAATTAATGGCGGGGATTGGGTGGGGGATGGGTTGATGACAGGTCAAAGCTAGGAGTTCGTGCCCGGCTCGAATTTCAGAAAATCGTTCTATGAAAAATGCCGATATCAAGGCTTCAAATCCCGAAAATATAGAAATATAAAAAATATGGCTTTAAATAACCTTTGCTATAAAAAATAGAATGCTACCTTTGCTTCCCTTTTGAAAAATCGAAAAAAAAGCAAGTTGAGTATTTTTTAACATTTTTCAAAAAATCCAAATTTTCCCGCATTTCCGGTGCCTTTAAAAAGGCCAAGCTGCGCGAAAATCGACCCTCCAATCCACTGGGTCTAGACAGCTACGCAATACTCCAAATGACACCTAAAGTCGGATTATGACCTAAAACAAGCTAGATTTATAAAAAAACTCAAGTACGTGTTCAGTGAGTTTAGGCAGACCACGTAGCGGTCTAGACCTAGCCGTCAGAAAGGGTCGATTTTTTGCATTTTCCAGGCGCTTTAAAGTGGCACCTAAGGACTTTTTTTGGGTGAATTTCCTACGGTTTTTGACAAAAAAGAAATCGGCTTGGGTCTAGGTTCACTTTAGCTTAAGTCTGGCTTAGCCTTAGCTTAGCCCAGATCCACAATGATGCCTTCCTAGGTCCTTTAATGATATTTTCCAGCCTAAGTCCTTAAATGTCCCTATGGCACCAAGCCACAATATGGGCCCCCTCAATCCGGCCTACCCCCTAAATGACACCCCCTAATCCTGACAACATATAGCCCTCCACGGCCAAGAGGGCATGATTGTTGACATCTCCAGCTATAGAGCTCGGATTCTATAATATGCCCCCACCCATTTACCCTATGCCTCCACAAGAGGCCGAGTAAGCAAATAGGAGCCCCCCGTAAGGTGTCACACCAGCTGCCAGCCCTACGCTCGGCTCCTATTTACGGAAATTGGCCCCATCCCTTTAGTGGTAGGGTAAGGGGTGGACCCGAAGGGAAAGGGGGACCATTTTATTGGACCTTTCCGTGCTGGGCCTCCAATTTTGTGGCCATTTTGGAAAGGATGGTGAAAGCCGGTGAGTCAGCGGGTTTTAGAGAGGTAATTTTGGAGGAAATTGGGTTATGGTAGCCTACTGTATTTAATTACGTAATTACGTTTTTAAGGCAATAACTGTCTGGAAATTAGGCTACGGTAGCGTACCAATTACGTCCTCACGAAATCGTATTTTATTTGTATTTGTATTTTATTTTTATTTTATAGAAGTCTGGAAACCTTGGGTTACGGTAACTTGCAATACGAGAATGCACTAATTGCATAATTGCAAGTTTTTCGGAGCTGAGAAGTGTCTGGAACTGGGCTACGGTAGTGGACTGGCACGGCAGTTTCCAAATTACATAATTGTTGTCTGCGCCGGAAAATTGTGGCCAAAATTCCGGAAAATTACGGAATGCGTTATCCCGCTAGTTTCCTGTCGTAACAATAATTTAAAGCACTAAAATCCTATTTTCAGTAAGAAATCTGGAAAAAAATTTAATTTAATTTAATTAACGTGTCAGCAATTTAGATAAATTTTCAGAATTGCAAAAAATTAATGTTCAATTTTTTTTAGCTTCTAAGACTCACCATCATCCAGAATCACTTCAATGCTTGTCGATGAGCTCAAAGGTGGAGATGCCGCATCAGTTGCCGTTACGGTAAGACTAACAAAAAGTTTTTTGTCAAAAATCAAAATCTCCAGACCTGTGACTGCTCTGCTCTTCCCTATCAAGCTCCGCGGCTACCGTAATCTCCCCAGTGGCATTGTCGATCCGGAAAAGGGGCGAATCGATGGAATATGTGATCTGGGCGTTGTCGCCTCGGTCTGTGTCTTCGGCCTAGAAAATATGAGATAAAAATAATACAAAAACGGCCGAAAAGGCTGTAAACTACCGCAATGCAGAAATTACTGAAAATTTTCGTAAACGGACTACGGTAACTCAATCGATTACGATAGGCAAATACCGTAATTAGTTACTGTAAAAAATTAAAACACACCCGAATGACCATCACTTGCTGGCCTATGGTAGCGTCCTCGGGGATTCTCACGGAAAATGGTTGAGGTGGGAATCGGGGTGGAGAGTTGACGTCGGTTACCTAAAAATCACAATTATAAAAATTGGTACGGTAGTTCAAGTTATGCCGTCTGTAATTTCTAAAAATACAAATAAAGGATACTGTGGATTATCATGTACGGTGTAAAGTAACGAAAAAGTCAAACATGTACCGAATACGGTAGACTACAAAAGACGGTTTACGGTAGCATCGCATCGTCTCATATTTTGCTAAATAACTCACATAAATATTAATCGAGCAATTCCCCTTCAGCCCTCCATCATCCGTTGCGGAGACTACGAGGCGAAACGAATGGACGGACGGTTGGAGAGGAGAGGAGAGGGACAAAAGGGCTCCCTGAAATATACGGTAATTTAGATACACTATCCCTGAAGCATTACGACATTAAATTTTTAAGGGTAAAATTCATTAAATCTAATCAGTTGATACCTGTTCGCCCAAATCGATGAGCGCGACGAGGCCCTCACGATCCTGGTGCTCGATACGGTAGAAGAGCTTCGAGTTCTCGTCCCGGTCTTCGGCGCGTACTATTGCGATCTAGAAAGAAATTAATTTTTCCTTGCGTACGATAGGCAGCCCGATACAGCCCCCTATCCCTTTAAACCCCTAAAAACCGGACAAACCTGAGCTCCAAGCTGCGTCTCCTCCGACAGCGTGACGTTCATCTCGTTCGGCTTGAAGACGGGGGTGTTGTCATTAATGTCGCGGACCAGGATCGTCATCTGGAATGAAATGTAGTCTTGCTATCTTTCTCTTTCTCGCTCTCTCGCCCCTTCTCTGTTTCTCTCTCACCTGCGTCACAGCGGTCAGTTGCGGCTCGCCACCATCCACAGCTCGGACCGTCAACTCGTAACGTTGCGTCTCCTCCCGATCTAGAGTCTTGTTGGCGCGGATTATCCCGGAATCCGGATCGATTCTGAAGTCTGATGATCCCTCGAGGGAGTACGACACTTTCCCGTTAACACCAGCGTCTTCATCAATGGCATAGACCCGGGCTACTTCTTCTCCTTCAGCTACGCCCTCATCAACAAGGACGGACTTTTGGGCGGCGATGAAGCGGGGAGGCTGAAAAATAGGGTTAGAGAGAGACAGAGAGAGAGCGAGAGAGAGAGAGAGAGAGAGAGAGAGAGAGAGAGAGAGAGAGCGAGAGAGAGAGTGAGCGCGTGTGAGAAACGAGAGAGACAAAGAGACATAGAGATAAGGAGAGAAACGGTCAGAGTGAAAAAGTGAATGTGAAAGCACAAGAGAGTGAAAAAGAGAGAGATAGTGAACGAATGAGTGAGAAACCAATTACTTACATGATCATTAATATCCACAACTTGCAGTGTCAGTGTTGCCGTAGAAGACAACGCTGGTTGAGCCCCATCTTTAGCTCGAACTACGAAAGTTCGAATCCCACCCCGTGCGTCGATTTTTCGCCGTAGTGTTACCTTAAAAAAAGTATTAAATATCTAATGAAGTTTTCCATACCTCGCCAGTCTTGTAATCGACATGAAGCAAATCTGAAGACGTCACCATGCCGTAGTGGACACGGCCTGGAAATTGTAAAATCCACCGTATTCCACTCGATGTCATACCGTTAGCTCCAGCGTCTGCATCCGTGGCTTCTAACCTGGCGATGACCACCGGGACCGTCACATTCTCCAATACGGTAATATTGTAGGAGTCCTAAAAACGAATTTATAAAGGTGGAAATCCAGAGTGAGAGCGAGAGATAGAGAGAAACAGAGAGAAAGCTCGTGCTCAAAAAGCCATACCTGACTAAAAACCGGAGCATTATCATTGACATCATTAATGGAAAGTTCGACCAGCGCTCGAGAAGACAGCGGCTCCTTTCCTTTATCCGAAGCGATCACGGAAAGCCTACAATTTGGGTTTAGCGGCAATTTGAAACCATGTCTACCGAATCAAAGACAACGTCTCCCGGTCCAACGCCGCCGCCGTCTGGATAACGCCGGAATTCGGGTTAATTGACAGGAGGTTCGAGCCCTCGGCTTCGGTTTCCAAGGAGTATTCCACTTCTCCGTTCGAGCCGGCATCCCGATCACGGGCAAAAACTGAGACGATGGTCGTGCCGATCTAGAAATGGAGGGATTATGGAAGGTTTTTTCATAGTAACGACTTTAATAGACGAGAGTGATGGAGAGAGAGAAAGAGAGAAAAAGAGAGAGAGTGTGTGAGAGAGAGAGCGAGAGCGAGAGGGAGAAAATTTTGCGAATACCCGGCTACGTTATCATAAAAGTGACGCGTTTTTTGTAAATTTCTCTTCTTCTCTCGCTTGTTCTCGCTCTGGCCTCAATATTTTTCTACTTCTTTGTACGTTTATCGGTTTTCACGATGCCTTTGTCCTTTTTACTCCAGTCTACCCGTAGATTTCTCTCTCTCCCCCTCTCTCTCTCTCCATCTCTCGCTCTCTTTCCCTATCTCTCTGGCTCTCTCTCGCCCTGCCATAACCCCCTTTATTCTTTTCATTATTATGGCCACCCCCCATCCCAGTAGCTGTTATATGGTGAGGAGACAGATGGGTGGTGGTGGATGGGTATTCTCTACTGCCCTCCCAGCTTCCCAGAAACACCATATTGCCATATTACAGACGGGCAGATAGAGAGAGCGAGTGAGAGAGACCCCATCACTACGCCCAACAACTAATTGCGCTATTTTTCGGGATGGGGCCCACTCGGGGTCACAAGCTGGCGGTGGGAGACTGAGAATGGGATGCACTAATGGAATCATAATAGGAAAATACGGGTAGACTCTTAAAGACCCTAAGAAAATTAACATAATCTTCGAATTTTGTAGCGTAACCGGTTAGACGAAGTAGCTAGCTATTTTCATAGCGTAATCGGTTCTCATCATTCCTCTCTTATTTTTATAGATCTCTACTTTTTTAAGGGACCCTCAAAGTATCTAACTCGACTTTTTCGCCCTCCCTATGTTCGGGAAGGCTGACCAGGAGCGGCCACACAGCGAGCCGGACATTAATTTCGGATGAGTGTCCACTAGCTGTCTCTCTCTCCCTCTCTCTCGCTCTCTCTCTCTCTCTCTCTCTCTCTCTCTCGCTCTCTCTCTCTCTCTCTCTCGCTCTCTCTCTCTCTCCCATTTGACCACAGTCCCCCCAGCCAGAGGAAGCTGGTAATTAAGAGTCGAGTCTGAAAGCCAACCGAACCCCCGGACACCTGGCACCCCGTATCCCACCCTAGAAGAGTCGGCAACGCCTTTTCAAGAGCTTTTGGGGGTGTATTTTGGTATTGTTTGGGGGGGGGGAGGGGGTAGGGGTCAGTGATCTTGAAAGCGATACAAAAGGGTCGGAATTTGAATTATTCGAGAAGAAGCTAGAGAAAAATCGAGTATATACAGAATTTTCAGGTGTTCCAGGCTTTTAAAAAATATAAAATGAAAAATCTAGCGCGAAAAAAGCATCTTCAAGAATCAACGCGAGCTGGCCTTCTCCAGATCTTTGAAAGGGGCAAAAGTGGAATTTTACAGTGCTTGTCAGTGAACACGAGAGAAGTGAAGTACAGTGAAGAGAAAATCCACGAAATTTCCAGAATTCTGTCTTCGCTGTCCCTTTAAAAAGTATCTAGCCGATGTAGCGCAATATTTCACTCGATTCACTCAATTCATTGTCCCTCATTTCAACATCTTGCCCTCCCTCATATTCCGCAATGCTCCAAGAGACGGCGCGCAGCTCATTTTGGCGGACAAGGCCATTTCTCACGCGATCCCGCTGGCAGAAGGCCCACCTGCTCCCCTAGCCACCGGGGTCAAAATTGGTGCCAACCGGCCAAAGAGTGCAGAGAGATTGCTCAACACGAGAGACGCAGGGAAATTTGAGCAAATCGCCGGGCGGTCAATCCCCTTTAAAGGGGTGGGTTACATCCATTTCGGCTGTCCCATCCATTACCCCGAGCCCCACAATTTCGACAAGATTTTGAGGGATGAAAGGGAGAGAAGGGAGAGAGAGAGAGAGAGAGAGAGAGAGAGAGAGAGAGAGAGAGAAGGTTTACAAGCTGTCACAATCTGTCGGCAGCACCCTTCAATTCGGCTTTGCCCACCCCGCACCCCCGTCATTTTCGCCTCAAAATCTGCCTCGACATCGGGGTCAACGGGTTCAAAGGCTTGTCGAAGCGATTTAGGCCTTAAAACTGGTTTTCTAGAAATTTAAATGGATTGTGAAGTCCCAAAACGACCTTCCCGGTGATTAGGTCTCGACAAAAATCTGCCTTTCCGGTGCCTTTAACACGGCTAAAAATTCCGAAATCGACCACTGCAGTCGGCAAAGCCTCGACAGGCACGCTGTACTGCAAATTACGTGCTGGGGTTGGTTTTTTCAGTCAGCTCCGAAGTATTGGTGTATACGCGGATTTTGGTGTGTAAAGTAGTCAACAATGTTCCCGCATCTTCTAGCCCCCGTAAAACTAATATTCTTGTTTTTCTCCCTTCACATCGCCATTTGTATCCCCCCGGAACTACTCCCCCACCCAACCTAATCGACACTCGAGGGGCCCATTTTTTGGGTCCCTGGCAGCCCATTTAGGGCCCGCTGCCGCCGATTCCGACACGTTCCCTTCGGACGGCCGGGGGAATACGGAATGGCCAGCGCCCAGTTACGCCACACTACTATCCACTAATCAAATCCAGAGCCCGGGGTGGTTATCGAGATAATTGCACTTTTTCGGAGGGAGCAAAAATTGCCGTCCCGGGATAGGGGCTACAAAAATGGCTTGGGAAGCGGGTTTGGGAAATAGTAAAGTGGGCTAATCGGTGAAATTTCTTGGCGAGCAACTAACTTTTTTGGGTTGCGCAAGGAGGAGCAGTTCGTACTAGTAATAACCAAAGCTCAAAATTGAAAAAGGTGAAAAGGCGGTGGCATTTTCTACTTTTTTCCGCCCCTTTCCACATTACACCCCGATGCCCTGCTCCATATTAATCAGCGCTTCTCCTCGTAGTGACCAACCAAAAACACCCCAAGATACTGCACCCTAATTTGCATCCGGCACACCCTCACACCACACACGCACACCCTCAAAAAGGCGAAAAGCCGCCCGAGGATAGCCGGGCCATAATCAAATTTCAAATTAGCCCCAGCTCTGGCTCACTCACTCTCTCAGTCTCTCTCTCTCTCTCTCTCTCTCTCTCTCTCTCTCTCTCTCTCTCTTTCTCTCTCTCTCTCTCCCTCTCAGGGATAAGCCAGAATAATGACCACATCTTCTCGATTTCGTGCCAACCCCCCCCCCAGCCATCTTGGTGCCCGCCAAGATTTTTCGGGGGACTAAAAAGTGGACTGGCTGGGGCCCACCTTTGGATTGGGCCCCCCTTGGCACTGAAATGGCCACAGCAATTTGCCTGGGACCCCAAATGCCTTGCCCTTTTTGCAAAAGTGGTGCAGTATAGATTGGGGACAATGGGGGGAAGTGGGGAATTTTTGGTACAAAAAAAATTATTTTTGGGGGTTTAAAGGGAATGGGAAAGGAGTATCCATAAGAAAATTAGCGGTTTTTGGGTCATATTTAAGGACCTTGAATGGCCGTCCTGAAGGCGAGATTCTAAGCCGACAATTAATTTGTGTGTTTTTCTAGATTTTTCTCGGATTTTTATAAATCTTAAAGGTGTTTAGAAGCGTATTTTCGGATTCCGAAAATTTGTTTCCGTTTTCTCCGACATTTCCTGGGGATTTTTAGGGATTTTCAGCGTATATTTAGGACGCCGGCAATTTATGGAAGCATTTCTGATGTTCTAGCATTTTAAAGAGTCCTGGAAGCGTGATTTCCTTAAGAAATGTCAAAATATTTTCGGTTTGCCATGTGGTTTCCCATTTTTCAAAGCGCTTAAAGGCACCCGGAAGCTTGTTTTCTAGGCCAAAAATAGTCCCATGTGTTCTCCTAAGAATTTCTGCTAGTACCCCAAGTCCAAAACGCCCTATCCGCCATTCCGGATGCTCCAAATTTCGGGGTGGATCTACGCTAGGGCCCCCGCACACACACGCGGGTAACTCGATTATGCTTCCAGCGGGTGGAAGAAGCCGAAAAGGCAGAGGAGAAGCCGAAAGGAGGAGCTAAAAGAAGAGGAATACCCACTGCCAATCACCACATTTCTCTCTCTGTCTCTCTCTCTCTCTCCCTCTCTCTCTTTCTCTCTCTCTCTCTCTCTCTCTCAACAAAGAACATTGGCTGCTGCCAATGCGGGGAAATGGTGCCACATTTGGGGTGGCCCAAGAAAAGGCCCGAGAATGGGAATCCGATACGAGAATGGGTGGGGTGGGGTGAAGATATGGGGTGTATCTTTATCCTTTTAGGGAGGGCAGGCGAGCAGAGGATCTTTAGGAAATGGTCCAAAAAAATTAACGAGTAGAGGGCAAACTAGCAACTATCATTTGACCAAAATCATCCGAATTTCCGGAGCAAGCCAGCAGAGATACTTTGGGAAAGCCTGCCAAGAGCATCAAAAATCCGAGATAGGCTAGCTGAGCATCCTTAGAATTGTCCAAAACCTTAGAGGTGCCTCGGCAAGCTGGCGAAGGTTCTTTGAGAAAAACCTAGAAAATCTGAGAATCCAGGCGCAACCAGAATTTTTAGGAGAGAGACTGCAGAGAGAGAAAACGTGGGCAAGCTGGCAGAGATCATTTCGGAGTGAAAATAATGATAGTTCAAAGAGAGTAGAATTTTAGAAATGCTTCCGAAACTCTTCCAGCTATCGGCTAGCTAGCAAGGATGATATAGGTATCAAAGTCCGGAGAAAATTTTTCGATAAAATCAGCAGGTAGAGGGAACGAACGGAGTTTGAGGAAAATAAATAAACCAATTTCAAAACACTCACCGGTGCATCCTCCGAAATCTCCGCAAAATAGGAGTCGCGCTCAAACTGTGGGCTGTTATCCTGGACATCCAACACTTCGACAACAACTGAGGCTGAGGAGGAGATCGACGGGTCGAGGCGCTCGAAGGCGGTTACCTAAATTGCCGTTTTAAAGGGCTAGGAAGGCGGGAATCCAATCCAAATCCACCTTAACGCTAGAAAAATGAATTGGTTCTCCTTACCTTGAGGACGTGACGATCCAGGGTTTCTCGGTCCAGCGCCTTGGCCAACCGAATTTCCCCGGTGTGCTGGAATGAAGCAAATATGTTAGATTTTTGTAGGAATCATATTTCTCTGATTTTTATCTGTCTCTGTGGTCTCTCTAACTCTCTCACACTCTCGCCCTTTCTGCCTCTTTCTCACTCTCCGTCTCTCTATTTCTCTGTCTCTCTCTGTCTCTCTCTCCCTCGCTCTCTTTCCACCAAATTTCAAGAATTCCACCAATTCCACCCCACTCCTCCGTACAATTCTCGGCTGATTCCGTTAGTGTCCTCCTTCCACCCTCCTTTCCATCCAATGTTTCCAACCCCCCGGGGTCATCAAGCCACCGGGTTGTGGGCCCTTTCCAAAGCCAGAAGAGGAGGGCCAATTTTCGCGAATTTCTGAGTGGAATTGTGGCCGGGGTAGGGAGGGGGAAAAGGACGCGACGCTACGACAAAGGCCATTCGGCCACACACACGGCACCCCAACCAACCCAGGGGCCAGGCTTTTCATTTCCACCGCCCCGGCTTTTCAACCCCTCGGGTCCCACCACTAGTTTCTCACCGCGCCAAATGATGGAGACGGAGAAAAATTCACCCAAAAATTGTGAAAATTGAGAAAGAGAAAAATTGAAGAAAGAGAAAGAGAGTGAGTGAAAGAGAGAGTACCGAGAGATAGACGAGAGATAAACGAGAGAGATGAATAGAAAGAGTGTCAGAGATAGTGAGAGACATAGAAATAAAGAAAGTGAGTGAGAGAGAGAGAGAGAGAGAGAGAGAGAGCGAGGTCCAAAACCTGCCCCAGCCAAATTTAACCTCTATTCATTTTTTTGAACACTCGACCCCATTTGTTTTGACAGCCCAAGCAGCCTGGCCACTGAACCGTATCTCATGGTGGGCCGTATGGCCCACCGGCCCTAATCACTGCACCCCGCCGCTTTCTATGGCCCGTCTCTCTCTCTCTCTCCCTCTCTCTCTTCCCATATTGCCCTACCCCATCGTCCCTCCGGGGTCTCATTTTGGTGGGGGTAAAATATGAGCCCCTAGGCTATTCCGAGTCCCGCTCAGCCACCTAATTGCTGCCCATTGACCTCGCTTTTGAAAAGCGGCGGAAGAGATTCTGAGTGGACAGGCGCGTAGGAGGGGTAGGGCAGAGGGGGCAGGCTGCCCCTCCCGAAATCCGGCGGTCCCGAAAAAAACGTAAGGGTCCCCCCTTATGTTTTTTCTATTTCGACAACTTTTTCGTAAAAATTTTTCTCGCTGCCCCCTCCGAAATGTCGCTGCCCCTCCCGAAATTTGGGGTTCAGCTCGCCCCTGTGAGTGGAGTCCATTTACAGCGTAAAATATTGTTCCGGATTTAGCTGGAAATCGTCCTAAAAATTGGCCGAAAACGGCAGTGGCGCCAGAGAGAGAGAGGGAGAGAAACGGCAGAAGGCGAGAGAGCTAAAAAGAGAGAGAGAGAGAGAGAGAGAGAGAGAGAGATTGCAGCTAAAACTGACCGTATCGAGCGTGAAAATATTCTGCGATCGTCCGTCCTGCGGTGCAGCCATGGAATAATAGAGAGGGTGGCCGGCAGCATGTGTAGCAGATACCGTAACCACTACCGTATCGACGGGAGCGTCCTCGGCAAGTTCTTTCACGTAGCTGAAAAAAGTATTTATTACGGTATCAAAGCGCAAAAAAATCAGCTCATTTTCTTCGGTTCTACCATTTCTATCGCCTGATCGAATTTTCCTAATAAACTGCATTTTTCAACGCTATTAATAGGAGTAAAAAACATGATACAGTACTCAAAACTAAACAAAAAAATTCAAAAAATATTTGTACAGGAATTTTTCGGCGTTTCTATTATTCACAGGAAAATATGCCGTATTTTTCAGCTTCATAAGTAGACTAGTCTTCCCTTTATACAAATTAGCGTAGTTCACTCCGTTTCGCAACTACCCCCTTTCAGATATTGGTCATTTCCCCAGTCCCATTCCCGGGCTGTCGCCAAGGTTAATTGTGGGTTGTGTGTGTGGGTGAGCTGTCCCCCTCATCGCGTTGTGCTGATGCTTCTGTTGTGAGGCGTCTAATTTCCCTCAGGAATGCCCTCCGGGACCCGCAGAGTCTCCATTCTCGCAAATGGCATTCTCCACTCCCCACCTCGGGCGAAATTTGCATACCAGTTTGCGGGAAATGAGTAACGGGGCCCGAGGGAGAGAGAGAGAGAGCGAGAGAGAGCTAGAGAGACAGAGAGAGAGAGACAGAGAGGAGAAAACCGATCCCTAACGGGTATCATCTATCTCCTCTATGCTAGTTGGGTGCTAACACGCCGGAAGCGGCATAAAGCTCCTGCATAATACGGCACATGTGCTTTTACGAGCTTTAAAGGGACTCTGACGCATAAAATTCTTCAAAAAAAACCCGATGGATCTTTACATTTTCCAACACCTTTTGTGAACGAACAATATCTAGAAAATGTAGTTTTTTTTTGTAGAATTTCGGATTATACATTTGAATATTAGCGTTTAAAAGGACAGTGAAGACGGAGACAGGTTAAGGAAATTATCCTAGCTAATATATTGCTCAAAATTTTACAAACCCTTAAAGACCCATTTGCAGTATATTTAAATAAAAATTAACTTATATTTTCTAAATTCCCACCTTTGCTGCTGGAAATGAATAGCGCCCTGGTGAGGGTTCCTACGCCTGGACCATCTCTTTTCGCGTTTTTCCACGCTTCTTTTCGTTCTCCTTGAAGCTACGGGGCTAATGTCCCGCTTCTCCCTCCTCCGCTTCGAAAACAGGATATGGCCTAGTCGGAATTGGCCGTGCAGCGTCGTTCCGGCACAGACGTACGAGTATTCGACCACTTGGATCGTATCTAAAAATTGATAAATGGATATTGGTGTAATTTGGAGCATCCCAGTAAAGGGCTGCTGGCACGCCCCCTTTAAGATAAATCTCAACGGGATAGGGATCTAAGTTTTAACTTGGGTATTTTTACTGACTTTTCAGGCTGCTGCGCATGCAAATCCTTTTAAACCCAGCTAAACCGTGATTTGAATGGGAAAGTGGCACCCCTGGTTACCCAAAACTATGGAAAAATCCGGGTACAAAATCGATTATATTTCACACGACTTACCATAAAAGCAAAGTCGTTCTCGCGCGAAAACGAGCCCGTCCTCATCTACCGAAACCTGGGCAGAGTGGTAGGCTGACGGGCTGCGGCATCGCTCTTCTACCGGTAGACTCGCGTTGGCTGTTGGCCAACTGAAAATGTGATTGCGCGGGGTAAACTACAAACTATCGGTTAAAGTATCGACTACAACCTCTAGGCTAAAACCGTCAAAAATTGCATTTCCTGGAAAACTTATTTTTGAAGTAGACAAAACGGAATGCGCGGAAAACTATCGAGTTTGTCCGAAAATAGATTTAATTTAATTATCTTTTAATTTTTGCAAAGAAACGTTGCAATCCGCTGATAGACCACAAACTAAAAAATAAAAAAATGCATTACAAATTTTTAACTCCTCCGTGAGCCTATGAACTCCAAAAAGACCCCAAAAACTAGAGGATACATCATTGAAATCCTCCATTACACAATATACTACAAAATAGCTGTAAACTTTAGACTACAAAATTTTTCTAAAAACCCACATGAATATCGGCTGGCCGGGGTGAAAGCACGGCGGCCGCGCGTATGGAATCCAGTGGATGGCCGTCGGATGTGGGACCAAACAGGCATGACAGACTGGAGAGGAGGGACGAACGAAGAAATCATCCAATGTCTCCCCTAATACTGTGGAGAGGAGGAGGAGGAGCAGTAATGGCCAGACGAGGAGGAACAGCCCCCGGGGCTTCATCCTCGCTGTCGGCCGAATTTTTGGGTGGGCTCCTGAAAGTTGAGCTGTTTTAATGGAGCATCTTTAAGCTTGAAAAGTTAGAAAGGACGAGAGATGGTTAACTGGCTGCGTTAAATTCCTAAAAACGATCCGGAAAGTCGCGGAGAAGCATGAAAAGCTCAACACGATAAACAAACAGCTGATGGAGCTTTTAATGGATACTTTTAGAGTTAAACTGCGCAAAATGGATTTTCTACGGTATACTCACATTAACGAAACGGCTAAAAATCGGGGATTATTTTCATATTGGTATTCATATTCAGGGTAGCCAAAAAATGAGGAGGCCGGTATTGAATCCATTTTCAGGATATTCTAGGGCCTGTAATGGAACGCTAGATTCCTATAGACAGTACTGTGAACACGGAAAGTCTAGGAGAAGCGGCAGAAGCCGAAAAACGCTGCCAAAAATAAGCGGCTTTTTGGGCTAAAAAATTCCCGAGTTGAGCTGTAAAAATTATCAAAACCATCAACGGAATTTATAAAATACGCTCGCCTCTCTAAAATAAGGCAATATCAAGAAAAACTCGGGAGAATGAAAGCGTATAAAGGAAAAGCGTACAGGCCTAAAAGCCTAAAAGGAAAAGCAGGATAAGCCCACAAAAAAAATGGAATACGCATACCCCTTGAAAACGATAGCCGGGGCGGAAAGCGTGAATGAACGAATAAAACTAATCGTCGCCAGCATTAATGACAATTTCCAGTAGATACCCCAGGAAGAAGCAGGCAGAGGCGGTGATGCCGCCTGGGTGTTGGTGCCGGGGGCGGGTGCTTGAGCTAGCATGCACTAGCCACCACCCCAACATCAAGCCCCGCCCCCTTTTCGGCCCGACCCGATACAATGGCCATGTCCGGTGGTGGCTCGACGTTGTGAGGAGGAGGAGGGCCAGGTGCGTGCCCCCTCTTATACCACCCACCGAGCCCTAATTAGGGCCCCAGATTTAGGGGAGCCCCGGGAGCCGAGAGTTGCGAATCTGGGGCCTCTTGACGGTAGAGACAGGGCCCAAGGTGCGGCATATGGCCATTTTTTCGGGGACATTCTCGAGAGCGATGAATAATAATGTGAGGGGCCAAGTGGGCGCGTGCTCCCGGGATGGCTTGATTTCTCACGGCTGAATGGACCGAATCTGCGCGAAATCGTGCCGGATCGCTAGATAGAATCTATAAAGAGATTTAAATTTGTTTCTACATCATTTCAGAATCTAAAAAATGGTATCATTTTTAGTCACTAAATGTAGAAAAACAGAATACCTATGTTTGATTGGGTTTCTAAAGGCTGAACGGGCCGAATCTGCGCGAAATCCTGCCCGAAGGAGATAAGGCCTAATGTAAGCTACGTTATGTTAAGCTTGCCTAAGCTCAACTACCCTAAATTAGGGCCCGAATCATGCCTGCACCAAGAAACGGAACGAAAAAACTAAGCAACGGCCCAAGTTAAAGAAGCCTATGCCTGAACACAAAAAGTGGGTTTTTTGAAGAGTTATGCTATGCCTGAAATCTAAGAAAAGTAAGAAAACGGATATAAAAACTATGCTCATAAGCAAGTTAAGCTATGCTTTGCCAAATCTAATCCAAACGACTCTCTACGCTTGAGGTAATGCAATCTAAAGAGGAGATACGGATACGCCAAAAGCTATTACTAATCAACAGAAATTATATCATTAAAAAGAAGTCGAAAAATAAAAATTACAACGGAAAAAAGCAGTTGCTCAAATGAGATATCTTTCTAGGATTTCGAAAATAAATAAAAAATAACTTACATACCCGAACGAAACCAGGATCCTAGTTCAAAATATCCTCTAGAAACGATAGCAAACCCGTAGCGTAGCTAATCTGCACGGCTCTCCATACTAGCCGCATTCACCCTCGAATCCACACCTTCAACGCATGGATAAGGAGATTCTCTCCGCTCCACAGCATAAAGGCATCCCGGATAGGGAGCCGGGGGGATTTCCCTGCTATCCGTCGTGGTGTTCCTATTCACAAAACCAAGCAGGCTTTGCTCTTTATTTTGAAGGGAGATGGACAGGAGCAGGGGCGTAGCCAGAAAAAAAAATTTCGGGGGGCCCGAAAAATTACTTCCGAAAAAAATCAACAAATGTACGAAAAAACAGCGCCGCAGGCGAAAAATTTTGGAAAAAAGGCTACTTAGCTCTACAAATAGTAGTAAAAACGTGAAAAAATAGCGCCACAGGCAGCAAAATTTTTGAGAAAATAAAAAATCATAAGGGTCCCGCTTACGAAATTTTCGGGCCCCGGCCGATTTCGGGGGGGGCACCTTACGCTACGTCCCTGGACAGGAGTTACGCGCGCAGCTTCAGACATTTGCATTGCATATCATTTCTAACAAATTTGCCTTCGTTCATTGAATCTTTACGGCCATAAAGGCATCACTTTCGAATCAATTCACAGCTACCGCAAGCCACGCATAATTAGCGTGCAACTCCATGTATACATACAGCATTGGCTCAACAGTGTCGATTTCATACTTCTTCATTTCTAAATTCTTCCCTCCGTCCGCCACGGCAAGAACGTTCGCAGAACGGTGGGTGCTGCTAAACACCACACCATAATACCGCGCGCTTCTCGACTTTTCAACCCTGGTCTTGCTTTTAATTTACTTCGAGCCTTAACCTCTAACTTTCAGAAAGCATGGCGCCACACACGAAGTCACAAAAGAAGGCCCCGAGCATTAAGAAGACGCCGACGGCCCGCACCATCGCCCACGAGCGCGCCCCCAAGCGAGAAGTCACCACCAAGCGCAAGGCTCCGAAGCCTGCGAGCCCGCCTCCCACCAAGCCAGCCGCCCCTATCGACTACCAGCGCCTCGAGCTATGGCTCGATGCCCGGGTTGGTCTACCGTTTTTCTATCGGTTTGTCGCGGTGATTGCCAGTTGAAAATTGCTATTTGTAAGAAAATTGAAACTCTTCGTTCTTTTATACATTTACCCTAAAATCCCGAGTATAGTTCCGGGGGAAGCGTAGGTAGCCTTGATAATTCCGTATGGCCGTAAAGAGGTGTGTTTCGTGTTTTCGGTCACTCGCAAATTTTTTTCGGCACAAGCCTAGATTTTTTTTATAAATAGCGGATGCGTTTCTTAATTGGTTTTAATTGTTCCTGAGCATTAAAACTACACACCTTTCGACCCAAAAAAAATTAAAAAATATACATTAGGTCGAACAATCCCATAGAACCTTTAGGATTCGCGGGGGAATGACCCAAATGACCAAATTTTCGCCTTTTTCAAACATGTTTCTAAATTTTTCGGAAAGTTCTTCTGCTTTAAATATAGTTAAAACTTACTAAAAACAGTTCGAAAACACCTTATTTTTGATAACTAGGTCAACCGGGACCACCAGGAAAAAAATTGGGTTCCCCCTCCGCCGCTAACAGTCCAGAATCCGAGATTTTTATACCTAAAATTCTTGGAGAATCGTCCCCGCGAAAACCCCTCCCCCTGCTAATAGTCCAGACTTAAATATATAAAAGCCACGCCATTCTACATCAATTTGACGATTCCAGGATGATGCTGTCGATGTCGCCGAATGGACGATCCGGCGTCTACGCGTGCCTCAGCAAAAGGACCAAGTAAGAGGCCGTTTGAGTGATGGAGAGCCGTTTTTTTCAGTGTTACTCGTGTGTTGATGTCGATCGTGATTCGCGCAAGGCTGTCGGGATTGAAAAATCCGTTTGCACGCGGTGCTATTCGCGGCACCGGTGGGGGTCTACTTCGCCAAATTTTGATTGCCTGAAATTCCAGCCGTGCTCGTGAGAGCGTTCTGATCGGCCGCCCACACACGCAGTACTGCATCTCGTTCAAAGAGCTGAAGCTCCTCCGGGGAGTCTCCCCGAATTGTCTCTACACAGCGGCAGGTAGACACAATTTGACTTCTCCTACGCAACAAGCCCATTTAGAGTGCCTGTTCGATCTGTTGGAGCCAGCACTACGGGCTTCCGCTCGTTTAGCAGGTCGACTACACTACAACTCTACAACTCCTCGCCTCCCATCAGCCGCACAAATCCACCCGCCGATTCTTCATCGCCCGCTAATGACTGTTGTGTACGATAAATGTGTACGCACCCAATGACGTATCAAACACACTTCAACATCACAATTCACACCACCAAGCAGAAATTGTTGCGCGAAGACGCTTGCGTAAAACGTTTTTTATTAACAATCAAAGCACAGTAAAAGCGCACCGGCGCGGGGAAACAACAACTGAGTCGGGGCTCGTCTGGCCAACAATTCACATGGTAAAGCGAACCAACAGCAGGGGGGATGATAAAGATCACCCGGAGGTGGGCTGTGGTACAACAGTGGGGGACAATGCTATGTTTAAGGGTATATTACGGTCTGAGAATGAAAGGGGATGGGGACGGGTGACAACAACAACAAAGAGCTAAGAAAGGAAAACATTTTTTAAATTAATGGTAAGTAGCAACAACTAACTAATTGGTCAACCCAGAAACAATGGTGTGCAACGAGCAAGCGAAGAAGTTACGTGCAATTTGGCGGTGCTGTGCTACTGCGTGGTGTCGATGCTTGACAGTCCTGTTCCCTGGCCGATGGAGAAGCGATACAAGTAGAGGCGGTAGTCCTTCGAGGCCAGCGCCACCGAGTTGTCGTCGAGTAACGCGACGTCGAAGCACTGGGCATGCTTCACCTTGCTCTCCAGGGCGCCGATCAGAATACCCTCCTAAAAGGTGTTGAATGCAGAGAAGTGAAAATACCGGGCTGAAGACGGTCAGGTTGAAATTGTTGTGGTTGTCCGCGACGACAACTTCTCCATTAGGGGTGATGCCGACGCCGATCGGGTAGTTGGTCACGCCTTCACCGCCGATGGTTCGCAGGAAAGCGCCGTCGTATCCGAAGACCTAGCAAAGCATGTTTCAACAATGGAAAGAGTCACAATACCTTGATGCAATGAGCGCGGTTGTCCGAGATGAGGATCTCCTTATCATTGGTGCAGACGCCGTTCGGGAACTCGAGGTGGTTGGAGCAGCTGAACTTGCCCAGCACCTGCCCGCTCATGTCGAAGATCAGCACGCGCATCACCTAAATGCAAAATAAAATTCCGTGAAAAAGGTTTAACCTTGCACTCGACGACGATGATCCGGTCCCCTGAGTCGACGCAAACGCCACGCGGGTGCTGCAGAATGTTCGCGCCGAATTTGCGCAGGAATTGGCCATATTGGTTGTAGACCTAAAAATTGGAAATTTGTAACGGAATCGAGCATGAGGAAACCTGGATCTGATGAGTGGGCGAGCGCTCGGTAACCACGAAATCGCCGGTACGTTTGTTTACCGCGACACTAAAATAAACCATGAAGGTTGATGGACAACAAATACCGGTTGGGATAGAGCAGCTGCCCATCTCGCTTGCCACACTCTCCGAACTGGAACTTGAATCGGCCCTCCTTGTCGAAGACCTAAAGGAATATTGAAACAAATCGATCAAATAGAAACCTGGATGCGATGGTTGTTGGTGTCGGCGACGATGATGTCGTTCTGGGCGTTGACCGCAACTCCCGAAGGCTCCGTGAACTGCCCTTCCATCACACCAAATTCTCCGAACTTGCAGTGGTAGATCATCTTGCCGCGCTTCATTCCGGAACGTTGTCTACAGGAGATATACAATGAGTTGAAGCCAAAAATACCGGATGTACGGCGCCGAGCAATCCTTATCCACGTCCACCGTATCGCTGCCCTCGATAGTAGCCAAGCTGGACTCGAGTGGCGTCGGCCATTGCGTAGACAGGCCTGTCTAAAAAAAGGTTTTTAGGAAAATTTGACACAACGCTTACGTCAGTGTAGGGCCCGAGGAAAGACGACGAGATCAGCTGCTCCTGCGAATCGGACTCGTAAATCGGAGGCGAGGCAGCAGCTTCCAGCGAATCCTGATTAACAGCCTTGAAGTGCTTGCTGCGGCTGTGGAGCGGAGGGAATGGGAAACCCTGCTGTGCAGCGCCTACAAAAAAATTATAAAAAACTGCAGCTCGCGATACCGTTGGGATAACCATGATATTGCATGACCATTGGACCACGGTAGTTCGACGGGAAATGGCCGATTGGCGTAGGGGGCACGCTGCCGTTCCCTCGCGAACCGATGGATCCACCCATAGAGGCATCCATGTAGATGTCCTGGTGCAGTTGCGCGTTCGGCTTGCGCCTCTAAAAAAAAGAGAATTATGCGCCGAAAAATAAGGTTCACCAGTGCAAAGTTCTCGCGGATGAAGTGGCGGATCGACTGCGAGTCCAACTGCGGGATCTCGGCCTTAAAAGATAGGGATGAGCAGCGGGCCGACAAAACCCACATGAATGGGCTCGTCCAACACATTGAGCAGGTCAGGGTTGAAGATCAAGAAAAGGCGCAAGCGGGTGTCAATTAACTGTTTGAAAACCAGCACCTGAACAACAAAAATTTTTCGCATACAGCTAAGCGCTGCTTACGTCGATGGGGTGATTTTGGGCGAAATAGCGCCGACAAAATTCGAGCGTTTGGTCTATGCGATCGATAAGGTTGAACGTCCCTTTAGCGACGCGCGAGATCTCTTTCTGACGGGAATTTAATTTAATAGACAAAAGACGAACCTTTCGATCGGTATAGGACGTTTCGAGTTCGCGCAAGGCCAGCATCAGTTGCTCGTCGACGATTGCATGGATTTTCTTGGCGTTGTTTTCGACAGTCTCCTTGGCAACTTCGAGGTCGGACGACAGGGCTTGCATCGCCTTGTCGACGTGCTAAAAGTAGTGATATAAAAACCAACAAAAAAAGATACCTGCGACAGATCATTAAACGTATTCCGCTTGGCCATCACCGCCCCGTACAGCAGCTTGATGTCGTCGAGCTTCATATTGGCCATCTAAAGCCGAATTTAAATAAAAGTGGTAAGCCGATACCTTTATAACATCTTCATAGGGGTGCCCAAGATGATCTCCGGCAACACATTCATTGCAGATGGCCTGGTCGCACGGGAGGCAGAAGTACTGGAGCTCCATTGCAGAATGCAGCGGGCAGGATGTTCCATAATTGCTCATCGCCGCTAAAATAGTTAGGTGAAATAAGCAAAAGACGGAAAGCAAATCTAATATATCGGCCAGAGAACCGTTTTTGACCATTCAGCAGAAATTTAAACACAAAATTTATTAGTAAATTATCAAACACACAAAAGGCACAGAGCGAAAATAGATCAAGAGAAATAATAACAATCACGACGGAAGATTAACAGAAGTTAGTGTAGAAAACATCAAACATGGGTACGCGACTAAAATCCGAGGCCGAAGCTGCTGTTGCCATTGTCGCCGTCCGCGTGGTCGCCATCCTGCCCGTCGAAATTGAAGTCGAAGGTTCCATTGAGATCGTTGCCGTTGGCCGCATTGGTCCCATCACCTGAAAGCAAAAAGGAATTATTGAAGACACATCCAATCCTTGGAGTGAATAAGGCATCAAAAAAAAAACCGACCTCCGAAATCGAAGTCAAAATCAGCCCCGTCGCCAGCTCCCGCACCGCTTCCGAATAAGAAACTTCCGCCCTCGCCATTGGCATCATTCTTGCTCTGGCCCGAACGGCCGGTGTGGTCTTGCATGAAGGACAGGAATTGCTCGCCCGCCCCTAAAATGAAGGTGAAGTTAAAAGATAAATCGATACCATCTGTTCCAGACATATTGACGACGCTGTCCACGGCTTCCATGTGAAACCCGGCGGTTGTATCTCCGATCCCGTCAAACTAAAACCAAAATTAGGAAGAATTGTTTAGCAAAACCATGAATGCGTCTTCGTCCTGTTGCGTCCCGCCACCTTGCTCGTTGAAATCCATCGCCGGGGATGGATCGAAATCAAATGGAGACGCGTCCATCACCTCACATTCTTGTTGTTCGGCTGCAAACATGAAAATCTCCCCAGGAAATCCTAACTTACTTCCAGTTGTGGCCTGCGTGTTGCTAGCCATTTGGCGCTGACTGTCCGGCATTGAGAGCTGACTGTTTCCGACTTGCGATACGCCTTGGCTTTTCGAATGGAGTTGCAACTAAAACAGAGTGAATAAAAAAGCGGATAAAACAAACCGTTTTGGCCTGATCTTCTTCAAAAGATCCCTCGTGCCCATCATCCTGCACGACCCTGACGACGATCTTCGGCTTGTGTTGTTGCGAGGTTCTTTGTTGATCGCCATCACGATGTTGGCTCGCTGGGGGTGGTTGAGAGGCGAGGCGCTTGCTGCCTTCGTTCTCATCCATGGTCGCATCTTCCTCCTCCAAAGATCGGCGTCGGCATTCGCTTGCATTCGACGCCACTTCGATGTCGTTGCTCAGCATAGATGTGGCAAGCAGCGTCTCGCTAAAATGAGTAGTGCACGACAAAAAAAACCAAAGCGATACCGATCTTCTGGGTTTTCCAGCATAGTTTCTTCGTTTTCCGGAAGCTGCGATTCGACTCGGATCCGCACAGGCTCGGTGACGGCTTGCTCCTTGCTTTGCGGAGACTTTGGCTGAGTCTGCTGGGTCTTCAAGACGTATTTGGAAATATTCAGTTGTGTTTGATCCTGGTTTTCTTGGCTGTCCACCATCGACATATTCATATGCTCCTTCTTTTTCTAAAAAAAAAGAATTATTCCTTTAGACCAATGGAGGGTTAAGTTATACCTTGGCTTCCGCCTCGTCAAAAGCGGGCTTCAAAGCTGCAATCTTCCGCTGGAACTCTTGTACTTGGGACAAGTGGCGTGCAAACTTCTTGCAAAAGTCCTTGAACGGCATCTGGCGACGACACTGAGCTACTAACGGCGTCAGTGGTTTAAATCGGATTACCATCAGTTTCCAGCAGCTTGACTTGAGCCTCCAGGTCTTGCTGGCGCTTCTGGAGCTCTTCAACCTTCTTCTTCTTCTTGGCTAGCTTAGCCCTTACCTGTAAGGGACAATACGATCGCAAAGAAAAATCGTACCTCCCGGCGCCTTTGCTCGCCCTCGTCAGCATCGATGATGGCTTTGATTCGTGCCAACTGTTCCTTGGCGACCGTCAGGTCTTGCTGAAGTTGGGCTTCGAAAGCGGCGTTATCTTCTTTCAATTCAGCGAACTTGTGCTCCAAGTGCGTCAATTGAACCTTCTTGAGTTCAATCTCGGCCGGAAGTCTAAATCATAAGTTGCAGGAGCATAGAGAGCGCAACCTGGCGGCATCCTTCTCCAGTTGGCTGGCCTTCTCCTTTTCGACCAACAGTTCCTTCGTAACGGTGTCGACCTCCATAAAGACATCGACCAGCTCCTGATTCGTCTCGTTGATATATTTGTTGAGCACTAAAACAATTGCAGATTCAAAGAAAGATCCGTACGCTCCGCCTTGAACTTCAGGTGCTCGGTCTTCAGCTTGGCTTCTTCGGCAGCGGCCTTTCTGGCACGGCCTTCGTCGAACGAGCGAAACAGCGCCGCCTTCCTCTCCTCATCCACAGTTCCCAGATGCGAGATGATCACCTGAAACCAAACTTAGATTTGCAGGTAGACGAAACCTTTTGCTCGGCAATCCAGAGGTCCAGCTCAAGGAGCGTCATCGTGTCAGGCGGCGGCTTGGGCTTGCCGGACAGCACGCGGTTGGCCATGATACGAGCTAGAATAGAACGAACTCAATACAACGAGCCCGCGGAAAGTAACGAGGTAAAACGAGCGTAAACTCCCGAGCAATCGGCACACAAAACACTTTCGTTACTATTTATCGTAAATCTCAGCAAAGAAAACAGACTGTCAACCGTCGAGTTCAAAGCTAGATGGGATAAGGGATTCACAGAATTGGGTAGTTAGAAAAGTAAGAACATAACACAAGATGGATTCGAACCAAATTCGTTAGATGTACACTGAGGCGCTTGGCTTCTCCGGCATGAATGCAGACGCAGGAGGATCACGTGGGTCAATTTGGTACCCATGAACACTAAAAGAAAATGATGGCCGAAATAGGAATAATTACGTTGGTAACGGCGCTTGAGCAGTTGGTGGAGCGGGCTGCTGGTACTGGACGGCCATCTAAAAAATAAGAGGTTTGAATGATAACATAAACAAACCTGATGGTTCATTGGGATGATGTGTGCGGTGGGGTAAGGAGGGCTCTGTTGGTAGGGGACGGGATAGCCGGGTGGTGGAGGAGGCATGTAGGGCGGCATCTGGGAATGCATCTGAAACACAAATTTTAAAATAAACACCACGATACCGGTAGTGGTTGTTGCGGCCCGAACAACAAGCGCGCCTTCAGACGATCCATCGGGCCAAGCGACGGCTGCTGCATGGGCATGCCGTTCCCATTTCCATTCTTCAAAAAAAAATTGAAGCAAATCGAACAAAAAATACCACAATGTTGACTTTGCATTTCATTTGTGGGTTGCCGCCGCTCCATCTGTTCTTGATACGCCGACATCCGCAGTAGATCTTGCAACTGATGAGGAAAACGATGATGATGATAGCGACGAACCCGATCGAAAGGACGGATTCCCTAGAAAGGATAAATAAAACGGAGCGAAAATTTCCTTACATAAACTCTTCGGTCGCCGTTGGTCTCGCTCCCATCGTGGACCGAAGGCCTGGAAAATGAATAATGAGGATCGTTGACCAACAACGCTCTACAAAAAGCAATAGAAATAGAATTCTGACAAAAATTTCGTCTAAGAAAGTTTATAAACAAAAAAAAAACAATGAATTTACAGAAAAAAAATCGATTAGGAGAGAGGAAAAGGAGAAAATCGGTTCAGCCGTGGGAGGGGATGCGCTACTGTAGAAGATCTCCTCTCGGGACCCGAGCGTAAGTTGGCATGTTTCGTACTCCGGGTTACGGTCGCCGCGACGACTTACAGCCTTGTTTTCCACAATTTTTGTTCTTTTTGTAACAATAAAACTTTCTGTTTGTAAAAAGGACCTTTTGAGACTTTTTATGTGTAGTTCAGGCCCTTCTTGCCTTATCCCAAATCAGATAACCGTTTATTTTGTGTACCCAAAAATGGCACAAGGAAAAACGAGCATCAAAAATGACATACAAAACGAAACGCAAATCGCAGCAATAATCACAGTTTCTCAGAGCAACAAAACGGAGGGAGGATACATTGGGAAAGATTTGACAATTGTAAAAATTGTATGATAGATACGATCGGGGGCTACTGTTTTGCTAATTGCCTAGGTTTTCCAAGAGTTTCAGCCGCGGTCAACTCGTTCATTTTTGCGCTTTAACGTCGCGCAGCTCCTCGGCTTTTTCCTCGGTGGTGGGCACGGGCTGATGGGACGCTTTGAAGGGGAACAGGCTGAAAAAGTAGATGTATTTTCATAAAATAACATTTTGCGGAATAGCATTTTGAAAACAAGGTTATTTTTGAAAAACTGCTACGATACCTGTAGACGAAGACGGCGGCAATGACCATGGTTGCGCCGAGGAGGAACAGAAACGTCGGGTGGAAGTTGAACAGCCAGTAGGCAAGCACGCAGTTGAGCACGATGGCGAACGAGGTGGCAAATGCCTAGAAAAAAAAAGAGGATTTTCGGTTCTTTAGCATTTCCGGGGATCCAAAATTCGATCTTCCGTATCGAATTTCTCAATTGTTTTTACTATTCTAGGTGTCAAAACTTCAAAAATGTGGTCTTCAAACTAAAAGAAAATCTCACCTTTTGGCCAAAAATTCTCGATTTAACAATTAAAAAAAGCTAAAACTAAAAACATTATGAAAGTACCAATTATTACGTTAAAAATAGGCATTTCTCGGCTAACGATACAAAGTCGGCGTCGCCTCATACAACGCAAGAGCTCCCCGCCGCGAAAAATCAGACCCTACCTTCAAAATATTATCGGCAAACTTGATGACCACGGCCACAACCAGTCCGCCGAACGCGCTGATGCCCACCGTCACCCAGACCGCCCAGTCGAACCCGTACATTGCCCTAGGAAAATAAATATACCACCCAAAAGTTCCAGAATACCTGCTGGCAATGTCGCTGGGGGCAAAGCCGTCGGCAAAAACGACGCCACGGTCTTTCACCTAAAAACGGTTTTAGATTTTTTTGAAAATATTTTTAATGGAATTGAATTTTTTTAGAAAAAGCCGATTACCGCAGCGAACAACATGGCGAAGAAGATGGACGGGAATGCCAGTTGAATGTTGCGGATCCAGATGGAGACTTGCGAGCCTAAACTTTTAGTTGTAGCGCCAACGGAAAGTCGCGTACCCTTCAGAATCTTTTCAAAGTAGATGCCCGCAAAGCCGGAGAGCACGCAGGCGACGAGGACGGCGGCGAAACTGAAAAAAAAACTAATAAAAACAATTGAAAAACTTATATTACCCGATCAGCGAATTCTGCTCGCTTCCACCACGAGGCGCCGGTGAAGGGGTAGCGGCTTGCCGTTTGAGCCGTGCCAAAGGGCCCATTGTGGTGCTGAGGAGCTCCTGAAAAAGAACGAAAAGTAGTGTTGGACCAGTATTCGCATCAGGATCCTGATATCAGACTTTGGGGCAAAAAGCAAAAAGTTTCGACCACGGAAGGATTCGAACCTTCAATCTTCTGCTCCGTAGGCAGACGCGTTATCCATTGCGCCACGCGGCCATGCCGATCGTGGCGGTATTGAGGGGTTTTGGGCGGGGGGAGCCCCCGGGAAAGAACGGCTGGTCGGGCGGAGGGTGCGGGGGTAGAGCGGGGGAGCGTGGCATTGTGAGAGAGCAGAGACTGGCAGGCATGCTAGGGGCAAGGAGAAGCATTTCGCCGCCAAATATCCCAAGGAAACCAAAATATTTTCTGTATTTTGAATTTCTTTTAAACCTATTTTAATCAATTAAAAATTTATTTGTAGTTTCGACCGCGGCTGGTTCTTTGGCATTTTCGGAGGGGGGGGGTCCAAGTTTTTCCGATACGTCTAGGTGTGTCGCAGTATTTGAATTGACTTTCAGCAACACTTATTTATATATAAAGTGGAAAACCTATTAGAAAACTTTAATAAATTGTAAAAATTCAAAAAGTCTTGGATCAAAATTAAGAATTTTTAGTCGAAAAAACGACATTTCTGTTTCAGCTTGATTTAGAAATTACGTCTAGGAATAGTATAAAAACCATTGAGAAACAAGCCCGCCTACTAAACTAAAAAACAAACTAGAATCAATATCAGAAAACTGCCGCGGAACGCGATCCTTATGAAAAATTCGGATTCGCATTCGATTTGTTGAATTCGTCAATTTATACAACAAAAATCAGCGTTTATCTTGTTTAACCATCGAACATCAACAAAATTGAGCTACTTACCAGTCTTCCGCTGACAGCTTCCTGCAGATTTTGCGGCACCTCGGCCAGCGTGGGATTCACAGCCGGTAACGTCTCATTGAGCGATTGCAGGGCTTTTCGGGCAGCTTTCTCGGCGTCTTCCGACATTTTTTGATCCTGAAAGTACGAGTTGCTCCAAAATTTTTATTTTTCATTTTTGACTAAGAAACCCACATATTGCACGACAGCGATACCGGCGAAAAGTGCGAGCAACGCGGCCCACTGTGCCCACGACAACTTGCGCTTCAGCACAAGGACCGTGAAGATGGCCGTCGTTAGGATTTTCAATTGGTAGGTCACCTAGAAGGGTATTTATTTTATTGTTGATCTAAAAATACCATGTACGTAGCAGCCGGGAGATTCTCGACGGCAACGTATCTAATTAGAAAAAATAAATCGGATTTTTTGAAACTTACAGCAAGAAATTCTGGATGGTGTACACGCAGGCGGGGACCAGCACCTTCAAAAAGTCGCGCCATTTGACGGTGAATTCCAGCCAGATCTCGTTGAGGCCCCTGAAAAAAAGCGTAGTTTGAAAATGAAACCCTTTAACAGTTAAATCTGTTTCAGAACAGTTAAAAATCCGACTTTGGCAAGCTGCGCATCTCCAGGCAGACGAGGCATATCGACGCGGTGAACTTGAACACCTCGCCCCAGAAGACGGATATCGTCTGGAAACCGAAAATTTCAAATTTTGCTGTAACAGATACCTTCAAAAATTTCGGTCTATCCCCGGCGAGGGCAAATTTCATAAAAAGGACCAGAGAGCAGTTCTGGATGACGAGCACCACCAGCGATGAGTACTTGATCACCTGGGCCTCTGAAAAAAAGATGATTATTTTAAGGTAATGCTTAGCGGGGGACCAATTTTTGCGCTATAATGCAGTATAAAGCATTTTTATAATAGTTTTTAGAAAGTTTTTCGATAACAAATTCCGTAAAAATTCAAATAGCTTCAAAAATTTCGCATCTTTTGTCAAAAATGTATGAAAAATGCACAAAAAAGGTCTACATTTTCAACACCGCCATTTTTCAAGAATTTCCTCGCATTTAAAAACTGCTAAAAACCATCAAAAAATATTTATATTATTATTACACATGTGAAAAAGGAAAAAATTAGCTTGCTGCCGCGAAAACCTTCTTGATAAACCGGAAGCCCAGCTAATTTTAAGAGCTCCCCAGTTTTCCTACCAGTAATAAACAGTTCCGGAAACCGCCAGCGCGCCCTAGCGCCATTCGCAGCCATTTTCACGCACCCCGCCAACCCATACGGGCTATCAAGTGCAAAAGTTGGACCGGTTGGTTGGTTACTGAGTGCGGAATCGATGAAAGAGAAGAAGGAAGAGGCTCGCATAAATATATACAGGCACAGCAGGAGGTCGTACGCCGCCTGGGCGGATTAGTCACGGCTTGTTTCCCTATACCCAAACACAGACGAGGAGGAGAGCGACGGGGATGGCCACCGGTTCGCTCATTATCAGACCAGTTTTGCGGTCAGGTGAACCTGGGGTCGACTAGGTTTTGAGGTACAGACTTTATCGCTAAAAAGTTCGTTGAAATTTAGAGGTAAGAAAAAGCTTGCTTTCTTACTATTTTTTTAGGGGAGACCGAATTTTGCTTGAAGTTTAGGGTAGGCTTAGGCTAAGGCCTAGTGCTCAGATAACGAGTCGAGTAATAGCCAGACCCTCAATACTCTTTTTAGGACAAGGTAGCTATCTAAAAAATACAAACTAGTCGAAAAATTACAACTTTTAGAAAAGTTCGCAATTTTGGTTTAAAATCGACATTTTTGTATTATAGACGGATACTAAAAAAAAAGCTCGCAGCATTTTCCTTAATTTACCAGATGGTTCCAGTCGCTTCGCGACTGTAACCATCTGGCCTTCGGGCTACCCCCCATGGCTGAAATCCCCTTCAAAAACTACCTAGATACCTCCCTGGTGGCTTTAGATACCCCCCATGGCTGAAATCCCCTTCAAAAACTACCTAGATACCTCCCTGGTGGCTTTAGATACCCCCATGGCTGAAATCCCCTTCAAAAACTACCTAGATACCTCCCTGGTGGCTTTAGATACCCCCCATGGCTGAAATCCCCTTAAAAAACTACCTAGATACCTTCCTGATGGCTTCAGATACCCCCCATGGCTGAAATCCCCTTAAAAAACTACTTCGATACCTTCCTGATGGCTTCAGATACCCCCCATGGCTGAAATCCCCTTAAAAAACTACCTAGATACCTTCCTGATGGCTTCAGATACCCCCCATGGCTGAAATCCCCTTCAAAAACTACCTAGATACCTCCCTGGTGGCTTTAGATACCCCCCATGGCTGAAATCCCCTTAAAAAACTACTTCGGTACCTCCCTGATGGCTTCAGATACCCCCATGGCTGAAATCCCCTTAAAAAACTACTTCGGTACCTCCCTGATGGCTTTAGATACCCCCATGGCTGAAATCCCCTTCAAAAACTACCTAGATACCTTCCTGATGGCTTCAGATACCCCCCATGGCTGAAATCCCCTTCAAAAACTACTTCGATACCTTCCTGATGGCTTCAGATACCCCCCATGGCTGAAATCCCCTTAAAAAACTACTTCGGTACCTCCCTGATGGCTTCAGATACCCCCCCATGGCTGAAATCCCCTTAAAAAACTACTTCGGTACCTCCCTGATGGCTTTAGATACCCCCATGGCTGAAATCCCCTTCAAAAACTACCTAGATACCTTCCTGATGGCTTCAGATACCCCCATGGCTGAAATCCCCTTCAAAAACTACTTCGATACCTTCCTGATGGCTTCAGATACCCCCCATGGCTGAAATCCCCTTAAAAAACTACTTCGGTACCTCCCTGATGGCTTTAGATACCCCCCATGGCTGAAATCCCCTTCAAAAACTACCTAGATACCTCCCTGGTGGCTTTAGATACCCCCCATGGCTGAAATCCCCTTCAAAAACTACCTAGATACCTCCCTGGTGGCTTTAGATACCCCCCATGGCTGAAATCCCCTTCAAAAACTACCTAGATACCTCCCTGGTGGCTTTAGATACCCCCCATGGCTGAAATCCCCTTAAAAAACTACTTCGGTACCTCCCTGATGGCTTCAGATACCCCCCATGGCTGAAATCCCCTTAAAAAACTACTTCGGTACCTCCCTGATGGCTTTAGATACCCCCCATGGCTGAAATCCCCTTCAAAAACTACCTAGATACCTTCCTGATGGCTTCAGATACCCCCCATGGCTGAAATCCCCTTCAAAAACTACTTCGATACCTTCCTGATGGCTTCAGATACCCCCCATGGCTGAAATCCCCTTAAAAAACTACTTCGGTACCTCCCTGATGGCTTTAGATACCCCCCATGGCTGAAATCCCCTTCAAAAACTACCTAGATACCTCCCTGGTGGCTTTAGATACCCCCCATGGCTGAAATCCCCTTCAAAAACTACCTAGATACCTCCCTGGTGGCTTTAGATACCCCCATGGCTGAAATCCCCTTCAAAAACTACCTAGATACCTCCCTGGTGGCTTTAGATACCCCCCATGGCTGAAATCCCCTTAAAAAACTACTTCGGTACCTCCCTGATGGCTTCAGATACCCCCCATGGCTGAAATCCCCTTAAAAAACTACTTCGGTACCTCCCTGATGGCTTTAGATACCCCCCCATGGCTGAAATCCCCTTCAAAAACTACCTAGATACCTTCCTGATGGCTTCAGATACCCCCCATGGCTGAAATCCCCTTCAAAAACTACTTCGATACCTTCCTGATGGCTTCAGATACCCCCCATGGCTGAAATCCCCTTAAAAAACTACTTCGGTACCTCCCTGATGGCTTTAGATACCCCCCATGGCTGAAATCCCCTTCAAAAACTACCTAGATACCTCCCTGGTGGCTTTAGATACCCCCCATGGCTGAAATCCCCTTCAAAAACTACCTAGATACCTCCCTGGTGGCTTCAGATACCCCCCATGGCTGAAATCCCCTTCAAAAACTACCTAGATACCTCCCTGGTGGCTTCAGATACCCCCCATGGCTGAAATCCCCTTCAAAAACTACCTAAATACCTTCCTGATGGCTTCAGATACCCCCCATGGCTGAAATCCCCTTCAAAAACTACTTAGATACCTCCCTGATGGCTTTCCATACCTCCCCTAGCCGAAATCCCCTTAAAAAACAAAAATAACGACCGACCGGATGGAATGAGAGAAAAAAAGAAATGAAATTCCCCATGAAAATTTTCATCCACGAAACGCGCGTCACCTGGCTCACTATGTCCAAAAACACCCCAACCTCCGTCCCCCACCCCTTTTACTAAGGAAAAAACTTTCAAAGTTAATTTTAATAATTTAAACTAAAACTTTTTCATAATTTTTTTATCAGTTTGGGGGTTTCTGACGGCGCTCTATCCGAATCCGAAGAGAGCTAAGCTCTAGCTCTTTTCCCCTTCGAGTTGAATTCGGCTTCAGACAGACGGACAGACGCGTCAAGAAAATTATTATAGTTGATATTTTTTAACATTTCGAAAAAAGTAATAAGAGTTGATTCATGCGGAATTCACGTCCGGAAATCCGCACAACCGGAAACTTACTTTTTTCCGAGGCCGGCTGGGCGTTCGCCATGGTTGGTTCGTCGCCGGGAAAAAGTGAACGTCTTCAATGCGTTGTTTCTACTTCGTCGCTTCGCTGAAAAAAAATGGAATATACGCGGAAAAATTATAAAATCCGAAATAGAAAGCGGAATTCGTAAATTCTCGGAAAAGCGCCAGACATCAAATATTATAGCCGGATCCGGACAGCCCCCCTAGTAGCCGGTGATTGATAGGCGAAAAGTACGACGGCCGGTAAACGAATCGACTTTTCGGGGGTTTGGCGATGCCCCTTGACTGGATGCCACGTAAATCAGCGGGCTCGTGCTGAACCAACAAAGCATCTCTATCCCATCTATGTCTGTCCCGCTGGCAATCGACCATATACAATCCAGCGCATGACATCAATTCACTGCTAGTTCAGCTCAAAATCAGTTGGTGAGAGGTCCTTGTTCATTAGCGGGGGGGTCAATTTCTATTATCCAGAATAACCATTACTCTAATAAAACCTGGATTATTTCTATATGGTTGGCAGCGCTAATAACTAAACAAAATAAAAAAATTTTAAATGAAAGTTTTTCACTTTTTTTTGGCAAAAAAAAACAAAAATTTCGAAAACTTTAATAGTTTTTATAACTTTTTTACCTCAAAAGGAGAATAGGTTATTGCGTTCATTTGGCTTCTACTGGAACATAGAAGAAATTCAGTAGTTCCCGGCGCTAAAAATCCCCCCCGCTAACGAACCAGCCCCAGTGAGCGTGAGCACCTCTCGAGGACCGCTGGAACCGGGGCGATGTGGCAGTTTCCCCCGAAAAAATAATAAATTGCGCCGAGGTGCCGGATGAAAAATGGCAAAAAGCGCACTGTGGACTGTGGCTAATGGAATGGGGCGGCCAGACCGGAAATAGGAAAAAGTTTGGCCTTCGAAACTCTGTTTGCCGTGCGTTTGGAGCAAAAGCTAATATAAAAGTGGGAGGGCACGGACAAATAAAAAAAAAGCTGGACTTGGGCTAGATAGGGGGATCGATGAAGCCGGCCGATAGCTGGACGTTCAAAAACGATGGTGATTTTTGGTCCGTTTTAGTACCTTTGTACTTTGGGGAATGGGACTAGAAATTTTTTCACTAAATAAATGACTTACTAAAGCAACAAAAAAGATCCCATAAAGCGACAAGCCCGGAAAACCGGGAATATACCCACTCTATCCATTTGGATTTTTCACAGTCTTTTGCAGAGAAAAATCAAGAACTGTTTCAGCCTAAAAACAAAATTTCAAACGAAAAGCTAAGCATTAGCTTTTCCTCCGCTAAAAACAAGAATTTCTGCTTTACAGAAAGGGGAAACCAAGTAGGAATCATTCGACCAGAAGGGGGAAAGCCTAAAAACTAAAATTAACCATTAACACCTCGTAAAATTTACAAGAAAGGCCAAAACGATTCCGGCCGTATCGGCAAACGCGGGGCTTATGCATTTTCTCACGGCTTTAGCACGCTTTTTCGGGTGGAGCTATTTTGATAACGGGGATTGGGGAAGGTCGGCGGCGTAGTGATTCCTGTCTAGCAAAGGTCAGCTGTTTCGGCTCGTGAGGCCGGCGAGTTCGCGTTGGGCCAGTCGCCTATTGGGGGATGAGATTGATAAACTGTTTGATTCGGCGTAGGGGAGGCTAAAAGTATAGTAAATGGAAAAATAAAACCACTTTTAAACCGGAAAAAATTTGTATAAGAAGACTATTCTATTTTTCTGATAATGAAAGCTAGCAGACGCACAATAGGCCCTCAAAATAGTTAGAATCAGAAGTTTGTTTCTTAAATCCCAGTGCTTTTTCGAGATTTAAAACTGCCAAAACATCTGTTCAGTCAAAACCATGGCAATCCAAAGTTAAAACCTACTTTTTAAATCGCAAAAATAGACAAAAAAACTAGGCCAATTAGATTTTGCTGAAGATTAAAGCGCGCCTACGGCCAATTCTAAAGCTAGAAAATGGCTCAATGGATTATAAGCAGTAATTTTATTTTAGCTTTATAGAACTTTTATAAGCTAAAATCTCAACATTTTCTGTTCCATTTTCTAATCAAGAAAGCGCGACGATTACGCGCTCATTTACCCTACAAACAAAACAAAACCTATTCCTGTAACTATACGGAAGCACGAGCCCAAAACGAGCCCGAATCCCATCGAAACGCGGCCCGTAAAATGCCCGGCCGAGGGATGTTGATCCAGGCGCTTTTGGACGTGGCCCAATGCCGCGGAGGCGCGTGGGAGATGCAGAGACGGCAGACGGCCAGATGAGGCCATCGCCATGGGCCAGACTAGGGGCCCACTAACCGCCAGCCGGTCCGCGTGCCAATGTTCCCACCGCGAAGGGCAACGCGAGCCGGGCCATGTTTTGGGTTACGGAAATGGTTGCCGGCGCGCTAGTGCACGAGGACCTAAATGGTACTAAAGTGTGCAAAAAAATAGATTCTGCACTCTTAGCGGGGGGTCATAGTCTATAAAGAAATAAATATAATTTTATTTTTGTTCAAGGATAAAAAAGCATCAAAAATTGCAAAAATCCCCGAAAAAAAATTGGTTTTTGGTCAAAAATGTAAAATGTTTGAAGTTTTTAATTTCTTTGTGAAATGTTTCAGTGACGAAGTACGCGCCTTTATATAGCGTTTTTCGCCGTTCTAAGTAAAGAAAGTTTCTAAAAAAATATATTAAAGCCCTCTACAAAATTGGTTTCTGATTAAAAATCTATGAAATTGTCGAAAATTGTCAGTTTTTAATTTTTAGCGTCTTTATAACTTTTTCAGTCACGTAATTTACCAAAAACGCGTTAAAATAAGCTATATATAGCGCACAATTTCCGCTAGGTATATGGCTAAAATCTACCGCTCCCGTTATTAGTACATAACCGTACGCGTTCACCTAAATAGCACTAAATCTACTGAATAAAGATAAATACTGTAAAAATACTGTAGCACAGTTCTTGTGGGCGTGAAAAGTGACCAGTCTCACACATCGATCGCCATACTTCTTATGCCTGCTCCTCATTACACCAAACGGCGTTCCCTCGCCTCCGAAGAAGAAGAAGCCGAAATGCCATTCACAGGGAAAACACGGCCGATTTCTTCGATTTGCCATTCGGGGGCTGGCGGCCGAGATTGTATCTTGCATCGCCGAAAGCGCAGCAGTGTCGCCTGCAAGAAATCGTTGTGCCGGGGGATTAAAGGGGTTTGGAAGAACAAGGATCTGCCCCGTTTCCGCTGCTAGGTCTAGAAAGCTACGCAGCACCCTAGTTACGCGCGTTGGTCATTTTTATAAGCTTTAGTCATTTGGAGCTTGGATAAAAAAGTAAACGTGAAACACGTCATTTGGAATGCCGCGTAATTTTCTGGCCTAGCCAATATATTAATAGATCTATTAATAGCAGGCGTCGATTCTTGCGCTTCCCGGACCCCTTAAAGCCAGCGCGCCATGAATTTCGTCGTCCTTGGTCCATCAACAATAAACTAAAAATGTTCGTCTTTGGTATCCGATTGGAATGTAATTTCCGTGGTTGCCTGCAAATTCCCAGAATCACCGTAGAATCATTCATTTCTCGGAAAGGCAATTGTGAGATGAGATTTCCGTTCATAGGCTACATGATATGACCGAAAAGTCGGGACAAAATGAAATCGCAAAAAAAATTAAATCACAGAAACCACGCGGATCGAGGAGAACCCGTTACAAAGAAAAAAAACGGATAAAGCACATCGGGGGGTACAGGCGGGGAGGGTGTAAGGCAACGAATGGTGTGACCAATCAAACATATCACAAGCACGAGTCATCATTTTAATTAATAAATATTTGGATACCTATTATGGAAGGATGTAAAATAAATTAATTTCAGGCTTAACGGAAAGAGCGTGGAAGAGGTGAATGGATATGTGAAGCAAAAAAAACAAACGCCGGAGCGTGGAATTACATCATCATATTTTTTGCGGGGAAAGCATTTGGGCAAAGATTAGGGGGTTCGAATAGAGGAATATGGAGAGGATTACCAAAGCGGCGCCCAGCATGAACACCATCGAGGGCACAAAGCCGAACAGCCACACCGAGCCGATGGTGGAGAGCAGGATGGCAACCGAGGTGGCAAAGTTTTTGGCAATGTTGTCGGCGTACCTAAAGGAGTTAAATTCAAGAGAAAAAGATACCAAAGATATTTCACATAATAAATTTTATACGAATTTAAATATTCATTTTTCAGGAGCTTTTTTCCCGTTTTTTAGTAGTTTCCAAATTACTAAAAAGTTACTACTTTTTTATTATAAATGTTTACGATCACATTTTACACCAAACAGTCTCAATTTCTCGTAGTTTTGAGGAACTTTAGTAAAATAAAGCAAACAAAAATGCCTGAAGGTTTTCTATATAAAAAGGCGTGAAAAATGTAATTAAAATATTGCTGTAGTGAGTCAGAAATCACAAAGTAAGAGGAAAAACTCACTTGATACAAGCAGCCACTGACAGCCCTCCGATGCCATACCAGAAACACGTCAGCCAGACGATGTTGTCGAAACCGTAGAGCAGACCGTGCGATTGCACGAATTCTCCGTCCTAGAAAAAACTCAAAAAACTGGGCTCATATACCTGCACCAAAACGGCAATCATTGATGCCGGTATGGCGAACACGCTCATTTGGACGTTTCGCATCCATAGGGAAACTGGCGCCGAGCCCTAAAGAAAACAATAAAATAAATAATTATACAATCTGGCCTACCTTTAGAATCTTCTCAAAGTAGATGCCAGCGAATCCAGAGAGACAGCATGCTACGATCACGGCCGAGAAACCTGCAAAAAATGGAAGGTTAGCAAATTTTTAATGCCGGTTTTTGTATTTTGTAGCAGAACGTACCAATGAACGGGCTCTGGTCCCGTTGCCCGCCTGAAGTGTTTGAAGTCTGGGACTGCACTAGAGAGACGCCGACGAAAAGCACGAGCAAGGCAGCCTAAAATAAAAATAAATGCTGAAGACAACAGCGCTTTGCTACGATTAGAACGCACCCATTGCCCTCTCGATAACGTTCTCCCCAAGATGATCACGGAGAAGATGGCCGTCGTGAAGATTTTCATTTGGGAGGTGATCTAAAATTCCGATTTAAAGAAAATGTGTAATTTCAACCATAAACGTCGCCGCATCCAAATGGCTGGCCGCTACGTAAAACAAATTGTTTTGAATCGTGTAGATCATCGCCGGGATGCAGACCTAAAGAACTAATATATTTCTCCATTTCTTGGTTTTTTTAGGTTCCACTTTTGTCAAAATTCAAACCCACCTTCAGCGTGTCGCCGGGCTGGTTGATGACCTGCGCATGGATCGTTGCCAAAAATCTTAACAAATAATTTTAGAGTCAGAAGAATACAACAAACTTCCTAGGCGTCTCTTCCCACATCACCAATACTAGGCACATGACCAGCTTTACTATCTGAAAATGCTTAAAAATTGTGTTATGCTTTTCACCTCTGTCATAAAGACGGCCACCGTCGACGTGAACATTTCGTCGATGTCCCGGGCCCGAGAATACCTTAAAAAAACGAGATAACAAAGCTGTTTTTGATGAAACCTGATGAGTAGGGTGTGAATCGAGTTCTGCAGCGTCAGCCATACGAGGATTGCCGTGCGCATCTTGGTATTTCCCGGCTCGCGGACGACGGTTCGCTCGATCTATAAAAGTTTGTTTAGCGTTTTTACCGGTCGTCAGATCCTAACTAATAAAACAGGACTAATTCCCACATAAAATTGTTGCAAAAAAAATTGTTAAGCAGCAAAGCGCTATTTCAAAAAACCCGATCCTAAATGGGTAAAGTTGGAACTTAAAAGTTTTTCTATAAAAATTCCGTGCGCGTATTTTCGACCCAAAAATTCTGGCCAGAAAATACGCTGACATTTCATGTAAAGGTCCCGCAAAAACGAGTCCGGAGCCTAAGAATCCTTATTTTAAAATCGACCTTACCCCCCCACAGATCGGCACCAACCAGCGCAAAAGCGTGGCAAAAATGGGCTTAAAGTTTTACCAATAAAAACAGCACGCGTATTTTTTCCTTGTCCTCGAACCCGACAATAAAATGGCATCAAATTTTAGCCAATTAAATTAAAAAAGTCCCTTTTCGCCCCAAAAACCCCGATTTTAGAAGCCTTTACCCCCAAATCGTCACAAATGAGCCCAAAAGCTTTTTGCTAAGCCAATAAATTCCACCGGAGGTCGGTGTCTGAAGTGGTGCCCCCGGAGGCCGAAATCGAAAATGCCCCAACCCGGGTGGGGAAGGAAAGTGAATCTTGAGGGGAATGAGCGCGAGCTAGGGGCATCGGAGTCTCCTTCGGACCGGCACTCGCTCCTCCGACGACGATCTGCCTGTAGATATGGCCGAAGCTCCATGGGGGACCTCCCCCCATACACTCAGTGCATTCACTTTTTCGACCGCGAAATGGAGACCCAGAGATCGGGTGGGGCAGAAAGCCGAAAGAAAAAAACTGTTTTTGCCGTCTGGGTGGCGCTAAGCGGCGATGCGGAAGGGGACGGGGATACTTGCAGAACTTATGGAGATTTTGGATGCAAGAATTAGGGGGTTGAAGAGAAAATATTCCGCTGCTAACAAAGCGTCGTTTTATAGGTGACGCTGGAGTTATTAGATGTGAAATAACTCATTCGCTAGAGCCTCGTGTTCCGAACTAATCCCATCCTTCAAAAAGAGCTGAACGATCAAGGTTCTGGAGAAAATCTCGGGCAGATTTTGCAGATTTTTAGCCCCGTTAACAAAAGTTAAACTTTGCGATACTTTTTCTCGATCGTTCTGCATTTTTAAAAACCTGGGGGTCGTTCAGAATTCTCAGCTCTACCTAATTACATCTGTCACTTCGAAAAACGAAATCACCGAGAAACTGATTGTAAAAAGTTCATTTTTAATTTAAACACCCACCGGTAACCGCACGACGCCATTCTTCTCCCCATCAACGCCGTGGAGCAGCGGCTGGACGTCGTCTGTGTCGGCGCGACCCATCCTGACCCCGCCAGCATGCAGCTATTCGGCTCAACGCGCCGGGGTCGACCCGTTTTTGCCTGAAAAAAGGGGAATTTAGCTGGGGATAGGAGTCATGAAGGAGCGGAATAGAATTTTCGATCCAAAACATAACAGAAAGAAAACGAACTGCCCGAAATAAAGCTATTCTTTTGGGTCAACAAAGCCAGGTGGAAATACAGGGCCTAAGCGAATGGCAAAGGAAAGAGAAGAGCGCTCCCGAATCAGCGGAATGGGGGGGGGGGGGGGGGGCTAGCGACGGCTAAAACGGCTTAAAATTCTCAAAAAATTGACGTGATTATTTGGAGAAACTGCTAAAACAATCAGCCCGCGTTTTCATCTAAAAATTGGCTTAATTTAACGCCAAAATAAAATTAAAGCTGCTCAATAAACCCAGAAAACTAAAGAACGCCCTGCAGCTCAATCGTCGGATAGGGCAGAAAAATACCCCAAAACAAAACCAAGCCCACGTTTTTCAGCCATAAAGTGCCTTAATTTAGCGCAAAAATTCAACTAAAGTTACTTTCTAAGCCCTAAAAATCATAGAATTCGCCAATCGCTCCAAATCTATCGCCGTCCTACGGCGCAGCAGAATGCGCTAAAACAATTAGCCATCGCTGTTCATCTAAAAAAATTTGGCTTAATTTAAAGCAAAACTTCAACTAAATCTACTCTATAAACCATAGAACGCTATAAAATTCGCCAATCCCCCCAAATCAATCGTCGTCCGCCGTGGCATCGCCAAACGCCGAACCGTCAAAACTTTATAGCTGTGAATCCCGGGGCAAATATACACAGGCAACAGGCTTGCGGGCCTGGGATTGCCACGTTTTGGGCCTGGCCGCCGGGGTGCCGAGATAGCGGTGTAAAGGGGGACGGGCCAGAGAGTAGCACAAGGGGGGCGAGAAGCCGGCCCCCGGTTCACAATACCCCATTCATAGACAGACACCCGTGCCCCCACATACATCCAGCTCGACGATCGGCCCGCCTGGTTGACGGTTTTCCCCTAAATTGGGGCCGGGATTCGATCGGTTGGTGGGAGTTCTTTTGCTCAGTTTTGGCTGGAACCGTGAAAAAAGAGGAAAATATCGAGAATGTCTTTCTTGATAATGTCATTCTCGCCGCGTGTGAGGCGGGCCTTGTTCGCTATCGAGGGGGGGGGGTTGGCGCGAGGAAATTCCTTTGAAAAAACAAGCCTGACCGCTGCAAATTAGCCTAAAAAGAGCTGTCGTGAAGTGGTTCCCAATGTTTACAGAAAAGAAAACAGCTTTCCCAGTAGATGACCACCACGAGGGGAAGCATACTTCAGCCTCCCCTCATCTTTGGCGTTGCCTCGGAACTTTGAGCCGACAAATTAGACGACCTGGAAAAATGTTCGTCTTCAATACTGTGTGTGAGAAGTTACCGTGCCCTCGAATTCACGAGAAAGTAGGGCGTATAAAATTTATTAAAATCGAGACTGATATATCTATGAAAACGTCAATAATGAACGGCAATGGCTGGGTTACATGTTGGAGCGGAGGCGACGAAGGGGGTAAGGGTAAACGACGAGTTTTAGGGTCACGTATGAATTGGATGGGATTGGGCGATGAAGGGTGGGCAGACAGGCGAGGTTTGGCCGAAGCTGGGGAAAAGCCGCCGGGAATTTTCCGATCTCGGCCAAACCCGGCAGGGGAAATGGGGGATAAATTGTCAGGTCAATTGGAAGAGCCTATGTATCACATTTTTTTGGGGGTGAGGGACACCGAGCTGAAGCGAAGGCTGAAAGAAGTGCTGAGCAGACGCGCATTGGGGAAAAGGACAAGGCACTACAGGGAAGTTGCAAGGGAAATAGCGGGGGGGGGGAGAAGAAGCACTTGAAAAGATACGTCCCGCAACGGGAAGCGACAACGATTTTGAACGAAAGTGGCGGGGGCGGCAGACACCTGGAAGGGCGGGTGAAATGACTTTTTTTTGTTTTTTGAAGGCAACAGCATCGAAATTTAACACACAAAACACGTTGGACAACACAACACGGCAGGGGTGGGTGGATGCAAGACTCGAAAAAGCACTCTGGCGGTTCGGAGGAGCTTCTGATTTTGGTGATTTCGGTAGCCATCGAAAGCTCTCGACAAGGCGAGAAACAAAAGCGATTTCTTTTTTTTTCTGGAATTTCTACGAGATTTACGGCACGAAACGGTGAAAAATTTCCTTGTTTGAAACCATTTCTCCATTTTTGTGGAAGTGAAAACAGTCTTTTTGCCATTTTCTCGTGCAAAAAAATCCCAGTTTTTGCAATAAAATGCGCATCATCAAACTACTGATAGATCAGTTTCGCTAATGAGAAAACGCTTGTTTTCTCGCCTTTTGGAGAGCTTTCTAATGGCCCAAAAAATACCCGATTTGCGCACCTCGCCAAGCCAGAAGTGATTTTCCGGGTCGTGCCAACAAATAAAATTTCGTAACTTTTGTCGAATTTCCGAACGTCGATATACCCGTACGTGTGGGACGTGAAGCAGAAGAAGCAGAACGGACGAGTGGTCTGTGCTGTGTGGTGGATGGCCCGAAATGAGAGAGGAAGGCAGAGTTACACGCAACATGGTCAATTTCAGAGACAGAGCCGAAACAGAGCCCCGGACGACACCCGTATAACAGGCAAAAAAAACAAGAATTTTCAAATAAATTTTCTGGGGAGGGACAAAAGAAAAACGCAAAATCGCCTATAACTAGAGAGGGGTGGAAGGGGGGAGAGGGCGTAACTTAAAAGGCCACGACCGGCTTCCCGGGTTCAAAATTTTTATATTTTGCGCCCGAGAATAAAAGTATTTTTGAAGCGGCCGTGAGCCTGGAATAAATACTAGGTAACAAGTTAGGGGGATCGGGTGGGTGCCGCGCATCATGCCGTCTTCTGCTGCTGGCTGCGAATCCGCGAGTAGAATTCGGTGAGTGCCTTGTCGAGCTCGCGGCCCTTCAGCGTCGACAGCATTCCGATGAGATTCTGAAAAACGAAGTTGATGCCTATAAATTGGCCGGAAGTCTGCACGTGCTGATAAGAAGCGAGCCAACGCAGGGCTCCTAATGACGTTGGCAGAATTTTGAGAGCATCAAAAAGCGGAAATCCTGAAGGCAATCTGTGGAAAATGTGTGACCCGCTTCAGCCTATTTTAGCGGGGGGCGGACAGACTTTTCATATGACCTCCTGGCGCAATCATGAAACCTAGTCAGCTTTCATGTATTTCAAAGCTGTTTTTCAATAAAAAAACACCAAAAGGTTGAAAATTAAACTTTTTAATCGAAAATGTATGGAAAATGGGAAACGCCTCAAAATCAACCAAAATTTGCTCTGAATTTGTATCGGAAGCTGGGAAAACCCCCCATTAAAATACACCTAACAAGAAGTTGCCTAGAAAAGGCAAGCAGCTAAAAATTCCGGAAACCTTATTGGCACCAGATAAGCACATAAACCCACCGTTCCGATTTCTCCTGGCAGCAGTCCGGCGACGACTTGATCGAATTGCGGCTGTGCGGCTTCTCGCATAGACTGCAGCCCGCTGGCGCACTCGTGGAGCACCTAAATAAACAAAATCAGCTGAAAGGATTTCGCTTACGATTTGACTGCCGGCATCGGTGGGGGCCAAATGCGGGAGTGTGGGGATCTCCAGAATGGTGCGCACCATTGGTTGATACCAGCGACCGCCGTTGTGCTAAAAGAAAAATATTATACAAGAATTTCCGCCAGAAAGAAGCGGTTAGAAATTGGCTCGTAAAGCTTACGGTGATGCTCTGGATCGCGCACTTGGCCAGACTCATGATTGCCTGCTTTTCGACGGTGGTGTCGGAGAGGAAGGCGAGTCGACGAGCGGATTCGAGGACCATGTCTCCGGCTTCTCCTAAAAAAATAGATTCATCGAGCTGGGTGCATTTTATAGACGAAAAACCCATCAGCTGAACCGAAAAAAATGCTTATTTCGCAGATTTTTATTGGGTAAACTCTAACCTTGCCTATTTTTGTTATTTCACCGCGTGCATTTAAGGGTAACGTGCAATAACAAGAGTCGATGAAAAGTACACAGATCAACAGTATGGAGGAAAAAAAAGATTAAAACCGTACCCGGAGCCAGATCCTGCAACGTCTCGCTGACCACAACGGCATAGAGGAATTGAGCAAAGGATCGTTGGCACATTAGCTAAAATTCTGAAATAACGCTAAAAAAGATAATTATACCAATGCCGACTTGTTCACAGAATCCTGCCGGAACTTTGCCTGCACCTCCGGGTCGGAAGCGAAACGCGCCGCCTGCGAGAGAATCGTGCCCAGGTTGGAGCCGGTGTGAAGGATGGATTTCTGAAATAGAGATTCCAGGGAAATCAGACTAAATTCACCTTGTACTTGGTGACGACCTGATGGCACAGGATGAGCAGATGATGCATCTGGTCCAGCTCGGAGCTGCACTCGCTGAACTTGCCCAAGACGCGGGGCAAGAGCCGCAGCATCTCCAGCTCTATGCAGACGACGAGGCGGTTGGTGAGCTGCCGGATGTTCTCCAGCAAGAAGGCGTTGACCGGGGTTAGCTGGTCGAGGAATAGCTGAAAAAAAGATATTTTAAAAATTCGGGTAATAACTTACGGTGAGGATGTTCATAAACAGATCGGCGCTCGACTGCGAATTCATCGTCACGTCCTTCGAGAAGGCCTTGGAAAGGCGACTACATGCGGAAACCATAAAGTTAAATTATTTAAATTCACCTGGCATGAGAGACAACGGTGGTGAGTGACGTCTCGCATCTGGTGATCTCTTCAGGGATCCCCTGCTGACGTGCCGCCTGGAGCTCGAGCATTCCCTGCTGGAAACGGGTGGCCACGGTGCCGATCAGCTCCTCGAAGAATTGGCGCTGAAAAATGACTATCAATAACTTTAAAAACTAGGTTTCTTAAGCGGTTCAGTTTTAGGTTATTTTATACATAAAAGAAGAGCTTGCAAAACCGTGGTTTCGAGGGTTCCGTAGCTGAACACATTTTGGACGCTGCGCCATCGGCCAATTTTTTACCTTTTGCTGCGGTTCCAAGTTGCCGAAAACGATGAGCGTGGCGGTGACCTCGAACAGGAAGCCCTGATCTTCTGGTGACAGCGGCGTCACGGCTCCGGGGGCCAGTATCGGCGCGATGCGGGGCACCATCTGAAAAATACATTAAAAACGCCTTCAAATTTTAATTTTAAAACGCATCGAAAGAAAAAAATGCCGGTTTTTCGTTTGTTTTCAAAAAATATCGCAATTCTGAACTTGCGGCTCATAATGCCGAGATGTCAATATGCCGAAATGCTTGGCATAGCATTTGGGGGGATTTCCAGGAGATTCGATAGCAATAATTGTTTTCTTTTTGCTCTTTCACTGTCATTTTCCCTCCCTCAAAACACACCTCAGAGACGTGCGGGCTGAGTGCTTGCTTCTGGGCCTTCACGAATCGCACAAAGAGATAGGCGATGCGGCTGCGGACCTGGAATTGACAAATTCACAGCCCCTGCTTTTTGTCCTTGCCTTATCGCTCGGGAAGCCGAGGCCTCGTTCGTCGAGGAAAGCGGCCGCGACGTGCGGGACAACCTTGTTCGGGGATGTTCCGACCAGCTTTTCATACCTAAAAAGTTTGTTTTAAAAGACAAGTTTATTCTTACCGGCACACATTCTCAAAGTACTGGATATGCACCTGCTTGGAGCGACCATCGAGTGGGACGGCGTCCACTAAAAAATATTTTTATAAGAAATTTTATCACCGGTTCAATACACCAATAAAATCCAACTTTGTTCAATTCTTTACAATTTAACGGCGCTTTATGAGCAGGGCAAATTAATTAAATTTATCAAAAAAAATGTCTAAAATGCTAAAACCCACAAAGAGCCAGGGGTAGTTGAGCGGCGCGCACCAGCCAGACGTCCTTGTCTTTTGCAGTGTTGGGGAAATTTGCCTAAAAGTTTTTTTCCAGGACTTTAAAAACCAGTCTAACCGGAATCATGTCGGCCAGCGAGTAGACGAGCTGTATCGTGGCCTCGACCTGCCGGATGTTCATCGTCTTGCCCGAGCTCAACACCTGGGCCACCATCTGTTCTACTGGCTCCACGACGAGTTGGGGGCGCTAAAAACACACGGTTGACAAGTAAATAAAAATAGAGCCCCGAAAGTTTTGAAAAACGAACCCGAGTTCCAATGGGGTTGATCAGACTGCGCAGCTGGGTGCGGTATTCGTGGAACTTGATCTCGTCCTCCCCCTCGCCGTCCGGCTCCAGCTCGAAGGGCATCGTGTAGCGGCGCAGGGATACTTGGACGACACGCTTCAGGAATTCTAGCGTCTCCTGAATAAAAAAAAAATATTAGTTTTTAAGTATTTTCGAACCGCTTCATTGCTGGCGTTGACGATGAGCACGTAGCTGCGGATGAAATCGATGACCAGCTAAAAAAAAGAAGTTTTCCATTTTGAGTGTAAACAAACCTCGCTAATTTCAGCTTCTTCGTGGCCGAGGACCTGGAGGGCGATGGGGACGAGCTCGCGGACCAGGGAGAGGGCGGTGAGCGCATCGGCAACGGTTCCTCCTTCTTTCTCGATCCTGTAAATTGGAAATGGTTTTTTGAACACAAAAAAAGAGGTTTTTCCAGGTTATTATACAGTTCTCCGAGTTTTCATCTACGAATTTAAATTATACACATCTAACTCGTATACAGCATTTTAAAGAAGGATTGTTTTTACAAAAGAGCCATTTCTTTCCAGTTTTAAGCTTCAAATACCTATTGAAAAACCTCGAAATTTAGGGAGATTTGCCTCCGACTCGTCGACGTCGAAAGCCACAGAGTAAAAAAAATCCGTTCTTCCTCCGAAACTTTTTCAAATTCAACTCCAGGCCCCCAGGGATGCCCCATTGAATGAGTCACGGGCTCCTGGGGTGGCGGAGAACCAGCTCCTGTAAGGGGCTCTATGGGAAGAAGAGGGGGCTCCTCTCAATGGCAATCCCCTAACAAATAGCCCCCTCTATGGTGGTGGTGTGCCTCCACGGCTCCACCCCAAAAACGGCCGGTGAGAGTGGATTTCCGACTTTCGCCGCTGGGCAGTGTGAGTGACTCTTCTGGGCGCGTGTCTGGCATACCTCACGCGATGGTCTCGAGAATTGTTATATTATTCGTATTACTACAGCTAACTAGAGCCCAATTCTCGCCCTGTGCATCGCTGATTTGCGACGCGCCGAAGCAGTGCGTTGTGCAGAATGACGTGAGTTTTTTTTCTTTTTGGTTACTACCGTATTTTTCTAAGATCGGTAAATCTTAGTTAATCTTTCTATGTTTGCTGCAAAAAAGCCTCTAATAATTTAAAAACGCCCGGAATTTTGTCCGTTTTCGAACGAAAAAAAGCGAATTTTCGACCTAGACTATAAACTTTTGTTTAGTTTTTAAAGTATGCTCAAAAGCAGGCAAAGAATATTCCGACACATTAGCTCTTCGCTAAAAAACCTGGGGTTACACCGGCAACGTTAAAGAGATGAGGACGGCATCTGTTGAACCCCCCTTGGGGAGGGGGGGTTCAACAGATGCGGCGGTGAGAGAGGGCGCCCAGGGAAGAGGCGCAGAGACATTTTCTTTCCCGCGCGTAATCGATTGACTTATGCGGCCCCTATCCCTTTAAGTTGTGCAATTCATGGTAAAAGAACCTAACAAACTACAGTCCGAAAAATATTAGATAGCCCAATGCGTGCTCCAACCGGCCAGCAACGGCTTCTCCGGCAGCAACATGCTCTCCAATCTTTTTGGTTCGGCCTTAGGAGCGACAGAAGCGCCGACATCAGAAATCGCGACCCCCGCCCCACCAAACTTCAGCGCAACTACCACCGCATCCGCTGGCCTCTTTGGCCTACTCGGGCAACAGGGTGGAAATCAGGCAGGCGCCAACGACCCGTTCAGCTCGTTGTTGAAGCTGTTCAGGTAAGCCGGAAGCGCTTATTTGAATTGGATAAATTCTAGCCTTGCGCCCCCTGCCCCCGCTCCAGAAGCCGGGACGCCAGCGGCAACGTTAGCGACAGCAGCGCCTTGGACACCTCCACCTCCCGTTACGCAGCCACCCCCTACTACCACTACGTCAACGCCAGAACCTGATATCTGTGTTCTGCCACCACTTACTGGGAATTGTCAGCGGGCTCGGATAATGTGGTAAGTCCGATTTTTAGTCTTATTAGATATCTAGAAAGCCAAACCTGGCCCAAAAATTGGCACAAATCTGGTCCGAAACGCGGGATTTCGCTGATTTTTAAAATCAGCTCTAATACAGACATTTGATTCCGAGATATTCTAGACGGTCAAAATGGCGGAAAACGGCAAAAAACGATAAAATATCAAAATCCCCGTTAGCTAACTTAACTGCTTCAGGTACTTCGACAACGAAACCCGAGCCTGTGAGCGCTTCTCGTTCTCCGGCTGCGGAAACTCGAATCGCTTTGAGAGCAAAAGGGCCTGTGAAGCGCGATGTCTACGTTTGGTGTGAATAAAGCGATCTCTACGACACAAATGCTACACGGCAAAAAATAGAATTCGAAGCATTCGAGGACCCAAAAACTCACGTCGAGTTGACGTTGACCAGCTGGTGACCAAGCGACGAGACGAGACAGGCGACCCGTTCCGTTTCCTCGTTGAAACTATCCTAAACACAAACGTCACTTTATAGCTTTGAAACCAACCTCGGAAATTGCCAGCAAATTGTTGGTCTTGATGAAGTTGAGGAGGCCGGAGGTGAGGAAAAGCTTCCTGCTGGCCGGCATGCCTTTTTGGACGAGGCCCTCCACAGCTTGAATGGCTTCCTGGAAATTCGAGCGTAAATAAGACAAGGGGTAAAAACCTCAGATGTTTCCGACTTGGCCAACCCCTTCATCAGAAGCGGCACGAAGCGCTCGTTGGCGACGAGTTCGAGGTCGATCCAGTCCACGTAGGCGGCGACCACCTCGAAGACGAGGGCGTGGTCACTGAGCTCCGAGCATTGCTCCTGGAATAAAAATAATAATGAGTGGGTCATCTTTTTATGTATCCCCGAACGTAAAAAATAAAGATTTTCGATAAAATCTCATATTTTTAGTTTTTACAAGTTTTAAACTTAAATATAGCTAAACTTGGCTGAAAAGACTAATAAGCGGCTTGTGAGCGTGGCTATACATTTCAGTGCTTATGAGAAAAAAGCAACATCGACATCTTCCAATGAACAATTTCTCTAAAACCGACCAAAATCAACACCCAGCTCTCCGAGCAGTCCTTGATGCACAGCTCACGCATCGCGTCCTTGATCGTCGTGTTCCGGTCGAACTCCTGAATCCAATTTCTGGCACTCGAGCACGACCAAACCTCTGGGGTCCGGCTCATATATCGGTTGACGACTTCCTCGTCGATGGCGAGCAGCGTCTTCAGGTAGAACTGGACGGTCGGGTGATGGGTGAAGCCTCTACAACTGGGAAAATGGGAAAATGTAAATTTTCCACACCTGTCGAGGAAGACTTCTTGCATGAAGCGGGGCCAACGCGATGGGAAATCCGAGGCGAACACCAGGGAGAAGAGCTGGGCGAGCTTGTTGACGACGTAGGCTGGGTAGGAGCCGTCACCGTTCTGAAACCAGATCAATAAAAATTTTCCTTCTTCTTCTTCTTTTTCGAAATTTTTCAGGGCACTTATCAAGTTGGGGGGGGGGGGCACTTCGGTTTTCGACTTTTTGAGTCTTTCTCGGCTACCTTTTTGTCCTGGTTTCGGCTATAACAAAACCAGAGTATTAAAACACAATTATCTAAACGTTTTTAAGATTTAGAAATGCTTACACCCAATTTGAGCCTAAAATTAAGGCTTCGTGCCACCCGGGGCCTAGTCGCTTCGGATGGGTGCGAGCTCGTACATGGTTTCGAAATCGGGGCGCCCGAGCAGCGCGAAGCGCCCAGGCGCCCCGATTTCGGAAGAGTGGAGCGGCAGCCCATCCGAAGCGACGGCCCACCTTGCCTGAGAATGCGGCAAGCCTCAAATTGTGCATAAGTACACCTTTTATTAATAAATGTTTACACTGTTTTTCTCGATAAACCCAACCGTTTCGCATGCTGTTGCGACTCTATTCGCACTCAGCGTAAAAAACTACCCCAGAAAGAGTCGAAAAAGCGATAAAAAAGTGTCTCCTAATAGGTACCCAAAGTGGCCCCCCCCTCACCAACTTGATAAGTACCTTTTTCAGTACTAAACCTAGTTTTCAGAAGTTTTTGATCTGCGTATCACTTTAAAAAACTTACGATTTTCTGCATCCAAAATGCGAGAAAATCCCGGACGATCCGGACATCCTCGTTGTTTGCGGCGGCGTACCGTTTCTTCAAAAACTCTTCGATGACCAGGAAGAGCAGGTAATGCTCATCCACGGTACTAAAAACAGAATTTTAGTTTCCTTACTCCAAATTCTACCTGACGGCGCCGGTGACGATATACTCGACCGACTTCTTCCACCCATCCGGGTCTTGTTTCATGTTCTCCACAAACTTATAGACCTAAAAAATCGTTTTTTTTCCCAAAAAAAAGCTACCGACCTGTTGTTGCTTGGCTTTGTCAGGGTCATTGATGGAGAGACCGCCGACGCCGGTAGTTCCGAAATTGGCTGCAGGTTGCTTTGTCATTCCCAACATAGATCAGCGCATTCAGCCCTATTGGCAGGCTTAAACCGCTGTCCTGAAAGTGGAACTTTACCGCATTAGAAAAATTAGGACATAGAAATGGAATGAATCATCGAGTAACTTTTCAAAATTGTTTTGAGTTTTCCAGCACTAATCTGGCATCACAAACAGCAGAAAATTAATCTATTAGCGGATCGAAAAGCGCGAAAAATTCAGGAGATGCTTAGAAGCTCAATAAGCAGCGTCTACCATCAATTAGCGGTTCAATACAGTAAGAAAGCGTTCGGAAATGGGCTAGATTTCCGCTAAACTGGGCCATAAAACGTTGTGCAAGGCGGCAACATCGGCCAATTTGCTGATGTAACGATTATGAGGTGGCAGCCGGGCTGGCTGGCTACAATGGAAGGCGCGGCTCCCGTGATCAGTCCCGAGAATTGCACGCGGTTGATGCAAAGGCGGCCGGCAAACACGAAACAGAAAGGGGGAAGGGGCGAGGGTCCTGCAACGGGCGGGCGTCGCGTAGGAAAAGGATTGACTCGCCTAACGGGTTGTGGATGGGAGAGAGCGTGGAAGGGGGAAGACAACAGGGAGTCTGAGACGAAAAAGAGCTAAAAAGCGTTAGAAACGATGGAAAAAAATAACTTGAGAAAGATTAGAAATCCGTTTGGTCGAGCTCCGTGTGACAACACCGAAGGATTTTTGGAATCTGTTGTGGAGTGTACTGCCCTACGCTTGCTACTATGTACGCTTCTCGTTGCTTGTACGGTTGCGGAACGAAGCTAGTAAATAAAAAACGCGTTTTTTGCATATTTTCAGCAAAGTGCATTTCGAGTTCAAGCACAAACAGATGCGATAGCCAGCTGCGTTTTGTTGTCGAGATCACCAATTTTGGCCTCTTCCAGAAAGGTAGGCTTAGGCCTAGGCTTAAGCTAAGCCCTATGATTCGGCTTAGGCTTAAAGGTACACTAAAGTCTCGTTGGTTTGGTTACCGGCCGGTAACCGTCCGCGGGATAGCAAACAGGGTTACGGTAGGCGCTCGCCGCGGAGCAAAACCGAACCCGGGCCACTACTCGCCTACGGCAGGCACTTTGGACCACTTGGTCATGGGAGAGACAGGAGAGGGAAGGGGGCGAAGGACTATGAAGGGTCCGGCCAAGCAGCGGCGACGGGAGAAAATTCACGACGGCGACGCGGTTTTTTGAACGAGATTTTAGTGTACCTTTGAGGTTGGGCTTATGATGAGGCTTACCTTATGAGCACTAGGATCGGGCGTAGGGTTAGCTCTGGGTTTAAGCGTAGCCTTAGCCCAGTGCTTACCAGGAGTGCGTTTTTGAGTCATCGGCAAAACAAAACCTTACGAGAGGCTAGGCTATTACCTACTTAGGCTTGGGCTTAGGCTTAGGCTTAGGCTTCGGGGATAGGCCTAAGCTTAGGCTTAGGCTTAGGCTTCGGGGATAGGCCTAAGCTTAGGCTTAGGCTTAGGCTTCGGGGATAGGGCTAAGCTTAGGCTTAGGCTTAGGCTTCGGGGATAGGGCTAAGCTTAGGCTTAGGCTTAGGCTTCGGGGATAGGCCTAAGCTTAGGCTTAGGCTTAGGCTTAGGCTTCGGGGTTAGGCCTAAGCTTAGGCTTAGGCTTAGGCTTAGGCTTCGGGGATAGGCCTAAGCTTAGGCTTAGGCTTAGGCTTAGGCTTCGGGGATAGGCCTAAGCTTAGGCTTAGGCTTAGGCTTCGGGGATAGGCCTAAGCTTAGGCTTAGGCTTAGGCTTAGGCTTCGGGGATAGGCCTAAGCTTAGGCTTAGGCTTAGGCTTAGGCTTCGGGGATAGGCCTAGGCTTAGGCCTAGGCTTAGGCTTAGGCTTCGGGGGTTAGGCCTACGCTTAGGCTTAGGCTTAGGCTTCGGGGATAGGCCTAAGCTTAGGCTTAGGCTTAGGCTTAGGCTTCGGGGATAGGCCTAAGCTTAGGCTTAGGCTTAGGCTTCGGGGATAGGCCTAAGCTTAGGCTTAGGCTTAGGCTTAGGCTTCGGGGATAGGCCTAAGCTTAGGCTTAGTTAGGCTTAGGCTTCGGGGATAGGCCTAGGCTTAGGCCTAGGCTTAGGCTTAGGCTTCGGGGTTAGGCCTACGCTTAGGCTTGGGCTTAGGCTTCGGGGATAGGCCTAAGCTTAGGCTTAGGCTTAGGCTTAGGCTTCGGGGATAGGCCTAAGCTTAGGCTTAGGCTTAGGCTTAGGCTTCGGGGATAGGCCTAAGCTTAGGCTTAGTTAGGCTTAGGCTTCGGGGATAGGCCTAGGCTTAGGCCTAGGCTTAGGCTTAGGCTTCGGGGGTTAGGCCTACGCTTAGGCTTGGGCTTAGGCTTCGGGGATAGGCCTAAGCTTAGGCTTAGGCTTAGGCTTAGGCTTCGGGGTTAGGCCTAAGCTTAGGCTTAGGCTTAGGCTTCGGGGATAGGCCTAAGCTTAGGCTTAGGCTTAGGCTTAGGCTTCGGGGATAGGCCTAAGCTTAGGCTTAGGCTTAGGCTTCGGGGATAGGCCTAAGCTTAGGCTTAGGCTTAGGCTTCGGCTTCGGGGATAGGCCTAAGCTTAGGCTTAGGCTTAGGCTTAGGCTTAGGCTTCGGGGATAGGCCTAGGCTTAGGCCTAGGCTTAGGCTTAGGCTTCGGGGTTAGGCCTACGCTTAGGCTTGGGCTTAGGCTTCGGGGATAGGCCTAAGCTTAGGCTTAGGCTTAGGCTTAGGCTTCGGGGATAGGCCTAAGCTTAGGCTTAGGCTTAGGCTTAGGCTTCGGGGATAGGCCTAAGCTTAGGCTTAGTTAGGCTTAGGCTTCGGGGATAGGCCTAGGCTTAGGCCTAGGCTTAGGCTTAGGCTTCGGGGGTTAGGCCTACGCTTAGGCTTGGGCTTAGGCTTCGGGGATAGGCCTAAGCTTAGGCTTGGCTTAGGCCTACGCCGAAGCTCTACCAGGACACGGACAAGCGTTCCAAGCATCGACAAAGCTCGAAAGAAGCATTCCAACGACAACAAAAACATGACAAAGCCATGACGACAAGCCAAGACGAAGACGTGTAACTCTGTAGACTCCAGTGTGCGTGTAATATTTATTTGTGCTGTTTTGTGTGTTTATTGTGCAAGCAAACGTTAAAACGAATGCTTCATTGCAATAACCCTTTATTTGCCTCGTAAGAAAGCTAAAATGGGCGAAAAAGGAAAACGAGGGCTGAAGGGGCCATTCGCTGGGTTGCGGGTGAGAGGAGGGGGTGAAGGAGTGCTGCTGCTTGCTGTCGTCGCCGTGTAGATGGTGCCAGGATGTTTAGTTGGGGCCCATGTAGCACGAGACGTCAGTGCGCGGCTTGGTGACGCCTGGGGTCGACGATCCGCCCGAGCTGCCCGAGCTTCCACCGCCGCTGCCGTAGCTGCCGCCGCCGAAGGCGTAGTCCTCACTGAAAAGTGAAGAGTTAAATAACGTCTTTCAAGACAAGGAGCAGAAGCAGGGCAAGTAGATGATCATCAACAGCATACCGAGCATAGCTGCCGCCGCCACCGCCACCTCCGCCGCCGCCGCTGTAGCCGCCAGGGGTCATGTAGGCCGATTTGTCGCCCATCTCGTGTTGATGTTGAGGTGTGGAGTTGTGTGAGAGATGCCCTCCTCTCAACCCTCTTTATTTTATACTTGGAAATGCATGCAATTCGCCGGAAGTTCCGGCGGTTTTTGCCCGCAAGGCTAATCATCTATGCAAATTTTGGGAGATGCCAATTATTACTTCGAAATGTATTGCGCAATAGATTTTTCGCGCTTTTTCGCGTAATTCGAAAGTACAACCTTAAAGGAAGGTTTTTAGACGTCGAAAAAGGGTACTAATGCAGTTAGGGGGGCTTCACATATTCGGTAGCGCTATCTCATCGCTTTTTGAACGTAAATTTTATCTGGCCAAACATCCAATCCTTTCTATGCTCCCGAACCAAAACTTCCTAATTATTTCTACTACCAATTTAAGGCCCAGGCTTCATCGTGCTTCATTATTTTTATTTCTCTTTTTTTCCTTGGGAAACCCCCGGTTCATCTAGACCTCGAAGATCATCCCCCTCATCCGGCAGTAGACGCCCTCATTCCACAAGAGAGGAAAAGCCACGAAAAGCTACTCCATCCTGCCAGGGGTTGTTTTGAGTCTCGGAGCGCCTTTCTGAGGCGCCAAATGAGACGTCGTGCATGGGTAGAGTAAGGAGTGGGATGGCGCTCTCTCTCTCTCTCTCTCTCTCTCTCTGTCTCTCTTTGTTTCTCTCTCTGTCCTTTGTCTCTTTCTCTCTATGTGCATAGATGATGATGCTCCTCTAGGTGGCCGCCCAATTAGGCTGGAAGTCACGGCGTATTCACGTTTTTACACGAGTCTCCGCACCCAGACTCATCAATTTTGTTCGTGGAATGAAGCAGGTAGTCAGCTGATACACACGGTTATTACGAGTTTAATAGGGCGTGTTCTTCTTATCTCTCTCCCTGTTTTTCCCTCTTCTCTCTCTCTATCTCTCCCTCTGGCTCTTATGGGTTTGGGCAGTAATTAGGTGCATCAATTCGAATTCAAACCTAGCTCAATTCCTTCAAAAAATTTCAGCTAGTACGTTACTCGGTAAAGATTTTCATGCTTCTCTCTCTCTCTCTCTCTCTAACTCTCTCTCACTCCCTCTCTTTCGTTCTGGCTCTCGCTGTCTCGTTCTCTCTCGCACTCTTGCGAGCTCTCGCTCTTGCTCTCCGCTTAAATATCACTCACTGGCAGGTTATCTGGCTATCTCTTGCTCTCTGTAGCTCTCCTGTCTCTTACTCTCCTTCTCTTGCTCTCATTTCCTCATTTCTCAACTAACTGCATAAACCAACCTCCAGCAACATAGCTAACCACATGGTTGTCGATGCGCTCGACCGAGCTGTGATGTGCCCTCGGGGCATTCAGAATCAAGGCCATTCATGGCTTCTCCTCTTCTCCTCTTCCCTTCAGACTACACAAAAAATGGGGAAGCCATTTTCCGGCTTTTCCGGCTTTTCCGGAACGTCTGTCTAAACTATTGGCCGTAATGCGTGGGGTAAGGGTACATGTATCGGACTTTAGACTTTTTGGTGTTTCCTATATTGCAGTTTACAGCAGTCTCTTTCTCTCTGGCTTTCTCCCTATCTCTCGCTCTCGCTCGCGCTCTAATTCTCTCTCTCCTGCTCTCTATCCCTCCCCTTCTCTCTATCTCATTCTCATCATTTCGCCTCCGACCTCTCACGACCTTAACGATACTTTTCTCTCCCGTTTCCCGTCTTTTTGAGAAATTCCGCTGCATACGGTAATTTTAGCACATTTTAACCGGAATTGAAGCTTATAAAATAACCAAAAAACCAAAAGGTTTTTTTGAAGCAAATTTCGTCCTTTTTGAACCAGCCCGTCCTCACGTAATGTGTAATGTAGTGTAGTCTCGAAGAGTTCCTGAATTCCCCCATTTCGTTGCCACTCACCAATTTCCTCCCCAAAGAAAAGTTCAAAGAAATTGACCCCCCTGAAGACGTCTAGTCCCCCCTCCACCTCAGCGCCGAGCCCTTAATTTGGGTAATTTTGGGAGGGAGGAATCCGTCCTGCAAAAGATGGGCAGAGGGAGCGAGAGAGAGACAGAGAGAGAGAGAGAAGAGAGAGAGATAGAGAGAGAGTCTTGCGTATTCGTTTGTCCCTGCCTTCCCTCCCATCAGCGTCCGTTTTTTTGTAAAAAGGTTCCCGATACCCAACTTTTCATCATAAACTAGGTAATACAGTATTCCTGAGAACTTCCTGAATTCCTGAATTTGTAATTCCGCATCTTTCTTTAAAAAAGTATGGATCTTAGTACCCAGCCGACCAAAATTCCAGGCAGACTAGCAGACATCTTTGCGGAAGTATTTTTGCGTTTTAAAAAGATTCCAAAGAAGGCAAAATATTATTTTTTTTTGACGGTTTTGCGGGGGGCCTTGCCATTTTCATTTATACCAGGGTTGAAAAGCCGCTTCGCGACTTTTCAACCCTGGGGCCGTCTTTTCCGATGAAAGTTCTCAATTCGCATCATTCTCGCAAACCGCAATGCCAAAAAAATGAAAAATACGCCTTCGGCCTTTTTATATAGGCTTTCCTCACTTCGGGAGCTTGCTAACTGGTTCCGAACAAAGAGGATGACCGAAACTCTAAAAAAAACCTAATTTTAATATCGAAAATAGCACTTTTCCGCGAATCGGCATGTGTGTAGTCGTGTTGATAACATTACGCATCTAATGACGTATCAAACATACTCTAAAACCCTTTCTCTACCTAGATACTACTGCAACATACTGACGGAAGTTGCATGCAAAGTTACACACACACATACACTATTTTTATATATAGTAGGATTTCAGCCTTCTCAGCCCCTTTAAAACTGGCAGGCTAGCCGAAATGTTTAGGGAAACCAAGGTTTTGGAAATGTGGTTGTTTTTAAATGCGCGTGGAAGGCAGGTGATCCCAAAATACACGATGGAGCCGGCAAGCTAGCAGGGATCTTTGTGAAAATCGGGAAAATTTGAGAACCTTTCAGTCAACACCTAAAAATTCTCAGGCACCAAAACCCGAAAGATGACCGGCCCTCTCTCTCTCTCTCTCTCTCTCTCTCTCTGTCTCTCTCTCTTTTCCAAATTTGGAAACTTTTCCCCTCCCCCCTCCGGGGATATCCCCCAAATTTCCGGACGCGTTTTCCGGTGCTCACCTCAGAATCGAGGGGATTAATCAGTCTCGATGCGTGTCCGGCGGAAATTCGAGCCCCACCCCTCCTCCCTTCTTTACCATTTATCACCTCGCCGACGCCATCTTTTGCCAGCGAAATTCTCGAATTTAGAGCGAGCTGATGCCGCTGAAATTAGCTGCAGCCACTCTATCGGGTCCATTTATCACCCAGGCTTCTTCATTTCGTGCATTGGTGGGCTTCGTAGTTCCCTCATTTCACGATTCTAGCCAGTTCTTCATCGCGTAATTAGGTGCATGGGGTACGGTAGGTAGTCATTTGCTAGCAGGAACACGTCCATTTTTCCCATTTTTCCAAATTTTTAAGGATACTGTAGCCAGGCAGTTTCTTTTTAGAAGACCGTTTCTTACCTCATTTTTGCTCTCTCATTCTGTCCCGCGAGTATTCTCTCTAGCTCTCACTCTCTCTCTTTCTCTCTCACTCTCTCTCTCTCTCTCTCTATCCTTCGCTCTCTCTCGGTTACTTGCTCTCTCTCTCTATCACCTTTATCTCGCTTTTTCATAGCATCTGATTACTGAAAAGGCTAGCAGAGATTCCTGGGGAATTTGGCGAACTAGCAAGGTTTTTTAGAAAATTAGCATTATTTAAAAAATCAGCCAGCGCTTGATAGCAGAGATTTATGGATAACTTCTTCATCTGATTCATCTCGGCCCTGGCAGGCTAGCCGAGATTTTTGCAGAGTCAAAATAGACGAGGCTAGATAGCAAAGGTCTTTTGGGAAATTGCTAGTAGCCTCAGAGCACGGACAAGGCAAGCTAGCAGTGATTCTTTTGCCAGCTAGCAAAGCTTTAATTTAACGATAGCGGAATGGAATAAGTTCTTTGGGAACTGGAATCGACAAGGCCAGCTAGCAAAGGTTCTTAAGGAGAATCGATGAAACCGAGCCTTGCCTGCCCCTTTAAGGTATCTAACCGTTTCCCAGCTTTTTGCTCACCATTGAGTTTGCAAAAACGGGTGCTCAGAAGAGTGCGATAATATAGGTGGCAGTTGTGCGGGTGTGGGGGGGATTGGTGTGGACATTTGAGTGGCCATAAATATGCGAGTAGAGGGTGTTGTTATGGCTTCAGAATATCTTGCCAGAGAGAGAGAGAGAGAGAGAGAGAGAGAGAGAGAGAGAGAGAGAGAGAGCGAGAGAGAGAGATAGAGAGAGAGACGCTCCTTACCCGAAAAAATAAGAGTAGAATCGGATTGCTGTGTTGTGCGTGGGGAGGTGCTGCTTGCGCGATTTAGGGGGGAGGCCGAACCTTTTTTGGCTCCTCTCCCAGTGGTAGATCATCCCCCGCTGATTCCTCCAGGAACGGATTTGGGTGTCATAACAAGGAAAAAGTTACGCTCTGGTTTTGGGAATTACTAGCGTAGATTTTTGATTTTTAGGGTGTTTTTAAAGGGACTGGTAAGTCAGCATCTTGAGATTCGTGGCAAATTGCCAACCTGGCAGTAATTAAAATATTCATATACGTTAAAAACTTTTTGTCTCCCAAAGAATCCCTGCTAGCCGGCCTTGAAGCTTGCCAAGGCAATAATTCCTAAATTGTCGCTGCTAGTCTGCCTCCAAAATACCCCTGACTGAAGGCTTGTTATGTTCTTTGGCGTTACTTGTTTTTGTCGTCTGACCAATCCGTTGGCCAAAAGCGCCGTCAAGCGACTAAAATGGCTGGTCCGTGATGAATCTATAAATCTCTCCTCTCTCTCTTTCTCTCTCTCTCTCTCTCTCTCTCTCTCTCTCTCTCTCTCTCTCTCTTTCACTCGCTTTCTCACTCGCTCACACTCGCTCCTTAGGTATCTCTCGTTCTTCCTCACTTGCCATCTGTCGCTCACTCTCGCTTCCTCACATACTCTCTCTCTCTCTTTCTCTCTCTTTTTTTCTCTCTCTTTTTCTATATCTCTCTCTCTCTGTCTCTCCCTCTCCCCCCTCTCTCTTTCCCTCTCTCTCCCTCTCTCTCGATCTCTCTCTCTCTCCAGCTACAATCTTTACTATTCGTTCCGGGTCGGTTCTCGATTTCCCTCTATAAACTTTTGTTTACGGTATCCCAGCCAGGCCTCCAAAAAATGTAGACAAATCGGCTTGGTGGCGCTTTTAAAGGGCACGGCACTTCGAGAAAACGATGCGGAAATGCGCGTTAGTTGTTTTTTGGAGTTCCGCCTCTAGCTGGCGCGAGCTCGAATTAGCATTTCTAAGTGTTTTTAAAGGGACTGCGAAGACAGAAAACTTAAGAAAAGCCTTAACTTGGGTTTTTCCCAAAAAGATCTCTGCTAGCTTTCCTACAAATCCTGATTTTTCTACCCCTATTTCCTCAATATTCTCTGCTAGTTTGCCCTGATTTACAGCTCAAAATGTCCTATCCTTTTCCTCAATGATCTCTGCCAGGTTAGCCCCAAATTCCACTCACTAGGCTCCTCTCTACCCACCCCATTTCCGCCCAGCTCCACTCGAACGTTTGTGGAGGGCGCGTACGTGGTGTTCCGCAAAGACAGACATACAGCTCCTTGGCAGAGCAATTTCCCTCTGGAGGGCATCCAAGGGGGCGCCGTTTAAAATTCAAATCCTCTTCCCTATTGTTCTCTGCAAAAAGCTGCGGTGTAGGCAAACGAAAAATAGGAAAATACTCTTTACACCACGCAAATATCCCGAAATTTCACCTGCACCAAATTCCGATAATTTTTTTGGAATTGCAGACCAAAATATCCCTTTTATTTCTGAACCAGCGAATATTTCTAAACTTCGTAATTCCATTTCAAAGCTAAAGTTTTTTGCTAAGCTTTTCCGTGAGTATTTTGGCTCTTCAAATTATCCACCTGCGTCACATCCAGCCAGGTAGAAAGCTTTTACTCCTACGCGTCGCTAGGCAGCTGCCTGCGCCAATTTTTACCCATCCTATTTTTCCGTAGATTTTCCTCAGCGTCAACTTGAGATTTTCTAGAGTCTCACTCACTTTATACATCTCTCTCTCGCGCGCTCTCTCTCTCCCTCTCTCTCTTACTCTCTCTCTCTCTGTATCTCTCGCCATCTATCGTGCTACTGTCAGGGTATCTTTAAAGGGCTGCCGACGGCGTGTGTCGATCCCCCTCATCAACAAATTGGCAAGTAGCCAACAGGGGAGAGAGCGCGCCCAGGGGAGGGGCGCAGAGACATTTTCTTTTCCGCGCGTAACCGATTGACTATGCCGTCGGCATCCCTTTAAAGTGCGCCGAAAATAACATCGATTTCGGGCAAGTCAGCAGAGACCCGTTGGGAATTTGGTTTTCAAGGATTAGATTTTTGACGGGATGGGAGTGTGAAAGAGCGAGAAGCAGTGCGAGAGAGACCGCCAGAGAGATGTTTTTTTTTTAATTTTTCATATTCTTCCTTTTTCGATCTCTCTGCGTGCATAACAATAACACCCTCCTAAACGTCTTCATTTTGTTTCCATTGTTCGTCCCCTGCGTACTATTCCCAGAAAGTCATAGCCCTCCTCCTCGTCCAATGTTAGTGCTTGGGCCCTAATCCGTATCCTCTTCTTGTTTCTCTCTCTCTGCCCTCATTTCTCTCTCTTTTCCATTGATGAAAGGCCGTCCATAAAAGACCCATCCCCGGGGCCATCGGTCCCCCCTGCCATTTTTGGGTGGCCCACCACCACTACCCCAACTTTTCAGCAAGTACTCGCGTATTTTTAAATGGGGGCGGGCCAGCTGAAAAATTGTAGTTTTATTGTTATTCCAAAACGAATCTAAGCCTTTTTGGGCTTTTTTTAATCTCACGCTTGAAACGTTCAGAGGACGAACGCGTAACGGACGCGTCGCGGCTTGCTTTTTTCCAAATGCGATTTTTTTTTGTTCGTTGCATTCAGCCACATTTTTTTGCTTTCTCTCTCTCATTCTCTTTATCTCTCTCTCACGCTCTCACGCTCTCTCTCTCTCTCTCTCTCTCTCTCTCTCTGGTTCTCTGGCTCGCTATCTGTGCCTCTCGCAGTTCTGTTTAGGCTCAGAATTTTTTTCTAGTAGAGGGAGAGTAAGCAAGCCATAGAGAGAGGTAGAGAGAGAGAAAGCGAGAGAGAGAGACAGACAGAGAGAGTGAGAGAGCAAGAGGAAGCAAAATAGAGAGCGAGTGAAAAAACGAGCAATAAATAAAAAAGAAACCGTCTCAACCTCCCCCCACTTTTACCACCAATTTCCTCCTACCCTTTCCCACCCGGAAATTCCCATCCGCTACGTCATTAGTCAACATTATTTTTGTCCGTCTCTTTTTGAGATCTACGTGGTATCCACCCCCCTTTTTTGGGAGCTCGGGCCCCCTTGATTTTCGCTCGTTTCCCACCCACCCAGGGGGGTTTAAAGAAGGGAGGAGGGAGCTGAATTTATAATCTATGGGGGCCACCAGCTTTTTCCTAAAATGCGACCCATCTTCCCTCTCGTGGGGCTGGGCCGGGAATATCGTGGGAATGGCCCTGAAAAATAGATATCTCCGCATAAAGGGTGTTTGCGTTCGGATTTAGGGTGGGGAGGATGAGATCTTTAAAGGAGCTGGGAAGGCAGGGAGAGAGAGAGAGTGAGAGTGAGAGCGAGAGACGGGCCTACCGTACCTAAGTGTTGCCTACCAACAACCACTCCCAAAAATGAAGCACAGCTAACCATTGTCCTCATTTTTCAGCTCGCGCACGCTCTAAATATATTCCATTACCTCCCTATAAACACCTAAAAATCACAGCATTCATTGCATATTCCCTTTTGCGTCTTTTTGACCTAATTAATTCCCTTCACTGCGGGACCTCAGGCGTTTCCTTGACGCACCAATTTCCGCCTCCACATCTCCTTTCTCACCTTCCAAAAGATGCTCACCCCAGATTCGGGAGCATGAGGTTTACTCTCCGGGCATTTGCTCCCCCGGAGTTGGGTCCAATGAAATTGGCCCCCGAGTTCTGGCGCCCTATATTTTGCTCCTTTTCGATCGGTATTTCTCTCTCTCTCTCTCTCTCTCTCTCTCTCTCTCTCTCTCTCTCGCGCTCTCTTTCTCTTCGAATATCCCTCCCATTTCCTCATTAAATTTTTCATATTTCATTTCAATTTTGCTCCGCATCCCCGTTCGCTCGCAACATTTGCTAGAAGATATTGGGTTTTGCCAGAATCATTGGGATCTAAACGTAAATATGCAGAATAAATCTGCAAAATTCGGAAACTGTACTCTGAACATTTTCCACCTCATGACGGCCTTCCATTTTTGGAGAATTTTAATGGATTTGTAAAATTCCCTAGAGATACGTTTCCTGTAAAAAATGCCGATCTTCATGGTTTTTGATCATCTACAGCTTCACTTAATTAGGCGCTTCTTGGATTTACGACATTTTGCGGTCGTTGAGACCAATTCTGGTGATTACGGTAACTGTGGCTAATCAAAAAAACCTCTCTCACATGCTCTGTCTCAGACTCTCTGGATCTCATGCTTTCTCTCTCTCCCTCCCTGCCTCTCTCTTTCTCTCTCTCTCTCCCTCGATTTCATAGTAAATTGCGCCTCCAAAAACCAAACCCGCTTTCAACTCCCCGCCTCAAAGCCCCTATTACAGTACCCCGACCCCCCCCCTCCCTAAATGAATTAATCCTTCAAAAATCGGCTTGCCGAACATCTAAAGGGATGCGCATCGGTGGTGAATTTGATGAATTTGAAGGACTGGGGCCTATTCGCAGCCTCCCCTCCCCCCGAAATTTGGCTGGATGGTCGAGCAAATTGTTTTTCGCTGCGAGGCCCTCTCATTCTCTACTAGTTTTGGGGCAGGGGAAGAGCAGCAGATCTGGCCCCAACCACAGATTCATCACTTGGAGGGCTAGGAGGGGAATGAGGGGGAATACTTCCCCTTCATTCCCCATCTACCAACTACACACTCACACCAGCGTCGGGTACGTCGTGCTCCTCGGGATGTGCTCGTGCTCCTTTGAAAGCGTGCATGCTCGGTAGCTAGTCGTGCTCCTATGGAATAGAACGGAGAATAGTTTCCCAGGAATTCTAAGTTTTTATCTGATTTTGATCTTAAGGGACTAGCCCTAGAATAAGAGTGGAGGTCAAATTTTTGGCGACGTTATGCTCTTTAGGACGTAGATGGTCATGCTTCTTGCGCACTTTCACGGTTTAGGCCCGTGAATGGAGGCTGAGGAATCTCTAGACTTTTTGTAGAAGCTAGAAGTCGGTGAAACCGAGGTGCCTTTTCCGACTTCGGGTACGGTACATCTTGCTTCGGGCTTAGGCTTAGGCGTACGTTTAAGCTTCGGCTTAGGCTTAGCCTTAGGCTTAAGCTTACGTCTAACCTTATGCTTAGCTTAGCTTGCGCATGACTTTGAACTTTTAGGTTTACGATTTTGGTGATAAGTTCCGCAGTCTCTCTCGTTCTCTCTCTCTCTCTCTCTCTCTCTCTCTCGCGCTATATCTCTCGCTCTCTCTCGCTCCATCTCTCGCTCTCTCTCCCGCTCTATCTCTCGCTCCCTCCGCGCGCTCTCTCTGTCGCGATCACTCCCCCGCTTTCCAATTAATTTGTTGAGCGCTAATCTCTGGTTTTCCGGTTTTCTGATCCTTGGATCAAACCTGTCAAGCCCACAAACATCTTTAAGCTCAGCTTCTCCCTACCCTAAACTGTCAAGAGGAAAACATATACTGATTTAGAACTGTCACCAATGTTCCGTACTTTCCGATCGACAGGTGATCTCTACACCGGTCTTTCTCTCTCTCTCTCTCGCTCTCTCACTCGCTCCGTCTCTCTCTCTCTCTCCCTCGAAGTGATCTACCCGATTCGAGAGATCATCGTCATCATTAAATGAGGGTCCTCCAAAGTATCCTCCCCTCCATTCCATCCAACCCATCGAGGATCACGGGCAAATAGAGCCGCAGAAACCCCGAAAAAAGGGTGCTGTGTGTGGTGGTGGTTGAAGGGGGAGGGGGGCAAAAGCTTCATCTTCCGCTCCCGCATCCCCACACCCCCAGGGCCACCACAGCCTCAGAAATAAGCTGCTGGGAATTCCTCTTCTGGAGACCATGGATTTGGCTGCCCGACGGCCAATCGAAAGCTGTTTGGCCTTTTTTTGGGCGACGTCAGTTTTGAGGATTTGAGGGTGCCGTTCCGCAAACGGTTTTGGCTAGCTTGCCCTAGATTTTCTGTGTTTTTTGACTTACTCGAATTGCTCAAATAAACTCTGCTACTTGCCTCATTTTTTCGCATAGCCAATGATCTCTGCTAGATTGCCCTAAATTTGTTTCGGGCTTTTGTGCCGCTTAAAGATTTCCTGCTTGGCAAATGGTCTCTGCTAGCTTGCCTGATTTTATAAGCTTTTAATGGTCTCTGCTGGATTGCCCCAAAACACTTTTCAGTCCCTTTCAAAGCCTTTAGTGAGCTATACTACATTTCCTAAAGAATCTTTGCTAGCCCTATTCTGCAAGGATCTCTGCTAGTTAACCAGCTACGAGCAACTTCTTTGACTTCCTTGCCAGCCCCTTTAAAGCCTTCCAAAATACACCTCTGTACTCTGGACAGACGATGCGATGAGGTCATCTGCGGGGGATAGACCTTTCAGCTCCTAGTTTGGCTTATTATCCCTTCTTATTCCTCATTAACGGATCCAAAACAGCTTACTTGTCTTATTTGGCCAATAAGCTGACCATGAGACCAAAAAATTTAGGTATGGATCTCTGTTTTTGTCAAATTAAATAATTCGGTTGTGGATTTTTTTATTATCGCGTGAGAAAGAAAATTAGAGAGTTAGCGAGAGAGAAGAGAGAGAGAGACAGAAAGAGAGAGGAGACCGAGCTAGAAGTCCCAATTCCTAAATTGTCGCTGCTAGCTCGCCAAGTAACCTAAATCGTGTAGACTTCTTAAGGCTTATGCCTTACGGACTTCCGCGTCTTTACGATTAAACAAGCTTTCTCAGCGCCTTTAAAGCTATTTTAATTCCTCAAGGATCGCTGCTAGTTTCCTAGCACCGGTTTTGCTGTCTCAGCCCCTTTAAAACACTAGAATTCGTCAAAGCTCTCTGCTAGCTTCTTACCAGCCTTCTTTCTCCTTTCCGGCGCCTTTAACCTAAAGACAAATGTTGATTCCTGAAAGGTCTCTGCTAGGTGCTATTGATTTCCCCCACCCAATCCCTTTAAAATGATTCGATCCAATTGTGGTTTTTCCGGGCGTTTTGTGCGTAGATCTATTCCGGTCTCATCCCCCTCCCCCTCCTTCCCCCCCCCGTGAGCAATCGTTTTTCTCGGTCGGTCGAACTTACGCAAATTGCCCCACCGGCCCTAGAAGAAGCCGGAGGCCGATTGCCCCGATGGTTGTAGATGGCCTGTTTGTGGGTGTGTGTGTGTGTTTCTGTTTGTCTGCCTCCTAGATTGGCCATTTCGTCTCGCTCGCTCACCCCAATTTTTCGTGCTCCTCTAATTTGTCACGCCACGCGGGGTCCGGGAGCCGCCTTTTTTATGTTGCCACTTTGCATGGCAGAGGCCAAGGGGAAAACAATTCGCTGGCAACAATTGGCGCCTGGCAATGCTTCTGGTGGTTCTAATAATGGAAGGCGGAAGCGGATTTTTTTGGAATTAGGTGCTTTTAATTAAGCATGCTTTCTCTCATTCTCTCTCACTCTGTATCTGTCTTTCTCTATTTCTAGCTCTGGGACTATCTTTCTCTCGCTCATGCTCTCTGTCACTAGCTCATGCTCTCTCCTTCCCTTGCTCGCTCTCTCATGCTCTGTCAAAGGCTCAGGGTCCCTCCCTCTGTCTATATCTCCCGTTCTCTCGCTCTCTCTCTTTTTCTCTCTCTTTTTCTCGATGGCCGTCGCTCTCTCTCTCTCGCTCATGCTCTCTTAGTAGCCCATGCTCTATCTCTAACGCTCTCGCCCTTTCGCTCATGCTCTCTCACCAGCGATGCTCTCTATCACCTGTTTTCTCTGTCTTCCAGGTAGCTTTAAGACATTTTTCCATGTCCTCCAATTTTTCCCGATTCACGATCTTCTCAATCCTGCCATTTCAGCCACATTTCCCGATGTCTTCAGTCCACCTCCGCGGCTTCAACAACACCTACAAAACACCAAAGTCGCGCTCCGGGATTTTCGGGGGGTCCCGCCACGAATGCCTGGGTTTGCGATGCGAGGCACAAAAAGAGAAGAGGTTGAGGGATGGGAGATGAAAGGGCGGATCCGATTCAATTTGGAATAGGGGGAGAGAGAGAGAGAGAGAGAGAGAGAGAGAGAGAGAGAGAGAGAGAGAAATGGCAGGAGGATCGGACGCTCTTTAGAATTGTGAGAAGGAGAAGGGGATACCCGTTCTCCACCTCCAGTCAGCAGCCACTGTGTTTTTTTTGAGGACATCTTCTAGGGGACGTCTTCTTCCCCAACTCCTTTTCAGGCGGGTTAACTTAGAGTTTCAAGGGCCTGAGAACTTTGGCGAGGTGGGGTGGAAGTAACTCTTCCTTTTTGACTCTTTTAAGCCTGAGCCGATTTTCAGAGATTATGCTTGGATTCCGGAGATTTCCTTAAGAAACTCTGCTAGTTGTTTACACAATTTTTGGCACTCATTTTGTCGCATGCTTCTCGCTTTCGCTCTCCTGCGCGCTGTCCGTCTCTCTCTCTCTCTCTCTCTCTCTCTCTCTCTCTCTCTCTCTCTCTCTCTCTCTCTCTCTCTCTCTCTCGCTTGCTCTCTCTCACTCTTGATCACTGGGAAAATTCTATTTTGATCAATTCCCGAGAATTCTATAGCCTACCTCTCGTCGTCTCGGGCTAATGTTCAAGTATTAGGCCTCGAATTCCACGTATTTCTCTCTCTCTCTCTCTCTCTCTCTCTCTCTCTCTCTCTCTCTCTCTCATTATCCCCTGGCACATCTATTTTCCAAGGGCCCTTCACCAACCCTCTCCGTCCGTTGTTGCATAAATTATGGCGTAAGTGACGCTTTTTGCCTCCTCTTTTTTTGGGTGAGGGGTCCTTTTGCTGTGCTTTGCAACTTGCAACGTTTGCAGAAACTTCAGGTATGAGCATACATCTTGCTGTTAGGTATTCTGGGCTGTGCCTCGAGTAGTAGGCTCCATAACTTGACAAAGCAGCGTGCACTTTGCCGTTATTTTTAGCTTGAGAGTGCGGTTGCAAGAACGGTGAGATTAGGCAGGCTAACAAACGTCTTTGAGGATGTGGTAGCATCAATAGGTTTTCCCAAAAAATCTTTGCTAGTCTGCCTCGCTCAAATGCGGGACGTAAGCCGAATGTGCGACGCGCCGCATGTTTTCTCTTGGCTTAGTGCTTTTATTGTTTGTACGTGGCGGCAAGCTAAGCTGCGAAACGTGTCCGTACCTAAGTAGTACGCGACGCAACGTCACGACGCCACGCAAACGCAATAAAACGCGAAAACGTAACGCACGCAAAGAAGACGCCGTGCGAAGTAGCTCCAAGTTCGATGGGCCGTGCGACTCGAGGGTTATTTGCCTTACATGTGCCTGTAAAACACAAGCTCCACGGAATTGGAGATTTTTTACTTAAAAAGTTCGTCGCCGAGCCGTTCCGTACGGCGTCGCCGCCGTACGCAGAGCACGTATACATTTTCTCGGACAGGTTCATCTGTCTGTCTCCAGGTGTATCTCTCTGTCTGTATGTCCATCAGTTTTTCTATCCATTTGTTTGTCACTCTGTCGGTTGGTCTGTCAATTCCTCTGTTTTGTCACCTTTCTGTCCGTTCACCATAGGGTCTCGACACGTCGGCAGCCGCCCCCTTCCCCCCGGGCAACATGCATCCCAATGAGGGCAATTTTCTCACGGGCTTTTCCCTCCTCCTCCTCCACCCCCTAGCAGACCGACCGGGGATTTGTCGACGGGGTGCAGAAGCTGTTCACACCACATCTCTCTCTCCCTTTGTCTCTCCCTCTCTCTCTCTCTCTCTCTCTCTCTCTGCCTTCATGATCCCTTTAAAAGACATCTAATAGCCGTCCATTCCGATGTCCGAGCTGAATCTAACATTAGCTAGTGGCGTTGCTGATTCAATAATTCAGGGATTCACGGCCGTCTTTAGTAGCCGAGCGGATTTTCTAGAATTTTCTAAAGGGCATTTGCTAGCTCGGGCTCGTCAGGCTCAATAACAACATTTGGCTCCTCAAAAGTTCTGCTAGCCTGCCGGGTTTCTAGGGCTACAGTATGCCCTTTGGCTCGCTGCCAAGCAGGCTTCCGCTTCTTGCTTTTCCTGAGATGCTGGGCTACATGCCAGCTAGGAAATGCAAGGGTTTCGCTGCGGAATTTGGGCACGGCGTGACTTGATTCAGTGGTTTTTGAGATTCTCATACATTTAAAGGGGCACTCCACTCTCTCTCTCTCTCTCTCTCTCTCTCTCTCTCTCTCTCTCTCTCTCTCTAGCTCTCACTCCTTCTCTCGGCGTCTTTCTTCTTGTTCTTTACTTCCGGCTCATCTACAAGAAGTTCAACATTTTTTAGCGTCTTAGTCTTGCCTTCTCTGCTCCTTTAAAGCTGTGGTTAGCGGGACCGGAAGCCCATGGCCTTTAAGTTGCATTTTACTAGGCAATTCGTAACTTGAAAACTTCGGACCCAGTGCGTAAATCTATCACCTAGCCCCGCTTCTAGAGATCTTCCGACCAGATTCGCCCATTTTGCCACAAAAAGGCAAAAAATGCAAAAAGCCGTTCACCCGGCGCTCCCGCCTACTCCCCAGGGACCATTGATTGCCATGATCTGCCGGTCGCGGGATTTCTAGGGTCAAATTGGAACATTTGGAGGACTATTCGTGAATTCTATTTGTCTAGACACTATTTTTCGATAGAATATCGTTTTTAAAGGTGATTGAAAGGTCAAACTATAGATCTTTCGATGTTCCAGGACCTTTAAAGGCTGGAGGATACTATAAACGGCAAATGCATAATATGTGACGCTTCTTATTCCGTTCTGCGACTCTAGTCTTCTGAGGGTTTCCTCTTTTTTCACTTCAACTCTTGCGCCTGGTAATTTAAGAGCTAGGCAAAGCGGGGAAGAGAGACACAAAAGAGAGCGAGAGAGAGCAAGAGAGAGGCTAATCGAAAGCGCAAAGGTTTGTTTGCCGATTAACCAATTTTAGCCCTCGAAGTGGAGCGACGTGGATTTCGGGGTTCCGGGAACTGAGAGAGAGGGCGAGAGAGTTAGAGAAAGGCAGAGAGAGACAGGGCTAGAGAGAGCGAGTGAATAAACGCGATAGAAAAAGATTTTATTTATACGTTTTAATTTATACCAGGGTTGAAAAGCCGCTTCGCGACTTTTCAACCCTGGCCCCCGTCTAATCCTAAGAGGTTCTTTATTTTGCATAATTGTGCCTCAATTCCGATGACAAAAAAAAAAGAAAAATGAGCCCTTGGGGCCTTTATATAGGCTACTGCAACTTCCGGCGTATGCTAATTTTCTCCTAGCAAAGTGAGCGGCCGAATTTTTAAGAAAAACTTAATTTTAATGTCGAAAACAACATATTTTACAAAATCTGATGTGTGTGCAGTCATCTACAGCCCATTACGCATCTAATGACGTATCAAACACCTCCTTACACCCCCTCCCTCTTGAGATATCCTCCGGACACGCTGACGGAAGTTGCATGCAAAGTGTCATACACACACACACACACAGACACTATTTTTTTATATATAGTAGGATTTATGACATTTTTCTTTTTCATAAATTCAATTTTCAACAGTTTAATTTTCGTTTTTTTTTATGATTCTTACCGTAGTAGATTGTGCTTTCTTGCGGTCAACTATTTTTGAAAGTAGCTTGGCCTCTAAAAAACGGAAATAGCGAGAGCTTTTCTAATTTTTGGCCGTCTGGGGGCCCAACTCCACTACTCCAGCCCTCTCGCCAAAAATGCTTCCAAATTAGCCAAACTTCTGGGTTGTGGCGGTGCTGCCTTGGCGGGTAACGCAAATTAATGCACGGCCCGAAAAGCTAAAAAACGGGCCACGATGAGCATTCGAATTCCAATTTCGATAGGAACTTGTGAACGTACTATTTTGCATAGAATTTGTGTTCTGGAGCCTGTGTATATCCTGAACTGTTGTAATGCTTTTTGCCTGAGTTAAAGTTTGAATATTGCCTTGTGAGTTCCTTTAAAATGAAAAAATTCCACAAGGCACCTATAGCCTATTTTTCCCCTCATTTTTCTGGCCAAAGTGATTATAATTGGCGGCTATAGCCAAAAACAAGGGGCAGAACGTGGAAATTATTATTCTCCTCTCTCTCCCTCGCTCGCTCTCTCACTATATGTCTCTCTTTCTCGGTTTCTCTCCGTCGCCATATGTCTCTGTCCATTTCATTTTGTTTCTAACTCTCTCGCTCTCACTAGATGTCTCACTCTCGCTCTCACCCTCCCCCTCTCTCTTACCCTCTCTCTCACTCTCTCTCTCACACACTCTCTCTCTCTCTCTCTCTCTCTCTCTCTCTTTCTTCCATTACTAATTCGTGTGAACTCTGTCCCTCCATATGACCCAAAAACCCGTGCGTGGGATTCCTAGCCGGAATACTACAATTTTTTGGGCTTCTCTTTTCCCTAAAACGTGGCCCCCGAAGCCAACCCCGCCTAAATATTATGGCCCTGACAAATATTGTGAGGATCTCTGATTTCCCGGGGTGACATAGTAAATTGCATCCGCTTTTCGGCGAGTCGAGGCTTCAGGTGGGCGGCTTCGATTTCGGAGGTGATTCATTTTTCACCGGAAGCCGAGTATTTTTTAATTTTTACGTTGATGTGGGGGCATTAACTGCCCTTAACTTACTGCAGCGTAACGTAGTAGCATATCGTCGGGCTTCGTAAGGTATTGTAGCGCATCATAGCGCTTGTAACGCTTTCTGGGGTATCATAGCGTACCTTAGCGTCACGTAACGAACCGCAGATACGATAGTTTTGTATTGGAGCGCGAAATACGTCGTAGCGTTGCCTAGCCTACTGTCGCATGAAACAGAGTACGTACTGCTACGTAGTATACCGGAAGGATATCGTAGTCAGAGCGTTTCGAAACGTACTGGAAGATGGCGGTCTAGCGTCGTATAATGGACCGGAGTGTAGGGTAGCGTATCGGAACGTATCGTAACGTTCCACCAGCGTAGCATGAAGTAGCATAACATGGTGTAACGTAATATCAGCTACACTACAGGATAGCGTAATGCAATGTGCAATATCGTAAGGTAGCGTAACGTAGTGCTGCGTAGCGTTAAACAGCGAACCCACCTAGAGCATTTTCTGTTTTAACTGAAATTTTTCGTATTGGTTTCGAAGCTAGCGTACGGGCTCGGAACTGGGTGTACTGTAATTCCAGAACACAGCTCTCCCCTATCATTTTCACCGAAATTCCTAGGAATTAGCTGTATTTTTTGGACGCTACACTCAACTCCTGTCGACGCAAAAACGCTTGGGCGGAAACGTCAACTACTTCATAATTACAGCTTGACCTTGCTTTTCTGGCTAAAATCTCTCTGTCTCTCTCTCGCTCTATGTCACTCTCTCGCCCCAATCACCTCCTCCACCGGCTAATATATAATTTCCAAGTCAATGTGAGAGAGGGGGCATCAACAATTTCCGCCATTTTCCCGCTGGATGGCTACCAAGAATCTTTATGGATTTTGCTTGTTATGTCGGAGCTTTTGTATTAACGGGGGGAGGGAACCGCTTTTTTGCTTAAGGTTCAACTGTTCTAATATAGACGAACCGTTCACGATTAAAAATTTTTATCAAAGAGACAAAATTTATCACCCTCTAGCTCTCTCTATCTCTCTCTCTCTCTCTCTCTCTCTCTGTCTCTCTCGCTCTCTCTTTTTCTCTCTCTTGCTCTTGCCCTTGACCGAAAGACCGGGAAGTGGGCCCGAAACCTCATCTTTTTGGGGTGGCTAGACTGCTCGTGTGCATCGGTCGTTTTTCTGGGGGGTTTTAGGGCCTTAAGGGTTGGGCCTTTCTGGGGTGTTGTGGTGGGTCCTAACGAGGGCTCGACACCCACAACGCATGTCTTAGAAGGAGAAGAGGCGATCGAGATATCAATCCCAATAGCTATAAACATTTTAGACTCTGAAAAAGTTGACATTTCTATCGTTTTCTCTCTAGCTCTCGCTCACTTTCGCTCTCTCTCTTGCTCTCTTTGTCTGTCTCTCTCTCGCTCGCTCGCCTAAATCCCACTTCACTACCACTTTTTTGCGCTTACCTGACCAGAAATCCGCCCCACCTGCAGCCAGCTTGTTAAAATTTACGGCCACGAGCCCCCGATTTATCGCCGCCCACGGACTTTGAAACCATTTATAATGGCTTTAAATATGCAGAAATTTCAGAAATTTTTCAACAAGTTATTCTGAAATTTCAGCTTCACCCAATTTTTTTGCCCCTTGATCTGCATACCTGACAGCTGTATTTGCAGGGAACGTTTTTTGGGCAAAAGAGGAAGAGCGGGAGAGAGATAGAGAGAGAAAGGGAGAGAGGGATCAAATCCTGAGTCATCCCCTGCACTCCTCGAAGTCGTTCGGCAAACAATAGCGTGATCCACGCTCTCGATTTGGCGTTACTTTAGGGTTAGCAAATGTTAGAGGTTTTAGATCACTTGAGATGCAGCTCGAGTTCCTTGCCATCTCTCTCCCTCTCTCTCTTTCTCTCTCTCTTTCTCTCTTTTTCTCTCTATCCCTCCCTACGTCTCTTATAAAAAATCACAGTTGTTTTCTTTTCAAAAGTATTTTAGACCAAAAATTCCGTGAAGTTCCTTGTGCCACCTCGCATCCCCCTTCCTAAATACTAAATGATGTCCTTTGTGCCGTAGAGCCTTCTTCCCGTTCTCCCCCAGCTCCCTGCTTACCGCGTTCCAAATTTGGGTTTTTAGGCGTCCACAACCTAGCTAGATTTTAGTCTTTAGAAGGCAGGCTAGCAAAGATTCTTGGTTTCTTTGCCACGCTGATCTTTGTTTGTATTTTTATTTTTCACATCGTTCTTTCACTCTATGTCCAGTTCCGCTTGCTTTCTCTCTCTCTCTCTCTTTCTCTCTCTCTTTCTCTCTCTCTCTCTCTCTCTCTCTCTCTCTCTCTCTCTCTCTTTCTCCTTCATTCACGAGATCCGACGAAATATATGCGGTATTTTATCGGAAACACCTGTCAGTTTGGGGGACTTCAAAGCCCCAAGCCATGCCTGGAAAAGAAGCTATTTTCAGATTCCTGGAGGCTGAAGTTTTTGCGAAAAATAATTATTTACCTTACCTTCACGATTGATAAATAAATCTATAGGAGAAGACACGTATCTCTCGCTCTATCTCACTCTCTGCCGCTCACCCTCTTTCTCTCTCACTCTCACTCTCTCACTCTCTCGCTCTCTCGCATCCCTCTCTCGCATAATCTAATAAAGATCTACATCCTCATTAATCTACAACATCCTAAACCAAGTAATTTTCATTTTCTGATTACCAACCCTTCCCTGGGCGTCATTAGTCACATTTCGTACTCCTCCTCTCTCTACACACCTGTTTCGTGATGTCATCACCGTGGTGAGGGGGATAGAATTTCTAGCCTAACTGGGTAGACCGGGACATGTGTTTTAGATTGTCGGCTTTTCAGTTGTTTCCCCACCTTCGATATGTATCTATACTTTTTGAGCTTGATCCCAAGCTCGTGCTCATTTTTTTTGGCAGTTTGCCAGTTCCAAGCCTCTTTAAAAGTCATGCTGAGCGGTTTTCCACGACTTTTTACTGTCCTTTTCTTAATTTCCGTGAAAATCTATGTGCTTGAAAAATTTGCGAATCGTTTTATTGTTTTTTTTTTCTTATTTTCCCTTTTTAATAAAATCCAGCATATTAACTTTATTTTTGTAAATTTCAGGATGGCAGATGTGGAGGTGGTGGAGATGGGGAATTGCTCCACCATCCAGCACTACTCTCCCGATGCCATCGATTTGCCAATTATACAGGTGAACCTCTCTCACTCTGATTCTCTCGCTCTCACTGCTCTCGCTCTCTCTCTCCATCTCTAGCTTACCATTCCATTACAGGCTATAATCGCCGTCTTATACTCCATCGTGTGGGTAGCAGCAATTGTCGGAAATTCTCTCGTGTTATACGTTGTCGTCTTCAGGCAGGTAAGAGATACCTTGGAGGGTACCTTAACCCGTGGTATTTTTTTAAGAAAGCGTGCCTTAATTCCAAATATTTTTTAGGTATCCCTCTCCGTCCGATCAGTGTTTCTCGGGTGTCTCGCAGTCTCGGATCTTCTGATGAGGTTGGTGGAGAGAGAGAGAGAGTGAGAGAAAGAGAGAGAGAAAGAGAGCGAGGTAGAGAGAGATAGAGAGAGAGAGAGAGAGAGAAAGAGAGACAGGAATAGAGACAAAGAGAGACGTATATCATCCATCTTTTTCCAGTCTAACAGCCCTGCCGATCACGGCCGTCGTCATCATCACCAGGGTCTGGGTCTTCCCAGCTTGTTATGCAAAATCATTGGCGTACTGCAGGTCAGTAAATCGTTTCATAGCACCAAAAGCCTCAAAATATCTGCTAGCCTGCCCTGCCCGGGGTCTATTCAATCGTTTTTAGGGTGGAAGTATCTTTGTCTCCTCCTTCACCCTAACAGCTATCGCAATCGATCGATGCTTTTTCATCGTCAAGCCGAATCGGGAGGTAAGAATTTCTGGATGATTTTAAAGGCACTAGGAAGCGGGAGAATTGAGCTTCGAGAATTCTGAATTTTTCAGATAATCGGCTTCTCCCGTGCCGTCCCTACCGTATGCGTCATCTGGGTGTGGGGCTATTTGTTGGCCTTCCCAGTCGGGTTATTCTCAAAAACCGTCTCTTTCGACGACCTGTGCGGAGAATTCTGTGAAGAGACATGGCCGGACACTGATCAGAATGGATTTTCATCTATCAGAAGACTATACGGGATCACTGTGCTGTTGTTGCAATTTGGGATCCCAACTGTGATTTCATCGGTAGGTTTTGGAGGGAGATAGAGAGACACCGAACGAGAGCGAGAGAGAGCGATAGAGAGAGGGGGAGAGATGGGAGAGAGAGAGCGAGAGAAAGAAAGAGAGCAAGCCATAGAGCATGGGGAAAGAGCGTGGGAAAGCTAAAGGGCCTGAGAACGCGAGAGAGCACCCAAATGCGTTGGAACACGAGAGCGAGACGTAAGGAGGGTGAGATATACCCTGAGACAGAGATAGAGCAATATCATTCAAGGCGCAATTTTTCTAAATTTATACGTTTTCAGCTGTGTTACTGGATGATCTCCCGAGTGATGTCGTGCCAGCTAGAAAAGAGGAGAGGCCAGAAGCTGTTGCCAGACCGAGAGGGACAACTGGAGAAGAGAAAATCTCGAGCGAATCGGATGATGATATCGATGGTTGGGGGATTGGTGTTGGCCTGGATGCCGCTGAATGCAATGAATCTGCTCAGGGACTTCTTTCAATTTGGTGAGTTGAAAGCGAGAGGAGAGAGAGAGAGAGAGAGAGAGAGAGAGAGAGACAGTGATAAAGAGAGCAGATCCCTAGATCTACTAAAAAACTTGCCCTTCAATTCCCTTATTTTTTAGGTGGTGAGGGCTGGTTCTCGACCGTCTTCGCGTTGTGCCACGTAGTCGCTATGACGTCGGCGGTGTGGAACCCGTTAATTTATTCCTGGTAAGTTCAAAATTAAAAAATTAGGTCGAAATAGGTATCGGTCGATTACAGTACTTTTTTTCAGGTTCAACCCCCAATTCCGAGCGGCCATAAAGGGCATCTGGGATGAGCAGAAAAGGCGTCAGAAGTTTGAGACAACCGAGGTATGTATCTAGCGCTCTCTTTCTCTCCATATCTCGCTCTCTCGCTCTCTCTCGCTCTCTCTCTCTCTCTCTCTCTCTCTCTCTCTTTCTATCCTTTTGTTTCAGAAAACTTGCCATTAAAAGCTGGAAGTTTTGTAAGTGAAAAAGCACCAAGAGACACCATTTTTTTACACTTTTTGCGCTTCTAATCGCATTATTACAATATTTAACCACATTTTAGCCTTAAAACAGGACATTTGTATCAATCCTATTTTTTCAGATTCTAATGCACAAATCGGAGACGCGCGTCCAGAAGCAGACAGTGAATTCGAATTCGCCGAAGACGACAGCCAATTTACTGTAATCGGTCTCTTTCTTTGACTCTCTCACTCGCTCTCTCTCTCTCTCTCTCTCTCTCTCGCAAAGACAGGCATTTCTCGCGTTGTACATTTGAATTAGGGCACCGAATTGTCGGCTCATCTCACTTTTTCCACTACGGGTTTGGCACGTACTTTGACTCCATTTTATTGCTTTTGTATTTTTATGTTGGATACGGTATATTTGCGATAAATTCTGGCTTATTTGTACATGCATCAAATAGCAAAAACAAAAAAATGAACTTCGTATTTTGAAAAATTAGAAAAAAACACTTTTACGACGACATAGTTTCTGAGTTTTTCGGGAAATTACAAGGTGTGTAATTTATTTTATTCATCTGCGGAATTAATCGATATTAATCTGTCCGCTGAGTACAGTAACGGAATTCCCAATGATCGACAGTCTGCCTCCGTCTTCGAGTTTCAGACGGAATTGGGCGCCGCGGCCCGGATACGCTTGAAGGGCTGAAAAATCGATATTTTGGCTTTATTTTGGGTTCTAAAAAGGCAGGTACTGTACGCTACCGTATTCTTAAAATTGCTTACCGTAAAATTCCGATTTCTTCAGAATTCGACTCCAGAACGGGGCCAGGGCGCATTGGGCTGAGCCTAAAATACAGCATTTTTCGGTATAGGAATTTTTGGGGCTAATAATAACTGACGGAAGCGAAAAATGACTATTGTAAATATAGATTTCATGAATCCCGGTCATCTTTCCTAAAAGTCATCTTTCCTAAAGTCATCTTTCCTAAAGTCATCTTTCCTAAAAGTCATCTTTCCTAAAAGTCATCTTTCCTAAAAGTCATCTTTCCTAAAGTCATCTTTCCTAAAGTCATCTTTCCTAAAAGTCATCTTTCCTAAAAGTCATCTCCAAAAGTCATCTTTCAAAAGTCATCTTTCCTAAAAGTCATCTTTCCTAAAGTCATCTTTCCTAAAAGTCATTTTTCCTAAAAGTCATCATTCCTAAAAGTCATCTTTCCTAAAAGTCATCTTTCCTAAAAGTCATCTTTCCTAAAGTCATCTTTCCTAAAGTCATCTTTCCTAAAAGTCATTTTTCCTAAAAGTCATCATTCCTAAAAGTCATCTTTCCTAAAAGTCATCTTTCCTAAAAGTCATCTTTCCTAAAGTCATCATTCCTAAAAGTCATCTTTCCTAAAAGTCATCTTTCCTAAAAGTCATCTTTCCTAAAGTCATCATTCCTAAAAGTCATCTTTCCTAAAAGTCATTTTTCCTAAAAGTCATCATTCCTAAAAGTCATCTTTCCTAAAAGTCATCTTTCCTAAAAGTCATTTTTCCTAAAAGTCATCTTTCCTAAAAGTCATCTTTCCTAAAAGTCATCTTTCCTAAAAGTCATTTTTCCTAAAAGTCATCATTCCTAAAAGTCATCTTTCCTAAAAGTCATTTTTCCTAAAAGTCATCATTCCTAAAAGTCATCTTTCCTAAAAGTCATTTTTCCTAAAAGTCATCATTCCTAAAAGTCATCTTTCCTAAAAGTCATTTTTCCTAAAAGTCATCATTCCTAAAAGTCATCTTTCCTAAAAGTCATTTTTCCTAAAAGTCATCATTCCTAAAAGTCATCTTTCCTAAAAGTCATTTTTCCTAAAAGTCATCATTCCTAAAAGTCATTTTTCCTAAAAGTCATCATTCCTAAAAGTCATCTTTCCTAAAAGTCATTTTTCCTAAAAGTCATCATTCCTAAAAGTCATCTTTCCTAAAAGTCATTTTTCCTAAAAGTCATCTTTCCTAAAAGTCATTTTTCCTAAAACTAGGTAATCGTAAATTTTTATTTTTCCTCAATCACTTTTTTCTAAAAACTATTTTTTTCGAAGATTAATTTTTCCTGAAGTTAGGTATGCGAATAGGGATGCCACCTCCGCCTAACTTGAAACCTGCTTCCTGTGTAGAAACGGCAAAATGCCTTGAACGCCGTCAGTCCTCATAAAAGCTCTTAGTCGTATTGGAGCCTCTCCTATTTTTTGATTTCTGAATAGTTTTATGAATTCAAAGATAGCATAACTTAAATCAAAACATCCCGAAAAGGTCTAGTACGGCATGGAGACATTAAAATTTTACGGCCCGGGCCTCTCCAAAAAAAAATTTTTCTTGCAAAAAAACCAACTGAGAAATAATGATTTTTAGGAAAAATGACTTTTAGGAAAGATGACTTTTAGGAAAGATGACTTTTAGGAAAGATGACTTTAGGAAAGATGACTTTAGGAAAGATGACTTTTAGGAAAGATGACTTTTAGGAAAGATGACTTTTAGGAAAAATGACTTTTAGGAAAGATGACTTTTAGGAAAGATGACTTTTAGGAAAGATGACTTTTAGGAAAAATGACTTTTAGGAAAGATGACTTTTAGGAAAGATGACTTTTAGGAAAAATGACTTTTAGGAAAGATGACTTTTAGGAAAGATGACTAAAACCCAGATTTCATAATCTAAATTTAATCAAGTAATTAGAATCAATTACCTGTGGCCGGGTCTTCAACGAGACCGTAGTACGGGGCAAAATATCGGCAAAGATAGTCGAACGGAGCGTCATTTTCATCTACGAAACCCTAAAAGTAAAAGATTATCTTTCGCTTTCCCTCTGTCCTTCTGTCTCTCGCTCTCTCTCTCTCTCTCTCTCTCTCTCTCTCTCTCTCTCTCTCTCTCTCTTTCTCTCTCTCCATCTCACCTGTTCTACCTCGTTTTTCGGTGCCATCGTTAAAAGAACGCCTCGAATATGTTCCTCATCTGAATTCTCCTTGATCAGCTCCGTGTTCCGCTCGATTCTTTCGAACTCCGCCCTAAAATTACTACTGTAGCATTACAGTTGTATGAAAATCAGCTTTTATAAGACTAAGGCCGCAAAAACTTTGGATGCAAACCTAGAGAGTATTCCGTCAAGGACAATGATCAGAATCTTTGCTACAGGTGCATATAAGACGCCCGTAATCGGGTATTCCGTCGGAATCATTGCCTAAATCAGAATTCTTAGGTTGTCGTCAATTTCTACTTACGTTTAGAAAGTCTTTCAGCGGAAATGGCTCTTCGATGACCGGAAATTCATCGAGAAACTGGTTTTCGTGATGTTCGACTTTCATGCTTTGGACCTGAAAAGGGATATCATGGCGCTCCCTCTTGAAAAATGGCTCTAGAGGTCTAAAAACCAAAAATTAACCTACAAAACGTCGCTACGCTCCAAATGGCGGATAAAAGCATAATTGAATTTTTGGCGTAATATTGTGTTTAAAGACCCCAGGATCTGATTTTACTTGTCAATTGGAGTGTCGGGTAGCTGTCTACGCCCAATGGTTCAAAAAATGTCCATTTTTGAACTTGATAGTCCCTCTAAAAACCTAATTTTCTTACCTTATACTGTGGAAAATTCATCTCGATCGCGCCGGCTTCTCCTTTTTGAACGATCAGCTCCCCGGAAAAGGTGCGGAAAGTTAGGGTCGAATTGATATTGCCTAAATCGGGAAATTTAATTTTTTTTCTGCTAAAATCAAAACATAAATCTCTTTAGCTAAAAAGAGATTCTTTAAAAAAAGGGTTTTTGGGTTCGAAAAAAAGAGCGAGATTCTCTGATGCAGCAAAAAGCGTCAAATTCCCTAACCTCCGAAACATGAGAAAATTCGAAGGATCAACCAAAAATTGCCGGGTACAGGCTCAAAGCGCAGTTTCCAACGCCATTCACTTCCAATATTTGGTATTTTTGCCGCTTTTCGATGTTCTTCGTCACCACGTCGTATCACGAGGTAACCACGTGCTTGAAAATAGCATATTGATGACAGTTATATTCGATTTTATTTTTGATTAGGACTAGAACAGGAAAATTTCGGCGTGCTGAAATAAAAAACCAATTAAAGTGTCAAAATTAAGCGGGGTTTCCCGGGTGCCAGCAATTTTTGGTTGATCCTTCGAATTTTCTCATGTTTCGGAGGTTAGGGAATTTGACGCTTTTTGCTGCATCAGAGAATCTCGCTCTTTTTTTCGAACCCAAAAACCATTTTTTTAAAGAATCTCTTTTTAGCTAAAGAGAATTTTGCCCTTTTTGACTGAACTCTGTTCTTACAATAATAATACACTTTCGTGCAGAGCAGCTTTTTAATTGACCTCGGGAACGGGGATATTTTTTTATTATTCCCGCGTAAGGCAGATGTCGTTATCATTATCAGCCTGACCTCTCACGAGCCCGACTCTGGGGCGCACTAATGGCCGGCATTCAGGCGCACTCCACCTCGACTAATCTTTATGCAAAAGACTAAAAGGGTCTGACAGCTATCTAGAATCGAACAAGCAATGCAAATACACTTGCTACTTAATACTTATCGGCTACATATGACAGATCGGAAATCTTCTAAACCGCGCTAATGCATCCTTTTTGTAGGCTGCATCTCTTTCCACTCGGGGAGTAGTAGTTGATTCGAAACCTTGACATAGGAAATGATGGATTGAATCATAAGAATATCGAGGGGTTCGCTAATAATTGCCGTACATGTTTGCCAGGCCCCTTATGATTTTTATTAATTGTCCCCTTTTAGCCTCCTGCACCTTTAAATAGTGGTTTTAATACAATTTCTGACTAAATATATTCTTCGGATATTTTTGCCTGTGGCGCTGATTCTGCGTAGAAATATTTTCGATGATGCCTCCAAATGCTCGGGTGCATTATGGGCAAGCTAGGGGTCAACGAAAAAGATTGATCATCGTTGCTATAATCGGTAGCTTCAACTCAACTGAAGTTTGGTAAGAATACATGTCGCAAGGGGGATGCCCAGTTGAGGAAGCAGAGGAGTGATTATCGAAAAGATAGATCCTCGGTGCTAAAATCGTCCTATCCAAACCAAATACGTTTGATAAAAATAATGCAACAAGTAGGGTCTGTTAATTAGCGCGGGGGGGAGACGAGATAGGTGTCTATTAGTGGGGAGGGCAAGGAGAGGCCCAGACAGGAAGGGCGCCCCGTATTGCGACCTCAGATTTTCACGTAATCCGGCCGTATCTCAAAGTAGAAGGTTTATATTACAATAATCTCTTCAGTTAATGATAGAACAAGGGCCAAGGCATCACTATGAGTAATTTCAGCGCAATCGGACTTCGACAAGCCACCTTTTGGGTGCAATTTAAATTTCGAACTTCAAAGTTTAATAAAATTTTTTTAGAGGCCTATTTTGAAAAAAACGCTTCTTCCTCACCGAGATTAGCATCAAGCCAATACCTGTGCAAATTTCAGCCAAAACCGTCCATGGGAAGGCACTTTTCGACGACTACAAAGGTTTTGCGGACGGAAAGACATCCTGACAAACGCAGACCCCCCTCTGAGTACAAAATAAAACCGCTCTTAAAATTCGAAAATCAACTTTTTTAAAAATTTGAAAAGCCGATCTTATGCAAAAAATCCGGCCGGTTCCGGTGGTATATTTAGTTTTACGATCCGGTGCATGGTTGCCGCTGAAGTCGGGAAAAGGACCCAAAAAGAGCCGCGTGGGGGGGTACCTCAACCCAAAAAGGGTTAGCGGGCTCCGCCCGCTAACCCCGAATCATTACAACTTTTGGTAAGCTTAACAATTTGAGAAATTGTTGGCGCGCTTCCTTTAAAATCACCGAAAATGCTCACCAATTCCGTTCAGCAGTACATGAGATGTAGCCAACGTAGCATGACCGCAAAGCGGCACTTCGGTGGTTGGGGTGAACCAGCGGAGATCGAAGATCGAAGCTACAAAACGGTAACCTTTTGTTTTCTATAGCGCACCTGTTCTAAAATCCTTTCCCTCTTCGGCCGGAACGGGAAACCCGGTGTTGGACGCGTTGAACTCGGCGGCGATTTGGATACATTGCTCGGCGGGAAGCGCCTGAATTCGCGAAATGAGAAATGGCCAAATGACCAAAATGTCGAAAACGGAAAACCGGGAAGCTAAAATCCCGACAACCAAAAGTTCGTCAACCAAAAACCTGACAAAACAGCTGTTACAACGAAAGCGGAATTCAACCTATCCTCGAAAGCAGATCGGGATTCTGGCGGTCTGATTCTGGCTGTCGGGATGACTGTAGTTTAGCGGAAATAATTTTCAAACAAAAATTAATATGCGAACTTGAAGGTACCTGCTCGAAAAGACAAACGCCCGCCGGATTTCCTTTGAACATTTTTGTGGTGAAAGCGTCGACGAGAAACGCTGGTTTCTTCATCGTAGCTAAAGCTAAAATTTTAAAAAACTGATTTTAATTGATTAGAGGAATTTGAAGCATTTGGCAAATTAATATTGGATTAAACAATATTAAAAATCAAGATTGAGCTTCAGCTGTTTCCCAAAAAATCGATTTCATCAGCTTGGGCGGGTAAAGCTCAGGAAAACGCCTGATACTGATAAAAAACGGGCAGGAAGTCGGAACGCTGCAAAAAAAACTGAGATATGGAAATATAAAATTTACTGATGCTGAAATTATAATATCGTAATTTTGTACTGCGTAAAATAGAGCAAATTGAAAAAATTTGAAAATACCGAAATGTCTCATGTTAAAGGTACACTAAAATCTTGCTCAAAAAATCGCGTCATCGTCATCAATTTTCTTCCTTTGCCGCCGCTTGGCCGCACCCTTCGTAGCCCTTCGCCCCCTCCCCTGTCCCGTCTCTCCCATGACCTAGTGGTCCAAAGCGCTTGCCGTAGGCGAGTGGCCCGGGGTTCGGTTTTGCTCCGCGGCGAGCGCCTACCGTAACCCTGTTTGCTATCCCGCGGACGGTTACCGGCCGGCAACCAAACCAACGAGACTTTAGTGTACCTTTAAAATGCAGTAAACTCGCTTCAAAATTCAATATAAAACTTTATTCATCGTATTAAATCGAACGGATCAATCTAATAAAATTAAGCTGTATCGATCTGTCCGCTGAGTACAGTAACGGAATTCCCAATGATCGACACTCTTCCCCCGTCTTCGAGTTTTAGACGGAACTGGGCGCCGCGACCCGGATACGCTTGAAGGGCTGAAAAATCGATATTTTGGCTTTATTTTGGGTTCTAACCATCCAAAATCCCTTACCGTAAAACTCGTCCTTCTTCAGAATTCGACTCCAGAACGGGGTCAGGGCACATTGGGCCGAGCCTAAAAAAGTCATTTTTAAGACCTGAATATTTGTATGTAATAGTGATAATATAATACTTATATAATGATCAATAAACAAATTCATACTAAAAAAATAGAAAAATACCTGTCGCCGGATCCTCAACAATACCGACCCAGGGCGCAAAATATCGACAAACGTAGTCGAACGGTGTCCCTTGTTCATCTGCGTAGCCCTAGACGAGAGCAATCAGAAATAGGCGGGGAGAGAGAGAGAGAGAGAGAGAGAGAGAGAGAGAGAGAGAATATGATCATCTACTACCTGTTTCACAGCATCAATTGGCGCCAATGTAACGATGACACCGCGTACAAATTCTCCACTGGGATGAGCATCTACCAGCGGGCTGGTCCGGGGAATTGCTTCTAGCTCGGCGCTAAAAGGACGAGCATCGTCTCGCTGCTCTCTCTCTCTTTCTCTCTCTCTCTCTCTCTCGCTCTTTCTTACCGAGTCGTAGACCCATCCAACACGACAATCAGCTTCTTGGCTGCAGGAGCATAGGCTACTCCAGCAAGGGTAAGGCCGGAGGGGAGGAGCTTCTGAAAGTCATGGAGAGATAGAGGGAGAGACAGAGAGACGGCGATAGAAAGAAATAGAGGCATAGCGCTGGGGATAGATAGAGAGCGATAGGTAGAGAGGGAGAGAGAGAGAAGGAGAGAGGGGGCATCAGAGAGAGAGAGAGAGGGGATGAGAGAAACCTACCTCGATCAACTGCGCGACATCGAATTCTTTTTCAAATTTCGGGAAAGCCGACTCGAATCGGTTAGATCCCTGGATCGGCACGCTGCTGATCTAAGTAATGGTTTAGTTTGGTGAAATCTACCTTTTCGACAATTTAAAAGGCCAAAGTGGGCTTTCCAGTTCCTTTAAAACTCACCTCGTACTGCGGAAAATCCATAGCCACCGCTCCATTATCTCCCTTCTTCACGATCAGATCACCGGAAAGGGTACGGAAGGTTAGAGCGGGGTTTTGATTTCCTGAAGCGGAAGTGCTAAAAGCGTAAGAACGAACCTATTTCATTCAGCAAGACGTGGGAAGTAGCCAGGGTAGCATGACCGCAAAGAGGAACCTCGGTGGCTGGGGTGAACCAGCGTAGTCCGAAGAGGGAGCCTGGAATTTGGAGTTCCAGTCGTTAAAGGGAGCATTACTAAGATTATGGGGGCAAACTTCAGTAATAAAATTTCGAACAATGCCGCCGCTATCAATAAAATTTGGTCGGCGCATTAATGGAATTAGAGCCAATCAAAAATCTACCAGTCTTAAAATCCTTGCCCTCCTCTAAAGGGACCGGATAGGCAGTCTCGGAGAGGTTGAACTCGGACGCGATTTGTTGATATTCTCCGGCGGGGAGCTCCTGAAATATAGAAGGATACAGCGCTTTCAATCTACCGTACTATACGGAATTGTAACGTACCTTTTCGAACAAGCAAACAGCCGCCTGATTCCCAGCGAATCTTTTCGTGGTGAACGCGTCGATAATGAAGGCTGGTTTCTTCATGTTATCTATAGATCTTTCATAAGTAAAAACTTATAATTAAAATTCAAAGAATAAAAAGCACTTTTTATTGATGTAAGATCGGCTGAATCAGGTAAAATGAAGGTAATTTCGAAATCTCACCAAATGAAAAGATCACATACCATCGTTTCAGAAAGCTATAAGCATATTTAGAAAAAAAGCCATCAGCTCAGAATCGTGTTAACTTAAATATGCTATCTAATATTTATTAAAGTATGTTTTGTAGCTTTCAGTGGTAGTTTTTTAGATTACTTTAAAGCCATAAAACTTCAAGAAAAACAAAAACTCCTCGCGGGAGTAATCAGGTGCTGTGTTGACAAATCGATTCCCCCCGCGTTTCCCGAGGTCATTTCACTTGATAGTGTGAGTGATTGATGTGTGGGTGGGCGGTTGCCGAATTGCGCAACGCCCAAAAAGGGATGGAAAATGTTGGAAGCACTTGGAGCTTTTATCATTTTTTTATCGTTTTCCTTGACTTAGAAACTGGAAAATTTTACAGCTTGCCAAATTGAATCTATTAGAGAGCAATGGCCATGAGTTTTCTCGGCTTAATTTTTAAACATGATTCTTCGGGTTTTGGCAAAGTTCCAAACGCTAAAAAGACCCTTTTTAATTGAAAACCAGGCTAGATTCGAGACTTCGAGGAGGAAAAAAAGTACGTTTCCGAAAGTATACAGTAAACATCATTCAAAAATAATATTTTGAGTAAAAATTTTGGCTCATTGAGTTTTTATTGAGTAAAATCAGCTAGTTGAAATTTATAAGCTTCGCCTAATCAAATTTTTATTGCTTTTTCAAAGCGGCTTGCAAGAAAAATGACAACCGTACCGCTTAAAAACACATCTTTCGATTTGATTTTAGTAAAAAACTTCCTTCCCAGTCCCTTTAAACCCGAAAACGAGAGAAAAAGACGTTCCCATACGTCTGCCCGCCCTCCCGCGCTAAGCCCTTTAGGGGAATGTGGCAAAGAAAAAAGGGAAGTGTATGGGGGTGATAAGCGGGTGTGGCAGCAGTTGCAGCACCATCAGCTCCTTTTCCACGCCCTGTTGAGGAGTTCTAGACGAACATAATATATTTTTATTTTTGCGCAGAATAAGGGCCCACGTAGATCTGGCCATTCGCCAAAATCTGGCCTTTCGGTTGCTTTTAAAGGAACTCTGAAGCGCCGAAATCGACTGCTTTCGACGACTAGCTCTCGACCGCTACGCGCGGCTGCAAATGACGTGTGCAAAATCGTCAAAACACGCCAATCGCAAATCGGTATTTGGCCAATACCGGCATTGGAATGCCAATATTTGGCGTGGGGGCTTAGCTGTCGAGACCTAGTCGAGGGAAGGGGTCGATTTTCGGGCTTACGAGTTTCCTTTAAATCTAAAAACAAACAATGTGTTACGAAAACAGCCTTTATGTCAATTGAACCATAATTTCTCTCTCTCTCTCGCTCTATCTCACGCCCTCTCTCTCTCTCGCTCTATCGCTCCCATTGCCAACAATTCCCCAATGATCCGATCGATCAATACACTTCAAATGGACGTGTTGAAAATGTTGAGCACCATCGTCTCCCCCCGATTCGGCCCTTCTAAAAGGCCCTCCTTCCCTTCTCTTCGATCCCGTCATGCCTTGTTTTCACATGATTCACCCCTTGCCGCCCCAAAAATATCGGCTTCTCGAAGGGGGGCGAGGCGATGGAGGGGACACATGAACATGCTTTTCTAGCTATTCCAGCCAGTACATTTTTCGATTCATGGCTGAGGGGAAGTGTTTTTGACTTCTGGCATTTTCAGTTTCTCTTTTTAAATCGTGATTTTGGAGGTAAGTTTCCATTAAGTATATTGTTACTAGAATCTGCTAGATAAGATGCTAGAGATTGATCAGTAGATGAACTTTTGATAGCGCTAGCTTGGCGGCTTTGTTCAAAAGGCGTTGAACCTCGGTAATTATGCAATCGGCGCGAGCCTTCGGGTCCTTTTTTTGTCAATTTGCTCGACATTCTATAATTTTCTGGGTATGCTCGCATTTTAAAGCCCTTGAAAAGGCGCATCTGTGAACGTGGTTTTACAAATATTTCAGCAGGTGAGAAATATGTAAATGAACTGAAAAAAAAATTAAAAAAAAGCGGCCGCAACGTGATGATTTCATCAACCGTTTTTCTTTATTATTGAATCCGATTTTTTTGAAAATGATGACGAGAGAGCATGACGCGGGTAAAGGACATGCAGCTGGCCACTTTTTTGCCGCGACTATTCCTTGCGCGATTCTTTTTCCTGTTATTCATCGAATATTCCTGTCCTCGACCGGAACCGTGACTATTTTTGCTGGAATATCCCTACATTCCGATTTTATTAAGAACTTGTAGTCGTAGTTTGTCTGAAAACCCACAATTTTAAGGCCCAAAAAATATCGGTGCTCCAACCCCTTGAAGCAGCAACTTTCCCAGGCGTCCTTTTTGCCACCCCCGCGAGCCCTGCCCTTCCTGCAGAGATGTTCCGTCGCTCTTTTGAGGTTCATCGTTGCACTAACCTTTTCGGTTCTGATTCATAACGACGAAAGACCGTTGTCAGAAATCCCTTGGCATCGGATAGTTCAACAAAATTCGAAGCTAGGGGTACGGTAGTTCCACCAAGAACAATTTAACGTTTTTGCTTTGACGGACCAGTCCCTTAAAAAATACCTTGAAAATTTATAACCGCAATTCCGTATAATAATCGTAAGTAAAGTATAATAATCCGATAGTAATGGGCCGGAAAAGTACCAGAAAACATCCGTTTAAAGGAGCTAAGAAGCGGCGAGAATCGACCCCGTTCCCCGGTTAGGTCTAGACTGCTACGAGGCACACCAACATACGCGTGCTTGCATCGCTCTATAACAAACCATATTGAAGCGAAAATCTGAACGAACTTTTCACCGTCTTTTGCGGCATCCCGTAGTTGTCAAGGTCTAGTCAGCAGTAGGGGTCGATAAGTTCCGTTCCCCTTAAAGAAGCTCACAAGCTAGCTAACTTATAGATATTGGCAGCAAGCCAAATAAAGCTGACGGCCTTCCAAAGACCACACATAATTTTAGACCGTTTCGCCGGTAGGCCAGCTCAGTAGAGTAGTCTCTCGCTTCCAAGTACCTTTAAAAACTCCCACTCACCCTCTAACCCTCAAAAAGTTGCGAGATCCGATCCGTTCTTTCTTCAAAAGTCCCATGGCCTCACCGTTTCGAAACAACCCTGAAAATGGCCGGAAACGGAGCAGAACCGGAGCCCCTCCTTTTGGCCGGGGATGATCGTCTGTGTGTGGCAATGTTTGAAGGCAACGACGAACAAGTGTCCTCAAGGTGGATGAAGAGAGAGCGAGAGAGTGAGAGAGAGAGCGAGAGAGAGAAAGACAGCTGCTGCTCCCCAGGTCCGTAGGTTGAGTCTCAGGTTCCCGGCTTTTCCCCGCTTGCCGAGTCACAAGTTATCGAGCCGATGGTGGGCCCACATGGCCTCCTTCTCCTCTCAGGACACTAACACACCGATCCGCAAGGCTTCACCTTGTCCGGCTGGATCTCTGTTTTTGGGCTTATCGTAGTTGTCATTTTTGAGAAATGGCCTTGGGACCTATTTTCCTTTGAGCTTCACCTGACAGCGTTAGGGTTACGGTAATTGGTCGTGGTGATAGCTTGTCAACTGTAATTTTCCGTAACTCGCTTTTTCTACGCCAACTTTTTGCTTCCTGCGTTACGGTAGGTTGCCTGCTCCTTTAAAACTTTTTTTTCTGGGGGCTGAGTTATGGTAGCATGTGATTTTTGGTTTGTGTGAAACGGTAATTCGGTAATTCGGTGTTATTCTTCTAAAATTCAGAATATCGCAAAAAAGCCGTCCCTCAATCGGTTTTCGGGTTTGTAGTTCGGATTCTAGATGTTATCCCAGAATCCACACTCTCTTGCCTTTCAGGTCCCTTTAAAGTCGCTAGAGACCGGACTTTCCGGCAAATTTTTTGTAGTTTGTAGCATGTATTTTATCCAGCTGGATTTAATAATGTTTATAGCATCTAAGATGGTCTATTCGGTCACTTTAATGTCCCACTTATCGATCCAAGCCACAACCCCAGTCAGTTGTCGCCTTTTTTCGGCTTCTTTTTTTGCTGTTCCTTTGGGTTGAGTAAGCAGCGATCCTCTTCCAAATTTCCCTTATCTCCTCTTGCTAGGGGTAATTTTTAGGGTTTTCGGATGCGTCAATTGGAATGCAATGGAGAGGGGAGAGAGTGAGTGAAAGGGAGTGCGTGTCATTAGGTGTAAACAGTCCTTTCCGGTCCCTCAATATTCATCAAATGGGTCATCTTAATGGGAATGTTTCATTTTGCCTTCACTTTCTTTTTATACCATCGAATTATACCTTCCGTCTGTCCTTAGAAAACTTGTAAAATTTTATATATTAAAGTCTCGATTCGGATTTATTTGGATTGTAAATCCGAGCGTTCGAAACTTTTTTTAAGGGCCTGGAAAGCGATGTTTTGGCATTTTAGCGCATTCGAATTAGAATATTCGGGTGTCCAGTAACTTTTTAAAAGTTTTGGTTAGTTTTCTGTCTTTAATGCGTTATTTGGTGATTCATACAGACTCTCAAAAACATTGAAGAACACAGTAACGCTCAAGCTACGGTAATCGGTTACGCAAATTGGGTAATAAGTCTTATTTTCTCAATTTTATAGCTATTTTCCAACGTTAAGGCATTGATCGGAGGTTTTGCGAGCTCCATAAATGCACTGGAAAGCGTAGCAAGATTTAATTACTGTACTCTTGAATGCAAATTAGGCTAGTAGTCATGCGGCTTGACGTTTAGCCAGAGTATTAGGAGATTCATGGATCCAGAAGCGTGACATATACCTTTAACCGCCTACAAAAGTACAGCAGTACGCAACACTCCAGTTTACACCTATGCAAATGACGCGCGTAAGCTGGTAATGAGGCTCGTTCCCCGCCCAAAATAGCCGGTTGGCGCTAGCACTGTACTAGCTGACCCCCCGATCGGAACATGTTTATTATTTGGAGGTGTCGGAAAGGGGGGTGCGCGGGATTCGGGGGGCGAGAGAGAGACAGAGCGAGAGAGGGAGAGAGAGAGAGAGATATAGAGACTGTGTTTGCAGGCCTGTAAAGGAATGCCGCCCCGGGGCGAATCGATCCCGAACCCCTTCTTCGTCTTTCCCCCTCTACTCCTTACCCGTGTTCCTTCCTTCAGCCATGCAGACCTGACCCTAGCTAGCCGCCAGCCGGCCACCGGAAGTCGTTTTTGGTGCGAAAATCTTAGTTTTTTTGGACTAACTCTACTTGGTTTTTCTTTTTTATCTTATCGCATTAAATTATGCAAATTTTAGCCTTTTTTCTAAGCGTTTTTTCGTCGATTTAAATTTTCTCCGTAACCCTCGACTAATACGAGTTTTGCTTAAAATTTTTGTCGAATCAAAAATAATAGAAATTAACATTTTTTAACGTTGATCTGAATAGATTTTCTTAGATTTACATAATCCGCCGGGTTCTTAAGAACTTTTGCACTCAAAAACCTTGGTTTTAGCGCTATTTATGGCACTTCTAGCTGTCACAGCACCTTTAAAATCGTAAATTTTTCCATATACAATAGAAGCTTATTTAATCAAATCCGCTTAGCTGCAAATTTGATACACAGATCCAGCTATTTTAAATCAAAGTTCAAGCAATACAAAATTCGAAATTGGCTTTTTTATGGTTTTTTCATTTCGGCGTCCGAAAAGTCACTACCCCGAAAGTCACTACCCCGAAAGTCACTACCCCGAAAAGTCACTACCCCGAAAAGTCATTACCTCGAAAAGTCACTACCCCGAAAAGTCACTACCCCGAAAGTCACTACCCCGAAAAATGATAGCATTGTTTTTCCCGGAAAAATCCAGTTTTCATGCGGTTTTCCTATGAAAATCATCCAAATTATTTCGGGGTAGTGACTTTTCGGGGTAATGACTTTTCGGGGTAGTGACTTTTCGGGGTAATGACTTTCCGGGGTAGTGACTTTTCGGGGTAGTGACTTTGCGGGGTAGTGACTTTCAGGGTAGTGACTTTCGGGGTAGTGACTTTTCGGGGTAGTGACTTTCGGGGTAGTGACTTTCGGGGTAGTGACTTTTCGGGGTAGTGACTGTACCCCTTTCATTTCCTATTTTTATTCCATTTTCCTCTCTCGAATAGCGCTTGTTGTTTCACGGAAGGAGGCTGCTTTTTGCTGATTTTTTCGTTTCCTCCCGGCGCCTCGGAATATTTTGAGACGCCCCGAAATGACAACACTTTTTCGCCGCCTGCTTTTACATTTTTTTCTTGGTTTGACATTTCGATACATGGTATAGAGACTTGTTCTCTCTCTCTCTCTCACTCTCTCTCTCTCTCTCTCTGTCCCTATCTTTCTCCCCGCCTCAAAGAGGAAAGAATGAATCAGCCACCTCCTCTTCTCGATTCTCCACCGTCCCCCTCCAGAATCAACATTCTCTCTATCGCAAACCTCCAAAAATCAACCGGCCCAATATAGTCCATTTCGCACCGTTTTTGGGCGTTATTTGGAGCGTTGCGTACGTTCAGTGCGTACGCAGTTTTTCTTTTTCTAGCTCCCTAGCCTAAGGCTAAGCTTTAGGCCTAACAAGCGTAAGCCTAACCCTGAGCCTATGTCTACGCTAAACCAAGCATGCGCAAAGCCCAAGCACAAGCCCAGACCCAAGCCCAAGCTTAAGCCTAACCTAAGCCCAACACCAAGACCAAGCCTAAGCCTCAAAATCCAAACCTAAGCCCTTGCCTAAGCCTAAGCCCAAGCTCTAAAAGACCAATATCCCCCTTCTCAATGCTCATGCTCCCCAAAAAACCGCTCGAAAATTCATGCGGGCCCTGCGGCCGAGTTGCTCGGCGTTTTTTTGGTTTGTCTGGGCTCCAAGCCTTTCATGGGTCATATTTGATCTTCTGAAAACATAGCGAGTCTCGCCTAATCGTTTAAGCCCATGAAAACTTTAAAATACCCATCAAAATCACATTCTGGTCATTTTTTGCCCGACCCGGTCCTGACGACGGCACCTCCGCCCAATCTGCTGCAGCGTGATGGGGATGATCGCCTTTTGGCCCGTCGCCTGTCTCTCTCGCTCTCTTTCCCTAGCTCTCTCTCTCTCTCTCTCTCTCTCTCTCTCTCTCTCTTTCGCCTCCTATTTGCTCGGTAGCTTTATGGCCGTTGTGCCGTATTGTCCGGGTTGCTTCTGTCGCCGGTTGGCGGCCGCGACTTCTGAACGTCGCCCTCCTTCTTGACCTAGTTCAGGGCTGGGTCAAGAGAAAATTTGGTTATGCTTGTAATATCTATAATTTTAATCTTAAATATTGCTGATTAGTCTTATCCCAAAAATCCTTGGGATCCTGATTTTTTTCTCTAATTTTCTCAAAGCAATTTACAATCCCTAGGATTATCTGGCATATCTTGAGTTGTTCCTAAGCGATTTCTGCTACCTTGCCTTGGATAGGTAACCGTTTACCCAAATTTAATTTCAAATTTCAATTTCAAAAAGTTATTAAAACACCCGACACATCTTTTTTTTACGAAAAAAGCCACAGTAGTGTTTGAGTTTTTTAGGGGTTTTCGGGGGGTTTTCCCAAATTTTACTAAAAAACAATTAAAAGACTTATTTTCACGCTACTAGGCATTTCTGGACGTGCACAAAAAATTTCTACTCCATAAAAATCAGCACCAACCCTTCCGGTCCCCCCAAAAATTTCGAAAATCGGCCCAAAATCGACTTTCTCAACTTTTTCACCTACTCCACTCATTTCCTAAGCCACACCTGTGCCAGGCGCTAATTTTAGCCGGACAATTAAAACCTCTAGCCCTATTTCGGTCCCCTCGGACGCCATTAGGGACATCTTGTGATGATGGTGATGGCAACGGGGGGTGAAGCCCTTTTTCTCGACCTCTCTTTCCACTCACCGATCCATTGGCCGCCGATATCCCCCATGGGCTTTTCCATTGATTGTGCCGTCTCGAGGATCGTTGCGGAACACGGCAACTGTCTCGAGGAGGACAGAGGAGAGGGGAGGAGGAGAAGAACCTAGACACGAGTGTCATGAGCACGACATCACTCTCTCTCTTTCTCTCTCTCTCTCTCTCTCTCTCTCTCTCTCTCTCTCTGTCTGTCTCGCTCTAGATACCGTTTCCGAAAAACGTCAAGATTACCTTAAATATCTTGGTTTAAAGGGAGCATGACAGCTGGAAAAGGCTCATTAATGGGAGTAATGCTCATTATCTCTAGCTCGCTCAATTTCTCTCGCTCTGCATCTCTGGCCGTCATTCACTCTCTCTCTCTCTCTCTCTCTCTCTCTCTTTCTATCTCTCTATCTCTCTCTGCCTCCTGCTCGTTCACGTTCACGTTCTCTCGCCCCCAGGCACCCTCCACTTCTTCAGGTTCGCTGTCGATGTCTCTCTATCTCTCTCTCTCTGTCTCTCTCTCTCTCTCTCTCTCTCTCTCTCGCTCTCCCTCCCTCAGGGCACCTGTCTTTTTTCTGGTTGGTCCGTTGTGTCGGGGGTCCGAACAAGCTTTTTCCTCCTTTCGATCCTCATCTCGTCCCATTGCTCTCTCTCCTTTGTGGCCATTGATCCCGATGATCACACTCACTTCCTCCATACACCAAATGACGCCATTTTTTCGCGGATTTTCCTATTGTTTTCTTACGGTAGCAGAGACTCCCCTTTTCGCAAGATACGATTCCGTAAGCGGAGTTTTAAAAGAAACCGGGTGGTGCTGGAAGCCAACGCTTATGTTGACAAGGTCTAGAGAGCTACGTCAATTTTGTTGCTATTACCTATCTATTCTGTCAAACTTTTCAAGGCAAGCCTAGATACGTAAAAAAAACCCATAGCTAATAAAATCTACATTTCCGCCTTTCCCTACCCTTTAAGAGCTTTTCTTCAGCTTCTGTTGATTAGTTTAAACGTCAGAGTTCGTTTTTTTGCCAAACTTATCCTTGTACATATTGGCGTTCGGCCACTGATTTTTTCTGATTATTCGTATGTTTGTTGGTCTTCCATTAATGCGCTGGCACTACCTCCAGATACCTTTATTAATTCCACCATATTTTCAGAGCCAGATCAAAGTGCGTTGGTTGTTGGCGGCGGTATCCCGGGTTGGGAAGAAGCCCCGATGACTCACGATAAGGACGAGCGGGAACCAGAACCGGTATGCGATTTTATTTCTTTTTCTTTGACCTACGATATTCAAATCACGACCCTCGTAGTGTGAGGTAGGCCAGCACAGATTCTTTGGGAATGTTTTAGAGCTTGATCTATGACCTCGGGAATCCTCGGAAGCAGTTTAGCATCTAAAAAAAGACACTGCTTTTTACTACAAAACTAGAGTCTTGGCAACATTTCCGGAAGACACGCGTTTTTCCGGAGGCCGTCGAGATCAAAAACTGTCGCGTAGGGCTTTTGGCTTTTTGGGAAGAGAGAGAGAGAGAGAGAGAGAGAGAGAGAGAGAGGGAGATAGGGAGAGAGAACGAGCACAAAAACGCGGCTGTCCTCCCTCGAGTTCTCGGGAGCGGACCGCCGAAATTCGAGTCAATCGCGAATTTTTGGAAAGCGCACCCTAGCTGGGGCTCGACTCCGAAATGCTACTGCAAAATGTTTTGAAACAAGAGAGAGAGAGAGAGAGAGAGAGAGAGAGAGAGAGAGAGAGGGAGAGAGAGAGATCCACTTTGTTTCAGCTGATCTCATCGCTGCAACCGGATGCAGAATGGAAAAACATCCAGCAGAATACGTTCACGCGATGGGTGAATAATCACTTGAAGAAGGTCCCGGAGCAGATACAGAATTTGGTACGATACGTTCCGGAATTACGGTAGTATTGTGTAAGTAGGTGTAGCACATAGTGGATTACGGTAGCGTATATAGGCGCAAAGCGGAAAAACTCCCCCAAAAACTAGCATTAGGCATACTGTGGCTAAATTTCTCGATTTTACCGTAACCTGGTAGACATTATCCTTTCAATCCGTTCAAACTAAATCTACCAGCTCTTATTTTTGCTAGTTTTATCCGATTTTCCAGGAATCCGACCTGTCCGACGGGCTGAAACTGATCAAACTCGTTGAAGTTCTCGCCCAACGACATGTCGGAAGATATTCTGCCCAGGTAAGAGGGGGCAAGAGCGAGAGAGAGAGGGAAAGAGGGAGAGAGATCAGCTTCAGCTCACGCTCACTTTTCAGGTCAAATTCCGCCACCAGAAGCTGGAGAACGTCTCGGTGGCGCTCAATTTCTTGCAGAAAGATGAGGGAATCAAGATTGTGAATATTGGTGAGGAGAAACCGATTTTTTAGCCACTTGTCTGTTTAGATTCCTCGCATATCGTTGACCAAAACAAGAAGCTGATCCTCGGGCTCATCTGGACGTTGATCTTACACTATTCTATTGCCATTCATATGGAGGTGAGAGGAGAGAGATAGAGCTAGAGAGAGAGAGAGAGAGAGAGAGAGAGAGAGAGAGAGAGAGAGAGAGAGAGAGAGAGAGAGAGAGATAGAGAGAGAGCGGGAAGTAAAGAGAGCAACAGAGGCAGTGCGAGGAAGAGAGAGTGGGCGAGAGAGAACGCCATAATACGAGAGAGAGAATCGAGATTGTGAGTGAGCTAGAGAGAGAGCGCGAGAGCGTGGGAGTGAGAGATGAAGAGAGAGAGAGAGAGAGAGAGAGAGAGAGAGAGAGCGAGCGAGCGAGCGAGAGAGTGAGGGGCGAGAAAGATTGATCCTGAAAACTTGTTCTATGTCCAGGATGATGAACGCCCCGAGCACGAGCCTGACAAGACGCCCAAACAGCGTCTCCTCGCCTGGGTCCGCAAGAAGCTCCCCGAAGATGTGCCAGTCACAAATTTCACAAATGATTGGAATGACGGCCTTGCTTTGGGCAGTCTCGTGAATAGTATCTCACCGGATTCCCTCTCCGATTGGAGACACTGGGAACCGGATGAGGCACTCGAGAACACGAGAAGGGCTATGAAAGCCGCTTCGGAAGATCTGGGCGTGGCACCTCTAATTACACCCGAAGAACTGATCAATCCGAACGTGGATGAGAAGTCGGTGATGACGTACTTGGCGCAGTTCCCGCAGGTTTGAATGTTTGGCGGTTTTGGGTTTAAAGGGACCGGGAAGTCAAGGTGGCGAGCGAGTTTTGGCGAGAATCCAGCCGACATAAAAACGGGCCGAAATTCCGGAAATTGCGACTTTCTAGGATACCGCAAAAGAATATTAAAATTTTTAAGGTTGAATTCGGACTGTAATGGCGTACTTGCAAAACTTGAAATCTCGCCCCTTTTCAGCAGTTGAAAGAGCGCAAAAAGGCGTCGCTTGAAGCCGAGGTACCGTGCCCCCTATGGAAAATGCACCGTTTTTACCCCCACAAAACCTAACAAAATCCTTCCCTATACCTGAAATAATACCAATACCGTAACCCGTCACTTCTTATTTTGCAAAAAAATGGGGTTAATTTGGTGGTCGGTGAATTTTTGTGAAGGCTTCCCTGGTTTTCAAGGTCTAACAATTCCGTTTCAAAAAAATTACACACTTCTGATGGTTTTAAAAACTTTAAGCATTAAAATTCAATACTTTTAGGTAAAACCGCCGCTCCGAAAGGGCAAGCTTCAACAAGTCGAACCTACCGTAATCGCGGGAAGACCCGCAGAATTCCGTGTTTACATGCCGACTGAGGAACACCGTCCAAAGGTGCGTGGCGGAATTAAGGATTTCATAGCTCTTTAATCCTTTGAGCGCCTAAAGGAACCGAGAAGACACGATAGATTCTGGAAAATTTTAAAACCGGAATCTTTAGGGATCGATCATTTTTGCGGATATTTAGAAAATGGCTAAACTCCAGATAACCCCCCCAGCCGACCCCACCTACCGTATCTCGGCTCCCTGTTCATCTACAGGTGTTTGTAGTATACCAAAATACTCGTCACAGCAAGACGAACATTTTGGTATACTTTACACACCTGTAGATGAACAGGGAGCCGAGATACAAAAGTTGGGTGCCGGCTGGGGGGTATCTGGAGTCTTACCGTACTGGTGAAATACCGTAACGGGGGGCGCGCGTTTTTTAATTGCTTTCGCCGTTTTCATCTTCAATTGAAGGTATCCATCGTGGATGCGGAGGGCGGCGATGTCCACTTTACGCTCACCCGCATCCCGGCGACTACAAGCTACACCGGACGCTACACCCCACAACGGGTTGGCCCGGCCAAGGTACCGAATTTTCAGCGATTTTTTCGAGAGACGAGGCTTTTGAAATTTCAACCGCGCCGTAAATTGGAGCGTAGCGTCGTCCTAAAAATGAATTACGTTGCGTTCCTAAAAACGGAATCCCTCGAAAACCCTTACTTCTCCAGATTTCCCTCGCAACCACCTTCATCCCGACGGGCGAGAGCATCGCCAGCGACTCGGCCGAGGTGGACGTGGTCGAGGATCCGGAACAACCCCCAGAATCCCCTGAAGACCTCATCGACATCTCAAAGCTCCGAATCTACGGTCCCGGCGTGGAAGGCCCCGTCTACAGCCAACAGCCCACCCACTTCACCATCGACGCCAAGCAGGCCGGCCCTGGGGCTGTTGAGGTACGGAAATTAACGAACAAAACAAAATTTTTAAATTGAGCAATTAGAGTATCCTGATACCTTTAACGAGCTTTTCAGGTAGCCCTCGCCGACCGTAACGGGCGTGCGGTGGACATTGACGTACTCGACAACCAGGACGGCTCCTTCACCGTCAAGTACACCGCACCGAAGCCGGGAGCGTATCAGGTACGGTAATTGGATTGGAGTTTTAAACGGACTGGGAAGTGAAGGTATGTGTCAATTGGCCGCTTTCGATACCAGTTACCCATAGCCGCTTACCATTAATGCGCCAAACCAGCCATTGGGGTACGGTAGCTCGGTCATTTTTTTAAGGGACTGGGAAGTGAAAGCCGATTACGGTACTGATTACGGTAGTTAACGAAAATTTATACGGGTACAGTACGTGTCCAGGTTTTAACGGGCGCGGGAAGACACCAAAAAGTCAGAATCTTTGATTAATGCGTAGCCCGTCAGCCTATCATTATTTTTAGCTAAACGTCGTGTTCGCCGGAGTGGACGGCCCTCCGATCGAGATCAACGTCAAACCCCACGTCGACAAAGCCGGAATTCGGGTAGAGGGACTGGAAAATGGTATGTATTCTGGGTATCGACGTTTTTTTGAGCATCCCCTCGCTCATCCGCATGGAGTTATCAACAGCAAAATGTTTCTGTTCGATTACTCGTCATTTTTGTCCGTTTGACAATGTCGTTGATATCGTGTTAATATTGTTAACGCTGCAGTGGTATATTTTGCGTTTTCGCTCACTAGAATGGTTTTAGATATTTTTGTTAATATGTTTCTAAACTCAACCTCCAAAATCTACGTGGTTGAGAGCGCGCATGGTATGAATAGCGGCTATTGCGTGATGATGATGATGCGTGACGTGATTGAGCGGAAGTGAGCATGATGTGCCAGCCTGGACATGCCGCTTCTGCCTCTGCTCAACTTCATGCTTAAGCCAAACGAGATGGGGTTTTTGAACTCCAAAGTTTCCATGGAGTGAGACTCGAAACACCCTCTCAATTATTTATGCTCAGTCTCGTGCTCAACCTCGAAAAGTCCGAACTGCTTGAACCGGACGGTCCCTCCGGTGGCCAGCATGCAGCCAATCTGTTCAAACTTACCGATTGGAGGTCGGCATGGTTTGCAACTCAAGCTCCTTGTCCAATTGTTGGTGCACAAGCTCATGCTCCGCCTCGAAAAATCGGCTTGAAAAGTCCGGGCCATAACTCAGCATGGAGTTTATATTCTGGTCAAATTTGCGATAATTAATAGCCTTGTGAACCGGAAATCGAATGGAGTGTTGTTTACGCTCATCCTCAATTGCTCGTGCTCGACCTCGTCCTCAACCTCAAAAAATTACTTTCCTTCTAGCGCTTGTGACGGTGAATTGTGAGAAGGAGGTGCACGTGTTCACCTCTGACGGCGAGAACACACGGATACTAATTACGGCCCCATCTGGACGGGTTGTCGAAGCATTGATCGAATCGACTCCAACGGGATTTCGAGTGCTGTTTACACCATCGGAAATTGGAGACTACTCAATATCGGTCACCTATGAAGATTTACCAGTCGGCCAACAACCTCTACTACTACACTCTGTACCAAAAGCCGGTCCAAATGCTTCAGGTGAGTCGGAGAAAATATGGATTTTATGGACTGCCTAAGTTCGCAATTTACGCATTAATGAAAATACATAATATCGCAAAATTTCTTTTTAGGACTTTTTGGCATCATTTTTTGCTATTGACAATAGACATGCGTTCCAAAAAAAGTTTAAATCCTTTTGTCTATTTAGGTGCTTTTCCGTTATCGGGGGGATCAAAGGCTATTTAAATGGCGTTTTTAGTAGAATTGAACTATAAAATCTTCAAACAATTTTAAACATTCCAGATTAGAAATTTGTGGAAATTGGCCTTCTGATGAAAAAATCTGTTTTTTCTTTTGTATTTTTAGTACAGATTTTGCGTTTAAGAATGGTAAGAAAGCAATGTGGAAAAGCTTTCGCTATTTTGATTTTGCCTTTGATAAACCCCCACCCACCCCCCGATAAGGCGAAAGCTCCGCAAATTTCGCTATTAAGTTATTTCGATTTCATGAATTTTCGACACCATTAAATTTTGATATGACGAGTTTTGACATTTTAAAAGTGACCCTACATTTACCTACCGTAACCCATTTCAGAAGCAGAATATGTGGTCTCCCGCTCGGGTCCTCCCCGTGCAGATCTCGTTCGAATATCGGGTCCAGGCCTTGGCCCCGTAATGGCGACCCGTTCAACGCATGTCCATATCGATGCATCGGCCGCCGGTTTCGGAAATATCGATTTATTCGTTGATGGCCCTACTCGAACCCCGATCCATTGTGTCGATAATCATGATGGGACATGTTCCATGTATTACGTGCCGAGGGTACCTGGAATGTATTGGTTGAGAGTGATGTTTGAAGATCAACACGTACCGGGAAGTCCTTTTCAGGTGAGTGCTTGAATTCCTCAACAGTCTCTGCTAGCTTGCCATGGTTCCAGAAGTTCCCAAGAGCCTTTGCTAGCTTACCCGGGTTCAGAAATCCACAAAAATCTCTGCTAGCTTACCTGAGTTCTGCAAGTCCGTAAGAATCCCTGCTAGCTTACCTGAGCTGAGAGAATCCACGATGTTCTCTGCTAGTTTACCCGGGTTCAGAAGTCCGAAAAAATCGCTGCTAGCTTGCCCGAGTTCCAGAATTCCGCTAGTATCTTTGCTAGCCTGCCCAATTTTTGGAAATCCACAAAAATGCCTGATATCGTTCTTCCCTGAGCTCCGAAACTCCTCAAGAATTCCTGCTAGCTTATTTGAGCTCCGGAAGTGCCAAATAATCCCTGCTAGCTCGCCTGGTCCTAGAAAGGGACTGGTTCCGAAAGAATCACCGCTGGCTTGTCCGTTTGTCCAAATCCAAGCGGCAGGGCTCTCGAAAAATTAGCTCAATCCCAAAGAATCACTGCTAGCGTGCCATCCTAACTCATAAGCTTAAAGGGCCCGGAAAAGCCCTACTCCCCAATAATCTTTGCTGGTTGGCTTCTGGATTACCCCGTCGAAAAATCCTCCCCCAAGAACCTCTGCCAACATGCCTGTACAGTTTTACGCAGACTGCAAAGTTCGAGATATTCTCATTTTTCAGGTGGTCGCCTGTGCGCCGATGCTCTCATCCCCAAAAATAATCCCGGACCGCGACAAAACAGCCAGCCCATTCCCATCGTTATCTAGCGGTTCATCCACACCTCAACAATGCAGCTGATCAACAAGTTCGATGTGTTTTTGTGATTTCTCCTCCTCGCAAAACATTCACTGCTCCTTAAAATGTCAGATTTTTCTACCGTTTTTTTTCATATTTTTGAACACTATATTGTTTTCCTCATTGCTCCTCCTCTCGATTCAGGGTCCCCTCTCTTCTTCGGTTTCCTTTTTTTCAGATTTTTCTCTAGGATTGTACATATTTTCCTATTGACGTACAGACACTGACGCGCTACTCGACTGACACACACAAACGATACGGGCAACAATAAATTCTTGTTTTTATGGGTTTTTGGGACAGAAAATGGAGGGGATTGGGTTTTGAAAGTGACTAGTAAGCCTGGAATTTCTGGAATCCTTCACAAAATTATGGATTTATGCCTTCCCGGTTCCTTTAAAGGCATTGGAAGTACGTGAAAGAATGGGTCACTAAGAAAATCCATTCTTGACTTTTTGAGGTCATTAACGGACTGAAAAACCCACGAATCGACCCCTATTGTCTACTAGGTCTCGACAGCCACGCGCTCCCCTAAAAACGACTACGGAGTCCTCTTTTTTTGTCTACCCGAGCTCCTTGAACCTTAAAAAAAGGTATTGGTGCGTTAGCGAGGGGGGGGGAGAGAAACTCCCATTAGGCCTTTTGGGGAAAGGAAAGGAGAGCGGGCGTGACCTGCCCCGCTAAGGAAACAGAACCTGTAAAAATTCCAGAGACTGGGCATGGTGAGCGCTACGTACCTGTCGACACCTAGTCGGGAAATAGGTCGAATTTTTCGCGTCTCAACCCCTTTAAAAGGAATGCGCGAGGAAGCGGCAACACGAAAAAACCGCTTTCTAGCCACATTTCTTAAACAGATAATGGGGCCCATGTTTTTCAGGCCTTCAGGACAATTGGAAAAAAGCCAATCGCTTACGCTATGAAAAAGCAGGAATTACAGATAGATTTTTCGTTTCGCTAATCGCATGGTATAACCTCAAATTTCAGAAGAAGTCCTCAGCGGCCACGTCTCGAATATCCGCGTTGACGTCGGCAGAAACGTAGCTCATGCTCAGGGCCTCCAACTCCTCGCCCATCGCCCGAATGGAAAAGTGGCTGCAGTCCCTGTGGAGCAGATCGATGCCTCCAACTACAAAGCCACCTTCCAGGCCAATGAATTGGGGGACACACGGTTGGAGGTTCGTGTTATACGCTGAAATATATGGATTTTAAGCCGGCCTACCCGGTTTTTTTAAACGTGAATTCCAGGTGCTATTTGATGAGGAACCAATCTGCTCTGGGACTTTGAAGGTGAAAGCTGGCCAAGACGCCTCGAAATGCCGAGCCCACGGGCCAGGACTTGAAAAGGCTACGGTGGATCAGCCAGCATCTTTCCAGATTGATACACAGGTACGGTATCTGGGACAAAGTAGCGCTTCGGTCTTTTTCTCCATAATCCGAAGCGTTCCGTGTGTTATTTCGCGCGTTGCGTATTTGTGCTCGATTCTCCTCTTTTCAGTCCCTTTAAACCTGATTTTTAGGGAGCCGGCGATGGCGGTTTGGCCCTGGAGATCAGTGGCCCGACCGAAGCCGAGACCGAGGTGGTCGACTTCAAGAATGGAAGCTGTGGAGTGCATTACATCACCCGAGAACCCGGACAGTATAGAATCGATATTATGTATGGGGATGAGAAGAAGCATATCCCTGGTAGGTTTCCCTCATCTCTCTCTCTCTCTCTCTCTCTCTCTCTCTCTCTCTCGCATCTCCCTCTTTCTATTTTCAGGCTCTCCCTTCCACGTCCAATCCGAGTATCCACACGACATCTCGCAAGTCCACGTCGAAGGCCTGGACTCTGGAGAACATCGTGTTGGAGATGTGGCGAAAGTGGTTGTGGACGCCTCGAAGACGGCGCCCGGGAAGATCACGGCTAGTTTGCCGGCAGGTGGGTCTCACTCTTTCGTCCCCTGACTCTCACGCTCGCTCTCTCTATCTTGCTCTCTCACTCTCTCTCTCTCTCTCTCGCGCTCTCATTCTTTCTCTCTCAGTCATGCTCAACTTTAGGCCAATCTCAACCCGTCGTCCATCCGTTGGAACATCGCGAAGGAGCTCACGTTTTTGAAATCTCGCCAAAGGGACAACCCGGAGAAGTGGTTCCGCTGGAGATCCGCTACGATGGCGAGCCCATCCCCGGCAGGTTAGTTGGCAGGCTTGCAGAGGTTCTTTAATAAAATGGTTGCCTAGACAAGAGAGAGCGAGAAAGAGAGAGAGAGAGAGAGAGAGAGAGAGAGAGAGAGGACAAGAGTGAGCGAGATAGAGAGAGCGAGCGATAGAGAAAGTGAGAGAGCGAGTGAGAGGGCGGGAAAGCCAGAGCGAGAGAAGCAGAGAGACAGGGAGAGAGAGAGTCGAAGATGTTCAATACCAACTTCCAGCCCATTCCCTCTCCGCCTCCTCGCCGAATCCGAACCCGAAAAAGCCCGACTCGCCCCCCTGGAGAGCCGAGCCGAAATCCCGGCCGGCCAACGAGCCCATGCCCTCCTCGATACAAAGGACTGTGGAAAAGTTTCTGATGTCACGGCGGCGGTTACGGTAAGCCGGTCATCTTTTAGAAAAGAAAGAATTAGGGCCCGGATGGTCACCTTCGCCACGTCGACGTCGTCGACAAGGGCAACGGATTGCATGAACTTGGCTTCGAGACCGACTTGGCTGGGACTTACCCTCTGGAATGCTTCATCAATGGCCACCCAGTGTCCGAACATCCGTTGAACTTCTACGCGACGCCGGTCGGGAATCTGGATGATGTCCGGATAATCGGTAAATTTTTGGGGGTCTAAAACATATTTGTTGTCTCAGAATTGCTTATTAACATAGTTACAGGATTTTTGTAGTGTTTTTAGCACCATTTGACTATTTTTAAAGTAGCAGAACTGTCCAAAAATTGAGATTTTGGTCGGAGTTGGTCTTTTTTGGGAAAAAAATCCTAATTTTTTTGTTTTTTTTGTAAAATTTGTAAAGTTATATTTGAAAATCTTAAAAACAGTGAGAAAATACGTCCTATGCACCGAAAGAGAGAGAGAGAGAGAGAGCGAGAGAGAGGGATTCCAAATTCGATGCTAAAAATAGTTGGTTTCCTCCTGATAAACCATTTGTGTTTCAGAAAAACCAACGGACGCTGAGTGGTTGATCGGCGAGGAAAAGCGGATCATCCTGGAAAGAAGAGTACCAAGACCAGAAGCCCGAGTCGCACTCCTAAAATCGCATCCAGATTCTATTCACAGTCGTGTCGTTCAGAAGCAGGTCGACGGAAAGATTCAGGTATGTCGGGGTATTGGAAAAAATAGCGTAACTGGTTTTCAGGAGCACATCCTCGTTCGACCGACCGAACTCGGAAAGCAGACAGTGAACGTCATCTATGGAGGGGATTTGGTGAAGGATGGAGATGTGGCTTTTGAGGTGAGAGAGAGAGCGAGAGAGCGAAAGAGCGAGAGAGCGAGAGAAAACGAAGGCGAGCGAGAGACAGTGAGATAGTGAGAAAGAAGATTTTGGCGTTTTTACGTGCGTCTTTTTAGGTCGTCTCCGAGCTGACCAAACCGATCCCGGTCCCCATTGAGGTGAAAAAGGAGGAAGATCAGATCAAGCTCAACAAAGCCAAAGAGCTGGAGAGCCAAAAGCTGCACAAAGAAGAGCCCTTCTACCCAAGCACCGCTGAAAAGTACCAATTCCTTAGGTAAAACTCTTTACGTGTAATGAAAACCTTAGAATTGCTATGATATTCTAAAGAGGCTAGGAAGCCCGAAAATCGACCCCTTCTATCGACTAGGTCTCGACAACGACGCGATACTCCAAAATCCCAAATACCAGACTTTTTCAGTGAACAACGAGCCCGCGGAGAGCAACTTTTGGCACCCCTGGAGGTCAGAAAAAAAGTGTATAAAAAAATTTACAACACATTTAGAAAGCTGGCCGCCTTGAGAAAAGCCGCGACAGCCTCATCGAAGCCAAGGAAAATCTGTGCGTTTTGCAAAGCTACCGTGATCACTTCAAAAACCTTACCTGCCGTACCATCGATGCTTTCTTTGGCTACAATAATCTTATGGCATTTTAGCTACCGTAATTCAACAGAATTTTTAGTTACTACGGCCTCTCCAAGGAGGTCAGCTCGCCTTCTGGAGACAAGGAATTCCTGTTCAACATCGGCTCTCATAAAGATCAGAAATTGGAGGCCGAGGTAGCCATCATTTTTCTAAGTTTGCCTCTCGCTCTCCCTCTCTCCCTCTCTCTCTCCCTCTCTCTCGCTCTCTCTCCTTTTATGTCTCTGTATTTAGGTCCTCACCCCACTCGGCACCAAGGATAAGGCCGAACTCCATGACCTCGGCGACGGCACTGTAGCAGTACGATATTCGCCTAAATCAGCCGGACCACACGAACTTGTCGTCAAGAGTGATGGCGTGCCGCTTGCGGTTCGGGATTCTTACCATCTAACGTAATCCGCATTGTTTCAGGGAACACCTCTAAAATTCAACGTCGCCTCGAGTGGGGTGGGAGCACCAACTGCCTACGGTCCTGGCTTAATCTCGGCGGTGGCTGGTGAGCCGGCTGTGTTTGAGGTCGATTCGAAGGTACTGTAGAAAAGGTGCTTTTTGGAGCTTGGAATTTTAGGGTACGCACGACAAGGAATTGAGCGTGAGCGTCGAGGGAGCTATGCAGGCACCAATTTCGATACAGGATCATAAGGTATGGGGAGGAGAGAGAAAGCGAGAGAGAGATACAGAGAGAGAGAGCGAGAGAGTGAGAAAGAATGAGCGAGATAGAGAGGAAGAGACAGTGTATTTTCCAGAACGGCGTCTGCTCGGTAACGTGGACCCCGCCAGTCGCCGGCGAGTACAAGGTGTACGTGCGATTGGGAGGAAAAGAAGTAGCTGATTCCCCGTATACCGTACCCGTCGTTGCTCATCGCGACGAGATTCTGCATCTGGGGAGCGCTTCTGAGGTTTCAACTGCTTGAACTTGTTGTTCAACCAAACCCCTCGTGTTTTCCAGTTCTCTCTGAACGTCTCCACGTCGGAGGGCCCTCTCAAAGACCTGACAGCGACGATCAAGGCCCCATCCGGTCATGTCGAGCCGTGCATCGTGCGATCAATTGAGAATGGACGATTGGGTACGAAACTGGAGATGATCATCATACTCCTAAAATTCCAGGCGTATCCTTCACCCCTCGTGAAGTCGGCGACCATCTGATCCACGTCTACCGCGATGGGCAGCCGATTCCGAAGAGCCCCTTCAAGATCAAGGTTAGAACTTACCGTCACTACCGCTTTAAAGGGGCGGGAAAGGCGAGGCAATGGATATTTGGATTGTGAATATTTTTCTCATACGCCTTCCCAATCCCTGTAACCCTGCCCTTTTTAGGTGGATGAAAGCCAGCTCGGCGACGTCAGCAAGGTACGACTCGAGGGCGATCGAATTCACGAGGCAAAGCTCGACGAACTGAACGAAATCCTCGTCAATACCAAGGAAGCCGGTAAGTGGACTGCATCGGAATTTTCATACAGTACCCCAGGTTACGGTAGCCTGGCCGTCTCGATCCAGGGCCCGTCGAAAGCGCAGCTCTACTGCGAGGAGGTCGAGCCTGGGCTAATCGCTATTCGATACCGAGTACAAGAGCCCGGCCACTACAAGGTCAACGTCAAGTTTGCCGACCAGCACGTGAAAGGTAGGGTTGAAAGGGGTTAGCAGAATCTACCCTTGTATCGGCTAGATCTCGACAGCCACGTGCAATTTCAGATGACCAGTATAGTTTTGAATTTTCCAGCCCTAAAAACCCAGAATCGCGCCAAAAAATAAAAATTTTCGCAATTTTCAAACGTTTTTGGAGCTGTCGAGACCTAGTTGAAGGGAGGGGTCGATTTTGGGGTGTTCGAGTCGATTTTCCGAACCTTAAAAATACTTTGAAAGAGTATGTTTTAGAAATTTTCGGCAATTTTAATTCTATTTCCATTTTCAGGAAGCCCAGTTTCCGTAATGTGCCCCGATGCTACGAACGGCGAACTCCGACGGGTAAATGAAATGGAATACCAGGCTGCTGAGGTGGGAATTTGACGCTAACATTTAATTAATAGAAAAAGTCATACCTAAACTATACCATTTATTAAACTAAAAATAGTATTATAGAGTATAACTTGGAGTCATTTAAAGATTTCCTAGAGAATGAATGTAAAAAAATCACTTTCCAGGCTAGATAGAAGCTGGAAATTAAATGGTCTAATTTCCCATTAAAACCCCTTGAATACTAAAATAAAACAATTACGATTCGAATCTAGTTAAAACCATGAATTCAAATAGTATAAAAAAATCCGAAATAATAAGAACCCAGAAAAATCCTAAACTTCAGCCAGTCGTCGCTTCCGTCGGTGAAGAGGCGAGCATCAGCCTGAAGCTCCCAAAAACGACCTCGCCTGCTGATGTGGTAAGATAAATTTAACTAACTTTAGTTTCCTTTCAGACCGCTAGACTTCTCGCGCCCGGCGGCTCCGAGCTGCCCGTCTCCATCTCACCCGGCACCGACAACGCCTACGCCCTCAGCTTCACTCCGGAAGTCGATGGGCAGCACACGCTGCACGTCTACAACAAAGGGAAACCCGTCATTGGCTCCCCGTTCCATTTCACGGTTGGCGCACTGCAGAAGGGCGACGCGAAGAAGGTTGGTAAAAACAAGCCTGGAAAAAGCGCTTTCAAGATTCAGCCTTTTCACCCTTTTACTCTTTTAAAATCCTACAAATTACCTAGACAAGATTAACTAAGAAAAGACGGCTCAGAAAACCATCGTAAAACGTTTTTAGCACTTAAAACACAGTGGAATTCATGATTTTCAAACTACAGGCACTTTTTCTTGCGAATTAGCCGTGAAACAGAGCTAAAAATTATCTTCGACACTGCTAAAGTTTTATCGAATAATGAAAGCAAGTGTGAATAAATGAATAGTCAAAAAACCGCCAAAAAAAGCCATGTTTTTACGATTCAAAACTATAAAATAACTTGCCCAACTCCAGGTACGCGCTACCGGCCAAGGAGTGCACAGCGGTGAAGCCGGTACACCCAATGCCTTCACGGTATACACCCGAGAAGCCGGCACTGGAAAGCTGGCGGTCAGCGTCGAAGGGCCAGTCAAGGCCGAGATGCACTTTCAAGATCAGCAGGTTTGTTCTAACGGCATCATCGACGAGATCTAAAAGTCTCGATATCAAATCCTTACCTCAACTTCAGGACGGCAGTTGCCACGTCGATTACACCGTCGCTGAACCGGGTGACTACCAAGTGTCCGTCAAGTTCAACGAGGAGCACATCCGCGATTCACCCTTCCACGTGAGTGCTGATTATCACTTTACAAACAGCAAATCCTAGAAATTCAATAAACAAAATGCCTAATCTAAAAAATGTTTCAGGTTCAAATTGCGCCCGCTTCATCGACAAAACAAGCGAACGGCCACCACCTGGAAGAAGCCAACAGCTCCTCGTCCGGGCTGACCGGCGAGGCATCCAGGGTCCAAGCCCACGGCCCGGGCCTTCACAAGTTCACCGTCGGCAAGCACGCCTCGTTCAACGTGGACACGGGGTCTGCTGGTAGGTGTAGACTTGATCAATTCGAACTAGCTTCAAGATGCTAAAACTGAAATGAAAATAATTGAAAAACTACTTTTAACCACTATTACGACTGTTCTAGGTCCCAACCTATTGATGGTTGGCGTAGTCACATCGAAAGGACCCTGCGAAGAAGTCGTCGTCAAGCACATGGGTGCCGGCCATTTTGTCGTAAGTAGAATATATCTAGAAACAATACAAAATATCAAGGTGAACTACAAGATCCACGAGAAGGTGCGCGGGCTCATCTTTGTGCGATACGGCGACCGCGAAGTGCCCGGATCCCCATTCCCGATCGAATCCAACTAAACAAAACAACCGCCGATGCTCAACAACATAACATATTTATCGAATTCCTTGTGCCACCACGACTCTTGCCTCAATGACACCGCTTCTTGTCGCTTTAAGCCTCACACCCAACTTTTTTGCTGACCAGCATTGGCCATCTGCATTTCCAACCGCCATTCCAAAACCCGTTGTTCCACTCCACTGCCGACCGCAGATAATAAATCAGTTATCCATTCTGATGTTCCCCGAGAAAAACGCAAACTAAAACATTGGAAAATTTATCCCAAAGTAATTATTATAACAGTAATATGGAACAAACAAATCAATTAAAATTCTAGATACATACAACAATTATAGGTGAATCAACCAAATGCGAACAATCACTAGGCATTTGCGCGGTAGTTCCGTAGCTGGTCGGCGAATCGGTACTCGAGCGCGTGCTTGGCGTCGGTCAGCGAGAAGTTGTGCGCGTTGTTCTCCAAATCTTTCCTAACACAAATATATTAAATATGCAACTGAAAACTTACAAATACTGCAAAAGGATGCGCTTGCCGCGTTGGCCATACTCCTTGGCGACGTAGAGCGGGACTGGCGTCTGCACGGGCAAGTTGACGATTTGATGGAGATAGCACAGATCATAAGTCATCATCTGAAGAAAGTGAAATTCTCAAAAGAGAGTATACCTCGAGGTCATCCATCGTCAAACTGGCGTCGTCGGCGACAACCGTGTAGCGTGGAGTCTTCGCGGTTCCTTGCAGTGCGACGTGCGAATTGAGGAAGAACTGGCGTCGGTGCGGGTGCATCAGGTCCCCGTCGATGACCGTGCCGGGCTCGACGTTCTGGCCCGTCGCATTGTCGTTTGGATTGGTCTGGAAAAAAGAATTGTTGGACGAAACAAAACCAAAAATACCTGGGACTTGAAGAACCGTGTAGAATGCTCCTTGTGCATTAGCAAATAGGTAAGGCGGTATTGGCCGACACGCTCCTTCAACAACGCCCGGATGTCGGTGATCTCCTGGGCCATCAGCTTCTGAATGCACGAGTCGACGAGGCCTGTCCGGTAAATGACGATATGCGGCGGCGGGCGCCTGGTGGTGCGGACCAGCGAGTCCAGACTGTAGCCAAGCAATTCGGCGCCGCGGAGCTACAAAAGAAACTTGTCCAAAATAAATGTGAAAAAGTTTACCACAGCTTGTTTCGGAGGGCAGAAGTCCAATGCGAAGTCGCCCACGAAGCCCGTAACGTCGTAGCCAAAGTTTGCAGCATAGGGCAGCACAGTGAGCACAGACTTTTCCTTGATAGCGCCGATTGACATAGACTCTTCCTTCGTGAGATATGTGGGCGCGCCAACACCCAGCACGAAAATGTTGCCCTTCTCGAATTCGCTGAGGAATGGCGATTGCGACGGTGCCCTAGAAATTGCTGTCAACTACCAATCGCAAAGCAATACCTCGATAGTTCAACGCAAGTTCCGCCCAGCTTTGTGTTCATCTTTTGAAGGATATTCTCGACGGTGGCGGCCTTTCCGGCTTCGAGAATTTCACGCGCTGTCTTCAGGCGGATATTTTGCGTCAGTACTTGATACTTGCGCTCGAAGTACTTGATCTCATCTTGGTACTTCAAGGAGTCGTCGCTGATGAATACCGCGAATTTGTAGCCGTATTGTTGCATCGTGCGGAAGGCTTGTTCGAGTTGATCAGGAGTAGTGCGCTAAAAACTTTCAAAGCACCGAAGCGGAAAAATACCTCGACACGGCCATTTGGGGCGATCTGCAGGCCAGTTTTTTCGGCGGCTTGTTGCAGGATCGAGGACAGTCGCGCAAGGTCGAGTCTTGAGTTCTGATCGGTGGCAAGCTGGATGTAGATGGGCATCGGGACTTGTGCAGATTTTGCGAATTCGAAGCCGTTCGGTCGACGCCAACTGCCCCGGTTGGTGATGCCGCGCACCGGATTCGCCAAATTTCGATATCCGAATGCGGGCGCGGGAAGTTGTCGGGCGATTGTCTGAACGGATTTTAATAGTTAGATGAAGTCGATACCTTCAATGGTTCTGCTGTTGCAATACGAAAGCCGGCATCGTCCAGAAGGTCAATTCCGATCTTCTCCCGGCGAATCATCTCCATAATCGTGCGCTGTCGATCCATGGGCAGAAGCGCTGAGCCCTAAATCCGCAAAATAATACTAGCATCTAGCCCTCACCTTAACAATTATCGAAGAAATTTCTTGTGGCTGGTCGCCAAGATGCACAGAATTGCCCGCGGTAATAATTAGGCACTCGAGCGGAAAATGAAGCACCACATCCTTTCTCTTGCATTCGGCAAGGGGCGCCATCGGATATTGGAGGGTGATGTTATACTTCTCGTAAAAGTACTTTTCGATCGTCATTGTTTCTCCTCCCTCCTTTGGCGTGAACCTAAAGCAAATGAATGAAATCAAAAAGTTCAACTTACTTCACAGACTGTGCAGTGCCGAAGATAATTTCTCCGATCGTGACTCTGCGGTGCGACGTTCCATATGAGGCATAGGCATGAGCACCTAGGAAAGAAATAAGATACGTCTAAAAAATCAGCACCTTTGAAGATCCGATTCAGCCGTGGCACATCTTCGTGGCTCCAAGTTGAAGATTTTATCCGTTGACAAAGCGCCATGGCCGATTGGATTACAGGCTGCGGGATGAGGAAACATTGCTTCTCGACATCTATCGTCATTCCGATGCGCATCTGGCGTTCCGCGCCCCGATAGAACTCGACGGCCTTCTTTGCGCCCGTCAGAAGTTGTTGCGAGTTTGAGGCCTAAAAGATATGTCGTTTTTGAAAAAAAAGCTCTCACGATAACGTCGTTCCTGTGTAGTGGCTGCCGAAGGTACACTTTACGGCCTTTAAAACATAGAAATTCGCTGTCCTCTTCCAGCGAGTCCTCCAGGCAGACGCGCATCACAGCCACCTCGATGTAGTCGCGGAACGATTCCTCCGCCCGCCGCCGCTCTTCGGTTGTTCCATCGAGGCCAACAAGGCCCTCTTCGGAAAACTAAAAAATGGTTTGCACAAATCCTGAAAACGGGGCTACCTCGAATTTGTCCATCAGAGTAAAGCGGACCATCGTATTTTTCTGAGGTGGCATGTTTGCATCGTCTTCCAGTTGAAAAATGCCATAAAGGCAGCCGAGTGTCTGTTCCAGGTCGACGGGCACGTAGAGAGTCTGGTGATGATCGTAGAAGAGACTGCGGCATCCGATCATGTTCGTTTTCGTGAAGACGTGGCGAAGGATGCGGCCACAGTATTGCTTGTTCAGCGTCGCCAGTGGGCTAAAAAAAATTGGGTAAAATTAGGGGGAAATACCCTGAAGTCGAGCGTGTTAGGTCGATGCGGGTGCCAGCCGGATCTTCGAGGTCGACCCGGAAGCTGACGTAGACCTCGACGTTGTATTTGTATAGCGTCCGTCCTTCTGGCGCCATCTCCACGTGGAAGAGGTTCGTGTAGAGGTTCTTCTTAGCGCCGAGCACTCCGCCCGCTATCGGGTTCGGGAGCTGCATCATGTCGCGATCTTCTAAATTAGAACGTGGTTACGAGAACAGCAGAATCTTACAAAAAGAGAACTAAGGAAAGCAACAAGACCTCAATCAAAATTATCAGAGAAAAAGCCGAAAAATTCGGAAAGCTAGGACGGCAATTCCCGAAACTCGAAGAGAAATACCGTAACATAGAAACGCCGCTACAAGACCACTCGTCGATAGTAGCCGTGCGGAAAATCCGTCCTCAAAAATTTTAAACTTTAAAACTTTGAAAGTCAGTAATAAAAGAAAATAAACAATAAATATAAATCAAAGTTGCGGGGCACGTAGAGACAAATTTTGCGTCTCGAGCGATGCCAAATCCCTAAAATTTTCGAAAACTTTATCGAGCGATTTCTGGCAACTAAAGGTTGAAAATAAAGGAACCGGAAGTGAATTTAAATAACGGTTTATAACCCTGAAAATGTCTGAATCAATACCGGAAATGCTCGAGGTTAGCATAGAAATCCATAAATAAAATGAAAACGGGCCCCCGGATCGGGCACTTTCTTATTTTACTCGAAACTTTGCTGATGGCGATGCTGCTCGACGAGCCCGGCGAGGTGATGTCGAAGCGCTCCTGGAAGTCTATTTTAAAAGGTACGTTGGCACTTTTTTCGAAAACCTACCTTCTTTTTTCAGTTCTCGACAACAACTACACGCACTCGATTTCGAAAGCGGCCATCGGCGTGCACTTCAAGACGGCCGTCGCCGTCAACCTCTACGACCGTGACGGATGGGACCAGTGGACGGACGGCATGGTGGAAGTTGGCCGGGCCGTCGGGATGAACGAGCAGCGTAAGGGATTTTTTCGCGAAGATACGCTTTTTTCCTTGCCTTGCTTTTCCACACTTTCTTGAGCAACGAGAAATTTCCTAGCGAAAATTTATTCATCTTTTTAGGACAAGCCCGGCTCCGGGAGCGCGAAGCGCGCAAACTCGCCAACCGCATGCGGCGCCCGAATTGGAACGGGAAGTACGGCTTCGCCCAGCTCATCAACAGCCGACAAGACGCCGAAGCGCTCGTCACCAGCGTCGACAAGTGCGAGCCTCCAAATGTCGTGCAAAATGGTTTAGGGGCCAGTTGTCGCGCATGCTCGTCTCGCACTGCAACCAGATGCACGCCCTTCGAATCTCGAACGCGGTGAGCAAGGGTTGTGATGGTTTTGAGCTTTTGATTTAGAGGATGCACCTGGCGCTTGCTATCGAGGAGCATAAGGCGCTGCTGGCGAGGGAGTACGCCGAGGAGTGCCACGTCAAGATGAACTTGCTGCGGGATGAGAGCGCCTTCTACCGCCGGCAGCTGATGATGTCCACCCGTAAGGAATGCTTCTTATTTCCATCCTTTTCCCTAGGCAATCCCGTGTTCTTTGGATCGGTGGCCGACCTCGCCGACGAGGAAGAGGAATCGGACGACGAGCCGCTGGAAGCCGAAAACCACCTGCTCTTCACCTCGGTAAACGGAATCCCTTGATTTTTCGTACCCTTTTTATTCTAGGACACGCGCCGCATCAACCAGGCCCGAATGATGGCGCAGCAAAAGTGCAAGGTGCCCTCCAAGCTCGCCACCGCCCACCACGACAAGCCGAGCGAGTTCAAGGCGGTCGTCGACAAGCTCGTGTCCTACCTGCCCAAGCGAGTGAGCTTTATCCCCCATTTCAAGCGGCTCCCTTTAGATGAGCCCACCAAAGAAGCCGGCCAGCCCGACGGAAACGAGCCCGATCGAGGTGGCGCGCAGCAGTGGACGGCTGCGCCTCCAGCTGTTGCCATCCCCGCCCTGCCTCGTCTACACCCCGGTGCTCGCTGAACGGACACATGCCGAGCTGACGCCGTCCACTTCCGGCACCAACACGACCTTCGACTTCCCCGGCTCGTCCCTGATTTCGCCGCCCCGTACCGCTCGCCCTCCGTCGTACGGACCGGGCCTCGACGACCCCACCTCGCCGATTCCGTTGGTACGTTTTTGCCTAATACTAGCGAAATAATGCTCTTCGCTTTCGATTTGATATTTTCCCTTTATAGATGGAGATGAAGGCCGCGCTGCGCGTCGACGAAAAGGCCTCGATCGACTTGGACGATGCGGTGGATCTGCTGGAGAAGAGCCAGTTCGAGCAGCAGCAACCGCCCCAGATCAAGCGTCGCAGCGGCCTTTTCCGCACCATCGGCAAGCTGCTGACGCCCAGCAGGAAGAAGCCGCGCCCCGAAAATCGCTAACTGATCACCATTACTCGTTCATTATTTATTCTTGTCGTATCGAAGTGTTGTGTAATAAAGAGGTTCAGCTTACGCGGCTTGTTGGGTCAAAAAGCGACTGCACTTTGAAAATAGATTTATTGACATTACTACATGAACACATCACAATAAATTCACTCGGCAAATGTGAGCACAGAAAGTAGGGGGAAAAGTTGTAAAACTACAGATGGATCACACCAATGGAATGGAGGCAGGGGTGGGGGAACATAAATGCAAAGGGGCTGTGTAAATTCAGAGGTACTGCTCGAACCAGCGGACCATGTTGATGGAAAAGTCGGCTTCAACCTCGACTTCTTCAAGCGGGTGGCACGACGGCGGGTAGGTAAGAACCCTGGGAAAAGGACGTTTACGTGTAAAGCAACATTCGGCTTACTTGGTGGGCACCTTTCGGGCCTGCAGCGCGCGTATGAAGCCACGGTAGTGTGGGACGACGCGCAGATCCTTTTGCCCGATCAGAAGCAGATATGGAGTTTTCACCTAAAACCAATTGAGGGTAAAACTCAGGAAAAGGTGCCCTACCTTGTCCAGGTGGTGAACCGGCGAGCATCGTACCATCGCGTCACGTTCTTCCGCGTTCGGGGCGCGGGTCCACTCGGGTTCCTTGCCGAGCGCCTCGTACCATGTCCTGAAAGTGAAAATAACCTCTCAGAATGGCAAATTCTATTATGGCAGTCGCGGGATTGTTTTTCACTATCCCTGGACGTAAAAACTTTACTAATTCGTTTAAAACGCACTAAAAATGTTGATTTTCAAAAAAGATGATCATGTTTTTATCACTTTTCAAATTTTCCTACGTGTTTTCACGTTTATAAGTGATTTTTACAAAGCAATGCGATTTTAAATGACAAACTACATTAAAAGGAACACCAACCAGTCCGTAATGTCGGTGATCTCGTACATGGCCGAAATGTTGAGCACCGGGTTCAGGGCACAGCAGGCGCGGTAGAAGTCCTAAAACAAGGCATTTCATTTGAAAAAGGAATACTCGATACCGGATATTGTCCGATCAGATGGGAAACGGTGAAGCCTCCGTGGCTGCCGCCGAAACAGACGACGCGCGACGGGTCGAGGCGCTTCTCCGTGGCCAGCACTTGTTCGGCAGCGTGCTAAAATAGGCTAGAATGAAAGCAACTAGAAAAACTAAAAAATTAAACTAGAAACCAGTTTAAATCAACCTGCACATCCTTGATCTCCATGTCGCCGACGTTGCCCGGCAACTGCCGTACGAATTCGTCGCCGAAGCCGAGTGAGCCATGATAGTTGACCTGGCATGAAAAATTAGAGCAAATCCCAGAAAAAAAATACCTGCAAAACGGCAAAGCCGGCGTTCAGCAGCAGACCAACGTCGCGTCGCGGCCATCTAAAAACAAAATGTTTTGAAACGGGTTAGAAATTGGCGACGAATGGCGCATCAAATGCAGAATGTTCGCTGTTTTTGAGTCTAGTTTCAGAAATTCGAGAAGAGGCCTGTTCCAAAAATTACAAAACTTTTTTGGTAGTTTCGAGCGAAAAAATTGCACATGAAATAGGGGCATAGGAATCAAAAACTGACGAAGCGATACTCGTGCTATGCGGGCCGCCGTGCGGGAAAACGACGAGCGGCAGTGACGTCCCCTCGGTGGGCTGTACCAAAATTCCCTCGTACGGGCTCAAACCTAACAAAGATTAACGCCAAAGAAATCGAATGCACCGTCTCGCTTGAACTGCACAAACTTCCACAGCACATCGGCCAGCGACTGGCGCAGCTCGTGTGTTGGCGAGACGCCATCCACGCGGGTCCACAGCATCTGAAAGAAAGATGCATTAAATTTTATGTAAAACCTATACCTCGCGCTCGGCACCGGCTGCTGGAACGCGGCCGAGCAGTACAGTGTGTGGGCGGTTCGGCGCCGCGGCGGTGGCCAGCACCAGGTCGCCGTTCACGTCCAACACGCCCCAAGAGCCGTGGACTTGGCCGCCTAACAAAAGGTTAAAATCGATTTTTTTTCAAACCGTTATTCGTGAGCCGTGTGACAGTTCCCTCCTTCGTGTCGACGATCAGCGCCTCGGTTTTGCTGCGCCAGATGCTGCCGACGATCAGCCGCTGACCGTCGGTGCACCAGGGCCTGAAAGAATGTAATTTAGTTGGAAGGGAAGTCTTACTTTTGGGTCATCGACACGGCGTAGAAGCCGGGGAAAACGTCGGGGTCCTCGACGGTGTCGTGCACGATGCCGACGACCTCTTCCGGGGCGCTTCCGTCGTACGGCCACGACACCTACGGGAATTGAATTATATCAAAAACTAATAAAAAATACCTTGACCATCTGCATGCAGGCTTGATGGGGCCCGTCGGCGGCACGTTGGAAGTAAACGAGGGTTTTGCCGTCGGGGGAGAAAGTTGGGTGCTCGCATGCCATGCCTGAACAGAAAAGGTATATTAAATTACTGTAAAAGATTGATTTTACGTTAATTTAGCAGAATCGGATAATAGAATTTTCAAAGCTCACCCGGCGTCCCGATCACGGTCATTTTAGCGGTCGCCAAGTCGTAGTAGTAGAGAGAACCCCTAAAAGTAACCAAAATAAGTTTTCAAAAACAAGCTCACTTCCGGTTGTTGCAGTAAATCTTTCCAAGGCGGAAGGGCTCGTCGTCAACGCCAAAGAACACGACTCCGGTGTCGTTCGGGGCCCAGGTCGCCTAAATCAAAATAAATTTTGAAGATAAATGCTTACGAATGAGGGAGAGATCCCCTTGGGCACTTGGTCGAGCACCGTCACCGAGCCCGTGATGATATCGCAAATGCAGAGCACCGGGTTGACCACGTCCGAGCATGCCTCACCCCACGACTCTTTTTCTTCATACTTTTTGCCCTAAAAACCGTTTAACAAGTTAACGCTCCACGCTTACCAGTCGAGCCTCAACCACTTTCTCCTCGTTGTCCCATTCCACGTCGGCGTCAAAGAACTGACCCGACTTGACGCTCCGCTCGGCGGCGTACAGGATGTGGCCCTCGCCGAAGGAGAAGCGCAGCGTACCGAACGGTTCTAAGACAGAATTATTGCATCTTTTGAAATAGCTTACCGCAACCGAGCCCAAAAATGTCGCCGTGCTTCTTCTGGCCGCTCAAGTCGGTGGACAGCAATTCGACGTGCTCCTGCTGATCGAACACCTAAAACCAAAAATTTCGCAAACTCCGTAAACTTACATTGAGGTAGTACTTCTTGTCGGTGTCCTTCACGACGAGCAGCTGGGCCACCTTCGTGTTTGAGGGCGAGTAGACGGCCGTTTGGGTCCTAAACGATGCTTTTAAAGGTTAATTGAAGCTTACTCAGTCGAAGTTAGCGGCAGACAAGTCGATGTGATGAGGTCGAAGCCGAGCTCTGTCTCGTTGAGGACAGAGACACGTTGAGAGCGGGCAAACTTCTTCAACGGCAGCACGCGGTTGGAAAAGATGGAGGTAAGCTGCAAAAAAGCTATGGATGAAAATCAACTGATATACCTGGACGACTCCATTCTGCGCGCGGACGATTCGCCCATTTGTGGGGATGGGTATCTGGCAGAGGTCGGCATAAACATCCTTCAGCTTCTCGAGCTCCTAAAGAAAAGGCTGCGACAAACGAAAGGACGAAACCTTCACGCCCTGCTCGATGGCCGACCCCACTTGGATCGACGTCGACGCCATTCTTACTACGCGACGCAGTATTCTCAAAAAAATCAATATTTTAAAAGGCAACAGCAGCGTGAGTTCGCAAAAAGCATAAAAATAGTGAATCATCTGTTTGTCGAAAATAGTTAGGGTCTCACAAAACCTCCACCAGGTCAAAGCCAAATTACGAAAAGCGAGAGGCAAACTTTATTCCGAACAACGTGACAAACATAACAAAATATCGCAATAACGAGTAGTATGAGGTACCCGATTCTTTCCGTCCGAGCATGGCGAGAAGTTAGTCAACTTCCGGTACCTAAAAAAACAATTATAAAAATGTCATAATTTTAACTTCACCTCTTCAACCATCCGCCTTGTAGGCGTCGTCTCTGCTTTCACAACGTCTTCCCGCCACGCCTTCGGCAGCTCCGCGCACTAAAAGCAAAATATACGATCTGATTAAACGCGTACATCTGAGGGATTCCCTTCACGTAACAGCGAGATGTCGACTACCACTTTCTAAAACAAACAGAAGTGAATAGATAAATGAGAAATTTACCGATTTTTGTTCAGTTGCTGAGCCTTCGTCCTGCTCGCTCTCCCCATCACTACTGCTGCCTTCTGAATCACTATCGCTGGAGTCATCATCACTGTCCTGGGCGTCGATTTCAATCACATCGGTCTCATCTATAAAATCATATTATCCAATCTTAGGTACCATTCAAGTCGAGGAGGGGCACAATATTGTTTTGGTAAATCTGGGACCACTTGGTCAGTTTCTCACGGGTAATCTAGTACCATATTCAAGTCTCAAGCTAAGCTAAGTTAAGCTAAGAAGCAGTCGCGACGCAGACGTCGAGCTAAGCCGGCTCAGTCCATGCATAAGCTCAGACTACGATAGAACTATGCTAATAAACTAAGCATGCACGTAAAGAAAACCACAAATAGAAGGCCGAGAATTAAATGACCGCCAAGCGCAATAGTACCTACTATCTGGTTGCAAGTTCTTATTGGCCTCCTCCATCTGGGGCAAAAACGACTGAAGTCGACCGAGTAAACCGGAAGCGCCGACGGGCCCAATGTTCGGCTTTATGTTAGGGAACTTGATATCGGCGGGGTCCATTGCCGGGGTTATAATCTGAAAATCAATTCAGAGCGCTCGAATTCACATCCACCTCCAAATCCGTAAAATACTAAACTGCACTTGCAACATCAAAACCGTTCACGCACTAATGTGGCAGCTCTAAAACTTTATTCCGTCGCACCGATTCACCGCGGAAATCCCGAAAAATTAGACTTTCTTACAACGCGAATATAAAAACACGATCCCTATAAGAAAAGCGCATGGTTGGTGAGGATAGAGCGGAATTCTAGGCACGAATAAAAAAAGAAGACATTTCTACGCACAGGAAGGAGTAAAAAGGGGAATAAATATCACAACGCGCTACATTCACCGGATATTGGGCAAGCGAGATATGAGGGGTGATTCAGGGGTCGAGCGGTTCGACTTGGGCCAGTAGAGTCTCCTCGAGAGATGGCCCGTCGATGGCTTCAGCCCAGTCAAGATGAATGACGGCGCATGGGGCCAGGCCGGCCTGGCCGAGCTGCGCTTCGTCGTTGGATAGGACGGCTGGAAAATGATCAATTAAATTAATCCGTAGAAATTAATGGTGCTTTCGCAAAATCGAGGTAAATGCAAAAAAAAACACGTTTTTTTTAAACCCCAATTTTTGCCAAAAAAACCAAGGTGCTAATGCACTTAGGGGGGGGCAGTCTGGATTTTGACTACGAGACGCTCCAAATGCCGTTTTTTAAACTCGAAGCCTCTGGAAAAGCTAAGCTAAGCCTAAGCCTAGGCTTAGCTTCATACAAACGAAGCCTGAGCTTCGCTTGAGCCAAGCTAAGCTTAGTTCTAAGCTAACCCATAAATGACCCCATTTTGACTTCGTAAGTCAATTTGAAGCTCAAGATAAGCTTAGCTTGGGCTTAGACTTAAGCCTAGGCCTAAGCTAGGCTTAGTTAAAGCTAAGTTAAGCCTAGACTTAAGCTGAAAACCAAGTAGCTTAAGTGGAGCGCCTCGTAACCCCTTACTACCAATTTTGGACTGCCCCCCCCCCCTAACTGCATTAGCACCAAAACCAAATTTGCCATATAAAGTAAAAGAAAATTCAGAAACGCTTACTATTAGCAGACTGTAGACTGAAGGGGACCGCCGGGTGAGCGACGTGCTTCGAAGCCCATTCGCGAATGGCTCGCACCGGTTCGTAGACGCCAAAGGTGCCCTGAAATATTTAAATTTAAGTGAAAATATATTTAAGACACCTGTAGAATTAGGCGATCCGGGAAGCGCAAACGGATCAGCGTGTACTTGTATTTGTAGTTGCGCAGGGTGGCGTCTCGTTCTCTCATCTCACGCGTGCGCAGCGTCGTCATCTGGAAGTACAGATTTTCATCGATGCCGGAAACATAGTGAAAAGAATTGTGATAAACCCTCTAATTCTTCCATCTTAACGTTAAAAATTACCCTCTCGGCTTGCTCCTTGCGCATCTGCTGCTCGCGCGCCAGCTCGGCGGCCGTCATCTCGAAGAAGTCCGGAGGGAGCTCGGGAAGCGGGACACGGCTCCCGGGAGAGATGATGTATACCTGGAAAAATATCACGAAGATGATCATTGGAAACCCAAAGCGATACCTTGGTGTCGCGAGCCACCTTGATCGGCACAGCTTCACCATCGCGGATCGTGTCGAGGGCAAGGATGACAGCTCCGGTGTCGATTGCCTGGAATTAAAATCATTAATATTTTATTAGTGTCAGGTTCTTTCAGCTTGTTCGTAGGAACCAGTACTCTTCAGTTTCTTTTGTGTGATTCTTCGTCGGATTTATTTTATTTACTACTGTAACGCATTTTCTCTTTCCAACCTTTAGCAAGTCCTTCAAATTTTTAAATCTGGCTGTTTCTAATTCAAAAACTATGATCATGGATCAAGACGACGATTACAAAGCTGTCAGCCACGTTAGTGCGCGGCCAGTGATAAGCCGGAACTCTGGAAGCCCGGCGTCGCCGCATCTGCGCGGACTCCGAGGCGGCTTTGTGATAACCTTCCGCCCGGTGACCCCGGCGATTTTAGTTGTTATCAAGTGAAGCGCAGATGTAGCTGTAGGTATATAACCAATTGAAATCGTGAAAAGTCATTCCAATTCATCAACCCAAGCTTTGAGGCCTTCCCCGGACCCCTGTCCCAGCCTAAACTGGAAGCTACCATAGTCCAGAATTCTAAACAGCGACCCCGTAGAGTTGTCATAAGTAGCAGATACACTCTCCCGAATTCAAACTGCCAGGATTTTTCTGATTTTGAAAGTTTTCGGGTTCATTCCCAGTTTTGGGGGACTTGATTTCGTTGATTTTATGCTTTTTGACGTTGTCTTCACTTAATTTGCCTATTTCTTTGTATTCTATGCTTAATAAATGTATTATTTGGGATTGATTTGACTTGGTTTCTCTTGACTTCTGTTTCTTTTCTGATCCGCATTCAATTTTATACATCTCCCTTGTTCCAGGCCGAAAATGTCTCAATTTTACTCGTACAGCTACGTCAATGATCAACAAGTCTCATTCCTCGACATATCCCATTCCACTAATCAAATGTCTTGTAAGTTTATCGTTTTCTGGTTTAGAATTTTCGATTTTTAGATGCGCCAAGCGATTATTCATACCTCTCCCACATCCCCTACGATCAGCAAACGGATATGATGACCGATTACAGCGACGTGATGAGCTACCATCAGCTAACGGTGCGTTTGATTTTTTTGATATGATTTATACTTATTGTTGTCATACGATCGTGCCTTTTCGCATTATTTGAGCTGGTATTATGAGATTTTGTTACTCTAGACCGATTCAACTTTTTTCTTTAGGAGTTCGACAACCCGGACAACCACTCAATCGCGCCAGCCCCTCACTCCCCCAACACCAGCGGCGAGTCCCTGGCCCACTCGCTCGAATCGCCGGACCACAGCGACAAGAGCCAGCTCTGTGTGAACGAGACGGTGATTTCAAGAAGCGCAAGGCAGATCCGCAAGCTGCCCATCCGCAGGACCGTGGTGAGGATTTTTGAAAGTTCTTATAAATCAAAACTTGTTAAATTGGACCGTTGTGCCAAGTTGTAAGGTTTGAGAAGTCCTGGGAAAGAATTTGAGGCGTTTTTAGTGGCATCTGCTTCATACTATTCAAAATAGTCACTGAATGTCCAAAAAATAGCGCGAAAGTTACCAAACCTGATAGAAAAGCAAAACAAACTATTTTTGAAAAATTTTGCACTTTTTATAACTGTTTAGCTATCAGAAAACACTAAACAAGATAAAAATACTTCATACTTTTATTGCTGTGCTGTATTAGACAGACTACGTTATAAGGCCGCTAAAAACCTAAAAATTTGCTCGAACGCTTGAACGATACAAGCAAGTCGCCTATATCTTTCCCCCTCCAAAACCCCGCACACTCTCGCTATCTCGCAGTGCTGGGGGTCGGCCATGGCTGGGTTGTGAGGGGAAAGGGATGGGGGTTGCGGCGATTGGGCGGCCCCATTAGTGCGTGGGTTCTCGTATCTGCTGCCTGCGCCTCGGGAGGATGACAAAAGCGCCAAAGCAAAAGCGCCAACGACAAAAGCGCCCATGCAGAAGCGCCAAACGAAAAGCGCCCAATGCCAGAAAGCGCCCAATGCCAAAAAGCGCCCAATGCCAGAAAGCGCCCAATGCCAGAAAGCGCTCTATGGGGAAAGCCAACGTATGGAGAGAGGAAACAATTACATAAGGTAGAGATAAAATAGTTGTTTTAATCGGTTTTCTGGTGTTATTATGGTAGTTTAGCGGCAGTTCGACCTACTAGGCCATAAATTACCGACTGGGTGAAGTTATTTTGGCCTCCTAGGGCATTCTTTCACTCGAATAGCTAGTTCTCTTCTAAAGCAGCTTTTCCACTATTTTTGACGTAGTTTCTTGATCTCTACATGCTCGAACCGGTCCGAATATACATTTCTAATGTGAGAAAGGTATAAAGTCGCCGTGGAAAGCTTGTTTAGTGCCATTTTCGGATCCATTACCCGGAAATACGGCGTTTTTCTCGTCGTTCTGGCCTCCAAACACTGTTTTATAACAAGTATTTCGTGCTTGCAACAGTATTGTGACTGAAAACATCAGAAATCGTGAGAACATGAGGCAAACCCGGTAAAACTAGAGACTGAAACACGGCAATTCAAGCCAAAAAGACCCAATAAGGCCAAAACAACCCGCTCGGGGTGATAATTTGCCGTCTACAAAGCCTACCTATCGCTAAACAACGTTTAAAAGGCATACAAAGCTTGAAAAAAGCCATTTTATGTAATTGTTTCCTCTCTCCATACGTTGGCTTTCCCCATAGAGCGCTTTCTGGCATTGGGCGCTTTCTGGCATTGGGCGCTTTTGGCATTGGGCGCTTTCTGGCATTGGGCGCTTTTCGTTTGGCGCTTCTGCATGGGCGCTTTTGTCGTTGGCGCTTTTGCTTTGGCGCTTTTGTCATCCTCCCTGCGCCTCTCCCCCGCGCCCCTATTTTTCGCTGTTCGATAAAGGGCGTCACCGCTGGGGGAACCAGCGCACGCCATTTTCTTATTTTATTCCCCCGCCGTAACTTCTATGGATCAGCTACTCCTTTGGCAAAACTTTACCCGGGCGAAGAAGCCGAAGAAGAAATTGATATCAAGCCCGATATCAAGCCAAATATCGATCCGCACCAGGGCAATCGCCGGCGTAAAAGAAAGGCGGATCCGGTCCGGTTCGAGCCGGCCGTCGAGCCCGAAGAACCCCAGGAGGAGCTATCGTTACCCGAATTAGATTTTGAGGTTAATTTAGGCCCAAACTAAAAAAAAAGATGTTTTGTTTTCTTGACTTATCTCTTTTTCAGCCCAAAGACCAGCAAGTAACGAAAGAGTGCCAGAAATGCGGAAAAAAGATTGACCACCGCAACAAGACCCGCCATTCGGCTTTCCATTCTAAGGTGAGAAAATTTGTTAGTTTCTATTATGTTTCGTTTTATTCTTAATTGCTTTTTATTATTACTTTCCTTTAGTTGTTCCGATTCGAGTGCAAGGAATGTGACTACAAGTCTCATCTGCGCCACAACATGTCCACCCACATCCGCTTCAAGCACGGCGGTGTCGCCGACTTCAGCGAGAAAAAGTCGATCGACTTAGCAAAGGAGCGCACCCGTGTCTACGCCGAATGCTTTGGAGGCTATCAGCGCAATCATGCTCTTCGTATTCTCAGGTAACTATTTATATGAGTTCTTTTTACCTTTCCCTTTTAGCGGCCAGAAGGAGATCACTGATCTGAGCTTCCTCGCCGACTCGATTGTCACCAACATCTCCACCGGCTCCGATATCAGCATGCTGATCGAGCCCGAGGAAGAGGCCGCCGACGCCGAGACGATCGAATGCCTGGGGGTAAGTTCTTATCATTCGCGCTGGGTAAATACGAATTTAGGAGCAAACGGTGTCCTCGCGCGTCGTGACGGCCCTGAAGAAGGGCAAAGCGCAGAAGTGCCAGAAATGCTCTCGTTTCGTCGGGCCGAACAAGAAGTTCATGCACGCGATGATCCATTCGCACATGAAGCGCTTCAGGTGTGTTATTATTTAGTTTGTAGGAAAAGCCTATTTCGCACCCTTTGTTGTGGTTTTTCACACTGTCAAAAATTTAGACGTTTCGCGAACAAAATTGTGACATCGTAAAAAGTTTCTCGTCAAAAATGTTCGTTTTTATTTGTTTCGGTCGTCAAAAAAGTATTTCTAGCTACTGCGAAAATTACTGCTAAAATAGCATTTTTATCATCAAAAACTGTTTTTGTTTTAGATGCAGTGAATGCGGTGTCTGCCACGGCTACAAGCAGAATCTCCAGAACCACATCCGCGTCGCCCACCACAACGGAGCCCACGTCATCGACGAGCTGTACGTTTTATACTTATTTGTCTTTTTGTGTGTATTATAGTCTTTTATAATTTTCGTTTCTTCTTGCATTATATTTATCTTTCCAGCAATGACGAGATGAAGGCCGAATTCGAGCGTCTGGTGCGCGAGTGCTTCCCGGAGACGAAGCGCACCCGGGCCGCTTATTGCGAAGGACGCACGCCCGACGCCAAGCACAAGGTGCTAGCCATCGAGCAGCTCAACGTGGCTGCTGCATCGGATTTTGCATCGACTTCAGTCGCCCGGCACAACGGCAGCCCGCCTCCCGTCGAAGTCGAGGTTCCGCTCTTCCAAGCCGGCGAAGACAAGAAGAACCTCATCGCCATCGACTCTCAATAATTCCTGTGATCTGATCGTGTTAGTTAGCTCCCCCCAATCTGTGACCTCATACGCCTATATTGTTCACGGGCTTCTCCCTATTCTCAAGTTGTACACCGGGTTTCTGGACTGTGATCCCCAATCTCTTGCCTGTCCTTATTTTGACTGTACGTGTTATCACCGTTGGTTTCTTGTAATAAATTGGTTGTGTGAAAGCGAGATCCGGAAAGAGAGATATAGAAAGAGAGCGCGCGAAACGATACCTTATCCTCGGGGATGACCAGGAACGCCTCGTCGCCATCGCGTTGTTCGGTGAAGCCGGCGGCGGTGAGAATCTCGTAGCCTCCTTTCACATTGAGCACACGCTCCTGGAATCAAAACTAGGTAAAAAGGATCCACTCGATTTACCTGGAACGCCTTGTTGCTCAGTCGGATTCGCCGGTACTTTGGCTCGTCGGGGAATTCGGCGATGTTCTAGAGAAACATATTACTTTTTTCGGACCGAATTTCGCTACCTGAAGATATTTGCAAATAGTTTCAACGGCAATCTGTCGTTGCTCCTTCTTATTCAGGGTGTAGAGCATCATCACGGCCGGAATCAGCGTCTCCGAAGGGTCGCTCTTGATCTGCTCGCGCAGGAACTCCTCCAAGACATTTTGGAGCTAAACTGGGTTATTTTTTCCAAAGAATATTAAGACCTCTTTCTTCTCCATCGCCTGGTCCTCGCCAATAAGGTCGCACGTGTAATAGACGCCCTTGATCACGTCGCTGTGGATGAATTCGCGCTCGTCGGGCTGATGCGGTTGTTGGATGCCCAGTCTGAAAATTATATAGTTGCACAATCCAACCATATAAATTAAGGCTACTTATTTGACGTATTTTTCCTATAAAAATCGCAATACTCACTTCTCCATATCACTTTCCAGGCCACCCTGCTGCTTGCGACGCTCTTCTTCAATTTCTCGCCTAGCCTGAAAAGAAATTGAAGCTTTTCACAAATACCCACCAGCATCTGAATTTTCTTCTGTCCATACGTGGTCTTGGGCTCCTCCTTTGCAAGGGTTCTCTTGTAAGCCGCTTGCGCAGCAATGTCGGCGGCGGCAACCCGGTCAATCTCCGAGTGTCCTCCCTGAAATTTAAGTAAAACATTGGAAAGTTCTTTTACCTGTGATGATCCGGGATGAACCGAAGGCTGTCGTGATGGATCCGAGCCCGGACCGCCCAGTCGTACCCCTTCACCAGTCTTTTTGAAATGTTTATCGATCTAAACGGAATTTTGACCAAAAGACTCAAAGACACACCTTCTTCCCCTTCAGGAATTTTTTGAAGCGGTCCATCGTGAGGTAGCAAATCGCGGCGGTTTGTTAGTCGCTCTCTGAAAGAAAATGACAATCAAATCAGGATGAACAGAGAACGGGAAAAAAAGAAGAAGAATTGATGAAGAAGAATAGAAATTGATGATGCAAGATTTAGTTATGTTATAGCCAGTCAAAAGGCTTCCAAATTTTAGAACTGACTTCCTCCGTTTTCCTTTTCGCCAGCCGCTTTAGCCTCTCTATCGCGCTGCTCCTTCTCGAAAAAGTCAAATATTATCGGCGAATATAGCCGCCAATACAGGTACGTCCCCAATTGAGCAACAACGATGAGCACAATCAGGCACAAAAAGATCAGTATCTGAAGTTTTAGGGGTTTCCTCGCCATTTTAAGCTCACCTGTGCCCGATCGAATCCCAGAAGACCGCAATATTCGGCCGAGGGGTCGCTCGCGGCTACAATTACATTATTTATCACCTCGATATACAAACTTTTAAGTAGGTTTTGCGTCAGAAAACTGGCGTCGTTCGGTTCGTCGATTGCCAAGTTGTCGCCCTGTGGTTTCAGATCGGACATAACATACCTGAATTACTGAGTCAATTTTTGGTCACCAGTTTTTTGGGCATGGCTTCAAAGGGCGGTAAAGAGGGGTTGCTTAGGCGGTAGAGAACTCAGATGTTCATCTATTCTACAGCTTTTCTAGAGGAAAAGACTCGATTTAGACTTTAGAAAGGGCTTTTCAAGCCAATTTTTGTTACGAAAGCCTGGCTGATCTATCACCACAGCTATTTACTAGCGGCTCGGGTACGGTGTCTTTTCTCGCTAGCCATGTTATTGGGAACAGCAGGAGGTCGTGCTCGGCTCACCGGAAGACCAAAGCCGTGAAAAAAAAAACGAAAAAGGGATTAAAAATCGGTAATTTAAGCTGATTAGGGATACTTTAGCTTGAAACGCATAGGGAGGTCGCCTAAGGATCTAGTGAGCCATCAAAAACGACTTCCAACAAACCTCAAACGTCAAAAAAAGACTTTGGGAAACCAAAAAAAATGCTTTTTTGGGGATAGAATGCCCGATATTTGAATGTCGAAAGCATATGGAAAACTCCCAAAGGCCCTATACAGCCTGTTTGGTATGTTACAGCTCGGATGGCTGCTACTCTTTTTCATACAAGCTTCTAGTCAAGAAGATGTCCCAAAATTCGCCCGTGGTGCCATCTATCACGTTGGTTTTGTAGCTTTTTGGCGATTTCGGTTGTGCTTAGGTGGTCGACGTCGGCGAGACGTTCGCAGAGCGTCGTGATGCCTGCCCGCGCGGCCTTTTCGCCGTCCACGAGGAGCGTGACTTCTTCAGCGCGGCGCAACTCGTCACAGGCGATCCTAATAACTGCGGGGGCGGCGTCTGCAAGAAGAACATCTTCCTCGGCATTGAGACGGTAATATTCTTGTTTTTTTCTCTCATAACCAGTTTCTCTCAGTTTCTCAGTTTCTCAGTTTCTCTCTTTCCTCCGTTTTACCCCCATACTTCGTACTTTGCATAAACACTTGAATTCCTGTGCAGAAAAATGAAAAGCGCGTCCTCTCCCCCATTATATAGGCTTTCTCCACTTGGTGCATGTAAATTGATTCCTAACAAAGAGGCTCGGCAAGATTTTCACAAAAACTTAATTTTAAAGGGCTGCGGACGGCATGTGTCGATCCCCCCCCATCAACAAATTGGCAAGTAGCCAACAGGGCAGAGAGCGCGCCCTGGGGAGAGGCGCAGAGACATTTTCTTTCCAGCGCGTAATCGATTGACTATGCCGTCGGTATCCCTTTAATGTCGTAAACCGCTGATTTTTACCAATCTCATATGCGTGCAGTCGTGTCATGACCATTACGCACCTAATGACGTATCATACGTAGCCTTAACTTCCTCCCTATTGAGATACGACTGGAACATACGGACGGAAGTTGCATGCAAATGCACACACACGCACACACACACAAACACTATTTTTTTATATATAGTAGGATAGTAGGATTATCAGGTTAAACTAAATTTTTTTCCGTAAGTGTAGGAGGTTAATCGGAAATATTAAGTTGCGAAAAATGTTGGTTCCTGGTCAAAAATCTATCAAAGAAGGGACTAAAAATTGCATTTGGCTCAAGTCTAGGAAACCCCCCCCCAGCCGACTTTTCAACTTTTCTACCTTCCTTATTTTTATTTTTCGCTACTTTTTTCGACTAAACTGCAATGTAGTCTTACTAATTAGACTACGGCGAACATTTTGGTATACTTTAGAGCTCGCTAGCACAAAAGGGGGCCGAGATCCAAAAGTTGGTGCCGGCTGGGGGGGGGGGGGGGTTTTCTAGACTCTTACCTTGCATTTTTTGCCGTTATTTGAAATTTTTAGGATTTTTCGTAATCAAAAACTACTGAAAACGATAAAAATACACTAGCAACGGCATTTTTTTTGCTTGGTAGAAATAGGCGAATTGCCGCCCCCCCGCTAACAGCCCACAGACAGTTTTCCTTCAATTTTATTCAACCTCATGCTTTCCAGAACGGAACCACTTGGAAAAACCACGATCCGATGATCAGCCGCCCGCTCGGCCTCAATCCACAGTCGGTTGGCGAGTGCACGCGCATCGTAAAAGAACTTTTTACAGCTAATACACAGTTTTAGGTCTATTTTGGTGAATCTTCTATGGCCGCCGAAAATTATTGGTACTACGACCACCATTGTGACGACTCGACGGTTGTACTTTGCAAAGCGTACCAGATTTTTGTTTGTTTTTACCATTTTTAGACGTGGTCCTGATGTTGTTGCGCGGAAGATGTTTTACGACGCGGATCGGGTGAGCCCGTACCTCTGGCTCGCGCTCATCATTACAGCATGTAGGCGCTTTTCGAATGGTTCGATTTGTCCGAATGGCAGGACCAAAAAAACTTTTCCAGCAATGTCTATTGGGATGCTGGCTGTGGTCATCTTGCTGTACATCGACGTGAAGAAGCGACAACTCGGCTTATTTTACCAAATTTCCTCGAAGGTTTGGAGCAAGATTTCTTTGCTTTTAGAGCGTGTTCTTTGCAGATTGTCGGCTTGAGCCGAACGGTGGACATGATGGGCCTGCCGCAGGAGATGCTCGTCAAGTTCACCAAGGCCATCTCCACGACGCCGCAAATCGTCCAGGCCGATCGGGAGCTACGCAATCGATTGCTGGAGGAAGGTGGGTGTTTTTATTTTGGATTTTCTAATTTTTTCGACGAACGGGAACATTTTTTACTACTACCTGGAAATCTACAAAAGAAATCTTTAGAAGCCTTCTCCGACTCGCCCCTCTACGGGTTACCGCTGGATCCGGGCCTCAAGTGGAAGCTGGAGAAGACGGGCGAAGCACACGTAGCTGACAGCGTAACTTTTTTTAAAGTTAACCTTTTAGATAATTTTTCCAGAGACCGTCTGACGACAATCTTCTCCCCCAGCGCGTTCCGTCTCCACCAGTGGTGCGCATTTGGTTGTAAACTCGGCTTTTCGAAAGGCACACTTTAAAATTGTGAAAACATTTTTAGAAATCTGAACAAACGCCGGCCAGTATCAAGATCGACTCGGCAATTCTCGTACCATCGCCTGCGAGGGCTCAACCTAGCGGTGAAGCAGCAGAGGGCAAGTCTAACCATGAGGAAAATAACTGGAAAAATTATCAACGTCATACTCAAAAACTGCTAGTAATGCTCTTTATAAGATTTTAACCGTTAAAAATTTCAAAAATTCTCAAAAAAGCAATCTTTCAAAACGCACCAATGTTTCAGCTATTGAAGACGAGGGAACGAAGCCATCGACACCCAAAAAGGGGCATGACGGCAAGACGTAGATATGGTCACCTCGCCGCACGCCCAACCTTACAAATCCCCGAATTTCTTTTGATATCGCAAAATGTCTGTGTACGTCTACGCTATGCATGTGAATTGATTACTCGGATACGCACGTGTACCGCCCATTTCTCGACGGATAAACGGGTTGCACTTGACGCTGAAAACAGCCATTTGTCATTGTGGTGTCGATTTACGCGAATAACGCAAACTAATATTTGGCAGCTCCCAAAATTTGCATAGCTGATTAGCCTTGCGGGCAAAAAAGGCCGGAACTTCCGGCGAATTGCATGCATTTCCAAGTATAAAATTAAGGGGGTTCAGAGGATGGCATCTCTCACACAACTCCACACCTCAACATCAACACGAGATGGGCGACAAATCGGCCTACATGACCCCTGGCGGCTACAGCGGCGGCGGCGGAGGTGGCGGTGGCGGCGGCAGCTATGCTCGGTATGCGGTTGATGATCATCTACTTGTCCTGCTTCTGCTCCTTGTCATGAAAGACGTTATTTAACTCTTCACTTTTCAGTGAGGATTACGCCTTCGGCGGCGGCAGCTACGGCAGCGGCGGTGGAAGCTCGGGCAGCTCGGGCGGATCGTCGACCCCCGGCGTCACCAAGCCGCGCACTGACGTCTCGTGCTACATGGGCCCCAACTAAACATCCGGCACCATCTACACGGCGACGACAAGCAGCAGCAGCCCTCCTTCACACCCTCCTCTCACCCGCAACCCACCGAAGCGCCCCTTCAGCCCTCGTTTTCCTTTTTCGCCCATTTTAGCTTTCTTACGAGGCAAATAAAGGGTTATTGCAATGAAGCATTCGTTTTAACGTTTGCTTGCACAATAAACACACAAAACACAGCACAAATAAATATTACACTCACACTGGTTGATTCTACAGAGTTGCACTTGTCTTCGTCTTCGGCTTGTCGTTGCGTTGTGTTGTGGTGCGGACCTGGCTTCGTCATGCTTTGTTGTCGTTGGAATGCTTCTTTCGAGCTTTGTCGATGCTTGGAACTCTTGTCCGTGTCCTGGTAGAGCTTCGGCGTAGGCCTAAGCCTAAGCCTAAGCCTAAGCTTAGGCCTATCCCCGAAGCCTAAGCCTAAGCCTAAGCTTAGGCCTATCCCCGAAGCCTAAGCCTAAGCCTAAGCCTAAGCTTAGGCCTATCCCCGAAGCCTAAGCCTAAGCCTAAGCCTAAGCTTAGGCCTATCCCCGAAGCCTAAGCCTAAGCCTAAGCCTAAGCTTAGGCCTATCCCCGAAGCCTAAGCCTAAGCCTAAGCCTCAAGCTTAGGCCTATCCCCCGAAGCCTAAGCCTAAGCCTAAGCCTAAGCTTAGGCCTATCCCCGAAGCCTAAGCCTAAGCCTAAGCCCAAGCTTAGGCCTATCCCCGAAGCCTAAGCCTAAGCCTAAGCCTAAGCTTAGGCCTATCCCCGAAGCCTAAGCCTAAGCCTAAGCCCAAGCTTAGGCCTATCCCCGAAGCCTAAGCCTAAGCCTAAGCCTAAGCTTAGGCCTATCCCCGAAGCCTAAGCCTAAGCCTAAGCCTAAGCTTAGGCCTATCCCCCGAAGCCTAAGCCTAAGCCTAAGCTTAGGCATATCCCCGAAGCCTAAGCCTAAGCCTAAGCCTAAGCTTAGGCCTATCCCCGAAGCCTAAGCCTAAGCCTAAGCTTAGGCCTATCCCCGAAGCCTAAGCTTAGGCCTATCCCCGAAGCCTAAGCCTAAGCCTAAGCCTAAGCTGAGGCCTATCCCCGAAGCCTAAGCCTAAGCCTAAGCTTAGGCCTATCCCCGAAGCCTAAGCCTAAGCCTAAGCCTAAGCTTAGGCCTATCCCCCGAAGCCTAAGCCTAAGCCTAAGCCTAAGCTTAGGCCTATCCCCGAAGCCTAAGCCTAAGCCTAAGCCTAAGCTTAGGCCTATCCCCGAAGCCTAAGCCTAAGCCTAAGCCTAAGCTTAGGCCTATCCCGGAAGCCTAAGCCTAAGCTTAGGCCTATCCCCGAAGCCGGAGTCAAAGCCTAAGCCCAAGTCCAAGCCCGAGTCCGAGCCTAGGCCAGGCTTGCCTGCAAGCAAGAAGAGGAAAAAAATAGATCTGAATATTTTAATTTTATTTTAATTATAATTTGAATTTTATGAAGCAGTTTTTCCACCAGGTGAATTACAATAAGCTGGATCGCCGTCTGCAACTCGAATGCTTGGGCTTCATGTAATTCTCCTACTGGTGCTCCGGCTTCGACCGAATCTTGCCGCGGAATACACTGGCGCCTGCGTCCAAATGCCGTCAGTTCAAGGCCGATGCTATAAGGTTTCTTGTTGCTTTGACATTTGTTTTTGCAAAAAAAGAACAAAAAATATCTGATGAAATTTTGGTTGTAAATCGACCATTTTTGGTGGAAAAATCGATATTCTTCTGTTTTTTTGTGGATTTTTCGGTCGTTTTTAAGGTTTTGAATAGTATAAAAAATAGTTTAGAAACGCTAGCTTTAATTATAGTAAAAAAATTCGGCCACGAAGAAGACAGTTACTCCCCACCCCCGATAATGCAAAAGAACCGGGTTTGAAACGTATTTGACTTCCAGAAACTGTTTACCAATGAGCTTCCGCTGCGCGAACGTTTGGAAAAGTGCCCGCACGGGCGTTTGGCGCTGCACGATCGTGGCGATGTCATCACCGCCGTCAGCGCCGGTAAAATACATTTTTCTCATTAGAAATTTGTTTTTTTTTAGCCATAGGAATCCCAATGGATTGTGAAAATCCTAGCGACGCAACAAGTGCTGACGCGGGGACGCACTACCTAAACGTTGGACTGCGCGACGACGCGATGGAATGGTCGAACGGCGATCCCCTGTTCTACGACTTTCTCGAGGATGCCAATCGAGAAGCCGCCCAGGGATATCACTTTCAGCTGACCGGCGAGGAGACGTGTCTTGTAGGTGTTTTTTTTATTGGAATCGGTCTTTTCGCTGAACTAGCTAACAGATTACGAAAGAAAAAAAAAGACAAAAAACTGATAGACCTAACAGGATCTTTCGGATTATCCGGGTAGAATTTTTTGCTTAAGCCCAGAAATGCCTTGTAATAATTAATATATTAAGTGTTTTTAGTAGAATTTAACGAAATTTTAACAAGAAGAAGTATCTAAAAACATTAAAAAACTTTTACAAATTCTAAATTTTGCTCGAGAATCGACCAATTCCACTCGAATTTTTTTTCAAAGATATGCCTAGGTTTTGCGGGTGGTAACAGTAAAAAAAGCAGTGTAAAATCATTTCCCTTATTCATATTGGGAAGACTGGATCTGTTGTAGGTGTGGGTGTGCGTGAGTTCTTGAGTGCTGGCTCAATCCAAGGGGATACCTTGCGAGAGAGTCGTTTGACACCTGAATTGATTTGGACGAAAGAAGAGAGAACAAAGTTTATTTACGATAACGGCAATAGCCTAAAATAATACAAGCAGCCAGACAAGACGGGCGGAGTGGAAAGAATGAAAAAGACACGCACAAAAATGGGGTTGTGCCGGGGAACGGGGAGGGCGCACACAGGGCGTAGTGCAAAGGGGTGCGCCGTACAGGCATCGCGTAATTGAATCAAAAGACTTTCTTTTCTTGCTTCCGCAACATCTTCCTCCTTGAATGAAGAGCTTGACTCGGTGATGAAGTTGAGCTTGATGGAGACGACGTTGACGGCACTTCAGTCTTGATATCGCGACGGCGGCTTCCGGATGCGCTTGTGGTGAAGGATCGGTCCAAGGGCATCAGTCTTCTTTGTCTTCTTCACAGGTTGTGCTTGATCTTGTTGACGAACTTCAGGTTCGTCGTCGCGTCCTTGTGGTTGTTGAACAACGTCATCGAGTTGTTCGAATTGTGGTTGTTGAGCAACGATCGCGGGCTGGTCAACTTGAGGTCGTCGCGGCACGGCTGGTGATCTTGCCGGTGATCGTGGATGCGACTTCGGTGGCGACTTGATTGGTGTTGTCGGCCGGTGAGCGGTGGGATGGGGAACATTCGGAACAGGTGCAAGGGGAATCAATGTAGGAGTTGTGGCGGATGATGCAGCTGACTTCTCGAGAGGCTTGTCAAGAGGTGGAGCAGTGTCCTGCACATTGACTTTATCATCGCTGGCAAGATCAAATTCTTCCAGGATATCATCGAGCACGTCTCGAACGAATCGAGCACGAAGCTGGTTGGCATGTCGACGCCAAATGACTCCAGAGGTAATTTCAACCTCGTACATGGACTTTCCACACAATTTAGAAATACGTCCTTCTACCCAGATAGGTTTGCTAGGTATTTTATAATCTCGAACCCAGACGGTCTGGTCGATTTCGTAGGAACGCTTCTTTGCGCCGTGCTTCCGGTTGTACTGTTCAACCATCTTCATCTTCTCCCCCTTCGGAAAGATGAGATTCGCACAAGAATTGCTGTTGCTCTGAGGTAGACGCAAGCGAGCAATGGGAGTAACAAGCTTTCTCCCGATAAACCTTTCAGCCGGAGATAGCTGTTCTGGTGAAGATGGGCAAGGGGTGGACCGATAAGTTCGCAGAAAAATTTGCAAAGTTTCAGCGTTAGTCGTACCAGCGGCTTTGCTCAAAGCGCGCTTGAAGGTATCGACGAAACGTTCGGCCAATCCGTTCGACTGGGGATGGAACGGCGGCGTGCGAATATGGGTAATTCCACGTTCCTTACAGAAATCTTCAAACTCCTTGGAAGTGAATTGAGTTCCGTTATCCGAAACGAGCGTTTCCGGATCTCCGAACCTCGAGAAAACATCTCTCAACTGGGCAATCGTCACTCGGCTTGTTGCCACCTTACACTCAAAGATTTCAGGCCATCTTGAGTAAGCGTCGACAACGATCAAATACATTTTTTGATCAATCGGACCGGCATAATCAATATGCACGCGCTCCATTGGACGATTTGGGGTAGGCCAGGGAGTCAATTCACTTTTTACAGGCATCTTCTGGGCTTTCTGACAGCCTTCGCATTCTTTCACGATGCGATCGATGTCTGAATCCATGCCAATCCAGTACACATATTGCTTTGCGAGCAATTTCATTCTCGTTTGGCCCGGGTGACCTTCATGAAGCATTTTCAGGATTCGCGATTGTAGCCTTTTCGGCACAACAACTCGCTCTTTCAGAAACAAACAGCCTCGGTGAATTGACAAGTTATTTACAAGACTTTTGTAGGCGTACAACGACGAGCCTGGCAAACAGTCTGGAAAAGAACCACTTTTCAGAGAGTCAATCACATCGCTGAGTGAATAATCCTGTTCAGTTTGCTCAGCAATTTCCTTGTGTGAAACTGGGATTTGGCTCAATTTATCCTCAAAAACGGCTGAAATGTCGATTTCTATCTGCGAAATCACGACATCTTCTTCAGGATCCGATTTTGGCGGAATCAGACGGGAAAGGGCATCCGCTTGACCAAACTTGGTCGTGTTACGATATTCAATAGAAAAATCGTAGTTGTTCAATTGCAAACACCACCTTTGCAAACGGTTTGCGGTGTGTTGTGGGATTCCTTTTTTCGACCCGTATATTGGTAAAAGGGGCTTATGATCCGTCAGTAATACAAAACGCCTTCCGTAGATGTATCTGTGGAAGCGCCGAATTGCGAATACGAGGGCTAAGCCTTCTTTTTCAATCTGGCTATAGTTCTTCTCTGCCACAGTCAATGCTCTGCTAGCATGTGCGATTGCTTTTTCAGTTCCATCAGCGAATCGGTGGGTAATGACTGCCCCAAGGCCTTGCTCACTGGCATCAGCGGCGACGACGATCGGCAACTTGGCGTCATAATGACAGAGTAACAAATCGGAAATTACAATTTCCTTGAGCGACTGGAACGCTCTTTCACAGTCCTCACGCCAGAGAAACTTTGCGTCTTTTCTCTTCAACTCGTCAAGCGGGGCGCGCAACTGTCGCATACGAGGAATAAAAGACTGGTAGAACGAAACCATGCCCAAAAAGCTTTCAACTTCTTTGAGGCAGGTAGGTCGTGGCATATTTGCTATCGCAGCCGTGCGTTCGCCATCGGGTCTTCGGCCTTGGGCATCGAGAATGAAGCCAAGATATTTTACCGAAGCCTGGCCGAACGTGCACTTTTCCATTTTGACGCGCAATCCGTACTTTTCGATTCGCTCAAACAACTGACGTACCCTGTCGTCATGCTCCTCCTGGTTCCGGCCGGTGATCAACAGATCATCCAGGTAGGCAGCGGTACCGTCCAAGCCTGCGATCAAATTATCCACAATTTTCTGGAAAATACCGGGGGCTGTTTTCACACCGAATATCAGTCTTTGATACTGGTAAAGTCCCTTGTGTGTGTTGATTGTCAGGTATTCTTGGCTAGAAGCCTCAACCTCGACTTGTAAATAAGCATCCTTCAAGTCAATCTGGGAAAAAACTTGTCCACCGTTGAGCTTGGTGAAAATTTCTTCCGCTGTGGGAAGAGGATGATGGTAATCTTGCAACGCATCATTCAAGCCGGTAGAAAAATCACCGCAAAGTCGCAATGAACCGTCCTTCTTCTTGACTGGAACGACCGGAGCCGCCCATTCGCTGTAAGTGACCGGTTTCAAAACAGTCAAATCAACGAGACGTTCAATTTCCTTTTCAATGGCTGATTCCATCGAGAATGCGACGCGTCGGAATGGCAGAAATATTGGCTGTGCATCGGCTTTGAGCTGCAACTCAGCCTTAGCAACAGTGCATAAGCCTAGACCATCCGAAAATACACTCGGGTATTTCTCAACAAGTTCCTTTTCCAGCTTTGATTGCTTTACTTGAACCTTATTGACACACAATTCATCGAAACAGGATGCGAATTGTGGCAGCTGATTGATCCAATCCAGCCCCATCAACCGAATGTCTTTGGTGACAAAGCAACGACCATGTCCCTCAATGCCTTTCACTTGAAAGCGGGTTTCAAACAGTCCTTTCACGTCAATTCGACTACCGTTGGCAGCACGTAGTTGAATATCGGACGGCGTAAGTGGTGGGCAATTCAATTGATGCCACACAGCCTCGTCAATAATAGTTACTGCAGCGCCAGTATCCAATTGCAGCGTAAAACGGATGTTTTCGATTGAGATTTCAACGTCCTTGCGCGTTGAATCAATGGCGTTGATTTGCACAATCTGGTTCACCTTCGGTTTCCAGTCCTTGTTTCGGTGGTTTTGTTTTCCTTGCTTGGAAAAATTACCTCCACGGTTTCCAGAATCTGAGCGACACTCATTTGCCCAGTGTCCTCGTTTTCCACAATGATGACACACATCATTTCGCTTGTCTCCACGGGGCCGATCATTGGTATCACAAGGCTTTGGACCACCATTGCTAGAGGTAGGCTTTGGGCCCTTGTTCCAAGTCTTTCGGTATCCCGACTGCTGGATACGATTCACATTGGCATGCTGTTCGACCACAACATCCATGTTCAGGCTCGTCTGCAGGTCACACTCGCGCAGCAGATCATCCAGTTTCACGTCATTCTTTGACTCAAGAATACGGATCAATTTCTTGCGGATGTCGCGATGTGCCTGGTCTGACAGTCCAGCAACGAAAAGTAAACACTTTTCTTCATCTTCCTTCATTTCCTTGACGCGACCTTGCTCGTATAGTTTGTTGACGCGAGCGGCGTAGGATCGCATATCCTCATCGTGCTCTTTCGCTACGCGAAAGGCGAGGAAACGTCGACTGAAAAGCGACAGCTTTTCTCCAAACATCTCAGTCAAATGCTTGACGATGTCGTCGTATGCGATGGAGGCCAGCTCTTTGGGTCGAGCATGATCCGCCAGCAAGCCATAGGATTTGGCATCCAACATCCCGAGAACAAGATGCTTTTTGTTCTCCTCCGAGATGCGCGATTCGGTGGCGATGAGGTTTGTGAACCGCTCATGCCATTTTTCGAACGTAATCCCCTGGGACGGGTCATACTCGAATCGACTTATGCGAGTGGCTAGAGCGCCCAACTCGACTGCATTCAGAGGCCTTTGGCTTTGGCTTGAATCTTCGCTAACCGAGTCCGTGTGCGTTTGGACCTCGGCGCGGATCCGCTCGAGCTCAGCCATGAGCTTGGCTTCTCGCTCTTGCCCGGCGACCATGACAGCGGTCATCTGCTGGTTCGCGGCGGCGAGCTGCTTCAGCACGTCCTTGAGCTCGGGGTCGTCGGCCATTCTTCAATTCGGGCTCGAATCCTTGATCGCCAATTGTTGTAGGTGTGGGTGTGCGTGAGTTCTTGAGTGCTGGCTCAATCCAAGGGGATACCTTGCGAGAGAGTCGTTTGACACCTGAATTGATTTGGACGAAAGAAGAGAGAACAAAGTTTATTTACGATAACGGCAATAGCCTAAAATAATACAAGCAGCCAGACAAGACGGGCGGAGTGGAAAGAATGAAAAAGACACGCACAAAAATGGGGTTGTGCCGGGGAACGGGGAGGGCGCACACAGGGCGTAGTGCAAAGGGGTGCGCCGTACAGGCATCGCGTAATTGAATCAAAAGACTTTCTTTTCTTGCTTCCGCAACAGGATCTAAAGCCAAAAAAAGTTGGTTCCCCCTGATAAGGCCAAAGATCCCGATTTTCAACCCAGATGTTACCTTTTTTTTGGCAATTTCTGAGCTTTCTAAGCAGGGTTTTGACTTCAAATATAGACAATGCCGTTTAAAACTTTTATTCTACGAGTTTTTGTGATTTTGCGAAAGCAAAAAAACTACGATTTTAGGTTTATCGTCAGCGCAAGAAAGGCTGCCTAGGAGACACTGATACGTGGCATTTCCGGGCCCGGTGCCCGGTGGAGGATGTGCATATCAGCGTCCTGTGCTCCGGGTAGAGTCATAGAAAATTTTTTTACGTTATTGGTTTTAGAATCAGCGCCTGGTCCTTCTCGGACACGGTGCACCTCGACGTGCGCGTGTTTCAGCCCAATCTACGCTTCGCCTGCTTTATTAGCTGGAGTAGGAAACTCCAGAAACTCTGTGTTGTGGTGCAAGCTAGCACCACAACACTCTGAGAATCCATTTTACCTTGCAGTAGCCGGCCTGTTGATGCTCACCGTGGTCATCTACCTGTACATCAATGTGCACTACGAGCTGCTCGGGCGCTTCTACGCAATTTCGTCAACGGTAAGCCGTTCGCCGAAAATTTTTGGAGCTATTGATGTTTGGGGGGGGGGCATTTTTTTTTGGTGGCCTGGGTCGAAGCTTAGGCTTAGCTTTAACTTTGCGTACCCTTGGCTTAGACTTAGCTTATGCCTACGCTTGGCTTAGGCTTAAGTTTAGCTTAGGCCTATGCTTGGTTTTGGCTTAGCTTAGGCTTAGTGTAGGCTTACATTAGGTTTCGCCTAGCCTTGGCTTAGACTTAGCCTAGAGCTAGCTTAGGATTAGCTTAGACTTGGGCTTAAGCCTAGGCTCGGCTTAGGTTTGGCTTAGGCTGGGCTTGGCTTGGTTAGCTTAGGCTTTGAGACAAGCTTAGGCCAGAAAAAGCCCCCAAAAAAAGATGCCCCCCCCAAACATCAATAGCTCCAAATTTTTTGAGTTAAATGAGTAGATTAAGTTCTAATGTAAAATAAAGTTTAAGTAAAGTTACATTAAGCTTTAAAACTTTAAGATTGTCGAGTTGAGCCGTGCCGTCGACGCCGCGGCCATTCCGGAGCCGCAGCTGGACGGCATGGTCAAGCAGATCAAGAGCGTCACGCTGGAGGGAGTGTGGGCCGAGCGTGAAGCCGTGAATTTTGCTATGGATGGTAGGAATTATTTGGTTTTATAAAAAAGCTTTTCAACTCAATTTTAATAAAATTGTCATTTTTTACAGAGCATTTCACCGGGTCGCCCCTCTGCGAGGTGCCGCTCGATCAGCGCATCGGCTGGAGGCTGGGCAAGGCGGCCAAGGTGCAGCTCGCCGATGAGGTAGTGTGATTTTTATGAAGGTCCGCTTCGATTTATCGATTTTCGATAATTTATCGATTTTCTCTGCCTAGGACTCGAAGCAACAAACACTGATCCGTCGCCTGCCCTCGCCAGTCGTAAGTTTTGGGCCTTTTCTGCCCAAAATCAGGCGTTTTAGCTAACCACCCCTTTCAGAAACCGGAAAAGTCAAAGTCGGAAAAATCGGAGCCAATCGAATCGCTAATGGATTCGCCCGGAAAAGTACGACTTTGCCTTTTATTTTTGCGGATTTTACGTTTTTTTTTTGCCTTTTAGGCCAACCAGAAGGGCTCCAAGGTGCCCAATCCAAAGGCGAGCGGTTCGAAAGGCAGGCTTTTACAGCGGGCCAAAATCAGGAAAACTAAAAACTTTTAGAGAAATTGGCCAAAACCCCGGCGGAGAAGCCCGAGAAGCCCGAGAAGGCCGCCGAGAAGCGCCCGGGCGGTCAGAAGGAGGAATAGAAAAGCTCGGACTCCCTCGGCTCCACAACACGCACAAAAAAAACTCAGATATTCCTGTCAAAGATCATTTTTTGGATTACCGTTATCGATATCGGAATAAACGGAATTTCCCTTGTTTTTTCTATCTTTTTTTTAGTTTTCTCGGGTTTTCCATGTTTTTTTTTTCGTTTAGGCTCGGCGCGTTCGCCTCAAATTTTTATACCACATTAGCATTTTTAAAGATCCGGCGTTTGAAATATTTCGGCTCGAAAAGCTCTTTCTCCTTCCGTTTCCTGGGCTCGATGCGGCTTCTCCTCGCCCTCATCCTCCTAATCTATTCCCCTTCGCTCTCCGCACTCCGCGAATTTGTGGTTCGTCTCCCTTCTCCTGTTTTTCGACGTTTTTATTCCGATTTTCTTAATTTACCGTTTAGAAAATCGATGCGGACCTCGCGTTCACTGACAAGAAAGCGGCGTGCAAGTACGGGCTTCTGTCGCTGGACGGCGTCGAAGACATCCACTATGCCGTACAGAAAGGTAATATTTTTTGGAATTTTTTTCGTACCTTTGAAGTCTTTTAAGCTTCTAAAGCTGGCGAAGCTTGAAAGGCTTTTAAGCTTCCAAGATTCACTTTTTTTTCAGCCGGTCTCGCCGAAAAATGTCAGGACGACACGGTGAAGCCGCCGCCCCCAGCCAATATGACCAGCACGCTGCTCTACCTTGGCATCAAAAAGGTATTTATTTACGTACCAAGGTTATATAAACGACACTTTGATTGCTTCGATAACTTTGCCCTTGTTAGGACGAATACCGGTGGGCTGACGGGCGCCCGATCACGTACAACATGACCGGGATGGAGTCGAGGCTGGCCGGGGATTGTGTGAGCTTGGTTGGTTTTTACGGGCGCAATTATTAGGCTTATAATGGATTGTTATATTTCACCGTAATTTTAGGCCTACTACAGCTGCCAGCCGGGTTGCGTGGAGCCGCAATGTGACTACTGGCACTACCAGCTGGCATGTGACGACAGGACGGTGGTATTGTGCGCGGGGTAAGTTTCTAGGTTCTTGCGCATTATCGGGGGGGGGGGGGGCAATTTTGCTAATGTAAATTGAGGCACTGTTTCTAAACCGTTAATTTCTATGCCGAAGTGTAAGAACTAAAATTGTTCATTAAAAAAGGCAAAAAATGTGGCTTTTTTTGATTGACTAAGCGCTAAATTTTACCAAAAACGCTTACTTTTAAGTTATTAGGAATTTCTAGGCTTATAAAAAATTTGCCGCCCCCTTCCCGATAATGCGAAAGAATTTTTTCAAAATAAAAAATTTTTGCGAAAAAAAATATCAGTTTGAACCTTTCAGCAAAAATCTGACGCGCTGGGAGCCGAGACCGGTGATCCTTGAGCCGATAATCTTCCGCTCGTTCCTCGGCATTGCTCTGCTGCTCCTTTTTGGTCAGTTTTACGTGGTCATGGTTTATTTCACACGTTTATTGCAGTTTTCATGCTGTTCTCGCTGCTCCTCTCGATCCACATCTACCAGCGCGTCAAGCACGACCAGCTCGAGCCCTACTACGCAATTACATCAAATGTAAGTTTGGTTTTGTATTTTGTCAAAGAAATTGTTGTTTTTAGATTGTCCGCCTGAGCCAAACGCTGGACCGCGTCGGCTTCCAGGACAAGGACATGGTGCCAATGTTTAAGGTATCAGTTTTCGAAGATCGAAAACCTGGACAATTCTTAGGAGATTAATGTCGCGCTCGCCACCGTCAAATCGGAGCGCGAGTTTGTCAACCGGATGCAGGATTGTGAGTGTTTTGAGTTGCGAGGAGGTTTTTCTTTTTCAGACGATTTCGACGCGTCCCCGCTCGTCGGACTGCCGCTGGACGAGAAGGTGCCGTGGAGGCTGCGGAAGACCGAATCTGGAATGGGCGTCGTTGGAGAAGCAGCGGTACGTTGTATTTTGTATTTTTCGTTTTTTTTTTTGGTAAATTTCTACGTTTTTCGGTACTAGACTGTTAGCGGGGGAGGACTTAAGACTGTTAGCTCCGGATGGTCAGAATAATGCAATATACCCTTCTATGGGACTTATTTTGCGGTTTAGAAAAGTTAGAAAAGCTTGTCAAAAATCATAAACTGTTGAAAAAATTTAATTTTAGTGACATTTTTGATTTTTTTTGGATAGCTTCCCCCGTGAGCCCCCGCTAACAGAGCAGAACCAAATTTTCTATTTTTTTTTTCTACCTTTGCTTCTGCCTTTATAGGAATACAACTTCCCAAGCTTACTTTACGTTTTTCTACCTAGTTATGGAACTTTTATATACTTTCTTGAATTTCCAGACACGTCGCAGCAACTCGATGCGCGAACGGCTGCGCGAGCTCAAGGAGCAGCTCATCTCCTCGGAGGCCCCCGAACCCAGTCTGCGCATCGATTCGAGCATGGAGCCGCTGGTCCAGGCAATAACTCCGGCTTTCATGATTTTTCATTTTTCAGAAACGCCAACGCACCGAAGAGGTCAACCAGAAGACGCATGAGACCGAGGTGGAAGGAGGCAATGAGACCCCGTCGAAGCGCGCCCGGAAGCAGAAGAAGGCTATTGTTGCCGTTGCCGCCCCCGCCCCCGTCGCGCCCGTCGCTCTGCCCTCGCCGAAAAAGTCGCCCGCCTCGAAAGCGGCCCCAGCCCCAGCCCAGCCGGCTGCTGCTGTCAAAGATGAGAAGTCGCGCGAGAGCAAGCTGAAGGACAAGACGGGCGACTCGTTCGACAAGATTGCCGGTACGTTTTTTTACTACGCACGCTATACCTTTACGTTACATCATTAAAGAACCGTAAACACTAAAGAACTTTAGGCACGACCGGCGCCGACGAGAGCCGCACCCACGACCCACAGTCACGCACCAGCGACGACGGCGGACTGGGTAAGGGCGCCCCCAAGACCCGAACGCCCGCCTCGTTCGGCAAGTCTCCGAAGAAATCGCGTGAGCCCCTGCTGCGCAGCAAGGAGTCGCGCACACAGGAGACGCTCGTACGCACGAGTAAGTTACACCTTTTTTGGCACGAGTGAGTTCTTAGGGCCGACAGCTCCCTCGGCGACGGTGCCGATCAGCATGACGCAGCGATCGGGCAAAAGCAGAGGTGAGATTTTTGCGGTACTGGGCTGTTAGCGGGACCTAAAAAATTTGTAGTGTTCGCTCTCTCTCTCTCTCTCTCTCTCTCTCTCTCTCTCTCTCCCCCTCCCTCTCTCTCTCTCACCCTCGCCATCCAATCCTACCTACCAACTTTTTTGATATTTTCAGAATCGGCGGCGACCCAGGGCTCGAAGGAGAACGTGCGCCAACGCCGCTCAGCCCGCTCGGCCCGCAGCGGAGGCCACTGAACCCAACAACACCAATCCGGCCGCCAACCATCCACACGATCCACCCCTCCCCCTCCCCCACCATCACCCTCCTTTTTTAATGAATTAGACTGAATGATGAATCCGTCGATCTGTGTTCAATTTAGAGATGAGCAATAAGGTGTAGAGCCCCCTCCCCCTCGATCTGTAACTCCCCCCTCGTACTCGCCGCTGTCTATTTTTGTATGTATTTTGCCCACGTCTCTTCGCTCAATAAACGGATCTAAACGAAATGCGTTTTAATCGGGTTTTTAGTCAAATTTGTGTATATACTATCGAAAAAATTTGCACATTTTTTAGAAAGACGACGCTTTTGTCGAAAATCGGCCATTTCGGGTCGAAAAATCAATATTTTTTGTAGTTTTTAGTATTTGTGAAGTTTTAGCGTGAGGTTTAGGAATATTAAAAACGCTTCTTATGTTCAAAAGTATGGATGCTAGAGAAAAAGTTTTGAAAGCCTAAGCCCAACCTAAGCCAAAACTAAGTCAAGCCTAAGCAAGGTCTCAGCGGAGACTAAGCCAAGCTGAGGCAAAAGCAAGCCAAGTACCTACCGGCTTGGCCCTCTAGCCCTGGGGGTCAGTGGCCAGAATTGATGGGCGGTTGTCCCGGGAAGAGGGTGTGGGTTGATAGTATCGAGATGGAACGGCTGAAAGAAAGAGAGAGACAATTTGAGGCAGCTGACCCCTAGCTCAACCTCCCCGGTAAGCCTCGACCCAAGTTCCAGCCGGCGAGAGAGAGAGATGGAGATAGAGAGAGGCTGTAAACCGAGACTCGGACAGAGAGACAGACATAACACACATACACTGAGCCTTGGCTGCCCCTCCCTCGCTCACAAGCCGAGTGTGAACATCAGCTGAAATGGCCCTTAAGCCAGAGCTCACTCTCCCCGGGCCCGTTCACTACACTGCGCTCCGTTTAGCGCCTTTTTACGCTCCTTTACGCTCAGTTTTTTTAGGTTCCATTTCCTGCCCGGGTCTTTTTTTGTCGAAGGCGCTAAATCGGCCGGCTGGCAAACGCCATTTAGGAATCGCTCGAAATATCGCAAAATTCTCTACTTTTCAGGCTTAAAAGAAATTTCTGGTTTGCTGAGGTGAGGTAGGCTAGCAGACCCCATTTGGACACGAACCGTGTTTTTTTATAAAAAAATTAAGAAAATTTCAGATTTTGGAGGTGTCGAAACTGGGCAAGCTAGCAGAATCCCTTTGAGCCCTTGGCTTCCGCTTCTTTTGTAAAACAAAAAGAACAGGGCAAGCTAGCAGTGATCCTTTGAGGAGCCGTGCGCTCAGTGAGAGGTGTCAATAGTACTGTCGCGTTCGCTTTGGCAAAAACAAGGCATTGTTGAGGAAATGCTGAAAGTTGATAGCTCGCTAACGAGTTCGGCCCCCCAAGCGCCTAAACAGCTAAAGTGCTATTTACTATTGGCTAAAAAGTGCTTCTATTCTCGTTATCTCTCTCTCTATCTCTTTCTCTCTCTCCCGCTCTCTCTCGCCCTCTCTCTCTTCTCTCTCTCTGTCTCTCTCTCTTTCGCGCTCTCCTTTTCTCACTCCCCAGCTTCAGCCTATCATTTAGGCCATTTTAACTCGATGCGCCACAAGCCTCCGATTTGTCAAAAAGGTAAGTAACTTTTTATTATTTATTCTTTACTCTTTCGTATTCTCGCTATTTCTCTATCTCTCTCTCTTTCTCTCTTTCTCTCTCTCTCTCTCTCTCTCTCTCTCTCTCTCTCTCTCTCTCTCTCTCCCTCGCTCTCTCTGTCACCGTATTCTGATCTCCGAACCCCATCCAAAAATTCCGGAACGCTCCGGATCCCGTGACCCCCGGCAACTTTTTTATTCCTTCGCCCTTCCTGGTGTCCGGGCCTAAAATTTTTGAGAATCCGATTTGGGCCCCCACGCCCTCCAAAAAACGATGGCCCCATCAGAGAGTGGCCGGCCAGAATCGAGGAAATTGGCCCCAATTTGCCCTCCTGGGCCCCCCAAAACGGGAGTTCCGGAAAGAGGGCCCATATTTTGCCGGCGAACAGATTTATTCTGTCCTGGCGCTGGGTCTCGTGGCGATTTGGGCCATCATTCTTACCCGGAAAAACCGGGATTTTTTGGGTTTGAAAGTTGGGCTCTTAAAAGGATTTGGAAGACAAGAGACGGAGCGTGAGAGCGTGAGAAGGAGAGAGTGAGAGAAAGAGAGGGAGAGAGATAGATAGAGAGAGAGCGAGAGAGAGAGAGAGTGAGGGAGAAAACCAGAGAGTGATAGACACAGCTGGTAAGAGAGGAGACACAGAGACCACAATCACGACATTTTTAAAATAAGTTCTTGCGGTTTACGACATTTTTTAATCGCGGATTTCTGGGGTTTGAAACTAACGAAATACTGGTGCTTCCAATTGCTAATTTTTCGGTTTTTTTTTGCTAATTAGGGTTTTTTCCGCAAAATTCAGTTTTTTTGTCCCTCCATCCATCTGATGCTCGCTCTCTTTCTCTCCCAAGTTCTCTCTCTCTCTCTCTCTCTCTCTCTCTCTCTCTTTCTATCTAGCTGTCTCTATTTTCGCTGCTCTCTCCCCATTTTCTTTCTTCCATTTATGCAAATTTACGACTATCCCCGCTACTAGTTCCGCACCACTACAATGCACAGTCTCCAACTCCCCCCACCCGGTTTCTCCTATATTCCCATGGTATAGTGGGGTGATAATCGCCCCATTCACACCCCATCCACAAAAAGCCTCATACCCCCGGGACACGGAAAAGAGAACTCGACCCACCAGACACTCGACGCACTGTACGAAACTGTACGCCCCCGTACACCATTAGACGCGTTTTTGGGGGTACCATTCCGTTGTGCACCGGGTCGGAGAGAGGAGATGGGGGTGCTAATGGATGGTGTACAATCCAATTTCGTGGCTATCCGGAGGAGTAGCTAGTTTTTGCTAGTGACGGCCCAGAAACTAAAGTTTTGCAAAGCTTCCAGAGGAGTTCATGGTTTTTACGAAGCTTAAAAACGGTTTACATGGAATTTTCTTTGCTATTCATATTAAGCGAGAGACTTTAGATTTCTAAAATTACGAAAATTTATTCATGGTGAACTTCGTGCTCTCTAACTCCAACTATCTTTCTCTCTCTCTCCCTCTCTCTCCCTCTCTCTGCCTCGTGTTCTCTCGCTTTCTCTCGCTTTCTATCGCTCTCCATCTGTCTATCTCACCTTCTCTCGCTCTCTTGCCGTCTCACGCTCTCGCTTTCTCTCGCTCTCTCTCGCCCTCCCTCTCCCCCCCCCCTCTCGCCCCATTTTTCAACTTTCTACTCCGTGCCGCCGCTTCAAAAACTGCAGCTAGACTATAAAAAACATGCAGTTCCCCTCCGGTGTCTACATAGCGGCCAGGGGATAAAGATCTAGCCGACGAGACATGGGGGTTGTCCTTGGATACCATCCTTCCTCTCATCCTCTACTTCCCCTCCGGGAGCATCATTATTCATCTCGGCGCGGCTCGGCGTGCACAGTGTGAATTCCCTCAAAAAGTGCCTGTACGCTCCGCGCCCGGCCAAATGACGGCATGGCAGAGGTCGTTAGAATTTGCTGTATGCCAAGAATTTTACCTATTCCTTGACTTTTCGACGAACTGTGCTTTTAGGTTTAAGCTTGGCTTGGCTTGGCTTAAGCTTGACCGAGGCTTGGCTTAGACTTGACTTGACTTAGGCTTGGCTTAGGCTTACATTAGGGCTGGCCTAGGCTAGCGTATAAAATTTAACAGAAGAACTGTAACGCTGGAACTTACCTCTTTGAGGTATCTTCTGAGCTATCCGTCCATCCAGGTCACCCCTTCTTTGCTGTGTTTGTGTCTGCCTCGGTATGAGTGCAAATATTTGAGTCGAGAATCAGTATCCATCTCAACTTCCCGGACCCGCTCGGGTTCTCTCTCTCTCTCTCTCTCTCTCTCTCTCTCTCTCTCTCTCTCTCTCTCTCGCTCCCGCTCTCACTCTCACTCTCTCGCCTGGCCCACTTTTTCCACCCTACTCTCGAGGTTCGACCCTGAAAATGTGGCTGGGTCTGCCGGATGCCTGTCCGATTTTTAACACCCACTATTCTGAGAATTTTGATTCTTAAAAGGCCGTTTGCGAGTCATCCGAACAAGGCTTGGCACAGTTTTTTTCGACCCCGTTTTTTCGACGCCATTTGAAAGAGCATGGTCGAATTAGTAGGGCTGCATAGTTTTGAAAGTTTAAAAAGTTTAATTTTGGGGCTTAAATGGCCGCTAAAGTTGCGTACCCCGAAAAACTATCTCGGAGCTCACTAGGCGGATCTGCATGATACCTCGGGACAATACCTAATTTGAGGCGCTGATCATTTTTGTAATACATTGCGAAGCACGAAAATGACCGGAACATAGGAATATCGTGTAGTCAAAACAGTTTTTCCGGGTTTTCGTCATGATGGAAAGTTTGCTGTAAGCTGAAAGTTATATCAAAAGATGCGCAAAAAAATTCTGCATCGAATGGTGTATTTTTTAGGATGCAGCCAGTTTTCCATCATGTCGAAAAATTAGTTTTTCTAGAATCGAGAGAAACCATCTCAAAATGTATAAGAAAACTTCTTTGTCAACATAAGTAAATAGAGCCCCATATAAAAACTAGCCAAAACCAAAAACAAAAAAAGCAAAAAGAAATTCCCTTCCTACGCGGAACTGGCGATTTGCGGGGATCGAACCCGCGATGGTCCGCCTGGGGGGGCACGGGGGACGGGGACTAGTGGGCGCCGCCAGGTCCCACGCGAACGACCCGAGTTCAATCCCAGCCCCCTCTCAGAAGCAGAATTTCTTTTTGCTCTTTTTGCGATCGGTCTGATTTCGTCTCTAGAAACCAGGCAACGTTTTTTATATTTGCAACTTTCGAATTTTTGTACCTGAGGCTTAGTATATCAAATTTTTCGACATGATGGAAAACTGGCTGCATCCTAAAAAATACACCATTCGATGCAGAATTTTTTTGCGCATCTTTTGATATAACTTTCAGCTTACAGCAAACTTTCCATCATGACGAAAACCCGGAAAAACTGTTTTGACTACACGATATTCCTATGTTCCGGTCATTTTCGTGCTTCGCAATGTATTACAAAAATGATCAGCGCCTCAAATTAGGTATTGTCCCGAGGTATCATGCAGATCCGCCTAGTGAGCTCCGAGATAGTTTTTCGGGGTACGCAACTTTAGCGGCCATTTAAGCCCCAAAATTAAACTTTTTAAACTTTCAAAACTATGCAGCCCTACTAATTCGACCATGCTCTTTCAAATGACGTCGAAAAAACGGGGTCGAAAAAAACTGTGCCAAGCCATACTGGGGACTGTTCGAGTGGCCCGCGGACGGCCTTTTAATATTTGTCCAAGACTTGCGTGTCCCTTTAACACTATAGAGACCTAGTTAGACCTAGTGGCTTTCCACGGAATCCACTAAATTAGCTCGAGGTCCCGAAATCGAAGTCTACCCCTCCCTTCCCCGTTTTTTGCATTTGACAGGTCAAGTCGGGTGCAACTTCCCGGGTTCCATGTCAAATATCGGAACCTAAATTGCATCGGTCCCGGGCACCGAATCCCACCGCAATGCTTCACCTCTTTTTTGCACCGAAGGCGCTCCAAAATAGGAAGATTCTACAAGTCAAAGCTCGATTCTAGCTGGTTCTGTGTTTTCAATTTCCTTTCTGTGCTTCTCTGGCAGGCTAGCAAAGAGATTTTAGAAATTTTTTGTCCACGACCGCCTAGATGTCATTTTGAACCCGCTGCGCTCTTCGACTTGAAATCAGGAAGTGGCTCGGCCCCATAATGCTCTAAAGACTTCCCGACTGACTGCTCGATTCCGCCCGATTGTGTCCGTACAATGGAGTGTCCCGTAGTCGTTCATGGTCCGCATATTTACCTGCAAAAGAAGGACATCAGGGCCAAAAAATGACACGACCGGTCAGCAAAGATCGGCCCGAGCCTAAGCCAAAGCCTAAGCTACGCCTGAGCCAATCCTAAGCCAAAGTCTAGGCCCAATTTCCGCTTTTCACTACCATAACCCGGCTAATTCCGCAACATTCCTCTGGACACCCATGGGCCAGTCGACCATCTCCTTACAAATTCATATACTTGACCTTTAGAGGGACGTTTTTGGCGGCTTCCGCTTTCCCCATTGAGCTCTCTTTCTCTCACTCTCTCACTCTCTCTCCCTCTCTCTCTTGCTTACTCTTGCTTTCTCTCTTTCTCCACTGCACTTTTCCTCCAAATTACGATTCCGAACGCATCTTCCAGGGATTTAGGGATTTCGGGGATAAAAAGTGCCGATTTGCGTATGAGAATGGGGATCAGGGCCCGCAAAAAAAAACATGAAAGTTTCGGATTTCGTGGCCGACGCTGGGGGCTCGCTGCTTGAAACGCGATCACCAACAGCCAAGAGCCTCTGGGCTTTTTTAGGGTGGCTTTATCTCTCACACACTCACTCTATCTCCCTCTACACACTCTCTCACCTGCCAATTTTCATTAGCCACCCGCCAGAGGGATTCTGAGGCTCCGTGTATGCACCTTCGAGAATGTTTATTCGGCTTATTAACATTTTTGGCGAAATTCCAGTAAAAGGTAGTTGTCTTCTCTTTCTCTCTCTCTCTCTCTCTCTCTCTCTCTCTCTCTCTCTCTCGCTGCCTGGATCTCTCTCACTCTCTTTTTTTTCTTTCTCCCTAACTAATATTGATTTGTCTTCACCGGCCCTTTAAAAATTAAAACTATCGTTAAGAGCCTTTTGAGTCCCATTTTCCTTTTTTTTCGACGACTCCGTCATCTGTTTTCGCGTGGAAATCGCTTCGTCCCCTCCTCCACATTACCATCCTCCCCAAATTTCCGCCATGGCCATAAACGGCAAATGGGGGGCCCTGCCTCAGTGCGTCAGATGCGGGGCAGGAAAATGATTTTTTGGGCGACGTGGATTGGAATTTCTACCCTTAAATAGCCCCAGATTTGCAGACGAATTTTTGCGCGATGTTTAGAAAGAGTGGGAGGGTAGATTACAGTAACTGTTCAAGAAGCACATGGCGATTCAAGAATTTTTGACGCTTTTTAACACCGTTGGTTTTTTCTTCTTTTTTTTTGCTATTTTCCAAGATCTGATTTTTCGGGACTTTTTTTATTTTTTGAATTTTTCCAAAGTGCAAGTTATTTTTAAACTTGTTTCGAAGATTTTTTCTGGCGAAAGTACCGTAGATTCTATTTTTCTATATCGACACGAGATTGTTTTGATATTTTTATGTAATAAATAGAGCTTAGGAAGAGTTTTTCGAGCCAATTCGATTTCGACAGCCTGCCAAAACCGTGTAGATCAATGCACATATTCGGATGAACCACCCTCCCACCTGGGGATGGAGTTGTGTATGTAGAAAAGGGCCGATCGCAGGCAGGATGAGTCACAAATCGGAGCGCCACCTAGCCCATACCTGAATCGCCCAAAAATGGACAGGGAGAGAGAGAGAGAGAGAGAGAGAGAGAGAGAGAGAGAGACGGACAGCTAGACAGACTGACACTTTCTACACACATACACTTTCCCCTTGGCTTGCCATGCAAGCCGTTGCTCTCCAATACTCTGTACTCCCTGTGGTTTTGCATATTTTTGCGTGGGCGCGGGGCCCAAACAGCATTTCTCTGACGTGTTCGGCGTCTAAATTTGTTGATCTAAAAATGGTGTTCTTCTAAGGATAAATTTTAAAAGATTTTATTCAGTATACCGAAAAGGCTGATTTTTCCGTCCAAAAAGTTACAATTTGTGGTTTTTGGATTGGTAATTTTTGGAATTTTTGTTTTTGTCAGAATTTTTTTTATATTTGCCGTGCCTTGAAAAAAATACCTAAAATCTAGGCAAATGCATTAAGATTACCAGGCATAAGCGAAAAATAAAAAACCTTGCCTGCCCCGCTAACTCCTCCCCCCGCTAACAGAACAGTACTCCCGGCCTCGCCAGGAAATTTGAATTTTGAGAGTTTTCAGCTGGCTGGATTCCAAATCAAACAATCCAATCCAAAAAATTGCGTGGGTGCCGGGGTCCACAATCACGCCCAGATGACTTCTTTCGTTCCGTTTGAATACGTTGTCCATTTCTTCAATCTCTCGCTCTCTCTCTCTCTCTCTCTCTCTCTCTCTCTCCCTCCTGCCGCCGCCTTTCTTTAATGGGCGCAGGACATCAACTGGCCCTCGGACCCCCCAAAAAAAAAAGACAATGCGCGCGTTCAGAAGATGGCTGACTGCCCTTCTTCTTTTGCAAACTTTTTTTGAGCTTTTGGGCCCTTTTTGGCCCCCAACCACCCCTTCCGAATTATTCATCCGCCCCGTCTTCTTCCATTTTTCCGCCGGCTTTTCCGCTTCTTTCCGCTTCGACATTTTTTTGCGGAGCCCGGCCGATGCGGCTGATGCTGGCCGACCGGCACAAATCGGTCTCTGGCGGGCGAATTCGGCTGAATTTTGGGCCAAATATGGCTCCGGCTTGTTTTTTTAGAGCTTTGGAGGGTAGGGGGATTTTAAAGGGATCGTGACAGCTACTTTTCAGATCCTCTTATCTCTTGCTCTGCCTCTGCCTCGTGCTCCTTGCATCTATTAGGTTGGAACATAAGTTCGCGCAATCGAACTTTGGAAATTTCTTTCTGAAAATTTAGTGGCCAGATTCCGATGTTCCCTCTTTGCATATATCTATTGGGTTCATGAGTATGTGGGACCAAAATTACAAGTTTTTAGCCCCAGTAGTTTTGAAGATTTTTGCGTTTCTCTCGAGAGCACTTCAAATTTTTGACCCGGACATCTTTCCGAACCGCCATAAAGTCACCATAGAAACTGATCATCACTATAATAATAAGTTATATCTATCAACTGCAAGCCGAATTAGCCTCAGAAGGACGCCAAATTTGTTTTGTAAAGGCGGGCCGAAGCGATTTTTCATTTTCGCTTCAATCTAGCTTTGAAAAATTCTAATAGGGAAGCAACGCGATTCCGTCCCACACATCGAATAGAGAATTTTATTGCATATCCGTTCATCCAAAAAAGATTTTGGTTCTTGCCCGTTTTCCGGTCCGAGAATTACAAAGAAAGAAAAATATTGCGCGAACTTTAGTTCCAACCTAATAGCTTTGTCTATCTCACTCTCTCACTCTCTCACTATCACTCCTCTCTCTCTCGCTCTGTCTCTACTGTCTCTCTCTCGCTCTCCCTCTCTCACTCTCTCTCTCTAACACTGTTGATCTCTCGCCCTGTCTCTCTTTCTTGCGCTCTCCCTAACTCACTCTCTCACTAGCTCGCCCCTCTCTGTCTCTCTCATCGCTCTTCTCTCTGTCTCTTTCATCGCCTCTCTCTCTCTCTCTCTCTCTCTCTCTCGCCTTAAGGGATGATGCCTGCAAGCAACCCCCGCCCCCCTTGAGAACTTTTTTAGAATTTTCACCTCCAGCCCTACCGCGCTCCCCTCAAAATCATCTATTTTCCCTGCAAAAATTCGCAAAAACCTTGACAAATCCTGGGCCCTCTCCCCTGCACATTGCATGACAAATTCCCCGGCTCAACGGCTGTGTCCGGCGGATTCTTTTGGAATTCCTTTGGCCCGGGTCTATTCCTGGGCCCTTCAATTTCCGCACCAAAATTATTTTTTGCCCTCTCGTCATCATGATTTGCAATTTTTTTCTCGCAATTTCCATTCCGGCGAATCTGACCTCGGGAAATAATTGCAACGTGGGTCACGTGGAGCAATTTGCTCTTGAGTCATAACTTCAAGGGTTCTTGTGCGTTTCCGGGGGGTGGAGAAGGGGAGTTTATAGGGCAAAATCCACTTCCAATCCAATCCAATCTTTAGAATATACAAAGAAAGAATATTTCTACGTTGTTTTTTCCTATCAGCGTTTTAGAGCTTTCTAAAGCTTCACGAATTTTTAGTAAAGTACGCAAAAAATGACTGATTGCGGCGGTTGGCCCCTATTTTGTGGCACTGATTAAGGAGCGGTTTAAGCCGCACGTTAAAACAAAGCCAAATGACAGCCGGTGTTCCGCTGTGGGACCCTAGAATTTTGCTGGCTGGGTTTTTTCCAGTCCTGAGGATTTATTTTAAAGGCTGTAGGCTTATGCTAGCTTGAAATTCTTCCTAATAGCTTTATTATGGCTCTTTCTCCCTCTCTTTCCCACTCTAGCTCTCTCACTCTCTACCTTTCTAACTCTCTGCCTCGTCCTCTCGCTCGCTCTCTGCCTCTCTCTCTCTCTCTCTCTCTCTCTCTCTCTCTCTCTCTCTCTCCCGCTCTCGCTCTCGCTCGCTTCGAGCTATCCAACCACCCGATCGGCAAAACAATTAGCATTTCTGGGTCTAGAGCAGAAATTAGAAAACTGCACCCACTTTTTCGAGGAGCAAACAAGGCAAGAGCAAAGATCAGCCACTAGCCTCGACTTCAAGCAGTTCAGTTTTTCGTCTTTTAAAGCTCTAGGACTTCAAGAAGTTCACAGATCCAGTAGATTTTTGCCTTCCACAGCCCTTTAACGCACTTTTGCGCTCTATTATGAAGTTAATTTTATTGTTGACACTCATTTTTCTCTAGAGTCCCCCAAAAACCCGAATCTCTTGAGATTCGTTTATTTTGTCAGTCTGTTTTGTAGAGATGTACCCAGGTGGTGTCCAATTAGGGCCCCAGATCTTTCTCTCTCTCTCTCTCTCTCTCTCTCTCTCTCTCTCGCTCTGTCTCTCTCTTTCGGTCACTCTATCTAGCTGGGCCCTTCCATGGGCCCCAGTTAGGGCCCATCCCCCCTAGGGTCCTCCCCCAGGCATTCTCACTCCATCATCCCCATTTGCCCTTTTACGCCCCCAAAAAAACATGATGATGACCCCTCGGGGAATGGGGGCCCATCAGTCCTTTTTTGGCACACACATCAAATCTCGGCACTTCCGCTTTGCATAAATTCGGTTTTAAAGGGGCTGAGAAGTCGGAGAAACTGGGTGGTCTTGTGACTGGATCATGACAGCTACGTGGAGCTCCAGATGACGTGACGCAACGTAGCGTAGCGTTTTTTTAACGAACTGCACGCACTTACCTGTGCCTTTCACGGTTTCGTAGTTGTCGAGACCCAGTTGGTCGAAGAACTCGATTCTCTAGTTCTTCGCTCGCTTTAGAATTCGGCAAGTGTCTTTTTCTGTAATTTTTAATGTTTTTCTTGCCGACTAGCTGTTTGGTTGTGTAGCTGAACAGTTCTTCTATTTTTTTGGGCTTTGACCAAGTCTCCAAGGAGATCCCGAATGGATAATTTTTTTGAGTACGACAAAACAGCTCGTGAGCATTACCGTACTCGAAATTCTGTATTTTTTGAAGTTAGAACAGTATTTTTTTGACCATTTTTTATTTTGTCTTCCATGTCCGTTTAAAGGGACTAGGAAGACAAAAATAAGACCTTAGATAATATCACAACACGCAAACTTTAAAATGTGTAAAATTAAAACAGGATTTCCCATTTAAAGCGAGGGGAGGGACCAAAATCGACCCCTTGCCGCGTTTAGGTCTCGACAAATACAAATCACTCCTAACGACACGTCCAAAACCGATTTTTGGAATGCATCTGGTAGCAAAATTTTTGAGAATCAATGGCATTTGTTCGCATACATGGCTCGGAGGGTAAGTGTCAAGACCCAGTCGGTCTAAGGGGGTCGAATTTCACACTTCCCAGTCCCTTTAAAGTTTAAACCCAAAAATGCGCTCTCGTGATCTCGCGATCAAAGAACCCCGAATTCTGCAAGAGCAGCGTTCGGGGGAGCTGTAGATCTTTCGCCCACAACCCGGGTGGAAATCCTCAAAAACTGGGTGGCCGGAGTGGGGGGAAGCTGCTCTGTTTGTTTGTAGACGATAGGAAGGAGATGATTTGAAAGTTAAGGGCGGCTTTTCGACACACAAAATGTCCGACAGTTCGCTACTCTCTCTCTCACTCGCTCTCTCTCTCTCTCTCCCTCTCTCTCTCTCTCCTTATTTCTCTGCCCCCTAAACCCTAAGGAACACTCCACCTTATCATCCCTCCCTCCTATTTCCACTCAATTCCAGAGACCAATCGGATGCAATGAGTCAACTCTCGGAATTCTTTTAACCTAGCCACGTTTTGACGTTTTTGACAGGCTCGGCTAGACCGGACGTCAGCAATTTATGGCTTATCTTTATTAGGCGATGAAAAGGGCGCTAGGTGGCGGAATTTTCGACTTGTTTTCAAACTCGTTTTCAAGCTTTCTATCGATTTTAAACGCTATTTTTTTTGAGAAAATTCTCAAAGCGTGTTTGCTAGCTTGCCTTGAAGAGCTCGAACAAGCAGAACTTTGCTAATAAAATTTGGGCAATTGTCCAATGCGTCTTTGCGAGCTCACCCGGTTGGCTAAACCCTCAAAGACCAAAAGTCGCAAAGGGCCTCTGCTAACTAGCCTCCACGTCTGGAAACGTTTCCTAAAGCATCTTTGCTAGCCTTCCGCAGCTCTTAAAACGGTTTCCTCAAACGTTCGCTGTTAGCTTGCCTATCAGGGCCTCAAACCTTTCCCATTGATCTCGGCTAGTTGACCTTGGATCGACTCTCGAAATCCACAAGATCACTGACAAACAATAGAAGGAAAATGTAAGCAAATTCAAGAGTTGGTGCCACAATATTTGGTACTGGTCTGTTAGCGGGGGTCTGTTCCTAAAATTTTTATAAAAGGACAAAAAGGGTTTCCAATTTTTCAAAATCTCTACAAATCATTTTTTAACTTCCTTGCAATTGCAACACTAATAAAAACACTAGAAAAGTTTAAATTAGTTTCCCGTCCCCCCGCTAACAGTTCAGTACCCAAAAAAGCAGTGTCGAAAAGATTGAGCCTCCGAGCCCTCCCAGAGTGTAAATACACCAAGAGGAATAAATCCCCATGGGAGGACCCGGATTGCCACCTCAGTCTTCCGGCCCTGTCTGCACTCATTACCAGTTATGTGCGTTCGGTGTTCAGTGGTAGTAATAAAGTGCATTTGCTAAAGACCTGCAAAGGATTAGGAGAACAGGTTTATTAGAACAGTGACGGAATATAATCGGGACATGAGAAAAGGTGTCTGAGGGAAATACAGATGTCGAAGGCCAGGCGGGCCAAGTTTGGCATGGGTGTCGAAAGGTTGCATTCGCCAGAGGTTTACTGTGCTCCGGATAGTGGTAAACCACGTCCCCGGCTCACAGCACTCTCACCAAGCCGTGCCGAAGCAACGACTGGCCGCAACACCCTTTCGGGATAGCGGGGGAATATGCAAGCATAATCTCAGAGAGCGCCGGGAGGGCGCTCACACAGCCCGCTACCGTAGTGGTCATCGCGGCGGGACCCCTGGCATATTGCCAACCCCTATTATCCCAGGTAATTCATCCTCGAAACTCCTAGGAGATGAAATCTCGTAGGAAAGTTTCGACACTCCCGGCCCGCGCAAGAGCCAGAAAGTGCCGCCCCCGGTGAAGGGAGCAAGGAACCTTACAAGGGGAGGTTGAGTGGGAGCCTCGCGGCGGCCCAAGAATTTACAAACAAGTCCGCCCGGCCCGGGGGAAAGGTTGGGGTACAGAGGGACCAATTACATGGTAGAAAATGTTCTGCACTGTGGGGGCGGGAGGACGAAAATGGGTTAGATAAACGCTAGGGGAGGGGCAGCTGACAATAAAATAGTTGGTCGGCGCTAAGGAGCCCGTACTCCTGCCGAACCAACTCGGGAAAGGGGAGGGGATGACTTATCGGATTTTCGGCAGCGGCTGGCGTGTAGTGGACTTGAGGCAGGCTGGCGGTCGAGAAGAGGCTTGTGGCACTTCGCGTCGATGTCGTCTTGCGAAGTGTTGTCGAACTTGTACTCTTGCATCTCGCGCAGCCGTCCAGGTGAGGTTGTAGGCGAGCATGGCGAAGGTTCCGAAGAACCTTGAGAGGGTGTCGAGTGGTGGTGGGGAGGAATCCTCTCACGAAACCTCCTTGTCACCATGTAATGTCGTAATGCAGGAAGGCGGTGACGCGAACTTGAATAACGTCTCGGCGTTGACGAGTGTCATCAGTCGGCTTGTCGCAGTGGGGACGAGGGTCGGCGCGTCGTGCGATGGCCTTCTTGAAAGCGAAGTCGAAGTTGGCGCTTCGCGTCAGGGCGGCAGCATGGTGTTGTCGCTGGCAGCTTGACGGCGCGGTGGATTTGAACTTGCTGCAAGAAGTCGGATGAAGAGGTGGACCAAACGGCTCGCGGCGGCCCAAGTAGTGGTCCATAAACTGGAGATTGGCGTGTAGGCGCCTGTAGTCGTTGGTGGCTTATGAAGTCGTGCAGGAGTGTCGGCTTCATCAAGTAGCGACTCATCTCGCAGCAGTCGAGAAGCCAACAACAACGAATGCGAACGGCACGGCTACCGCACTCCATCCACAAGTCGTTGTCCTGGAGCTTGAAAGTTTGAAACGGCGACGTTTGAGTGAAGAGGCTTGATGGAGCTTCGTGTCGAGTGGAGTCGTACTTGAGCGCTTGCGTGTTGAAGCCTTGCATCCGGCTGTTGGTGTCGCAACGGAACTGCTGACTGTAGTCAGGGCAGCAGCATGAAGTTGTCGATGTCGCTGTGTTCAGGTCGAAAGCAGCAGCTGAAGTGATTGACTTGGCACTTGAAGTAGTCAGCGGTCCATGTTGTATTCCAGCTTGGTGGAAGAAAAGCAGTGCGGGAACAATCGATGTCGACTCAGTTGTCGAACTTGGCGCGGGCAGCTTGAAGAAATCCTGATATGCAGACTTGTCGATCCAAATGCTCGCGGCGGCCCAAGTTTTGTGAGTGGATACGCCGGAAGTCGATGAAGTGGAAGAAGTAGTAGTGACCGCAGCGAATGTCGTCGCCGTAGTCGTACTTGTCGAGGAGGCGGCAAGAATCCTGCTGAACTTGCTGGTTGAGCTTGGCTCTTCCTTCAAATGTAGGCGAAGCGAAGTGGTGGAGGCAAGTCGAGCTTGTAGACGGGGTGAAGAGACGAGTTGCGCAAAGGCGAGACCAGCTCCGTGTTGCAACGCGGGCCAGCTGTCTCGAAAACTACCATCTCACAAGCTGCTTGATTGTAGAAGTTGTTGTAGGCGGCACCTCGAGGATGGGCAAATTCTGGAGCCAAAGCAGAAGAATTGTGAAGCGTGAAGCCATGTGGTCGCTGTGGCGCTGCTCGGATGAGCTGTTGTCGGCGGAGCATGAAGGGCGGCAGCAGAATGCGGTAGTCGCACTGCTCGGATGAGCTGTTGTCGGCGGAGCATGAAGGGCTGTAGCATGAAAGTCACAGTGGCGCCGCTCGGATGAGATGTGTAGCTTGTAGGCGACAGCAGCAGAGGTATTCTTGTACAGCGTCCTAGTGCAGCTTGATGTAGTGCTCGTTGGGACGATCAGCTTGAACTTTGCAGCGTGAAGCATCTTGTCGCGATCAAGTTGTGGAGCAACCGCAGCGGGTTGACTGTCGTAGGTGACGCGGGAGGCTTGTGAGGTCGCAATAACTGGCAGGCTTGCCAGGTGTCGGACGCATCCCACGAGTGTCTCTTTCTTCAGCACGATGTCCCGCAGCAACAAAACTGAGCATATTTTTAGGGAAAGGAAACCTGAGTAATCGAGCAGCGATCAGTGGCATAAGGCTCGACTCGCTGAAGTTGAGGAGTCGACCGAGCCGCCGAAGCTGTTGGTGAAACTTGGATTGTTGTCGGGAACCGGCGGTCGTAGAGACAGTCGGCGCAGCAGGTGTTGGTTGACCTTGTCAACGTCCTGAAGCGGGGTCGGCTGCAGCGGCATGTGTTTGGCGGCCGCAGGTGTAGAAGAGAGCCGTGTTGTGTCCGGATTGTTGCCCAGCGTGTCGCAGCTTTCTCCAAGGAAGATCTGGAAAAAAAAAGAATTATCCCGGCGGCGTCAAGCAAGTTTCTTGCTGACGATCTTCGCGTTGCGTGGTGCGAGTGTCGCCGAACAATTCGTAGGCATGGAGTTGACGATGACGCCAGGTAGGGGCGCAGCAGCATTGGTGGCGAAACTTGCTGTTGTTCGATGTATCGCAGCTTGAGGCGTGGATGTTGTCGATGCGGTTCAGCAGCAGTCGGCGAGCGAGCAACAGAAACGAGCGAGCAGGAGGTGACGAAGTTGATCAGGCACAAGTTGATCAGGTGGCGATCGCACTTCTGCGAAGCGTCTGTCAACCAGCTACCGATGTCTCGTCCCGCCGAAGAAAATGTAGTCGCCTCCGATGGCGACGGCAAGGGTTTGAAGTGTCGCAACGCACTGGCTTGCCCTCGCATTCGGCTTATCTGAGAAAAAGTACCAAATAAAACCTCTTGAAAGAGCGGTGGTCTGGCCAAAGTGAAGCTGGAACAGATCCTTGCGGTTGCTTGTAGATCGAAAGCTTGACCGAGGACTCGTCGGCGTGGCTGAGCGTAGCTTGAAGACCAAACATCGTAGCGGCTTGACGAAGGTGGCAATTGTAAGTCCCATCCAAACAGAAAGTGTCGCGAAATTGTTGGCTTGCGCCAACAACCCTTGACAACAGTCTGATCGAGGCACAAAGCGATGTCGATGGCGTTGAACTGCTTGCAGGTAGAGGTATTGAGTCAAAGACGCGTTTCTGGGGCCTGCGTCGTGTAGTAAACTTCAGTGTCGCCCGTTGCAGAGGAATGAAGCATCTCGTACGGCAGGAGGAACATGTTGTAAGTTGTCACAGGCATCAGAAGATCCTTGATGTGACCAGTGTACTCGCAGAGAACATCAAAAGTTGGCCTTGGTGTCGCAAATCTTCGAATGGCGCAGGCGATTGTGCAGGCACAAGTCTCAACAGCATGTATCGCGGCCTTCGAAGATTGTCGTCGCCTTGTCCGGGTCTGGATGACTTGAAGGCATCATGTCGATCGCGGCCGCTAGAAGAAAATTGACTTGCGCAGCGTTGGCCTTGAGTTGCCGGTGTCGTTGCGAGCGTTTGCGGGAATTCGCATGGCTCATCGACGGGCAGGCGGAAAGATGGCAGCAAGTGTCACGAAGAACGAATGTCGCTGGCACAGATGTCTCAAGCCTTGCCTTGATAGTTGACCAGCATGTGTCGATGATGTCGTTGCAGCGATCACGTAGATTCATTCTGCATTCGGCGGCGCTTCTTGAAAGGTGAGGGCGGCGGAAGGAAAATACAGCTGCAGCAAACACAGGTCAGTGGCGAGCAGCGGTCGTTGTTGCTGTCCAGCTTGTCCTGGTGGGAGGCGATCGATGAAGTCGGGAGAACACTCCAGTATTGGCCCATCTCGCAGCGGTCGAGGGGCTAAAAAATAACCCGTGTGAACGGCACGGCGACCGCACTCCATCCACAAAACGGGTGATTCCGGAGCTTGCGAGTGCGAGAGGGCCAGGCTTGATTGATGAACTTGTAGGAGCGTCTTGGCGAGGGCCGGTGAAAGACATGAGGCAGCATGGTGTCGATGGAACCAGCGCCAGCTTGTGTCGGAATGCGGACGCGTCTCGAAATGTATGACGCAAAGCCCTGAAAAAGATGGTGAAGGCGACGCGGTGGGAGAAGAAGAACTCCGCTTGACGTTGTCCCCGAAGAGGCTTGATGTCGCGAAAGTGTATTGAGCATCAGCAGTGCGAAGTGCCGGGCGATGCGAGTAGCGGCCAGCAGGAATGCTGACATCCGGTCGAGGAGGCGAGGATGATGGTGTCGAAGGAGCCCATCCCTGTCCGGAAACAGTGGCGAGGCGCGGCAAGAGACGGGTTCTTCCGTGTGAACGTGTTGTTGTTCCGCCTGTGTGTCGTACATCTAAAGTCAACGCGATGGAGGTGAGGGGCGATTGTTGCTGTTGACGTTCGGCTTGTTGCGGGGCGTAGACGCATGTACATGTGCTCGTTGACGTATTGGACGCGATTGTGCAGCAGATGTTGTACTGAGAAGTAGTAGATGTCGCGCTGATACGTAGTAGACATCCGCATGCAAAGCAAAGAACAGGCGGCGGAGTCGAGAAAGGTCGGATGTCGGTGCTGTAGCGCCATCGGTCAGTTGTCATCTTCCGATTGGTTCCAGGAACTCGGGTGGAGTGTCGGAGTCGGAGTCCGGTTCCATGAAAAGTACAGGGTTGTCTCTCTTCTTCGGTTCAGGAGTCGGAGTATGCAGCGCGTAAGTCTCGCTGCCATACGGCAGGATGACCTCCTTGCCCTCGTACTTCGGCTCATTGAGGTCCTGAATAAGAGATCGTAAAGGTGTGTCGCTCTTCTTCGGCTCAGGTCGGAGTATGCAGCATGTAAGTCTGTCTGCAATACAGCAGGATGACCTCCTTGCCCTCGTACTCCGGGTCGTTGAGCTCCTGAATGAGAGATCGTCTGCCCTGGTTGGATCCGTTGATGACTGTTCGGAACTTGTAAAAAGTCGACGATTCGTCCCGAAAGGCAAGCGGAATAACGGTCAAGTGACGTCGCGAAGCTGTCAGTATGTCTTGACCGATGAGCACCTGGCACTGACCCTGTAGAAGTAAGCAACATTGGCGGCAGTGTCGATTGACAGGTGAACGTCGTGGAAGGTGACCATGTAGATGATGACGTTGTCGAACAGTGAATTGTGGTGTAGAGCGCCGCTCGGATCCGGTGTCGGCAAAGGTAGACGCGAGAAGCGTCAAAGTTGCTCGGCATGTCGCTGTCCCTGCGCCAGCTTGAGTGTCGCATCACGAATCCATTGCCCTGTGTCAGTTGTCGCAAACGGCAACCTTGGAGCACCATGGTGAGCAGCAGTAGCAGACACGGCATTGTCGAACGCAGAGGAGGCTTGGACTTGGCGTAGCCTGGCGGAAGTTGTCTGCGTAGCTGGGCGAGTAGGCAAGCAGCATTGGGCGCATGGTGAGCGAAGAACGGCGTGAAGCAGTCTCGTTGTCCGGCATTGTGAAGGCGAACGACGAACATCATCCGCGAGTGGTAGATAGTTGGCGAACAGGATGAAGAACTTCTGCTTGCTGTCTTGTTGTGCCAGTTGATGAGCGCAGAGAGCAGGATACACCACATCAGCAATGCGCAGTAGATAGATGACGAGTAGACGGCCCTTCGGCAGCAAGTGTCCCCCGGAACCAGATGTCACATTACCAACGTGTGTCTAAAACACTGCTATACAAAGTAGAGATAAACTCTAAGTTGTACAACAGGCGAAGCGGGAAAACAAAAGTGAAAAGCCAAATCAAAACTTTGAGGAAACAATAAGAAACCTTTGAAAAAACGAATGACAATACCCGAAAATTAGTCGAAGTTCGCGAACGTAGAAGTTTTTCGGGTAAGCAAACGAAATTTCAAAAAATTTCGAATCATCTTGGCCAACCTTAGCGACGAATCGTAGGTGGCGCTCTCAAAATTTCAAAAAGAACTTTACTTTTGCACATCCGTTTCGATTCATCGAAGTAGAATGTGCGGTAGTAGATGCTTGGCATGTCCATCGAGCATTGAGCGAAGGGCAACATCTTCGAGCAGCAACTTTCTTCCATAGAGCAGCTTCTTGAACCATCAGGAGTTGTGGAACACGCGGCAGGGCTACTTGATGTCGAGCGGAAGTAGACCATGATGAGACGATGTGAAGCCGAATGTCGGGCGGCATCAAGCCAAGTGTCGAGCGGCGATAAGCCAAGTGTCGCGTGGCGCAAAGCCGGGTGTCGGGTTTGAAAAACTAAGGAAGATAAACTTCCAAAGTGATCCAAGGTGTCGCACAAAAAGAAAAAGTAAATAAATGTCAACGCGTGTGCGAAAAGTATATGAACAGCAGAAGAAGACGCGGATAGAAATGTAAAGCAATTCGGCGAAAGGTAGAAAGAAAGGTGGGTTTGTTAGCTTCAGGCGGCCCATGCTTCGTTTCTTGCCATCGCTGTAGTCGTGTAGTCGCAATCTTGATCAGCTTCTTGTGCAGCACGGGTTGTCGTTGAGCGCGCGTCGCCATCGATGAGACCTTGTCGAAGCGCAGGAAGAGCTTGCGAAAAAGTGTCGAGCACCGAGGCAACGTGTGTCGATTTCTTCTTTGCAAACGCCCGATGTCGTGAGAAAAGTCAGCGCCTAACTGCAAATTGATTGGCCAGTAAAAAATTGCAACTCCAACAGCTTTCTCAAGGCTGTGGGGCAATATCACCTCGAAAAAATTGTTGTAGTATTTGATGAGAAGTTGTTGCACATCACTCAGCGGAAGTGTTGAAGCATCAGCAAAAGTGTAGAGTGAGCGCATATGTAGATCGGCCAGTGTCTCGAACACGAAAACAGCTTTCTCAAGGCTGTTGGTGTCGAAAACACCTCGTAGAGGGTGTCGAGTGTCGAAAAAAAACAACGTGTGTCGAACGGCAAAAAGGCTTGAGCAGAGCTTGGTGTCGATTTGAAGCTTGTAGGCTTGTAGTCGAACGAAGTTGCATGATGGAAGCGCCCATATTGTCGTCGACCATTTCGCACACTGATCACGCCATGTCGCCCGCATCCTTCTTGGGTAGATTGGGGCCAAAGGTTGTCGATGCTTGGTGAAGAGCGCCTCACAACACGTGGAGCGAGGTCGTCCCATTCTCTAGAGCACCGCAACCGCCAGCGATGACCATTGGACACGATTAAAAAACTCTTTTCGCCCTGGAAAAGACAAAAGTAAAACCCAAATAAACCTTTTAAAATGCATCCGATTGCTCCACTCGCTTTTTCTTCTAGTTTCGCAACGGTTGGACGACATTCACTTCCATCATTCCTTGAAAAACTTCAGCTGCAGCCGCGCACCTCTCCCCATCTTGGGGCGGCATGGTAACACAGCATCCATCGTCCATATCCTGATTTTCTCTGAAAAACTGGCTCAAAGAGCCGAGAAATTCACCAAAACGGTAAAGGTAACCAATATTGGGTTTTCGCCCAAAGCTTACCACAAACTTACTAAACTTCATCCCTTGTCAGATTCCATAAAGCTCGAATGCTTCAGCAAAAGGGGTCCAAAGAGAAGGAAGGTGTCCGCGATCGTCAGACCAAATGTCGGTGTCCATCCATCGCAAAACACTGCTGGCCGGCAGTGGTGTCGAAGAAAAAACGAGTGTCGCGGGGTATATCCGTATGTCGAGGTTGAGCAGGTCAACGGCAAAAGGCAAATGACGAGTGGCCCGGTGATCACTACGGCTCGACTGCACCATGTCGAAAAGATTGAGCCTCCGAGCCCTCCCAGAGTGTAAATACACCAAGAGGAATAAATCCCCATGGGAGGACCCGGATTGCCACCTCAGTCTTCCGGCCCTGTCTGCACTCATTACCAGTTATGTGCGTTCGGTGTTCAGTGGTAGTAATAAAGTGCATTTGCTAAAGACCTGCAAAGGATTAGGAGAACAGGTTTATTAGAACAGTGACGGAATATAATCGGGACATGAGAAAAGGTGTCTGAGGGAAATACAGATGTCGAAGGCCAGGCGGGCCAAGTTTGGCATGGGTGTCGAAAGGTTGCATTCGCCAGAGGTTTACTGTGCTCCGGATAGTGGTAAACCACGTCCCCGGCTCACAGCACTCTCACCAAGCCGTGCCGAAGCAACGACTGGCCGCAACACCCTTTCGGGATAGCGGGGGAATATGCAAGCATAATCTCAGAGAGCGCCGGGAGGGCGCTCACACAGCCCGCTACCGTAGTGGTCATCGCGGCGGGACCCCTGGCATATTGCCAACCCCTATTATCCCAGGTAATTCATCCTCGAAACTCCTAGGAGATGAAATCTCGTAGGAAAGTTTCGACAAGCAGTATCAAAAGCTAAAATTAGGCTAAAATAGGATACAAAGAAAGCAAAGCTAAAAATGTTGTTTTCTGTGTAATTTAGTACCTTTTTGAAGGCCCATACAAAAAAATCCGATTTTAATTGGACGTCCGGTGGCCAATTCATCGATTTTTCGGGGGTCCAAAAGCGGCTTTTCAACCTTTTTGCAACTGGACAATATTTGCTGAAGCGCCCCAGCTGCCATTCCCCCCCAAAATCGCTATATCTTATCGCCTTGACTGGGTATTCAGAAATGCTGAAACCGTTGATAGGATCCGGGCGTCGCGGCTGACCCCTCCCCTCCCCTTTTTAGAGCTTTTAGAGCTCCCCCAATAACTGAGTCATACTCCTAAAATTGCTGAAAACATTCGACGTTTATTGGCGCCACGCTACGGGACACTACTATTGACGTGCTTTGTATCGTTACGTACTAATTTTGGTGGATATGCACCGAAAAGCGGCCTTTCGCCGCGATCGCGACAGGCCGAAAGTTAATAATAGGAAAATTGGTGAGTTCTTGAGGATTTAAAAACTTTTAATTATTTATTATGTTATATTGTGTAATGGACGAAAAATGGCTGCTTTTGCAATATCGGGGGGGGGGGTAACAGGTTTTTTGTTGGTCCGGAGAATCCTAGTAACGTAATGCTGAGTATTTTCACGGTGGTTTGGTGAAATTTAACTACATTTCAAGGGAAAAACTATCTAAAAGTCAAAATGCTAGAATTTTGCTAAAAAATCGACATTTTTGTATTTTTTTACTGAAAGTTTGTAATGGCTTTGCGGAAATATATTGGGAAACTGTAAAAATGTGCTAATTTGCCGGGGTTTGTATTTTTTCTTGGATTTCGCTAAATTCCGATAGAAACCGCTACATTCCGTTAAATTCGGCTAGTTTCCGCTAAATTTTGTCAAATTCCGCTGCAGTACGTTACATTCCGCTAGATTCCGCCCTTCCGTCATTTGGTGGTGTTCGTAAATGGTTTCTAAGGCCAGATAAATTCGTTGAATCCCACCCCCCCCACCCAGCCGGCTGCACCCTAAAATGCGACCCAAATCTCGAAGGGGTGTGGATGACGGGGTGTCTGTCTATCTAAGGAAATGTCTATCCCTCTAGGCTTATCATTCCCCCGCTTCAACCACTCCCTCCCCCCTAATAAAAGTCGAGCTGAACGCCATTTCCGCTCCCCTTATATATGGTCAGTCAGCTGGTCCCTCACCAAATATTTCAACGCCTATCGTAAGATTACTTAAAGATTGAGTTTATAAACGAATTTTTGTAATTTTTGAGCAATCTAGCGCGTTCTTTGTTTCTCTCTCTCTCTCTCTCTCTCTCTCTCTCTCTCTCTTGCTCTCTGTCCGTCTATCTATCCCTCTCGCTTTCTATCTCTTTTTCTCTGTCTCTCTCCAGCTCTCTCTCTCTCGTCGCGAGAATTCCCCAAGTACTTCTGCTACCGGTTTCTCCTAACGCCAGCTCAATTCCGCAGGCATCTCTGCTAGTTTCCCAGCACTACCAGGGATTAGGCTACGCTAGACTCCAATTTACGTCCCTATTTTTGATGTATACCAATTCCATATTTCTAACCTATTTGTGCCTCCGTTCCGGCCACAAAATCGTGGATTTTCGACCGGCTCCCGCTATAGTCTATCATTTCCTGGCATGTGCACCTGATCAGCGGGGGATCAGAGACCTCTGGGATGAAAATTGATGATTTCGAGGGTCGGCGAGTGGTGTGAGTACACGCCCGTATCCTGAGAGCACCCTCGAAAAACCACCCGGGCTTCATGTCTTGCCATTTCCATCAGACTTTGTACTCCCAAATACTTTTCTGCGTACCAAAATGTCTAAATTTAACCTTTCTTTCTAAAAATAATTTTCCAGTGACCGCCCGAGCCGACGACTGGCCCTTTACCGCTTCAACGAGGGCCATGCCCAGCATCGTGCAGGTACGTTTCTCGCTCTCACTCTCTCGCTCCTCTCTCTATCTCTTTCTCTTCAAACGGGAATTACTGATTTTTAGCTTCAAAACAACGCGATCCACCCGCGTGGCTTCAAGGATGATATTCCGGTGGATTTGCAAGGCGGTCGGTTGATTGACATGACCGAGGTGGGCCAAAATTTCCGCGTGTTTTTGCTCATCTACTGCCGTGTGTTACTGCTTTAAAGGAGCGTTAAAGCCAAAAATCCATGGATCCAAGCTTTGGCCTGCGGCGCGCAACGCGCACGCTTGCATTTAACTTGTGTAATGGACTAAGACAACTTCAAGGGGGTCAGGCCTGCGGCGGAGAAGCAAAATACACAGCTAATCCATACCCGGCGAAATCCATAAACTCGACTTTCCCGCTTCTTTAAAACATCCGAATTTCAGGAAGAAGAAATCGACCCCAGCGATGGGGCCACCGTCCAAATCACGACCTATCGAATCGAGACCCCCGATGGGCACGAGCTGACGCAGACCGTCCGCCGGAAAGTGAGTCAACTTTTCTGGTATTGCTTTTCTTGTGCTGCCTCCCGCTTTTATTGAAAACTGCGGGAGTTTTGAAGCGGGAAATATCGATTTATTCGCTAAAGATTAATTCTAAAAGTTTTTGACGGAATTTCGAATTCCGAGCGGCTTTTTTTGGCTTGGAATTTATCGCGATCTATTTCTGAAAAATTTGGAGACGTTTTCTCACTCACTGCTTCTCTCCCTCTCTCTCGCCACTCTCTCGCTTCCATGTTTTTGCATGTTTAGTCTTCCCCCTGCCGGGCAAAAGCCCCCAGAACGGCTTGGGCGGCCCCCCAAAAAAGTTGTAAAGCTTTTCCGTCGCCGCGCCCCAAACATGGCAGCCCAAATTAGTTCCGTTCTCAGCTTTTGGCAAGGCATTTTCTTTGGCTTTTTATGAGGTGCTGGCACGTATTATATATCTCGCTCCCTCTCGCTCTCTTTCTCTCTCTTTCTCTCTCTCTCTCTCTCTCTCTCTCTCTCTCTCTCTCTTTCTCTCTCTTACTCTCTCTCTTCTCTCTCTCTCTCCCCCCCCTCTCTCGCCCTTTTCTATCGCTCTAAAATTTTGCATAAATCCAGCTTCAGATACGTGGGCGTAATTTGGAGCGTCGCGTAGCTCTAGCCATCCTTTAAATTTTTTCGCTGACAAATTCCGATAAATTCGGCTCCTTATCACCTTCTTCCCTCCTAAAATCTGACCTGCGATGTCCCTACCCCGCCCATTTATGCCGCTGAATCATTCCCTGCTATTCATATAAATCGTCACTTCTTTCCGCTGCCATACGTGTAGACGGCAACAAAAATTCCATTTTCCAGCGGTTTCAAAGCTAAAGCAATTTCCCCCAGTTTCGTGTCGGGACCCGATATTATTATTATTTCTTGTTTCTCTTCGTTTAGACGCCTTGTCACACATGTTCTCACAGGGCAAAATTGGGAATTTTTTATAGGTTTTTAGAACAACTTTCGAATTACCTTGCTATCACACGGCCTTTAAAGGGACGGAGAAGGGTCAGAATCAACCCCTTTGTTCGACTAGGTCTCGACAACTACGCGACAATGCGAACGTACGCGGGTGATTTTCCACAAAATTCTGTCTGTTCGAGGACTGATCCCTGGACTGGACTGATCCATTAAACGTATCAGAAAACCCGGTTTAACGATAAATTAGCTTGGGATAGTGTCGAGATGAGGGGACGATTTGGTTGTTTTTTTGGGCCCTTTAAAGGACCATTGAAGCCAAATAACAGAGCCTTTTACCGTGATGTCGACCATAAGCCTAAGATATCGCAATTAACGAGACCTAGCCCAGGACAGGGGTCGATTCTCCAGATTTCTAGGTCCATTAAAGACGTCGAGACCCAGCCGACTGCGGAGGGTTAATCCTGGACCTTCCCAGTCCCTTTAGACCCTTTTTCATCTGGTTTTTGGACTTATCCTCCTCCTCCTCCATCCTTCTCGGGTCCTTGAATAGACCGGAAAAAGCGCGCAGCTGGCCCTTTACCCTCCCCCCATCCCCCTTCTCTGTGTTTATTGGAGCTATCTGGAATGCTAATGGAATCTCTTGGCCTCTTTCAGCAGCACCCCCCATGTTTTCTGCCCTTCTGCCATTGCTCGCTAGCCCAGAATATCTATATTTATACATTCTGTTGCATCTGGTGCTAACAAGAATTTTTGAGAAAAATTGTAGTAATTTTTGAAGCCTAGAATCCATAATAAAGCCGAATTACTATAGGAAACATGAAAAATATTGTTGTTTACGTTTTTCATGGCCGCTAATGGACTATTTACACTAATCTGAATACGAGAATGGCCTAAATTGTTGTTTTCGCACATTTCTTTATTCAGTCTGGATATTGGAAACAACCGGAAAACATTCATTTTTGAAGCTTAGGCATCTGCTCCAAGTTTTAGCCTTTTTTGCTAGCTTTGGTCACACACCTTATCTCTCTCTCTTTCTCTCTCTCCCTCTCTCGCTTTCTCTCTCTCTCTCGCTCATTCTCACTCTATCACCCTCTCTCTATCGTTCTGGCGCTCTCTGTCGGTTTCTTTCCTTTCGCTCTTTCTCCCTCTCTCTCTCTCTCTCTCTCTCTCTCTCTCTCTCTCTCTCACTATCTCGTTCGTTATTTGCCAACTGTTCTCCCTTTCCCTTTAATCCCTTTAAAGGACTCGGGCTCCTGATTTTTAGGAATTCCGTGTCTTTTGGAATTTTGCCAAAAGCCCGTGGGCTCTTTTTTGCCTTTCAGCCCTTCTTTAAAAGCTCCCAAACCCTGTGGCATCCTGTTCGCATGAGGAGCAAGAAGAGGAGCATGATGACTCGTCTCCGACGCCACTTCCTCCGCTCCATGCTGCCCCTTCACACAAAATTCAGGGAAATCAGCCCTTTTTTGTTGGCAGCGGGCGTCTAAGCGATGGAAAGTGAGGCGAGAGAGAGAGAGAGAGGGAGAGAGAGAGAGAGCGAGAGAGCAATGTGCATGAAACGGGCCCCCAAACACATGTGCCCCCCTTTCCTCTGGTCTCTGCGGCTTCGAATCGTTCACCGCCCCGTTTTTCGGGTCCTTTTTCGTGTCGAGACCGCCCTCCCCTCGTTTTGCTCAAACACAGGCCCTCCACATGGAGAGAGAGAGAGAGCGAGAGAGAGAGAGAGAGACAGGCCGACAAACACTTACTCACACATTCATATCACTTCGGCTTTTCGACCCCAGCCGGAGAGGGAACGCCTTTTAACAGTTTGATTTTAGTGATCATTGTGGGTTAACGAGTTTTCATATCAAGCTAGGTTAATCGAGTTTCTGTAGCTCTCTCTCTCTCTCTTTCTCGCTCTCTCTCACACACACTCTCTCTCACAGTCTCTCACATTCTTTCACACTCTCTCTCGCTCTCTCCCTTCTCTCACACGCTCTCTCCCTACTCTTTCATATTTTTAAGTTGATTTTGATCTAAATTTACCATTCATTTTCTTCTATCATAATTTTTTTGAGAATTTTCCTACAGAATCTTTGCTAGTGGGGTTTACTTTCATATTTCCTCATATTTTCTCGTTTCGGTACCGTCTTCTCTGAATATTTTCCAAAATTTCAAGGGTTTGGCCCGGAACGGCAATCATGATGACCGACCAACGAGCGGTGAGGCTTCAAGAAAATTACCATTTTCTGGAAAAAGAAGCATTAAAGGAGTGTTTCAATCATGTTTAAAGGGGCTAGAAAAAAGGAAACCGACCCCATGGGTTTGTTACGGAAAGCATCAAATGGCGCGCTCTAGCTCATTTTTGTCGCTAAAGGTGTATGGCGTTGGAAAAAAAGCCGTCTAAGAAACCATGTTCTCGAATAAGCGTACTTGGCCAGAAATGCAACTGGGCGATAGAGGGGGCCATTCTTGAGTGAACAGTCCGTTGAAAATCCAAAACAAATTAGAAATTAATCATTGCTTTTTTAGATGAAAATCGACTACCGCCAACTGCACCATCGCGTCGAGACCCTAAATGGGAAAGAGACGAAAAACGAGGGTAGGTCTCGTTTTTGGGGAACGGTTTTTAATTTACAAACCGGAAATTTGTTTGACCAGGAGGAGAGAGAGTCACAGAGAGAGCGAGAGTGCGAGAGAGATAGAGGGAGAATGAACGAGACAGAGAGGGAAAGAGCGAGCGAGAACCCCCAAAAACGCCTCGTTTCTAGCTTTTTCGCTCCAACCCCATGAATTCCCCCTAAATTTTGGCGCCGACCCAATTTTGTCGCAACATTTTTGATGAAATCGAATTCCCTAAATTCAATTTTATCCACTTTCTCCATTGCAGTGGCCGTGCAGCAAATCTCGAACGGCTTCAACACGTTTCCGGGCGGCAATTTCCCAGCCATCGAGGGGGGCTTCGATTTCGACAAGTCGGCCCTCAAGTTGAATATGGATGATCCACAGGTTGGAATATGCGAAAAAATCTATAAAATATGAATAAAATGGGGTCAAAAGTATCGGGAATGGCAAGAATCTACCCATGTTGTCCACTAGGCCTCGAAGGCTACGCGATACGCCTAATGACGCGATAAAACGGATTTTTTGTTTCAGGATCTCCGGATATCCAACGTCCTCAACCAAACCCGCGATGCGTTCCTCGGCATTCTCTCCCAGGTTTGTCGGCATTTTTTTAGGGTTTTTTTTGTGGTGGCAGCAATTTTCGACCTTAGTGTTGTGACTACTGTATTTATTCAACTTTTGAAGTTGATTTTTCTTCCAGGAGAAAGCAGAGTGGATTGCCAAGTTCCCGGATCTGTTCTCCAAAATGCGGACTCAATCCCAATTAATCCCCTCAACGACCACAGAAACTGTTGTCAATGCTGACGGGTCGGTGACGACGAGGAGTCGATCTCATCAGAGTGTTAGGTGAGTTTTTCGTAGGTTTCAAAGGGCCGTGAAGCTTTCAAAAAGCTTAACGACTGTTGCCTTTCTAGTTCCTTTAAAATCATAATTTCGATAGTTTGGCCTCTTGGAAATGTCTACTAAATTGCGGTCCCTGAAAACCACATCGTTTTGTCAATCGTTTAAATTCAGTTTTCGAGCTTCTGCTCCTTCTCAGGCTCTCAGGCTCTTCCATATTTTTATCGTTCCAGACGTTTAGAGGTACTGACAAGACTTTGCGATTTTGAAGGCTATGGGTTAGCCATAGATTTTCCGGCAACCGCGACACGCAACGCGCGCTATTGCCTTTCCATCGCGTAATCGCTTATTACCGCTCTCCTTACAACAGAAGGATTCGTGCGTTGCGTGTCGCGCGTGCGGAAAATTCAGAGGAAATACAATGGGAACAATCCTTGTAATATTGTCTTTCCAGTCTCTTTAAAAATGCGTTTCGCTATTCGACGTGAACTAAATTCGCGAAAAATTTTCGTATGGCTTCCTACCCCCCTTTAAAAATTAATCCGAGGTCCGAAGGCGATTTTCCAAAGATTTTTGGCTGGAGCCGGCCCGGCGGCGCGTCCGTAGATTGTAATCCCCCGGAATCGAAGGGGATGGCCAGCCGCCATGAGGGCACAAAAACTGTTCTCATAACTACCTCCTGCTCGTGCTCCTCCTCCCCCTCTTGCTCCCCTCTTCTCGTAAATATGCAAATCGAGGCCCACAGGGGCCCATCCCCTTTCTCCATTGCCCTGCCACCCAACCAACACCACAAAATACACACGACGACATCGATTTTTTCGGGTCTATCATTACAATTAGATGCTGTTGACGTTATTCCTTAAATATGCCAGATAATCTGACGTTGGATTGGATGCCGTAAGTGGTTAGGGAGGGCTTAAAGGAGCTGGCAAGTGAGAAAATTTACCTATTTTTCCGCTCTTTCCCATAATGCCTTAAAGGTAAAGGCAAGGGACCCAATCGACCCTTTCTATGGTCTGGATCTCGACAGCTACGTTACGCTCCAAATGACGAGTTCGATCTGCTTGTGAGAGCCGTGATACTTGAACCTAAAGCTAAAATCCATTTGCGCGTCCAGGCGTTATTTGGCTTTTTACGTAGCTGTCTAGAACTAGTCGAGTCGAGGGTCCCGCCTATTTTGCTCACTTTAACGGTTTTTGAAGCACATTTTTATCTATCACTTTTGATTGAAAATGGGGCAGGCTAGCAGAGGTTATTTAGGAAATAAACGGCACGGTTTATGGCGAGCTGTCTACTCTATTTTAAAAACGCGAGAATGGCCAATTTGATTGTCCAATGCAGTTTTTGGAACTTTTATAATTTTCGTCTTTTCAGCTCGCAGTGGTGTCGGCAGGAGACGTACATCAACGGCGTCAAGCAGACGTCAAAGAGCAAGTGGAGGGCTTTTGTGGAGTACAAGGTAGGCATTTTTGATCTTCTACCGTACCTGGGTACTGTAGCGAGAAAAATGAGACTTACTGACTTTTCGGCATTGAGCATCCCTTGCGATTTGAATCCGGTGTACTGCATTTGCATAAATTCTTGAGCAAAACTCATTTGTCTTATCGAATTTTACGATGGGCGGTCGCTCGGCAAAACCGGAAAAACCGGTCAAGCCCAAAATTGAACTCGTCCAAGTCGTTCAGCCCACGGTCGAGGCCCAAAATAAGGTTCTTTATTTTAGAAAATTTTTTACTTCCTAGTTCTTTTAAACTAAATATCAATGTGCTTTGCAGGGCCCCGAGGGCGGCTTCAAAGTGAAACTGTCAGACGAGGGCGAGGACGAGCTGTCCGAGGAGGAGAATGACGATGATGAACGATCCGCGTACGTTTTCAAAGCGGTTAGCAGGCACGAAAATCCACACCTCAATTGACTGGCCTAGACAGCTCCGCGAAATTCCAAAATTACGCCAATAACTCAGTTTTTGTGCTTGAAATTGGCATTTTTTGCGAAGCAGAGTTTGACCGTACCCGAAAAGCTCCACTAAATTAATCAATTCAAATTTTTAATTTTGCGATTAAATGTTTGAAACTTTTTAGGCACTCCGATGACAACGAATCTGTCTTCTCCATCACTTCCCAAATCCCTCGAGGCGCCATCAAAGCCCCAGGAGGGAAGAAGAAGACCGATAGGGCACAAATGGCTGCCAGGGAATTGGTCGATTCCGAGCAGAGATATGTCGACAAATTGAGACTTCTTGATCAGGTAGAGAGAGAGGGATAGAGAGAGAACGAGCGAGAGTGAGAGAGAGAAAATTTTACGTCTTAAATTCAGATCTTCCGCGTCGACGTTGAAGCCCTGGAGAAGGCGGGCGACTTTGAGAGGGCGAAGGTCGGCAAGCTGTTCTCGAACATCTCCTCCCTCCACACGTTCCACAACACACATCTACTCCCTCAGCTGATGGATGCGAATCGTGAATGGAATCATACCAGAAGGTGAGCTCTCTCTTCTGTCTCTCTCTCTGTCTCTCTCTCGCTCTCGCTCTCGCGCTCTCTCTCTCGCTCTCTCGCTTTCTCGCTCCGTTTAACCGACGATTTTTTAGAATCTCACATGTCATGAAGAAGTTGGCGCCATTCCTGAAGATGTACTCCGAGTACACGAACAACTACAACGAGGCCGTCAAGGTGTTCGAAGAACAACGGGTGAAAAATCGAAAATTCGCCGACCTGGTGGCGAAGATCGAGCGGTGAGTCTGGTTTTTATGGAGGCAAGCTAGCAGACTTGCTTTCGTAATTTCGGGGCAGGCTAGCGGTAATTATGGGGGAACTTTTGAGACCTATCAATCAAAAAAACAACTGCTTTTAGACTGCCCGAATGCGATAACCTTCCTCTCTCCTCCCACCTGATCTGTCCGGTGCAACGAGTGATGCGATATCAGCTGTTGTTACAGGTGCGTAAATAGGATGGAAACGGAAATCCATAAAATTGGGTTTTAGGAATACAAAAAACACCTCAACAAATCCGACGTCGACCTGGCAGACACGGAGGAGGCACTTCAGCTCGTGCTCAAAGCCGCTGAACACGCCAATGAGACGATGAAGAAGCTGGTAGGGTTTTTTAGGAAAATTTGAAAAGGCAAACGAGCAGAGATTTCTGAAGAATTTTGCTGGGCAGGCTAGTGGCGGTTTTCCGCATTTTTAAGCGGCCAACTAGCGGTGATTTTCGGGGAATTCTGGAAGGCAGGCTAGCAGAGGTTTTTGCGGATTTTGGAAGATTACTCACACTTTACTTGCCGAAACCTGGCCAACAAGTCAAGTGACTCTCAGTGGTAGAAATCGTGCAAGAAAATTCCCTTCGGGACCACTCATCCTTCGAACTCCGAAATTGTATGGAATTTATAACGTGGGCAAGCTAGCAGGGAATACTAAGGAAATCCAGAGCATGATAGCAGCGATTCTTAATGGATTTTTGGCAGGCTAGCAGGGATCCTTGGGGTACATTTGGCCAATCTAGCAGAGCTTCTTGGAGGGGCCATAGCTTCATTTGACTTCAATGGTCCTTTAAAACCTGGTATTCCAATTCTGTTTTTCCGTAACAGTCCCAACTCCAGGAGCGCTACCGGAAAGTGATCGAGATGCAAGAGATGCTCGGCAATTCCCTCCCTCTCGTCTCGGTCGGCCGAGAGTTCATCGAATCGGGCCCAATTCAGAAGATCTCATCCAGCACACAGAAACCCGAGGAACGGTAAGAAGATGTTCAGAAAATCAACGCAATTTTTAATTTTTAGGTACCTCTTCCTCTTCAACGACCTGATTTTGCTCGGCGTCAAGGGATACGTGTCGAAATATCGAGTGCGAGCACGATTCGAGGCGCTTCATACTCGGGTAAGCTCAAATTGACTTTGCTAACTTCGGAGAGAGATAGGGAGAAAGAGAGAGAGAGAGTGAGAGATAGAGAGAGGGAGAGGGAGAGACGGAGAGAGATAAAGTGAGAGCGAGGGAAATTGTACAAATCTCTAAATTTATGTAACTTTTAGGTATGCGAAGGAGACAACTTGGAGCGCGAGCACTCGTTTTATCTGAGGGGCAACTACGGCACCGAGCCGCCACGGTAAGAGAAAGAGCGCGAGAGAGAGAGCGAGAGTGCGAGAGACATCAAGAGAGTTAGAGATACCTTTTTTCCAATTCCAGGTGCGTCGAACTGTTCACCGACACCCAAGAAGCCAAGGAGAAATGGATGCGAAAGCTGCAAGAAGTCATCACACGGGCTCGGGACAATTCGGCCACGTTTTCGAAACACGACTCAAAGGTACAGATCGCTAATAATTTTGAAAATAGACCGTTAAATCAGAATTTTGGAAGCTTGGTAAATTTTAGAAAGCCCGGCGTCTCCGGGACCTATTTGCCCGTGTCCCATTTGTGGAGGGAGTCGGTTTTAGCCAAGCAAAACAGCCGCCTAATCGCGCAAATTTTTCTTGGCTTTCGGAGCTTATTTTCCTAAAAATTAGCCTGTACATCTGCTTCCTTTTTAGCGAAGCTCGATCAGCGAGGGCAAGTCGAAGTCGCCGAAGCATTGTGCAGAGTGTGACATCGAACTGAGCTTCTTGTCACGAAAGGTGGGCGTCTCTCGCCGTAACTCTCTCTCTATCTCTCGCTCTCTCTCTCTGTCCCTTTCTATCGCTTCCTTCAAAACGTCCCATTTTCAGGTGTTCAAGCTCAAATGCAGCAAGTGCCAGCGAAAGTTGTGCGACAAATGCTTTGGCCGATACAAGAATGATGGAAAGAAGGGAAAACTTTGCGAGGGATGCGTGAAGAACACTGTGGTGAGTGAAGCGAGAGAGAGAGAGAGAGAGAGGGAGAGAGAGAGAGTGAGAGAGATAGCGATAGAGAGATACTAAAGATTCCGAATTTCAATTTCAGAATTCCGACACGATCCGCAATGCCGTCTCGAGTGTGGGCGACGTCTTGGACAAGCCGCCACGAGGAGCGGGTGTCCTCCACGGTTCAGATGTTCGATTCAAGGGCTCCCTCGGCAAAACCTTCCACCGCTACTTTGCCGTCCGCAGCGACTTCTGCCTATATTCGTATGAGGATGAGAAGGTATCGACGATCCTCTAATTTTTTCATGCAAAATTTCAGCAAACTCGTGCCGTGGCCATGCTCCCACTCCCTGGCGCCGAGGTGAAAATGTGCGGCGAGCGGAACAGCTTCCAGGTAATCATTGCAATTTTTCGAAGAAGCTAGGAGCTGGGAGCTAAGAAGCTGCTCTTTCGATGTGTTGCTCTCAGCACGAGCTCCCAGCTCCAAGATCCTCCGCCGTAAAGTTGTAGTTCGGAAAGATACGGTAACCCTCCGTTTTCAGCTGCGTGTCGGCACCCGCCGTATCTACACGATCACCGTCGACGACGAGAAGACGCAGGCAAAATGGATGGCCGTCCTCGATCTCGCGGCTAATGCTCATATGGCACAGTCCGACTCCGAGTGACACCCCCCGATTCCGTTCGCATGTCATTTTGTATTGTCTCGTACGTATTGTACTACAAAATTTGTTGCCCTGTACAACATGCTTCCTCCCCTTTTGTTTGCATACACACACTGCGATTGACCTCACATTTTTGCGATTTTCGCAAAATCTGAATTTTACGTTTTATATCGATTGCCATTACGGATTTTGTGATTTTTTTAATTTTGGCCTTTTAAAGGGACCGGAACACTGTAGAAATGATGAAAATGCAGTTTTTTTTACTTTTAAAGGGCCGCTCAAGGCACAATTTTCTATAGATTTTGATCTAGACAACAAGTTTTGAAGGGTTGATTTAAAGAGAGATTCTGATATTCCGGTCCCTTTAAAATTTTATCAGCCTCTATTTTAGTCCTATTTCAATAGCGCCCCACCTCACTACAGCGAACGTTCCATTATACGCTTAAAATTAAAATTATTTTATTGAAATTTTTTCGAGCCATCTATCGATATTTTTCGTCGTTTTTGATGGAATTCCCCCTTCCCCTTGTCAGCCACATATCACACGGATTTTCTTACTGTACCCGTACTACAGTACACTACTTTCCAAATTACACATCTATCGTAGTCCTGTACTGTACCGTAATCCGGCAGAAAATTCGTTTTTCGGCTATAGGATTACGGTATCTTCGCCAAAAAACTGGTCCAACCACGCTTTTCCCACTTCCCAAAAAATTCCTGATAATTTTGGACCAAAAATACCCTATTTTTGCATCCATTACCGCACCCTTTCCGCAATCTCAATTGTGCCAAAAAATACCGTACCCAACCTACCGTACCCTACAGTACCCTGCAGTACCCCTTACGCACAGATTTATCCTGATTTTTGTGATTTTTACGGTTTCTAGCACAACCAACCTACCGTAAAATCCCCCTGCTGTACAAATACTCGAAAGTGAGCGCCATTTTTGTATTTTTTTCGCGCAGACTTTTCACTAATCCCTTCTCTCTCTCTCTTTCTCGCTCTCCCTTTTTCGTTTCTCTCGCTTTGTGTGCAATTTCCATCCGCGAACTACTGTGACAGATATATTGATAAACGAATTTTGATTAAACGAGCTCCAATTCCGAATTTTTGGAATATGGCAAGCTAGCAGAAATCCTTTGGGAATTTTGAAAAACACCGGCAACGACTTGACAGGAATTCTGAAATCCCGACATCAAAAATCCGGCAGCCCCAAAACACCCACATTCCAAAATCTCGACAGCCGAAATCCTGAGAGCAGAACACCGACAAGCCAAAACCCCCCGACCGCCGAAATCTCGACAGCCAAAGCACCGACAAGCCAGAACCCTAACAGCCGAAACCTCAACAAGCGTAAATAGCGATATATTCTGGACGCTAGTTCATCAATGAAACTTCTTTTTGAACGGCTTTTTTTGCATGTCGGGATTTTTTCTGTCGAGATTTTGGGTGTCGAGATTTCGGCGTTTTTCCCATTCGCAGTCAAAAAATCTTTTTATTTCGTCCTTTTTATTGGCCAGCATTGACAAAGAAACACCTGTATTGTTTCAAAGACCCATATCGCGAAAGAATGACACAGCAATGGCAAATCATCAAAAGCTATCAAAATGGATAGATGCTCGAAAAAAGCAGCTTATAGGGTGTAGGGTGGTGGGGGCTCGTCGCACATCGTCTCTTTGTACGGTGGTGGAGCCCGGTGGACATGGGGCTGAATTATATGACGTAATCGATACCTCTCCAAGGGGCATACCTTAAAATCGAAGGCTTCACTTTCGACTGACAGGCTTCTTGTCCTTCTCCTTTGGCATCCGCCAGTCCTGAAAATACGTCTGAATGGGGTCGGGAAGCGCGTGCATCAACCCTTATCGATTAGGTCGCGGCAGCTACAGTACACTCCAAGATACGCCAGCAATAATTAAATTTAACGCGTAATTTGCAGACACGTAGCTTCCGAGACCTAATGGACGCGAGACCGTTTTGGCACTATCGACTTCCGTTCAATAATTTTGTCTATAATTCTATGGTATTCTATGGTAGTTGATAACCTCAAAAATACGATTTCTACTTTTCGATACTGCGCTCACAAAAGAATGGCTTCCCTGTCTTCCCCTCGAAAACCCAATAATTCAACAAACCCCAGCGCGAAAATAATGCCCCATTTTCACCCCCCCATATTGGTCCGAAAATAACGACGGAGGACTGACTGCAAAAACAGGCGTAATCCGCAGAAGAGAGCCGAGACGAGAAGGATTATTGAAATGAGGAGCACGGCCTGTGGAAGATATGGAATCGCGTCGGACCAGGCTGAAATGGGGATGGATTACAGTAGGCATGGCGTGCTATCTCTCTCTCTCTCTCTCTCTCTCTCTCTCTCTCTCTCTCGTTTTGAGGAGCGGCTTCTTCAAAGCTACGCTATTAGTTACGGACTGATTTCCATGGATTCCTTCCTTCCCGGCACCTTTAAAGGGAACCAGAAGCCGGGGAATCGACCGCTGCCCAGACTAGGTCTAGACAGCTACCTTTCGCTCCAAATAAAACGTATATCTGTATTTTAGACTTCCTAGCAAGCCAGAATTCGTTGAAAAATTTAGTCGCTCTCGCATGCATTATTTGGAGCAACGCATTGCTTTCGAGACCTAGTGAAGCTGTGATCGATTCTGGTAGTTCAAAAAATCCGAGAACTTACGGCCGAACTGCGCATCCGGAATTGCATCTAACGGTGCCTTGTCGCAGTCGGCGCCCCACCACGGTGCCTCGCACTCCTCGCAGAACGGCATCGCGAAGTGCGAGCTGAAATTCGGCGTTTTAAAGGGACTAGTAAGGCAGGGATCGGATGATTTTTCTTGCTCATTACCATAGAGTAGTGTTCCGGAGAAGTAGAGTTCACTATCTACTATCTCTCTCACTCTCTCTCTCGCTCTCTCTCGCTCTCTCTCTCGCCCTCTCTATCACTATTTCTCCCTCCCTCTCTCTCTCCCTCATTCGTTTCAAAAGTGAAAGAAGGGAATGTGTCCCCAGGGTGTATTCACTTTTTTTCTATGCGCTCCATCCGTTCCACCCCAAAATATGAATTTTTCATCAGCCAAACCCCCCAGGGAATGCTGACTCCCCGGGAGGTCACGGAATTCACTCGGAATTCCGCATGAATACCGAAAGGCGGTGTGGCGTGTGGTTCGCCTGAACCGGAACCGGCCGTTCCGCCAGTCTCCGAATTACGGCCCGAAAATGGAAGGAAAAAGAGCCCGGAAGCCAGAAAAAGATAAATAAGTTTAAGGAGACCAGGACGCGTCGAATTAAAGCAGATTTCGGCATTATGTTTTCGACAACATGAATTTCGACATTTTAAAACCCTGATCTTACCGGCATATACATCTCCTCGTCGCCGAATCGATCCTCCCATTAATACATATCGGCCAATCGCACGAATCGCCCGAGTAGTGTGGCGGGCAGTCTGAAGGGAAATACATTTTCGGGACGATCGGCGGCATGAACACCATCTTATAAAATGCCCCCGGTCGTGGAATCTACTCGCTTCTTGAGAGATCAGAGAGGGCTTTTCAGATGATCCGGATTTTTCCTGTCGACCGGTGTCTTTAGGAGCGGAGTGGAACTCAAAAAACAAGCTCCACTCTTCAGAATGATTTTTAAACGGCCACTGAAGGCAAAACGCACGTGAGAATGCCTATCGAAAGTCAGGGCCTTTAGCAAGTTTCGGATTTTGGCTCTCTCTCTCTCTCTCTCTCTCTCTCTCTCTCTGTCTCCCTCTCAGCTCTCTCTCCACCTTTCTCGATCTCACTCTCTCTCGCTCTCTCTCACTCTCTCTATCACTCTCTCTCTCTCTCTCTCTCTCTCTCTCTCTCTCTCTCTCTCTTTCGTCAATTGTTACCGCCAAAGATTATCATAACTTCCGTAAATAGTACAGCCCTCGGAATCAGGGCGTCCCCCCCAATCTGTCCCCATCGGTCACTGTTCCCCCAATTACACAACACAACCAGGCGTAGGGGCTGAGGAACAGAGAGAGAGAGAGAGAAAGAGCGAGAGAGAGAGACGAGCTTTTCCTCCCCACCTGGACGATTCATGGTTGTGGCCGTCGGGATTTATAGCCCCCGTCCATTCCACTCGACACCAAATAACAGCCCCACCCGCGAATCGAAGCTCAGATCGTATCGTCCACTTTTCAATCAAATGGGTGAGGTGTTTGGCTATAGAAAGCGAGAGAGGGAGAGAGAGAGCTAGAGAGAGAGGGAGAAAGCGAGAGAGAGAGCGAATTTTTTTCATAGGGGGCTTCAGAGTCACGATCCTTTAAAAAGCTCCCAAAAACACATTTTTCACACTCCGTCCATAGGAAACTACGTAGTCGCCAATGCCGCCTGAATGACCAGCCTTCCCATTCTGACTGCCCAGCCCGCTCAGTCGGAAATTCGATCTGTGAGCCCGTGGGGCAAATTCGGATGCTTGGAAAGAGCTGTGGGGTGTGACCGTCGGCGCAATCCGAGACCTTTGGTGAGCAGCGGGAAGGCATGAGCTTTTTGCTATTGGCGAGCGAGAAACTACGCAACGCTACACTTTACGCATGACGAGAGAAATTTACGGAGACTCCTTTTAACGCATGAGGAGATGTGAGACTTTTTGAAACTGGAGAGCTCCAGACAGTAATATTTTGGCGAAGAGCATCGTAATAGACTACGCAAAACACCCATTTACGCCTGATCAGACGTGATACGTTTATGGCTTTTGGAGCTCCAGAAATTGTCTATTTTTCGGTTCAAACACGTCGAGCTGAGAAGCGACTTGAGAGCTACAAAACAGTTCGCTTTAAGTCTGATGAGATGGGAAATGTTCGAAGCTGGTGACCTCGACAAACTGATTTCATTTCGCTAAAAAACATTGGGTGGCGCTACGCAATGGCCCAAATTACGCCAGCGTGCATAGCGGACTTACTTGGCATTATTGTGGTGATGTGGTGGTGCTGAACAACTTGCTCGAGCTGGTCAGTAGCGACAAAAAAGAAATACGGTGGCTACCCGTTGCCTGGCCGGGCGGCAGGAATCTGAAAAAAAATTAGAATAGGGAAGTTTGGCACGGTGAAATATCCGGAAATTTGGAATTCTGAAGGTACGGTAAGGTCAAACTTTATCGAAGGAGCATGAGAGAAAAGAAGCGGAGGGAGAGAAGGAGTGAGGGAGAGTGAGAGAGCGAGAGGTATAGATGCTAATAAGATACAGAGCATGAGAGATAGATGAAGCCTGAGATGAGGGCATAGAAGTAGAGGGAGTATGAGATGGAGAGAAAGAGCATTAGAGAGAGAGAGAGCGACATACTAGCAAATTTCGAAAATTCCAGACAAAAAATAGCTCATGAAAGACCTCCTAACGAAAAGGTCAACAGCTTCCACCCAGCCATACCCAAAACCCAGGGAAAAGCCGAAATATGGGCCACAGCCTGCCCCCCAAGAAAGGAGGGCCATATCCGGGGTGGCCCGGGTTTTTGGGGGCTTTTTGGGGGTGGGGGCTGGGCGTGGGCCCTGGGGGAATATTTGGGCCCCAAGGGGCGGTGGGGGTGGGCCAAGGGATATAGAAAATAACATGGGAAAACATAGAAATGTCAGCGCGTAAATAGTATCCCATGGTAATTTTTGGAAAAGTAAAAATTCATGAATGGTCGCTGCTAGCTTGCCATCACCCTCATCTGTCCTCTGCTAATTTTCTAACGGCATTTTCGCTTTGCAATTTTTTAAAGAAACCCGGGAGCCCGATAATGGACGCCTGGAATCGACTAGGTCTCGTCTGCTACGCGATCCTCTAAATTACGTTTATTTAAGTTTGCACCAGGGTTGAAAAACCGCTTCGCGGCTTTTCAACCCTGGCCCCGTCTAACGCACATGATAGTCAAAAATATGCATATTCTTCCAGGACCTTGATCGCAAAAAAATGAAAAGAACCCCTTTCGCGCCCTTATATAGGCTTACCGCACTTCCGGCGCATGCAAATTGCCTCCTAACAAAGAGGTTTCTCGATATCTTTACAAAAACTCGATTTTAATAGCGAAAACAGTAATTTTTCCAAACTTTTATGTGCGTGCACTTATCTCGGCGCCATTACGCATCTAATGACGTATCATATGTGCCTTAAAAGCCTTCCCCTGATCCGATACGTGCGGAACAGCCGGACGGAAGTTGCATGCAAATGCACACACACAGACACTATTTTTTTATATATAGTAGGATATTTTTCTACTTACGTCCGTACCGCTATAAAAAGCAAGTCCAGGCGTCGTTTGACGTAGCGCGTAGCTGTCTAGACCTAGCCAGTTAAGTAGATTGATTTTCGCCTTCAAAGCTTGCTTAGTTGAATATCTTAATAACGCTGTAAGGAACTCTAATAAATTCCCGGCAAACAAAGATAAATATAGCATATCTTAGCGTGTTGAAAGTACATCCTCAAAGAACCCAAATTAAGTTATTCCGTGTTTTCGGTTTCTCGAATCCTTTTAGGAGATTTCCCAGGCTCACTCTCATACTAGCATAGTAAATTGTCTCTACCAAATATGAGAGGATTGAAAGTGCAATCTATTAATTATTTCGATGTAGTTTAAAGACCCTTGGAAAGATACAGTCCATCGATAGCTGTGGGCTTTTCTCGCTGCCGTTTGAAATTACAAAAAGCCTTGACCGGTACCATTTTTCCATTTTATCTATTTCCCCTAAAAACATGTGAATATGAACGGGGAGTCTGCTTCAAAAAGATCTAAAGAGAAACAAATCGCGGAACCACAAACTGTTCCTACATTTAATGTACCGAAAGCCAGCAGCAGACACGTAAATGGAATCAAGAGGGCTTGTCGCCACAACAAAACTCAGCCCTTTTCTTGTACTCGGCAGAGAGCGGAACAAGGGCGCAAGGACTAGGAAAAGCGCAACGTGACAATGTAAAAACGACAAAATACAATTTCCAGGAATTCGAGATATTTAGCGTCGATTTTTGCGTAAAAACCGAGATTTCCGGATTGGCAAACGGTCTCTGCAAGCTTGCCCTTCAAATTTCAAGCCAATTTTGCTGAGGGGTATGAGTTCCTGAAGAGTCTCTGCTAGCCTACCTCTCTATGAGAACAATATGCTGTTAGATTGACCTCCGGAATTCGGCAGTGATCATTGCTGATCTGCCTTCCTCCGATTCCCAAGTGCTCTCCGCTAGCTTGCCCCGCCCCAAATAAGCCTCTGCTAGCTTATCCATAATTTTTTTCAATCCTGGCTTGATTTCTAAAAATCATCCCATCTATCATAACCTTTTTAGGCACCCTACTCCTCTGGACCCTTAAACCTTGAAAATGACAAGCCCAGGGGGCTTTGAAAGGGCCTAGAACCCCAAGGGCCTCCCTCACTCTCAAATGGTCCCTGCTAGCCTGCCGTAGCTATTCGGTTCTGCTAGATGTCCCTCAATGACCTCTGCTGGGCTCGCGTCCCCAACGATCTCTGCGAACCTGCTTCTCCAATCCTAGAATGGTAAAAATCCATCGGTGCGCAAGAATTGCCATACGGATTTGACATTTTTGACAAAAACGTTGAAGAAGTTGAAGACGTAGATTTCCATGACTTCATGGCTCCTTAAAATCCCAAAAATTACAAATCCGGCAGTGATGACCATAAACACGCATAAATCGGGGCAAATCCGGAATTCCAGCGTGGATCAGCCCGGAAAGGGCCCAGGACCCATAGGGCCCACACCAGCCCTCAGCCCTCTGGTGGCCATTCCCCCAGAGCAACAAATGTGGCCACAACCCATGGGGGAATGTGGGAGGGAAAAGCCCGGACACATGGCCGTCTATCGCCTCTCTCTCTTTCTCTAGGCTTCACAGGGGAAAAGCCAACCCCTAAAAAGAGACCCCAACGACCAGGAAAAAGGCGATAATTTGCTTCGTCCGGTCTGGGCGGCGGTTGTCGAGATTTTATAAGGGAAAAGCTGCAGTTTTTATTTCCTTTTGGAACTATTGGCGCTTGAGTAAGTCTGCATTTCCTGGTTTTTGGGTTTTAAAGGGCCTGGCGAGGGGGTGTATTGGTGAGACTCCCGACAGCCAAGAAATCGACATATTCTTGACGACAGTTTGCATGTTCTTTCCCTTGACTTGAAACAGCTATTTTAGATGTCGGGATTTTCACTCTCGGCCCTTTCCATGTCGGCATTTTTGACGTCGGGATAATAGTTTTTGGGATTTTGAAGGAAGCTGATAAAAATAGTGAGGGGTAGGCCAGCAGAGATCGTTTCGGAAGCGTGGGTATGCAGCAGAAATCTTGAAGGGTTGCTCCCTCCCAAACGAAAAGCGGAAACAAAGGTGCATCCTCGAAAAAATTCCATTAGATGTTAGATCCTTCTCTCTCACTCTCTCTCTCTCTCTCTCTCTCTCGCTCTCGCTCTCTCTCTCTCTCTCGTTCTTTCTCTCTCTCTCGCTTTCAAAAAAATCTGAACAATCGAGCCGAAGAAACGCCTCAACCCCAAAATCCCAGGAACCAACGTTGCACACAGAATTCCGCCAGAATTCTCGGGAACGGAAAGGAGCGGAATCAAGTAAAAAATCAAGCAAACAGGCCCTTAGAATCCGGCTTTTTCTTGTGGCCCTTCCGGCGTGGCCGTCGGGAGGAAGAGTGACAATGTGCCCCTAATTGGTGTTGGCAAAAGGCCAAAAAAGCGCAAGCCTATAGAGAGAAAAAGCGGAGCCGCTAAAGCGCCGGAAAATGGCTGGAAAATGGAGAAATCGGGGGGAGGCAGGGGTTCCCGAGATGAATAATTTATAGAATCTCTCCACACCCCCAATCCCTCTCTTTTTATGGCCATTGGAAATGTTGGAATTTGGGATTCCATAGGAAATTTTGGGGGAAAGGCGGAAGCTGGAAGCTGATGGAATTTTGAGGAGGTATAGACTTTTGAGGTGGAGATTACGGTAGAATCAATTTACAAATATGGAGCAACGGCTAATTCATTTTCATCAACTTTTCGTTCGCAACTTTAGAAAATATACATAATCTAGGGCATACTAGCAGAGTTTTTTTAGGAAATTCAAAGGGCAGGCTAGCAAAGATCATTGGCGAAACCAGGGCAAGCTAGCAGGGTCCATTTGGGAAATCATGGGAAACCCAGAAGAAACTGCAATACTTGACAAAAGTGGGGGCAAGCAAGCTGAGAACATTTCGATAAGGAGACAGCCTGGCAAAGGCCGTGTAGGAATTTCGGTAAACTAGCCGAATTCCTAGTGCGGAATAAGGATGTGCTAGCAGAGATCATTGAGGAAATGCGAGCAACCTAGCAGAGATCATTGGGGATCAAGCGCAAGCTAGCTGAGATCATTGAGGAATTGCGGGCAACCTAGCAGAGATCATTGGGGAATCTAAGCGCGATCAAGCAGCGACTCTCTGGAAACGAAGGAGGCTAGCAGAGTTTATTTGATAAGTTGGGTAATACAGCAGAGAGCATGTGAGGAATGAGGTAGATGGTAGAGATCATTTGGGCAAACGCGCAGAGATTACTTGACAAAAAAATCGAACTTTTCTGCGGCTAATAAAAACTGACACAGACAAGAAACTTCAGTGGTTCCGTCAAATTGGGGCAACTTGTTTGCCCCACAGCGAAACCAGCAGCGGGCAGCAGCAACTCGTTGCTTTGAGAGCTTGGATCTCGAGAAGGATGAGGCGAGAATGATGGAGCGGGCAACTGCCCCTCTCTCTCTCTCGTTGTGGATCTCTCTCTCTCTCTCTTTCTTTCTCTCACTCGCTCGCCTGCCATGATGTCCACAAATTGCCCAATCAGCTGTAGAGCCCCGGGGCAACGGGAGAGAAGACGATGATTGTCTGCCGTCGTCCCGCTGCAGTGATTTGTGGCTGGCCACCAAAAAAAGCAGAGCATTTGGGTGCTGAGCATGGTTGCAAGAAGTTGGGAGAAACAGGATGGGTCTTTGGACAGATTTAAAAGGAATAGGAAGGCAGGATCAACGAGAGAGAGAAAGAGAGAGAGAGAGAGAGAGAGAGCGAGAGCGAGAGCGAGATAAAGAAAGAGAAGATAGTTAGAGACCGTCAAAAAACCGTTGCCTGATAACTCCCCCCCGGTAAGGCAAAAGCTCCAACAGAAATCAATAAACTACGGTAGGTTGTTGTCCCGATTCAGCATCTGGGTCCAATTTGTGTGGGCCCATCAGACAAAAAGTGATGAGGTATCGTTTAGCCTTCTCCGTGCATCTCTCTCTCTATCTCTCACTCTTTCTCTCTCTCTCGCCCTCTTTCTCTCTTCCCTTCAGGCTCCCCAATTGTTTATGCTTTCACAGCCGGGCCCGATGGATCGTTTAAAAGCCCATCTCGATCGTTTGGTGCTGTCTGGTCATTTCAGTCGTTGGGCTTTCAATTGGTGGTTCGCAACTTCATTTTGTTGGTTTTCTCTGCGTTTTCTCTGTTTTAAAAACAGGATCCAAAGAAACGGACTTCCGGGCCAGCAGTGTAATTTTAGCAGCCTATTAGCCGACGTATTGCGTTACTTACGAAACCTTGACGTACGGCCTGCGCGACGCGTTTACGTCGATCGACAAATTTTCCCTTGCAGACGTTTCAAACTATTGATTTTGCGCCTAATTTCTAGATGTCGGCCCGTCTCATTACCACGGTATTGCTGTGCACAGTATCCGTCTTCGGCCTGGAGACGATCAAGTTCCGTCCGTGCAGTAGGTTTTTTAAAACACCTTGAAATCTTCGATTTTATGAGCCTTACAATCCACCAAAAAAATCATGTCTTTTCAGAATCCACCTTCACGGTTGATCGAGTGGCTGTCAAAGGAGCGCAAGTGGTAGCTGTTTGGTTATAAATTAGTATGATCGTGACATAAGAAATAAATCGTCAGCAAAAAAACCAGATTTTACTACATTTTCTTGTACACATTTATTGTATTTTTAGACGGAAGAAGACGGAAAGCAGGTGCTCATCTTCAAGCCGGACACCAAACCGCTGATGCACATCGAATTCACGCCGAGTAGGGAACTCTCACCCCTTGATCAGCAGCTTTTAGCCATCGACACCTCGGCCAAGTACCTGACATCAGTCAATGCCAAGGGTAAAGACGGACTATTGAAGTGGACCCTTCCCCAGCCCGAGTCTTGCGAGGTACTGTAGAAGAGCTCTTTTTAGCACGCCATGCAATCGATTACGCCATTTTAATTAAACTTTTTAGTTCATGGAATGCCCGTTGGAGAAGGGCAAGCAGGTCACCTACGAGCAGGAGTTCCATCTGAAGGCACAGTACCCGAAGGTGAGCAGGAGTCAGAGCGAGAGAGAGAGCGAGCGAAAGAGAGAGCTAGAGAGAGCAACAGAACTGTCCAACGAAAACGAGATAGTAGTATACATGCCTAAAAGAGCGCGGGCAAACGAGACAAGGAGATGGAGAGTGAATGCGAGTTATAGAACCAGAGAGAGGAGAGAGAGAGAGAGAGAGAGAGAGAGAGAGAGAGAGCGAGAGACAGAGATCATAGCTTTTATCAAGCGAATCCCCATAAATAATTGTATTTTTCTAGGGTCACAACATGCAAGTCAATTGGGCCCTCGAGCGTGAAGGCCAAAACGAGAAGGACGTCTGCATCATCTTCCTCGCCAAGATTCTTGAGGCCTAAAACAGCACATTTTACTTGGCTTTAATAAATATTTCTCGAGTCTGAATCACGCCACATATCCCCTCAGCGTTGTACTTCACCCAACGCGGCAATTGGGTGACCGTACGCCCGGAATTAACGGAGGCTTATCACCGCATACATAGTCAGCCATTCCGTGAATATGGCAATAAACAGGCGATCGCATGGTTAGAGTGATAACGGGGGAGGTGGGCATATAGTTAGCGGGGTGGCTGGGAGACTCCATATAAATGACCCAGCCTGGGCTTATTTCTAGATCGGCTATAAGCCTAGGAAATACCTAGATTATTTTCGTTACCTTAGCGTTATATTTACAGGCTTAACAGCTCCCAAAATGCCAAAAAATGCTTCGAGTCCTAACGATCTTGATCTTGATGGCGCATTCACGTTTGCGGGGGGGGCAACCTTTTTCTTTCGCATCCAATGCTTCTAATAAAAACAGGCAATTGTTTCTAAACCGTTATCTACTAATCCTAAACGTCAAAGCTTTAGAAAGTTTTATTAAAAAATCAAAAGAAAAATTTTAAAAGATTTTTGCCAAAAATTCCAATTTATAATTTTCCAAGTTTTTACGCTTAAATTGTCATTAAATTTCACTAAAAAAACTCCCAAAAGCTTACTATTACGCTACTAGGTATTTCTGGACCGATAGGAAAAATCCCGGATAATGCGAAGAACCATTTTGACTAACACGTGCATTCTTTGCTACTACGAATTTTTGCTTCTCTCTAATCTGCCAAGCTTTCTAATAATAGCTTCTCAGTAAAATCTAGACCTTAAAACACGATGCTGCGTCTTTCACTTATCATCTTGGCCTGCTTTTTCGCCTCAATCCTCGCCTTCCACGACGTCAAGTTCCGGAATTGCAGTAAGTAGGAAACTAGCAAAGCGGTTGTATCACATTCAGAATCTCTCTTCACCGTCCATTCCCTCGAAGTTTCTGGTGCTCAATTGGTGAGTAATAGCATTCTTTTGCTCCTTCGCCGCCGTCAAGTTCATAACTCCTTTAGGTCGAAGACAACGGGCACCACATCACCGTGCTCAAGAAGGGCACCCACCCGAAGATTCGCATAAAATTCACACCGGGTACTACAAGTCCAGTCCAGCCAATAATTAAAACAATGATAGCTTCTTAAAAATAAAGCTTTTTTCCCAAATTTTCAGATGTTGCCCTGGACAGCTTCACCACGACGGTCAACGCCAAAATTGACGGCGCCCTGCTGAAGTGGAGCATGCCGGAGCCGAATGCTTGCAAGGTAACTTGAGATACGTATCCAACCCAACTATGGTTTTAGTTTATGGATTGCCCGGTAGCCGCTGACACCCAAAACGTCTACGAACAGGCCATCCACATCAAAAACGAGTACCCGACCGTAGGTGGAAAACGCGGAAGCGTCGAAATTTTTAGGACAAAACCGTCCAAATCAATTGGGTAATCGACGGGGATCGCGAAGATATCCACCACGACGTTTGCGTCATCTTCCTCGCAAGAATTGAGAAGTGAAAAGTTCGGCGATCCTGAATAAATTATCGAGTTTGACAATGTGATACATAGGATCAGCAAAAGTAGGTACTGAAGTAAAGTATAGATTTTATCGGACTGTACCATACCAACAACAACAACGACCCATCAGCAACAAAAACAACAAGCATAAACGTAAAAACAAAACAAAAACAATTTCATAGCCTATTCGATCAATTTGCTCTTTTTCGATTTCTTCGGTTGTACCTCGGGCGTCACTTCTTCGGTCTTGATCTCGGTCTCGGAATGCTTCCTTGAAAAAAAATTATATTAACGAAACGCCGGCACCTCTTTTTCTTTGTTCGCTTCGGAGTCTCGGCTTGGGAATCAGCTGGAGCTTCAGCTTGGGTCTCGGTTGGAATATCCGTAGGCGCCTCGACTTGTTCAGCTGCTGGCACCTCGGCTTCATCGTCCGGGAATATTCTAAAACCAAAAGAAATGTCAAAAGGTAAAAAACGTACTTGCTTCGTTTAAAAGAATGGCCTGCAGCGACTTCTCGTTCAGTGGCCGTACGCGTCAACACCTAAAGAAACTTGAAATGAAAAATATATCGAAAACACCTTCATGAACCCGGCGACGACAGCCATAGCTGTACCGCGCGTCTCCGTATGGAGCGGTCTAAACGGATGTATTTTAGTAGAACGTTTTTATTATGTTTGGTATCTCCTACAAAACGCTCACCTGACTAGTAGCTGATCCCCTAGTTGCAGGACATGCCCGTTTAGCTTATGTTTCCACTGAAAACAACATTCAATTTTCAAAAAATTATCTGACCTTTTCGGTCCCAAAGATTTTGACCTGCACGCATTCCAAATAGGTGAGCGACATGAAATTCTTGGAAATGTGCTGGATCGTGCATCGGATCGGGGTGTCTTTGTTAGGCCTGAATAACAATAAAATTAGCGAATAGTCAATATTTACTTGAAAACAATCATCTTTATCCGGTAGTCGGCATGGTAGACGGTTTGCTCGTCAAGAATAATCGGAAGCCCGACCAATTCGACGGATTTGATGGCGAATACGACACCGTCAACCCTAAAAAACAAGTTTTGATGATCTAAAAAAACTGCTACGAAAACCGCTACGCAAAACCACTTACGTTCTGCGATATTTGCCCAACGTGCTGTTCGCGATGAATTGCGGACCGGCGTGGAATTCCTCGTCGAGCATCGTGTGGTAGGGCAACGCCATGTGTCGAATTTCTGTCATCTACAACACTCCGCATTACCAAAACAACAAGATATAACTCGCCTCGAACAGACCACAATTTGGGTGCTTTTTCAGATGCTTCAGGTAGACGTCATAACTCTTGTAACGCGACCGCGACTCCAGGATCCCGATTTTCGTGGTTCGGTGTATCTAAATAGGCGCAATGCCTAGAAAATACAAATCACCTCCTTCTTCTTCTTGCCGATATCATCGAAAATCCTGCGCTTGGGCGCAGCCTCTTCCGGCGCCTGAAAACAGTGTGTACTTTCAAAAGTCACTAAAATGTTAACCTTCTGGGGCTCAGGCTCCTGAATCATTCCATCATCCTCCACGGGCTCGAGCTTGATCTTGTTCTTGTGCTTGCCCATCTAAAAATATCGTCGTCATGATTGAAGCTGGGAAAGAAAGCGCCATAAAAATGACAAGGCTTGGCAACCCTGCAAACTGAACGAAAACTTCAACTGAGCGAAAAAACTTTATCAGGATTCAATCATGATAAAACGTCGATAACCAGCAAGAAACGAAGAACACGAAACTATAACTAAATAAACGATACATCACACGATCTTGACGTCAAGAAAGGTTATTTTTGACGGCGAGCCCTCAAGACCACGTCCTGGTGGTGTCCGTGTATTCGCCGTCAGGTGAATCGTAATTTTCGACTGGCGCGCTCAAGGAGGGCCCATTTATCGTCTGCGGGAACGACCTGGAAACAATTATCTACATAGAAGCTGCAACACAAGAAATTACCACGAAAAAACAACGAAAAATGACCTACCCAGTGTCTGGCTGTATGGCGGCCTCATAAAGCTTTGGGTCGAGCTTCTTCAGCTCGGCCAGCGCCTTATTTTGAAGAAAAATCGAAGTCCTGATCCACTTCTCGTCGGCCTTCATCAGGTGGCTTCTGGATCGGCAGTATTCCTAAGCAGGCATATGTTTTAACCACCAAAGGAACCAACTTTTAACACCAACGCCCGCTCGTCAACGACTTCGTCGGATAACTGCGTTGGTGGCCGAATGCGTTCACTAAAGTGCTTCTTATTACACCAAGCAGCGGACATACCTCAAATTTTTAGCCGACTTTACATCGAGCGCCATCTCGTCGACGGGCTTCGGCTTCTTGCTGTGACGCATCATCTCGCGAATCTCCTTCTCCAGCTTCTTCCGCTTTCGGATTTCACGGGTTTTCGCGATCTAAACGAAGTTTTTCTACCCAAAAAAGAAACGACTGCCGACCTCAGGATCAATTTTCTTCTGCCGCTTCATAAAGACCGAACAGGTGGCAGGAGAGGTGTGGATGAAGCGCTGATTCGACGACGTCAGACATAGCTTGCCAAACGCGCTCGTGGCCGTCTTCCAGGGAATCATCTGAACGAATTGGAATCCTTAGTAAAGTTTTGCCAAAAATTTAGCACAGCAAGATGCATTAGGCCGCCCAAAAGCAACGACAAGGGACACCAAACGACGCCGTAACCAGTCCCCCCAATTCCTTGCCAAGATCCCTTCCTCCCGAACGTATCCCCCCCTAACTACCCCAAAGAGATAATTCACCGGAAAGCTCTGAAACTCCTTGTTCTTGTAATGCGTTCCGCCCAATACTAGTAAGACAACTTTATCCACAAATTGCACAAGGTCAGAAAGCAGGGCACAGTTGAATCATAAGGCACAGATGGTTAGTTCAAAAAAGTCACAGATCACAATGCATTCACAGAAAATTGAGCGATTCTTCAGGCGTTGATGCGGCAGAGCTTGAACACGTCGGCAAAACGGTATTCCAGGTCGCGGTTGAAGTCAGTCCTTGAATCGTCCATGGTCTTCCTAAAAGAATAAATCATCAATAACCGCGATGATGCAACAAATCCTAGGCGACAAAAGGAAACTTACAAATATTGGGCAAAAATGCGGCGCCCGCGGTCGCCATATTCAGCGGCAATGCGCAGCGGGCTTGGGAGGGCAGTCGGAAGATTGACAATCTGGTGCATGTAGCAGAGGTCGTAAGTCATAGCCTAAAAAAGCCATACACCGAAAGCGAAATCTGAAATACCTGCAGATCATCCATCGACAAGTTGGCGTTATCATAGATCACGGTGTACTTGGGAGCCTTGGCCGTGCCCTGCAGGGCGGTGTGGGCGTTCAAGAAAAATTGTCGATGGTTCGGGTTGATCACATTGCTGTCGACGACAGTGCCGGGGCCCACGTTGTTCTTGGCAGCGCTCTGGTTTCGGTCGATCTAAATTCAAAAGTATTATTTAATCAAAGGTTGTCTCTTACATTCTTTCTGAAGAACCGGACATTGTGGTCCTTGTGCGCCAAAATGTAGGTCAATTTGAACGGCTGCGCGCCGATCGTTTGGCTGATGACGGTCTGCATTCTGGGGATCTCGTTTTCGAGGATGTCTTGCACGTCCCAGTCAGTCGTTCCACTGCGGTAAATCACGAATCGGGTTGGAGCAGTCGTACGTCCGGAACAATTCTTCAGCGTATCCAAAGCTGCTTCCAAGAGCAAGCCTCCGGATGTCTAGAAAAAGACACTGAGCTAATTAAAATGTTCAAACCCTAGCTCCATTAACGTCAGCCTGCTTGATGAGGAAATCTCCGATGAACGATCCGGGCTCCCGGCCGAAGTTGCCAGCATACTAAAGCACAAAAAAATGATAACGCAAAAATCGTACCGATAAGACAAAGGGCTTGATGTCGCGCTTCATTCCGTCGGAAGCCATAGGTGGCACGGGACCCGAGACTGCTGGCTTCGGGCCACCGAGGGTGAGGTTCTGCATCTTCGCGTAGCCACTGTCGTCCAGATCCTTCAGCATCTCGACAGGACCAATGCCAAACACGAAAACGTTGCCATTGTGCAGCTCGTTCGTGAACTGAGAGCCGGCCCTAAAGAGATTTACAGAAAGAAACAAGAAAACGTACTGTCGCCTGATAGCAAAATTCTGGCCGCCTAGCTTGACGTTGAATTTCTGGACGATGTTTTCCATAGTCGCGGCCTGCTTGCCAGTGAGGATGCGGGTGGCGGTTGAGAGCTTGATGTTTTGCGTCGTAATTTGATATTTCCGTTCCATGTATTTCAGCTCGTCCTGCATTTTCAGCTGGTCGTCCATCGCGAACAAGGCAAACGTGAAATTGCCACTCTTGAGGTTCTCGAATGCCCATTCCAGCTTTCCGCTTTCCAACGACTAAAAAAAATTTGGTAGGCAATGAAAAGCTTACCCCCATATGTCCGCATTCCGGGATTTTGATTCCACGTTTGAGGCAATCCGCCCGGAAACCATTTGTGAAAGCATTGGCATCGAAGGAGCGCTGAGAACGGTCGCTGAGCACGAAGAATGCCCACTGGCCGGCTTCCATTGGGCGAAGGAAGGATGAGGTGTTCGGCTTGCGCCACGTCCCATTCTCGGCGATTGGCGCCTGGTTTTGATTGCTGTACACGGCCAACGGGCGCGGGATCAGCCTGGCTGTGACCTAAACAAATGATTAGAAGTTAGACAAACACCAACTTCCAAGGGCTGACGAGTGTCAACTTGGTAACGGGCATCCGCGATCAGATCTCGTCCGACTTCTTGTTCGCGAATCAGATGCATGATGGCGTCTTGCCGTTTCTCAGGCACCATAGCAGCAGACTATATTGCGTACTAAATCGATAAAAGGGTGATACCTTGACAAAGGTCTTCATGATTTCCGGCGTTTGCTTGGCAGTGGCGACGACATGCCCCTCGCAGATCGTGAGAAATTCGAGCGGGAAATGGCTTTTGTGGCCGCCCCTCTTCAACTCAGCCAGAGGAGCCAGTGGCCAATTGAGAGTAGCACCACGGCGGTCCTTGAAGTATGCCTCGATCGTCCAGGTTTTCCCGTCCTTGTCCTGGAACTGGGCAGCGCGAGCGGACGTTGGCATAATGCGGTCGATCCGGAAAGTGCGGTATTGATCACCATATGATGCCGAAACGAGAACACCTAAAAAAAATAACGTAAGCGCAATGAAGCTAAACAACCTTTGAGAACACGATGTAGCATATCGATTTGGTCCGGGCGCCACTGGGCATTTTGGTCCTTCATGTGCGTGATGTTGGTCGCAATTTCGATCACTGGCCCCGGCTTCAAGAAACATCCTTTTTCGGCATCGAAATTGAGCGCCATCTCCGGACGGCCGCTGGAACCAGCAATCAACTCGACGCTCTTCTTCGATCCAAGCAGCAACTGCTTCATTTCCGGCAGCTAAATCTGGATAAAATTCGACATAAAATTTGCTCACATTTTCATCCTGGGCTTGCTGCGGCTTGCGCATGAAGATGCGATTCTTGGAGTAGCACAAGTATTTGCGCTCTTCACTCGGCAGCTCGACACTCTGGTCGAAGCAAGACTTCGACAGGGACACCTCAATGAAGCCGCTCGCGGAGTCTTGATCCTTGAAGCCCGCAATCGAACCGCTCAACTGGGCAATGGCAGCTTCCGATAACTAAAAACAATTTTATGCTAGGCCAAAGGCATTACCGTCATCTCTCCGCTAAACGTGATATCGAGCTTGGCGACCTTGAACGGATGATACAGACGATCCTTGGGAAGGTTGTAAGTGGCAGTGATGCAGCCATTCTAAATTAATGTAAACGACACTAAATGAAATCCAACCCCATCATCGATGCGGCGTCCCATGATGTAGAGCAAGCGGTGCTGATCATAGAAGATTTGGGTGGCCCAATTCGGCAGTCCGGCTTCCTGGCTGAAGCAGTGGCGGACAATGTTCGAGCAGATCTCGCGATAGACCAAGCGCAAGCCACTGCAAAAGTTTTAATAAAAGACTTTAGAGAATTAATTTACCCCTGAACCGGCTCCCTCGTCAGGATCAAATGCGTCTTCGTCACATCACCGATATCCTCGAAACGGCTGGCCGTGACGTCGACGTTGTAGCGGTAGACCTTGGTCGTGTCGACGACGTTGATCTTGAAGTAGTTGGTCCAGAGGTTGAGCTTCTCGCCGAGGGCGCCCGGTGCCAGCGGGGTCGGCAGGGTCATGTCGCCGCCGCTGCCCTCCGAAAGCTTGCGGTAGCGTTCGGCAACCTCGCGCAGCGTCTCGCCTTGAGCTTGCATTTGAATCACTGAAAATGGAGAATTATTTGCGAACGCACGGAAGCAGAGAATAAAAAGTATCGAGGACATTGGAAATATGCGCATAAAAGGAATTCAGGAGGAATTATCACCGGAAGTGAAAAGCCTTAGACCGCAAAGGGAAAAACAAATAAAATTACGACGACGGCAACGACCAAAATTATGGGGACGAACTAAACAAATGGGCAAATCTGAAAGCTCTGCGCAAATCTGAGCGTCCCAGCACGAAAATACCTCCTTCTTTGCGGGACCCACGTGTTTAGTAGTGACGCGTACTTATCAGAAACCGGTTTATATTGTCTTTTTCGTTTTACCGTTTTTTTCCAAAATCATAATTATTCGCCGGTTCTTATTTCTCTTGGTCATTATTTGTTCATAAACCCAAAATAAAAAACTTTTTAAATTCCACCTTTTGATTATTATAACGTATTTGTGAACAACTTTTTTTGGCTGGTTTTTTGCCTAGTTTGGTAGTTTTTCGCGGCTAGTCTGGCACAATGCTCACCTCCTAAGCCTAAGTGGTGAGAAGTAAGACGAAAGAATTGGTTTTAAAATGAGACAAAACCATTTACTCCCCGCACAGACTGTTTATGCTTTTCTTATCTATATTTTCGATTGCTTTTTTCTGGCTGACGCTGATTTCTACCTCGTTTTTCAGCATGGATGGCAAATTGAAAGCCCTGCAGGACACGATCTACTCAATCGTGGCCTCTCACCAGGAGCCCTCGACGGCTTTCAAGATTTGCCGCGAGTATGAGGTGATTGCCGATTTTTCTCTTGCAACATGCCGCTTTAGGAGGAATACGGCTCCATCAATTTTGCGGAATTCGGCTACTACAACGGCGTCGACATGCTCAAGAAGCACCCCCGCATCCAACTAGTTGAGGGCGAGGAAGGACGCGTGGTATTTCGCGCCGCGATCTCTACCACCGGCGCCGCGTACGACATCCAGAAACTCATCGCGCATCAGCGCAAGAAGAAAAGCCGAAGCGGAGGAAGCGGTCGTGGGCGGCCGGTTTTCCACAATAGGTATACTTCCTCATTGCTACCAACACTGACTTCAGATACGCTACGCCAAATCGGGTTAGCCCGCAAGCTTTCAATCGGACATCGACGCAGTTCGTCATGCGACCTCGGCCGCCGATGCCGGCCCTACAGCAACGTCCTGCCCCCTCCCCGCTCTTTTCGCCCGTGCGAGCGTCGTTGGCGGGCCGAATTACGATTGCAGCGGTTCGTTTTTACCTGCCGGAATATGGCTGAGCCCAGATCGAGCTCGGAAGTGATCCAAATGAAAAGCCGTGGTTGCTGATAATTTCCTTTTTTTAAAGGTGGTGCAGGCGTTTAGAGCTCAAAATAATAGCCACGTTTCGAGATTTTGCGTTTTTCGTACAGTTTGAACGTGTGAATTTGGATGTTCAACACTTGTTCGAATTCAGAAGGGGCCACAGTCGCCCCTTTCTTGTGACGACTTCGAGCCCGATCTGAATGCAAGCTTATCTGTAGTCTCCTAGTTAGTGAATCGCCATGCCTAGAAAAGCTCCCCTTTTTCGACCATTCCTTTCCTACCACTTTTCAATAGTTCGTTTTCAGCGTCCATCGCCATTGAAGGCCGCCGTGCCGGCTGCTCCTGTCGCTGCGAGGCCAGCAGCTGCACCATCTCAGCGAAGAAACGTCTTCGCCCCGGTCCCCGTCATGGCTGCCAAGCCAGTCACGTCGCAAGATGGTATCAAGCGCTTCGTCACTCTGATCGACGACATGGGCGGCTATGCGACGCTGACGGACTTCCGGAGACGTTGGTACGAGCGCCACAGCGAACTCCTCACCGCAGAGGTCTTTGCTCGTTACTTCGGCGAGCCGAAGTTAAGCGCCGTGTGGCAGGCGTTGGAAGGAAAGGTTCGAGTCTTGAGCGTTACTCTTGCACAATCCTAGGTCACATTCGAATTTATCGAGACTGAAGGCGAAGAGGATCTGGGGATGTACACGGTGAAATACGTTGACCGTGGGCGAACGTTGAAGCCAGCGCACCCCTCCCTCAGCGAGATGCTCAACAACTTGATCAACCAACTGACGCACGTATACCCGGCCCCGCTTCCGGTAACTGCTTCTAAAATGCTGTAAATTTTTTAGTTTGACAAAGTCCCCATCTACTACGCTCGTTTCTACAAGCAACAGCTGAGGCCCGAGGAGCTCTTCTCAAAGACATGGCGCGAAGTGTTCTTCTCCGTCTTCATGTCTGCCCTGCAAGTCGATGAAGAAGATGTAAGCTTCAGCTTTAAATTCTTTATTTTTGTTTTAGAAAGTAAGATTGCGCAAGAAGCCGGCTGCTGTGACGACGGCCACGCCATCAGCCACATCCAACAAGCCGCCGCAAAAGACAATGGACGACAGCTGGTGACCGGACAATCGCACTTTTTGTTGAAATAATAATCATGCATCACTTTTCTCGTTTTCAAGGTGCTATTTGGGTTGCGAGGGAAGAATAAATACTTTTAACCGTCCGGTTTTCAAACACATCCACCACGTTTATTCCGAGAAGCGAGAAAATGGGGAAAGCCATAGAATAGCTAAAAGTTCTAGCGCTTTTTACATCATTCTGCGTCAAGACCGGCGGGCTCGGGGAGGACCTGAGGAGTCTACGTGTTTTTTTATTCTTTTACCTCGGAAGCGGACCGCCGGAAACGAAGGAAGGGGTGGAGCTCGTCCATTGCTCTCCTGGAAGTATTATCTCTGACGTTTGGATTGGCTAACCGGAAGCGGATGAACGGCTGCAGGGCATCATCGCTTTTGCGGAAACGGATAAAATGGTGGACCGGATCGGAGGATGGGTCAGATTTCCTGAAATCTTTTTCTTCTGCAACAACAGGGCCCAACAACCTTTGAATTCCAGGTTTGATAACAGAAATTTAGGATGTGACTACCTTTTCTACAAGTCAAAACTACGAATTTTTGTGTTAAAAAAACAAAACCTGGTTCTTCAGAAAATTGACAGATTTTTATAGATTTTCTAAATTTTTTTGGGTTCGATATAGCAATGTTTTACTATAAAAAGCCTATTACGTGCTTGCTGTTACATGCAAATCTATTTCCTGTCCCGGTGAGCGGGAGCTATTTGGAGCACGTTCTTGGCATCGGCCATTCAGAATTCCCGGTTTTGTTCCGGAAACGCGGCCAAAAGTGGGGTGGCGGACCCGTGGGAACGCGCCCGAAATGGACGCACACCCACCTGAACCGCAAGAAGTGCTGCAGATCCTCCTCGGGGGCCCCGCGGCGGAACCGGATGAATGGCTGAACGAGGTCCGGCGACGAGAAGTCCACTGAATTTTGGTGTTTTAGGGATAGTTGCATATAACTCCGGCTTTTACGCTATCGAAAAACTGGAGGTCACTCGATTTTCGCGTCTAAGGGCGTGTCTACAGCCTTTTTATACTTTTTCTAAGTAGTTTGGCTTTCGAAAAACTGAATTATACTAAAATTTGGTGTTCGAAGCATAGGGCAGGGTTCTTTTTGCTTTTTCAGCTTATTACATCATCGAAAAACCCTGTGTTTTCGACGAACCATAGGGACTCTTCCTGATGCGCCCATGTTCGTCGACTGGACCGGCCGATGCCTGCTGGGCCACGAGCAGCAGCATCGGGAGCGCCAACAACGACAGCTGGGCGACGACCATCTGAAAATTTGTGGTTTTTAAGGTTTTAAAAGCCGGTTCTGACTGGTATAACCTAGCTAATTCCAACGAAAGAAAAATTAATCGCCTTCTAATTCTAGAAAAAGCTAAGAATAATAAATTATACCGCGGGAATCATCTTTTCTAAGGCTTCGAAGGTATCGAATATTTGGAGGTTTTCCTAGGTACTTTCGAGTGATTTAGACAACGTAAAGCCTTTGTAAGCTTTCCTAGGCACCTAATTTAATTTTTTTAAGATTTCCTAGGTACCTAGAAGGCAAATCAGGATTTTAGCTCTGATAAAGCCCTGTTTTAATTTAGCTCCTAGTGATTCGTCAGCACCCACAACAGAAGCCGTAGAATTTCAATTCCTAGGCACTGCCGTATTTTTGGGATTCCCTTACCCGGGTTTTTAATCTATTTTTCGGCATATCCAGCCCACGGGCGTGTGAGCCTTCATTTTTGGGGTGCCTTGCAGAGGCAGCAATTTTTGGGCGTGAAATGCGCGGGCGGCGAAAAATGGTTCTCATTAATAACGGTGGGTGAGACGTCAACGGGGGGTGTTTCGCCGGCCTCGAATCGGTCATTTCAAGGAATTTCGAAATGGGATTTTACCCCGGGGAAGAGCCTGAGCTCAACAAGCGGCTTGGGAGAATGAGGTTTGGGCGATGACGAGTTCGACGCGTTTGCATTGGGTGTGTTAGGCCGTCTGAAGCGTGCATGGCCTGTACGGTTTTGTAGATCCTTGCTCTTCGCTATACAAGTGCGCCATTTAGGATCCAAAAACGCTACACGGATTCTTAGCTAGCTAACAAAGTTAATTTCCGGAAATCCCGTTTTCAAATATTATTTTGGCTTTTGATATGTCATTTTTATTGCAAAATTTTAAGTGCAAATTTTGATGCTCTATTGAATGGCGTCAAAAAATCTCGAAAAATAGCGAGAATACCGAAAATTTTGGGAATTTGCCGAATCTAATCGCAATAAAAAAAATTTGATGTTGAACACCAACGTAGTGTCCTTTTTGGGCATTTTCTGGGCATTTGAAAACCTAATAAAACTATAAAAATGGTACGAAGTCCTCAGCTAGCTAAAAAGCGCGCCTCGGCCTTCTTTTTTTAAAATCTCGAACACTATTTTTAGGTAAGGAAAGTGGGCTGACGATGGGGTTGATGATGGTGGGTGGCCGTACGGAAGCGTTAATTGGAATGGCTGCGCGGAGGGGAATTAGCAAATGCTGCCCTCTTTTGCTACTCTTTTTTGGGTCGTCGACGCCAAAACAACGGCGATATCTTGATTTGGGGCTAGAAATGGAAGTGGCCATTTGGAAGCGTTGACGATCTTTGCTTAGAACTCGCCAGAAGTTCAGGGTGAACCGAGCGATTTTTGGGGGTTAAAGGGGCGTGCAAGGCTAGACTAGGGATGTTGCAAGTCTGGCCGCCCGCGACACGCAACGCACACGCGCGATTTTAGCAGAAAACCTAGATTTAGTTGAGAATTACGCAAATCAGTAAAGTGTTACAAACTAGAAAAGAGTGTCCTCTTCAGCTAATCATTTTTGGGCCGAAATCCGTCGAAATCCCGGCGAAAATGGCAAAATAAACCTTAATTTGGCCCTAAATTTTTTTGTTTTATCATATTTTGGCTTGAAAATTCGGGTGTACATAGTTTGTACGCATCCAAATCGCTGCTAAAAATTTGAACCCGATCAGATGCAAGACAGACAAATGCGAAGCGTTTTTTGTAGATTTTTCTCAAACGAGGCCCCACAGCCATTTGAAAACCTATAAAAATTAATCGACCAAATTTTCGCACTCCTACCGTTAGAATTTAATAAAAAACGGCTGAGGCACAATGCAGGCAAAACCACAGAACACTAAAGCATGCCCCTACCGACCTACCGTACCTTTTGGAGGGGGCGCGGCACGGGAAGAGCCGAGATGAGTGGCCACGCGGGCCCGACCACAAGCCCCCAGGGCCCAAGGGGAAAAGCTGGGCGGGGCCCACGCTCGGCTCCTATCCACGAAAGCAGCGGAAGGAGCAGCGTGATGTCAGCAGGGCAAAAGTAGAATAATTTTAAAGGGGCTGGAAAGGCAGTTTTTCAACTAAATTTTTGGCCTTTTGGCAAGCTGCCAGGTGGTGAGGTCTTACTGGTATGCTAGCTATCCCGATAGAGCGGACATAATCGCTTTCGGAAAAAATGCTATTTTTCAGTACGATATGCTACCGCGTACGGTAAGCTTTTCACGCAGCGTTTTTGAGAAAAAACTACTAAGTTGTATATTGCAAGACTTGAAAACCATTGGAAAGGATGAACGTGAATTTTTTGGCTATGGATTCCTTATGGTTTTTGCAGCACACGCGCCGCGACACGTAAGGCGCGGATGATGTAGGCGTTGCGCGTGGCGACGGCGTCAAAATCCTTGGTTTTAAAGGGCCAGGCAAGCCAGTAGTAGGGCTTTTTATGGATTTTTCCGCACACGCGACACACAACGCACGCGCTGCTCTGCCGTTCAGTATGTCCTAATCCATTACGCAATGAAATGACGTGCGCACACGTCGAAACGCCCGTGCCACGTGCCAGAAACTTCAATAGAAAACTTTAGCTTTAAAGGGGGGCAGGACAAATTATCCTGTTGCGTCAGGATTATCAACAGATTTGCCGCGCCGGCTATACGCAACGCGCCGGCTTGCACCTCCATTGCGTCATCGATTTCGATTCTGTATAGGCGGCCAGATGTGCCTTACTGTAACCGTTTTTTGTTGACCGTGGGATTTCGATACGTGAGATAGCACATTTTATGCAGAATTTTTCGCTGGTTCCGAATCCGTTTTCAAAAGTTGCGGAACCCCTCTAGATAAAAAGTTACAGCCGGTTTTCTACCCCAAATGACCGAAAATTACAAACTTTAAAGCCTTATAAAAAACTCGTGGAACATTTTGTGGGATAAAATACAGCACTCTTAGGGGTAAAAAAACGTGCACTTTCGAATGGGCTACCTCACGAACCCGTAGCTCAAAATTCATGAAAAAAAGTTTTTCGGTGGACCAATGCCCTGGATGGCCAATTTTTGAAATTTTGTGAATTTTGAGCTACGGGTTCGTGAGGCAGCTCATTCGAAAGAGCACGTTTTTTACCCCTAAGAGTGCTGTATTTTATCCCACAAAATGTTCCACGAGTTTTTTATAAGGCTTTAAAGTTTGTAATTTTCGGTCATTTGGGGTAGAAAACCGGCTGTAACTTTTTATCTAGAGGGGTTCCGCAACTTTTGAAAACGGATTCGGAACCAGCGAAAAATTCTGCATAAAATGTGCTATCTCACGTATCGAAATCCCACGGTCAACAAAAAACGGTTACAGTTAGGCGTCGCGTGTCGCGGGCGCGTTGAAATCCACCGGGAAAGCTTACCTGTTGCAAAACAGCTGATTATGTTTCATGACCCACATCATGTTCCTCAACTTCCGCCCGAGAATTCAGAAGCGTCTTCCTTTTTCCTACAGAATATTTTCTCAGCTTTCGTTTTCTAGAATTCCTAGAAGTCACTTCTTCTTCATCATTTGCTTCGAGCTCCTTGCTGGATTCGGAAGGCGTCGAGCCCCGAGGCGTCCGGAGGTGGGCTGACGTCTTCTTGGGAAAGCGGTACTCGAGGATGGGAACGACCGTCTCAAGTAGATGCTCAACTTCTCAACAACCACCCACCCATCCGCCGCTGGCCGTTTGGAAACTTGCAACAAAATGGGGGAATTGTAGCCAGAGAGCGAGAGAGAGATACAGCGAGGGAGAGAGAGAGAGTGAGAGAAAGCGGAAAATAGGCTGTTATAAAAATAAAATTTTATTAAATTCACCCAGCCATAAAAACATTGTTTATTTGTCTGAATTTACAAAAAAAAAAAATTTATTCAAAGTTCCTCCATATTTCGAGACTTCCGCTTCGAACCCTTCGGCTCTTCGCGCCATTTTGCCTTTACTGGCTCCTGAAATACGGCTGATAGGAAAATTTAGCGAGAGAGCTGGAGAGAGAAACGCAAGAGAGAGTGAGTGAAAGAGAGAGAGAGAGAGAGAGGGGTGAGAGAGGGGGAGTGAGAGGGGAGAGGGAGCGAGAGCGCGGGAGAGATAAACCGATAGAATTTTGGCTAAAAAACCGATAAGGAATCGCCGGGCTTCGCGGCGTACACGAGTCCCCAATCGATTTTCTATCCTAACAACTTCTATGAGGTAATAATGCTCTGAATACCTGCCAATCGTCGTCTTCCTCCTCCTCCATCTCGTCTTCCACATCTGCTTCTTCCTCTTCAATCCACCCATCTTCCTCCCTCCTCCTCTGAACTGCTTCGTGAACTCCGTGCAATTCAGACGTGTCCGTCTCGGCTTCTGTCAGGTTCTGGCCGGACAGCAGTATACTGGTGAGCTGTTTGAATAGGGTGTGCCGCAGGTGATCCCTCTCGGCCTCCAGTTCGGCTCGCATTGGATTGGTATATCTTCTCACCAACTGGCCGAACATTACTAAATTGTTGGTAGAGCATTTTTGTAGGTTTGGAAAAATTGTAAAATTTTATAAGAGACTTTCCATTGATCCTTTCATGCTTTCGAGGCAAAAAAAGGCTCTTTAGAATTAGCGTAAGACCAAAAACCTGCTGCAAACGTAAACATCGAAATTTTCCGGTACTGACCCGTTAGTGGGGGGAAACGGTAACGGAGTGGAATTGAACTAATTTTTTTATCATCTTATCATAAAAATATCGCAATTTGGAACATTTTGACTTTTTGCCCACATTTTTAGGGAAAAAACTGCATAAAATGGATTTTGTGGTCGCCCCCACGCACCTGGCAAAACCATATCGGCCAGAAAATACTCCATCGAGTCATCCTTCATTTCCTAAAAACATTTCTTAGAATAGCATTTTCAAGGATTAGGATTTTTAGTGAAAAACCAAAAAGATAGAATTTTCAAGTACAATTTGAATTTCTAAAAGTTGGAAAAGTCTTCAAAAGGGCGTTATGCTGCTTAAATAATGATAAATTTCACCAAGCACGCTATTAAAACATTTTCTAATAACTTGTTACGAATTTCGTACGAAACCCCCCCCACCCGATATTGCAAAAGCCCCGACACAGCTATAAAACAAACCCATGTGAACACTTGCTGGGGCAACATCTTGCCGGTGATCAGCCACTGCACGGCCTGCAACATGGGGCCCACGTCTTCCGTAAACAGTTTCAACAAGTTCTGCATGTACTGCTGCGCAAGGGGGCACGCTTTCTAAATCAGAACTAAGGTTTTCGAGAACGAAAAATGCTCTCAGGGTTTGACCGACCTTTGAAACCGCATCGTCGCCACAACACTTTCCGACCACGATGTTGTACATCTCCGCAAAGTCGTCGAATCCGCCTTTTTTAGGCGGGGCTGGTTTCTGAAAAACTCCCTCCCGCTCACTTTCTTTCTCTCTCTCTCTCTCTCTCTCTCTCTCTCTCTCTCTCTCTCTCTTTCTTTCTCTTTCTCTCTCTCGCGCTCTCTCGCGCTCTCTCTCTCTTCGACACTCTCGCTCTATTTCTCTCTCTCGCATTCTCTCTCGCTCTCTTACTCGCTCTCTCTATCTCTCCTCTCTCACGCTCTCTTTCTGTCTTCCCACCCTTTTTGCCTTTGCTGCGTCAAACCCCATCGGCAGCAGCAAAAGTAGGGCCAGGCACACGGTCTTCCAAGCCATAATTTGTAAGAATGGGCCCTGAAATACGACAAAACAAATGAGCAAGATCAAAAGGGCAGAAAAACGCATCAAACTGGCAGCAAGAAATGCCGACATGTTTAGGCAACCTATTTTCGACAAATTGAATTGCCCTATCGTGATAGCAAATCGTAGAAACCGTAACGGATCTATAGCCTAAAAAAGACAGATGGCTTCCCGGTCCCTTTAAAAGTTGTACATCGGCCTGGTGACCCCCGAAATGACTTATCAGTTACGGCCCTCCGCCACTTTACCCCTCACCCCGCGGGCATTATGAAACAGCGTCTGAATACATTCTATTGCGACCGAAAATTCTTAGGGGAACACGGGAAGCTGATAGTGGGGGTAAAGGAAGACGATACAACCGGATGTCGCTAGCCCCACACTTTTTCTACAGACAGTGAGGGCAGAGATAGAGATTTTTAGGGTTTGATGATGAATTTGGTGCTTTTGCAATATCGGGGGAGGTTATGATTACCAGGTTTGATGGGCATCAACAGGAGCTCAGAAAATCGGCAATTTTTTAAAGAAAAAAATCTAATTAAAACCTTTTTGCCATCCGATTTTTCTGATATTTTGCAATTTGCAATAATTGATCAACTGCCATCTTTCTATCTCACTCACGCTCTTTCACTTACTCTCTCTCTCTCTCTCTCTCTCTCTCTCTCTCTCTGTCCCTCTCTCACTCTCACTCTCACTCCCTCTCTCTCTCGTTCTCTCTCCCTCGCTCTCTCTGACTCTCCGCCTCTCCTTTTTGCATTCTTTAAAAAAACTATCCATCTTCACTCCTTGGCTCGGTCGAACTCTGAGGCGATAATTCTTTAGTCATCATGACGCAATACGCACCCTGTATTTTTCAATGTTGCTTTGTGCAAAACAATGAAAAACAGAAGCCAATGGCCTTAGAATCGTAAAGTAAGAATTTATTAGATTTCGAAGTCAGACTAAAATCACAGAGACGCTGAGTTACAGGAAGGACCGTTAGACGTTCACAAAATCTTCGAGGTCATCGTCTTCATCATCTTGAACATCTTCATCACTGTCGTATTGGAAGTCGGGGTCGAAGATGTGGTTGAAGCACTCCTCCCAGTCGGTCAGCTTCTGCAGAATTTGACGGTTGAGACGGAAGACAAAGTCGAGGAGGAGGGCTTCGAAGAGTTTAGTGCGGTTTGGGGGCTGAATTGAGAGATATAAAAGTATGTTAAAACTAATTAGTATTTCCGCCTCAGAAAATACAAAAAATTCTTCTGGTTTAAAGACGTCCAGACTAATGATTCGGTTCTCTAGGATTCCCGGGGCGGGGGGGGGCGGACCAAGTTTTTCCTGGCGACCCGGGTCGGCCTAGTAATCAAATGTAAAGTGTTTTACATTGTTTTTGGTACGTTTTAACTATATTTAAAGTAGAAAAACTTTCGAAAAAGTTTGAAAAATGTTTGAATAGGTCGAACACTTGGTCAATTCGGGTCGAAAAATGATCTTTAGGACCTAAAATTACTTTTTTAATTAAAATTTGTAGTATTTTTATGCTTAGGAATAGTTCAAAACAATGTAAAAAAGCGGCCTTTATAGTTTCGATCCCTAAATTATAGAAAATTCGATAATTTAGGGATCGCCTTATCCCTAAACCTAGACCCTAGACGGGGTAGTTGCTTCGCTTGGCCCGCTAATCTCTATCAACGGCGTCAGAAGGCATTCAGAAAACTTTGACCCACAGAGTCAGATATGCCAAAGTTGTGACTCGCCCCCTACGGGTGTTCCAAGGTATTCTACTGAAAAAACAATGACGTGAGTGCTCTGATGGATCTCGAGGAAATGACGAGTTTCAAGCTTTTTCTCCAAAAATCAGACCCCTAGAAATTAAAAAACCCGGTAGAAAAATGGCTTTTAATTCCTTCTGGGCACCGTCCCCTCGATTTTCAAGTCAACATTCTATTTTTTAAATAATTTTCTATACGCTCCGATCGTCAATACGGAAATTAAGTTTTTTGCCCAAAAATTTATTGTAAACTGCATTTTTCCTCCAAATCAAATAAAACAAGAAATCTTAGCAGATTTTATGTATTTTAAGAGAACCGACGCCCGAGCTATCGCTTTTAGAATTATCAGCAAAAATGTGCTGGCCCGACGCCGGGGTTGGCTACGGGGTGGCATCGCTGCCCCCTAGTTTCTTAGCCTAAAAAGCGCTATCAATTGGCATAACCCTGACTGCTTGGCGACGTTCTTATCTAGAACGATGACAAAACATTTACCCACCAAAAATTCTAATCTACTTTTGGCTCACCGTTCCCCCGCCGCCCTTTGCTTGCACAAGAAAAATTTTCCGGAAGTTTGTTGTTGTTTAAATAGACTGTACTTCATTATTCAAAGCCATCTCAATAAAGCATCCAATTAGAAGGATACGTTGTCAAAATATGGCTTATTTGACCTAAAAATTCCCGGAATTCGCGCAAAAGGCCTTGTTTACAACGAAAATACATACTTTTTTTTTACCGTAATTTTCGAGAGAGAGAAAGAGCGAGAGAAACAGAGAGAGAAAGAGAGAGAAAGAGCGAAAGAGAGAGACTGAGAATCCCTCATCCCTCCTTCCGCTTAATTCAGATCGGGGGCAGTTTTGCCTTGTGAATGTAACACGTTTGAATCGGTTTATTGAATATTGAATTTAGTACGTTTATCAGAAAAATTTTTTTAGGATGGTTTGGCGCAACATTTCCACTTTAATTCATAGGTTTGTTTCCCACGAAGTTCTTCGAAAACCATAAAATAAAATTAATTATTTGGCGCGATTTTACACCATTCGAAAGCCTTCGAAACGGTGTGCAACAAGAGCTTTTCGTTTTACAAATTTTTTTTAGTCCGCGCTCGCTATTGAACGATTTTTAAAACAAGTGTCAAATCAGCGTCGTCTTGTTAGCTTGAGCAAGTAATTCACCTGCGAGTTTTACCTAAAAAAATGCAGTTTTCATGGATTTTAGTCCGAAAATTCGCTAATTAAAATGGTTATATTCAAAAATGCGTATGTTTCTCCTCTTTTTGAGAGCTTTCGATATTTAGCTGAATCGTCAAAACCGGACACTTCTGCGGCCCGTGAGAGGAGGGTTGATTTTTTTGGGGCACCTTGTAATGTAAATGATACCTTCATGCCAGAGTGAATGAGATGTTTCACAATTCTTAGTTTTAAATTAATAAATTCCCCAAATAAAAGCTCACTTTCTGCGGTTGAGGTGAAAATCCGGCGTTAAACGCGAGTAGGCACAAAGCCAAATATTGATCGATTTTCATCAGCTTCCGCAGACTACGGTATTGCAGACGGGCGGCTAACCTGAAGCCCGCCTTTTATGGCGTTATCGCATTATCGCCTCTAATTTTTGCGGACGTATCCAGTTTTGTTATGTCAGCCCGCTGACACATCGCCGGAATTTTGTGGGGAAATGGGATTCGCATTCGCATTCGACGCATTCGAGCTTTGGTACTGCTTGGACTCGGCTTGGACTTGGCCCGGGCCCGACTTTGCTTAAATTTCCCAAGCTTAGCCTCGCCTTCGCTTTAGAATTTTGCAGCTAGAGGATTTATGAAGACTTTTTAGGGGGTTTTTATTTGGATGGACAACGTCTTCGGGGAGTTCAGGTATTGGGCTGCATTATTGAGAAAAACCGCGGGTAAAAAAGCGCCAGTTCGGCGCCGATTTTCCAAAATCTCTGCTAGCTGGGCCTGTCCGAAACTGCTTAGGAAGCGGTAAATTTTCTTTTTTCGCAATTTTTTCACTTTTTAATTCATTAATTTTGTTTAATTAATAAAAATTGATTAGTCAGTAATGTTTTATGTATGCATCAATTCTAAATTTTTCAGGTTCCGTTTGCTTTCTGTCTGCTGTTATTTGTTTCACGCAATTTCAGGTCGTCCGCGTTTCTGCCGTTGAAATTTTCAAAAATTTATTCGACATCGCCGAATTTTATACGTAGGGATTCTGTCTACGGTAATTCATTAAATACATTAAATACACGGTAATTTCAAACAGATGCATACGGTAAATACACAGCATTTTAAAATATGTACAGTAATGGAATAAATACATGCTCATACATTAAAAAATCAGCACTCAATCAGTTCCATCCTCTTCTCGAGCATCTGAAAGATCCTGGCGTCAAACTCGTCTTTCCCTTCCCCGCGGTATTCGATGCCGAAGAACAGGATGCAAATGTGGAACGGGTAGATTGGGTCTTTCTCGATTTTTCGCAGGATCGGAAATGCATCGTTGACGACGAGGGCTTCAAACACTTTCGGGGTGTAAAGCGGCTGAAATGGACAGTTAGAGGTGGTTTCTGGCGATTTCGGTTCTTTCGCATTAGCGGGGGGGGGGGGGCTAGAAAGGATATCAGCAAGCTTTTAGTGATATTTAGCTATCTTTCAAGTAGATAAGTAGATAATGTTATCTAAAAACTTCAATAGATTTGTACTGCTTGAAGATGTTGTCGAAAATCGACCCTTATGGTACGAAAATCGATTTTTTTTTTGTATTTACAATCAAATGGTCGCATTTTTAAACTCAAAATAAGAAAAAAACCGGTTCTCTATATAGATCAGGAACTGGTTTCTAGGAAACAAGGTGCGTGGCCCCCATCCCATCCCACCCCTCCCCCCCACCGATAACGCATAAGCACGGAATGGATGTTCCACTGCTATCTCGCGTGGCGACTGAGTGAGTGAGTATTTTTTGGCCAACAGGATGCCGGAAGCCGAGTTAAAAAATCGGAATTCCTTATCAGCGAAGTCAACCCTTAGCTTGCACAAGGGTTTCAGGGTCCAGTTTTAGGATTTCGCAAACTTGGAATACGTTTTCTAACACTATGATAGACTCGGCACCGCTTTTCCTCTCAACCGTTGCGTTAACATCAGAAAAGTTACGAAAATAATCCGAAAACAGTTCGCAGTCTCGGGACAATATGAAACTAAAACCGCGGCAAAAAGTGTTTTAATCATATCTTCTATTGCTAGTCTATCCGATGCCATTTTTCGCGCTGATTCCGAAAATGAGCCTGGTTTTTGGCCAATGCAGCAGCCGCTGCAGCGCATTCCGATCTTTAGAAACCTGAGTTTCAGTCTTTTAGTGCGTTTCGTTGCCACGTTTCGTTGTATCTTAGTTTTTGCGTTAAGAAGAACATTTTAGAAAACCGTCTTGATCTAATAGAGCCCCCCATAATACAGCTCCTCGCCTGCGGGGGTGATCGAAAAATAGAAAAGCCCCCCAAGGTTAGACTATTAGAGAAAATATTGCACTCTAAAATCCAATAGAATTGCAGGGAATGGATATACAAACAGCGACATTTTGATAGGAAAAGGCAACAAAAAATGCTGCATTTTAATTTTTCCCTTACCTTGGTAGGCAGGAATCCGCGCAAGGCATTAGATAGGACGAGAGCGATGATGAAAGACCGGATCAAGGCCCAGACGTTTGGGACCTTGTTAGTGTTGGAAACCTCTTTCTCCTCAAAAGACATCTCTGGGCGTTCTAAAGAAAATGCAGCGAGGGTGGTGGCTGTGGGACTTTTAAAGACTCTGGCGGAGCGTTGCCGATAAGGCACCATCCCATTTCTATGTCGAAAGTTTAAGAAATGTAAGCTTTGTGGCTTTATCAAGCTACTATAGACCGCCGAAATACAACCGAAATTCAAGCTGTCAACGCCCCCGCCCTTGTCAGAGGAGTATGAGTAAAGCTCGCTACGGTCCGGAACGTATACGGGCATGCCTATCGACGTTTAAGGCATGCCTGCGAATCGACTGAACTGGCAAAAGACAGGCCTGAAACACTTGCACAAAGCGTTTGGGAGTGTGTTCAACTGCGGGGAGCTGGAGTTCGGCTTATCGTAATCAGAAATCAGATTTTGCCGAACTGCTTCGAATTGGGCGGCATCAGCACTCCAGGGTTTGAGCTCGACAGGGATGAAGCAGCCCCTCGTTTACAGGTCTCTCATCAAGATCATCAACATCTCATCATCAGAAATTACTTTATCGATACTAGCGTCTAGAAAATGCCTGCAAAGGCGTCGACTTCAAGGAGTTCAGGGGAAGAGCTGTCGTCTGAACGGGAGGACGTTGGGAAATACGTGTATTTTGCAGATACGTTTCGAGTCACTCATGCACGTGTAGATACGTAATTTTCCACTGCAACCAGATGGTTTGCGAGTAAGCTTTTACTGAACATAGCCTCTCAAAGGACTTAGGAAGTGCAAAATCGACCCTTGCTGTCGACTAGGTCTCGACTAGGCGAAACTACACACGCCAATTCAAAGCGCGATGCGTTTGCTATTCAGCTCATCACGTGAAGCCAAAAAGGATCCTGTGCGCCTCATTTGGAGCACCATCTAGCTGTCCATACCCAGTCGACGGAAAGGGTAGATTCTCACACTTCCCGGTGCCTTTAAGAAAACATTCCAAATGTGACCCAGGTTTTTCTAAGTTATAACAGTTTCTGGTCTTTCGAAAGAGAAGCAGCTCGTGCTCCGCTTCTCCTCACTCCGGTACCTTGTTGTCTGTTTGTGGGGCGGAGTCTGAGTTCGTCTGTCTGTCTATCCGTCTCTCTTTCTCTCTCTCTCTCTCTCTCTCTCTCTCTCTCTCTCTCTCTCCGCCCCTTCGAGATGTGCAATGATCCATCCCTCCTCCTCTTCCTCCTCCCCGCCCCCAGAAACCACAAAACCGACACAGGAAAGTGTCTCTATGTGGTTTTGGAGAAATTTTTGGGAGCATTGTTGTCCTGAAATTGAGCGCTGGTTTTCCTGGGTAGTATCAGGGAGGGATAAGCTTCTATTTTGACGCCCCTCGCCCTCTCAACACTGATCACCACAACGAGCTCACCTTGAAAAATCGAGGAGTCGGACTCACCCTCAGTCTCAGTATTCCCTAATTTGTTTACCTCACCTTTTCCAGCTTTTGCTTGACATCATTCTTTTGAGTTCCAGCTTTTCCTGATATTTTCTGATTTGAGTCCAGCCGCTCACTTCACTTGGGTTAAAAAAAATGTCGGCAGACGGCGGGCTCCGACCGACGCTCTTCGTGCGGCTCCTCAACAAGTTCGTTTTTCCCAGCGCTTCTTGATTATCAGAAACTTGTATCCATTAAATATATTGAAAGTAGTAGGTTTAAAAAGGCTTTGTCAATTTGAAAAATTCGAAAAATTAAATTCCTATTTTTTAGGGTCTTCAAACATTGGGCCCCGTTTCTTGTCAAACACGATGTCGCAATATTGATAGTGAGTTTTTGATCTTATTACAACTTTCTTATTATTTTCTGATGTCTAGAATTTTTGCTACACTCCGAGACTTTACTAATGACATTTCCAAACCACCAGGAAAACTGGATTTTTGCTTTCGGATGCCTTTAAACTGTCGCCAAGTAACTGTATCGTTCTCTCTCTCTCTCTCTCTCTCTCTCTCTCTCGCTTTCTCTCGCTCTCTGCCGGATATAGTGCTACGTGCTCTCGCTCCCTGCAAGTCATTAGCTAGTGGCTAGTGCTGGATCTAGTTCTTCTGACGTCCGCCTGTTCGGCCAATATCCCGCCGTTTTAATGGAAAGAGAAGAAAAGAGGGTGATGGCCAGTCAGCTAGTCAGTCAGTCCGCTTGCAAGACAATCCGATCCGCCCATAAACAATACACAGGAAACCCCCCCCCCCCCCACCAGTCATTTCGGGGGGTGGTTCTCTCAGCATGGGAAATGGGTTGATCCGAGCTAGAGGGGGGAGACTTCGCCCTAGACTACAGACCACAACTATTCGCAACTTGCAGAAGACGCTGGGATAATGGCTAGGGCGCGGGGAGAAAGAGCGAGAGAGATAGAGCGAGAGAGATAGAGAGAGCGAGAGAAGAGATAGAGAGAGAGAGCTAGAGAGAGAGAGACAGGAAGAGAGATGATCCGTTTCTCGGTGGCCTTTTAAAGGCAGCGGGAATTAAAAAACCAGCGATGCTTGGCCTACACCTCTTGATACCATAATCTTTAATTTTTCAATTTTTTTGTGGTAGATTGACCTTGTTCGATGTCTTTTCAGGGTTTTCTTAAGAAACTGCCCAGAACCACTCTTCCCCTTAAATTTTTTGAACCCAAAACGCCCTCCAAAAAGTGCCGATTTTCGGACGATTTCAACGAATCACTTGAGATTTCCCACGTTCTTCTCTTCCCTTTTTTGGCCTCCAAAAAACCAACCAGACCAACTGGTTTTTCGATGGTTGTCTGTGCTATTTCGTAGTCCTTTTCCCGGTCCATCAACCACTTTTCAGTTCTTGTAGCCCCCGACCTCTGGTTCGATTGGGGATGCGGGGGTGAAAAACGAATTTCCATACGAATAGTAAGAGGGAAAGGGGTTGACCCTGGTAACAATACGAATCCCTCGCTTGTTGATGCGTGGGAGGAATATTTTTGTCGAGAGAAAGTGCGTGAATTTCAGGAGTTTTTGTACAAAAATACCAAAATCTCGGTACTTGACTGTTAGCGGGGGGTGGTGAATTTTTCACAGAGCCGGGAAATTTTTAGTTCTCCGATTACCTGTTAGCAATATGTATGTTTCTAGCGTTTAAAATAGTTGTTAATTGCTAGAAAGTTATAACCAATAGTCTTGAAATTTTAAATTTTCTAATTTTTGTACTTTTCACCTTCCATTTTTGACCAAAAAACAAGAATCTTCGAGACTGTTTTGGTCACTACCATGCTTTTTGTATCCGAAAAGTGTGTAAAATGCTATAAAAATTATTTATCATGGGCTAGGGGCCATACCGTATTACCCCCCGCCAATAGTCCAGTACCAGATTTCTAAGAAAGGCGGCCAATGGTTTTTAGAAAACTCTACAAGTAGTTTTGTATTCTTCAAACTCGCTCTTCAGTATAATTAGTGTAAGATAGCTTTTATTATGTTGAGATATGTCATCAGTCCGCGACCGCGACTTGCCTTTCCGGCCCCTTTAACCGCCCTAAAAACAACCCGCGATCCAGCTCCACCCATCTGAGTGATGGCTGTGATGATGACTAACGTCTCGTCACTCTCAAAAAGGGCTTCCTTCCTTCGCTTCCACCCCTGGGCAATTCACGTGCAAACCGATTTCTTGTCCCCATCTTTAGGTGTTGGCAAATATCACCCTCTCCGGCCATTTCCAGATATGCAAATCAGCCTTGTTCGGATACCCCCAAAATTCATGACACACTTTTTCTAATACCGAAACACCGAAAAAGGATGCGTAATCGAATGCATATTGGGGGTCGGGAAATCGTTTTTGATTGCCCCCGCTGGCTGGCTACCTTTTTCCATATCACTCCGCCCCTGGCAGGGGGAAAGGTCGAAAAGTGAAATCGGAAATGCGGAATAGTTTGTGCCCCCGGAAGGGTGTACGGAGTATAGATGCGGGCTATCAATTATGGGACAAAAGAAAAGCCCCTTTCCGGGGGCGTAAATCAAATGACGATAGTTCAGAAACGAAATTTTCCCCTGGCTAGGCCCTTTAAAAATAAGCTGGTTACAGTAGTTCTACAATTCCGGATCTTTGAGGGAGAGAGAAAGAGGCAGAGAGAGTGAGTGAGAGAGAGAGAGGAGAGCGAGAGAGAGTCAGAGTGAAGGGGCGGAAGGGTGAGAGTGAGAGTGAGAGTGGCAGAGGGAGAGGGAGAGAGAGAGCGAGAGAGGGATAAAGAAAGAAAAAGAGAGAGAGAGAGAGAGAGAGAGCGAGCGAGCGAGAGCGCGAAACGGAGAGCTGCACCTAAAGCTACCCCGTGTCGCTGCCCCTTTAATTTACTTGTATACCATTAGCTGCCATTTTTACTATTTTTAGCCTGGAACCCTTTTCAGCCTTTCAAAGATCAAAAGCTCAAACTAAACCGCGCTGCACTTTCGAGTACGGATACTCCGCTCCGCTCAATTTTTCAATTTAAAAACTGTTTTCAGACGCCTCTTTCGATCCGTCATGATATGACAATCGAATCTCGGGTTTTCTTGGGGGGCTTTTCCCATCCTTCGTGCACCCTCGACATATTTCCCAGCCAATTTCCATCCCCTCGGGTTCCCAGATGGCAACAGACACAACGGAGTGAATGATATTGATATCGGAGGGGTGGAAAGAGGAGTGTAGTGGAATGGTTGGACTGTCCTGACTGAAGATTGCTCGTTCCCACGGCACCCACCAGGGGGAACACTGCTTTTTTGTGGTCGGGAACCGCTGTGAGATGCGAATTATTTTGTGCTGGCTGTCTCTCAATAACTCTCTCTCTCTCTCTCTCTCTCTCTCTCTCTCTCTCTCTCTCTCTCTCTCTCAGGTGAAAGGTGCAACGGGGTACTGTAACTCGAGCTGGGGAATGGTGGAACCAAGATACTAGGGGTCATCGCTACGGGCAAGCTAGCAGAGAATTTGGGGGAACGGAAGTATGAGCGACGATAAATGAGGTAGCCAAACCTAAGCCTAAGCCGGAGCCAACCTAAATCTCAGCCTAAGCCCACGCCTAAGCCTAAACCTAAGCGGATCCCAAGCCTATTCCTAAGCTTAAGCCTAAGCCTAACCAAGCCCAAGCTAACCTAAGCCTAACGTTAAGCCTATGTGTAAGCCTAAGCCTGCTCCGAAGCCTATGCCTAAGCTTAAGCCTAATGCTAAACCCAAGCCTAAGCCTAAGCCTAAGCCCCAGCATAGGCCTCAGCCTAAGCCTAAGCCTAGGTCTAACCCTAAGCCTAGGTTTTTGAGCTTTGGCCTAAGCCAAAACCTAAGCCTGTGTCGAGCCCCAAGCTCAGGCTTACGCCTAAGCCTAGGTCTAGCCCAATAAGGCTAAGCCTAAGCCCAAGCCTAATAAACGAAGCCTTTCAAAACCAGAAAATCCCTTTCCTCCTCGATCTCGGGCAGAAAACTATAGAAAAGTGCGCCGGTTTCCGCCGCCCTTTTTTGACCTTTCATCCCCCTCCCCCCGCCCGGAGTTTCATTTTTCGAGCACGAGCCAAGACGTCGACATCGGGGGCAATTTTCGGCTTATGTCTTCGGGGTGCGCTCGACCTGAAGGAGGATGACTTACAATAACAAAAAAGGGAACAGGGGCCATTACAGGACCATGAAGGTTTTCTTTATCCAACGATTCAAAAAACCCATTTACTGGCAAATTTCCAAAATAATCTCTGCTGGCTTGCCTGCTGGGACTACACAAGAGTACTCCTGACAGCAGCAAACATCAACAAAACAATCCTCATCTCCCTCCAGTAACTACTGGCAGTAAAATTTCCGTGTTCCGTTCTGATACCTAAAAACATCCATCCATCCCTCATTCACTCCCCCCATTCCGTTCCATTCCAAAATACCCCCAGTGAGTACGGTAGTAAATCAGCTGCTATCCCCCATTGTCCTGAGAGGATCGGATTTCGCCCGGCTACGCGAGGCTCCGTTCCGCGACACCCCAAAATTACCCATCACTCTCGAAAAAGTGTCGAGTTGCCCGGCTCAAGTTGTCATTTCCGAGACGAAACGCGGGTCATCATTCACACCCTCCCCAGACAATGGAAACACGTGATCCATGGCGCACATCATTTCGAGCGTCCCGTGTTATGTGACGTAGCCCAGGGAGACTACGAATCTTTCCGCTCCAACGAACTCCCCGCAATTGAGCATGGGGTTGGGTGGAGCATGGTGACGAAAACAAGATACAGATTGGATCAACAATTGGAATTAGAGCTTTGCCAGGGATTAGCCGGAACTCTTTTCCGGACCTGAATGGTTTTAAAGGGGCTGTGTAGTGCGTCATCGACCCCTTCCGTCGACTAGGTATAGACAGCTACGCGACCACTGGTAAGAAAATTAAAAAATCAACTTAGGCTGTACTGACGCGTAGTTGTCGAAACCTAGCTTCCGATAGAAGTCGAATCTCAATCTCCTTAACCCCTTTAAGGACCGTAAAAACTGAAACGTTGCAAGCGATGAAATTTGGAGCTTTTAAAAGATTTTGTCGAGACCCAGACGCTTAGAGACGTCGAAATTGTCGTTTCCTAACCTTTTGACGAATTTGTCGAGACCTAGTCGACGTAGTGGTCGAATCTGGTCCTTTAATCTCTTAAAGGCAACGTTATGATTATGCTTAACGGATTTTCCTCGTCGCTAGCAGCTGTCGAGACCTAGCCGGCGGAAGGGGTCGATTTTCGCACTTGCCAGTCCCTTTAAAAATTGAGTGGGGTCAAACTAAACGTGTTTGGTTGTAAAAAAGACGAGTAGGGGGCAGTAACGCAACAGAACTAGCAGATAAATTCGAGATGGTCAGAGATTCCAGGCCATTTTTCTCCCCCTGACCTTTTAATCTCCTCAAAAATCCGGGGAATCCGAACCGTTGGTGCTCCTCTTTGTGCCCGAATGTCCTTGATGGATATATGGTTGGCAAGTAAGGGCGGGGGGTGAGATATCGGCCTATATCGCCCCACCCATCGACACCACTGGACGAGCCGGTGGACAGCCTTTTTTCGGCCGGGTTTCTCGGCTGCAAGGAGCCTTGGATGGATGCGGGTAGAGGGGCCGGATGTGACCTCATCACCGCTACGAAACCATCCTAGAGACGGACACCGGCCAGGAGGGAGCGGATAGTTTGTGTGTGTTCTCGGGGTAAATTGTGACCTGGTGATGATGATGGTCTGATTCTTGATCGGGGTTCTTTGCGTAAATTCGTAAATATGATTTGAGCAATAGCTTTAAAAAATTAACTGAAATATGCTTGAAACTTCCTAAATTTGTCGTATTTTTGTAATTTGTAATTTGGATACATTGGTTTTTTTACATAGCTTGTCGGGCTTCAACCACTGTTTTGAAGGTCCGCAACTCAATTAAAAAAATTTAGTTCAGGGAATTATAACTAAAATAAAATTACAATGGTAGAAAGACCCCGTTTATACCAAAAAAACTGGGTTTAAAAATTATATTTCAGGCAACCCTCATCTTCACCCTCGTCACCTCCATCAAAATCCCATTCACGAAGCAACAGGATGACGTTCGGACCGGTTTGTCATTAAAGGGGCTCGGAAGTCAAAATTCGTGCGTCCGGAGATTGACCCCCCTACTGGTCAAAAACCGAAAGGATCACTGCCTAGAAGTGCCAGTAAACTGATTTGATTGCGAAAAAACGTAAAATATTTGAGAAAAACCGAACCCTTTTCGGGGCGAAAACGACATTTTGAGTGCGCGGCGATTACCTGTCGTAATGCCTTGTAAGGCACCCAATCTCTCGATCTCCGTGGTTCTCTGGTCAATTCTCATAATTTAAAAGTCTAGAATGATCAAAATTCGATGAGGATTACAGAAATGGCTTCAGAATTTTTAAATTCAAGCGTTTTTGCGTCCAACTAAGGCTAAATGGTCAGGCGACGCGGTCGCGTTGCGGCCGCATCTGGCTATTTGCCAGGAATCACAGCAGGGGGCCGTGGACCAGATTTCGGAGCCCCTTTAACGTTTTTGTGCTGTTTTTACTGATTTAGTTAATTTTATTAGCAACGATATTCAGGGTGGTCCCCCGACGGTGCCCGCTCCGTCTCCGAAATGCACCAGTACAGCAGATACCTTGGCAATAGAGCCTCTGACCCGATCGCCGCTATGGTATTCATCGAGGCCAGGGATCATGGAAATATGCTGCGACATGAGCATTTGAAGCACAGTAAGTAAATGAGCTTACTTTTGTCTTATATATATCAAAATTTTAATGTATTTTTTTCATATTTGTAGCCATTCAATTGCTCGACGACCTCTCGGCGGCAGTTTCACACAAGAATCGCACCTACAACGATTTATGCGGCTCGATGTGCGCGATTAACGACCCGTTTCGATTGTTTTACGTGAGTTTTGAAAGTTAAGATTGAGGGTACTGGTCTGTTAGCGGGGGGGGGGGTTTAGAGAGGTAACCAAACTTTTCCGCAATACTCCCAGTACGAAATATGGACGATTTACATGGCATTTTACCCAGTTTTCCATATTAAAAAGGCATAAAAAGTTACGAATCATTTCGAAAAATTTTCCCTTTTCAAAAATGTATAAAAATGGCGCTAAGCCAAATATTTGGAGTTTTTAAACTATTTTTTTAGCTTCCTAGCAATCAAAAACCACAAAAAAAAGCTATAAAAATCCGTTATGCTCCCCCCCGGCGAGGAAAATCCTCTGCCCCTTCCCCTCCCCCCCCCCCGCCATCAGTCCAGCACCCAAGGCCCCTGAATTACTTGTTTTCACGTTGCTGAAATCATCAATCCTTATCGATAGAATTTTCGTTATCAAATTTTTTAGAACTCCTTCGAAATGCGTGAACTGCGCGAAAACGACGACGGCGAGACGGCGGGCATTGCGTTCCCGACGATGAGCATCCTCGGCAAGGAGATCGACCTCAGCCCGCATCTTTTTGGCGTGAAGCTCGATGAAAATCATGGTTGGTGAGCTTCAACTTTTTCATATAAACTGCCCGTCTAGAGCTTGCGTTCGTCCGTGTCGTCCAGCTGAACCTGAACACCGGAAAACCGGACGACTGGACCCGCGATGATGTCATGCAGTTCGAGAGGGCGTTGTACAACTACATACACACGTGAGTTTTCGGTGTATAAATGAGTTCTTATATTTTCACGTCCTAAAGTTTTTTACCGACCTTTTTTAGTACTTTCAAGAGCGAGGTGATCACACCACGATGCTTGTCGCTGACGTTTGCCACGGATGAGGTAAGGAAAATAGACTTTTTCATAGTAGGTAGTTTTTCTATTGCTTATTTCGATCATTATTTTCGATTTTTAGATCGTGCGCACCGGCGAAGCCATCTTCCCCTTCATCGGCGTCGGCTTCCTCATCATGGCCACATTTGCCGTAGTTACGGTTTGGTGGGGCAGCCGGAAGCTTGGACAGGTAAGCCAAAAAGCCGTATGGTTACGCTTGGCTTAGGTTAGCTTAGGTTTAGCTTAGCTTGGCTTAGGCTTGGCTTAGATTTGGACGAGCCTTGGCTTATGCTTGGCTGAGATTTGGCTTAGTCTTGACCTATCCCCTTGGCTTAGTCTTGGCTTAGCCTTGGCTTAGGCTTGGTGTAGCCTTGGCGTAGGCTTGGGCTTAGGTTTAGGCTTAGACTAAGGCATATCTTGAGCTTAGGCTTGGTCTTAGGCTTAGGCTTAGGCTTGGTCTTAGGCTTAGGCTTAGGCTTAGACTAGGGCATATCTTGAGCTTAGGCTTGGTCTTAGGCTTAGGCTTAGGCTTGGTCTTAGGCTTAGGCTTAGGCTTAGACTAGGGCATATCTTGAGCTTAGGCTTGGTCTTAGGCTTAGGCTTAGGCTTGGTCTTAGGCTTAGGCTTAGGCTTAGACTAGGGCATATCTTGAGCTTAGGCTTGGTCTTAGGCTTAGGCTTAGGCTTAGACTAGGGCATATCTTGAGCTTAGGCTTGGTCTTAGGCTTAGGCTTAGACTAGGGCATATCTTGAGCTTAGGCTTGGTCTTAGGCTTAGGCTTAGACTAGGGCATATCTTGAGCTTAGGCTTGGTCTTAGGCTTAGGCTTAGGCTTGGGCTTGCTTAGGCCTAGGCCTAGGCTTGGACTTAAGCTTGGCTTAACTTATCTTACGTATCATTTTAGTGGAGCTTCTCCCGAGCTCAGCTAGCCGTCCTTGGATGCGTTTGCCCATTGCTGGCCACGTCTTCAGCCCTGGGACTACTTTTCTGGATGGGCTTCCGGTTTGGGACGATTCTGGCTGTAACACCGTTTCTGGTGTTGGCTATTGGTCAGTTTTAAAAGGGTTTCACCTCGTATAACTTCTCGATTTTTCAAATTAAATAAAAAAAATTATGCGCTAATTTTCAGGGGTCGACGACGCCTTCCTGCAGCTCCAATCCTGGGCCAGGCTTCGCGATGAGAGCCCGCATCTATCGCGCGAGGAGAGAATGAGACTGATGCTCGAAGATATCGGTTAGTAACGATTATACCTCAAAGTATGCTCGATTTTTCAGGCCCCTCAATCTCAATCACCTCACTTACAAACTTTTTCGCCTTCCTCGTCGGCTATTTCACGCCCACCCCCGAAATCCAGTTGTTCTGCATCGGAAATGCGGTGGCCATCATTTTTGACTATCTCTATCAGGTAAGAACTTTTAAATAATTATCGTTAAAATTCAAACTACATCTTAAAACCATGAAATTCATTTAGATCTCAATGTTCTGCTGCATGATCTCGATTGGGGCCCGACGCGAAGAGGGTCAGCCCAGAAAAATCGCTCCGGCGCCCGGAAAACTGATCATCCCCATTGCGCACAAGAAGCATGAAGAGGTATATAAAAATTTGGATAATTTATATTTCATTTTTAAGCTCGAAGAAGCGCCCTTTATTACTGCCTATTCGAAGTGGATCTCCTCGCCTTTCACCACGGCGCTGCTCTTCTCTGGGCTCCTTGTCTATTGGTTGGTAATGAAAAAGAAGCTTAATTTTTATAAATAGACATATGCATAGACATAGACACAAAAACGCTGGATTAATACGATTACACTAAGTTTTTTAGGTTCATCACCGCGCGCGGGGCCCTCCAAATGTCGGTCATTTTGTCGTCGAAAAGCTTGGTTATCGAGGGATCGCCTCTAATTGATGTAAGTTTTTGATATTAAAGATATCGTAAATATTAAAAGATTATAAAAAGGCTAAAATACGGATAACTTCCAGATCGAGAACCTCCGCGAGCAGTACATTCTTCCAAATTACACCAACGTCGTCGTGCTGGTCAATGGGGTCGGTTGAAAGCCTAGCATCCAAAAAGCTCAATGAATAGAGATAAAATTTAGGAGTCAAAATACAAGTTATTATGTATTTTAGAAATTTTGTCTCTAAATAGTTTTAAAGTTAATTTTAAAAATTGCCGTTTTAGAAAGTTTAATTAATTTTTAATGTGTAATTTTTATTTAGAAATTTACGATTTCTATTTGATGTTTCAGGTCGGCGACTTTGCAGACCCGGCACGGCAAGGCCTTTGCGAAGATTTGATCAAAACTTTCGAGTCGTTCCCGGAAGCCATCGGGCCCGAAACGACACATTTCTGGCTGAGGGACTACCGCGCTTTCCAGGTAGGTACCAGAACATCCCGAAAACTCCAGGTTTAGGAAATCACCGAAGAAGAAGCCGAAGTGACGGAAGATGGTGTCGCGGTCACCACCGCCGATCCGTTCACCCGAAAATCCCTGAAACAATTCCTGGAATGGCCGGAATTCCGGCACTGGGCCGGATTTATCCAGTTTGATGATATGGGAAAGTAAGGAATCTCTGGTAAATCAATGCGTAACCTTACTATGTATAGGCTTGACCGGTTTATGGCTACGGTATCCTTCCACGGTGAGACGCTAGGGCGATTTGCCGTCCGGAAGGAGATGCTCGAGCGCTGGCGGGCGGTAGTTGACCGATTCCCGCAGCTCAACGCCAGTATTTTTGACGATTTTGCGTCGTTTGTGGATCAGGTATGTTCGAAAATAGTTGCGGCACGCACTTAATGTACGGCAAAATCTTTATGAAACGCACCATTTTCAGACGGATTCGATGGTCCCCGCCACGCTCAGCTCCTCCGCTGTGACTTTGGCGACGATGCTGGTGGCCTGCTTTTTCTTTATGAATTCGCTCTTCACCATCGTAATTGCCGCACTCTCAATCATCTCGATTTGCCTAGGTAAAGTGCAAAACCAGAATTTTGATAGTTTGGAAAACCTCAAAATACATCCAAGCTCGGTCTTTCAGGAGTTTTCGGTTTCCTAGCCCTGTGGAACGTAAACCTGGACCCAATCTCGATGTCGTGCCTTATTATGTAAGTTTTGTTACAATCAGCTTTATTTTTGACCTCCAAAATCCCCAAAAAACGCGCTTTTTTAGGTCTATCGGCTTCTCCGTCGATTTCCCGGCCCACATCTCCTTCCACTTCCACCGCGAAGGCCTCGAGCACCCGGAAACGACACCCGCAGAACGGGTGGCCAGGTGCGAAAACCAAAAACCCATCGAAAACCACGACTTTCAGATCATTATTGGCAATCGGCTTTCCCCTGCTGCAATGTGGCGTCTCCACCGTGCTCTTCGTGCTCTGCTTGATTTGTATCAAGACCTACATGGGCGAGGTGGGTCATCCGCAAAAACAATGAATAAATTGCTAAAGAGAAGAAAAACTTACATGAAGCCCGAAAGACCAAAAGCTGTTTCAGGTCTTTGTCAAAACCGTCTTCCTCGTGGTGTCACTTGGGCTTCTCCACGGTCTCGTCATTGTCCCATCGTTCTTGTGCTCGCTCTCCAACCTACACACCCTTTTTCTAGAATGGAGGCAGAAAAAGGTTAGAAACCGGGTTTTCGCTATGAAAATAAAACAGATCCAGTCTTCCTTTTGTTGCAACGAGAATTTTTGTAACTTTGAAAATAGAAATAACTTTAAAGGAATACTTTTCTAGCCGCAAGAAGCTATGTTGCGAAGAGAAATTACTCTGCCTCAATCTTCGAAAACCCTTCAAAAAAACACACATATTTTCTAGCGCGTCACAAAACCCGTCGGCAGCTCCTCTCCCTCCGCCTCGTCAATCTCAATCTCCCCGGCTTCATCAGAAGTACGGTTCGAGACGGAAACGCGAGTCCGGTAGCGCCCGACCCATCTCAATAATCAATTTCACTTCGTACAAAGATGTTGTAAATTTGCGGTGTCATTTTTGGGCCCCCGGCCCAACCTTCACGATCCCTCTCTCGGTTCTAAAGCGTGGCCTTTGAAAGCGGGTTTTCTAATTTCTCCATTTTCGATGCTTGTTCTTTCATCTTGCCGTACCATTGATTCTTTCAGCATTTTGATAAATTCTTGATTGAAGGGGTTGTGGAATCGCGCAATTTTTCAAAGCTTATAGAGTGCAGTATAAATAAAAAGAATGATAACAGATGATGAACACCAAGGTCGTGAAAACAAACAAAAGTTTACAAACTTTTTAAAAAGTACAAAAATTTTGGTACGTCAAAATCCTATTGACGATAGGCTGCGCTTCGCTAAAGAACGCCCTATCGATCGTATCAAATTCACTGTAATTTCGATCCGCTCTCTTATTTCTATTTTCCTGTCTTTTTGGTATTTTTCGCATTCCCGTCTTTTCAAAGGTTGGGGTTATTTGTGTATGGCTGGAGATTTATAATAGGTTTATAATAGATTTCTTACGTTTTTCGACCCTCTATGACATTCCTATTTTTGCTGTGCTCGAATTAATCTATCAAAACTCGATCGAGCGCTCCGCCTCTTTATGCTGTACCGTAGTTTGGTACTATTGAAGTTGGGGGGGCAAAATTTTTTTGGGTCATTTTTGAGCTAATTGGTCAGTTTTTCTCTGGCTTAGGCTTAGCTTAGCTTAGTATTGGCTTGGCTTAGGCTTAAGCTTGACTTAGGCTAGGCTTAGAACTAGTTTAACCTAGGCTTAGGCCTATGCTTAGCCTAAGCCTTAGTACCAGGTCCGTAGCTTGGCTTCGCCACAGCATCATTGCTTTTGGCTTTGACTTAGCTTTGTTCAATCTCAATTTAACTGTGCTTCGGCTTAGCTTAGCTTAGGAGTTGAGTATTGCGCTGGATTAGCCACGAAAAACTGACCAATTAGCCCAAAAATGACCCAAAAAAAATTTTGCCCCCCAACTTCAATAGTACCCGTAGTTTTTTTACCTCGTTTCTGCAGCATGCTCCTTTGTGAGGACTTGCAACGCGATCTTCCTACGCTTTTCTCACTCCATGACATTTGTATTTCCGAAATTTAAGCTAATGTTTGTTTTCCAGGATGGCCGAGCCCGAGATCGACAAGGAGCCAATCGAGGGCATGCGGCAGCCCGATGTGCTAGGCATGATGCGGCTCGAGATGGTCGAGCAGCCATTCAAAGAAGTGCTAGCCGACGCTGCTCTACCGGTAATTCGGATTTTACTTTTTATGATGTTTGTAGCCGCCCACTGATGCGGATCGCTTCTACCAGTTTGCAATTACCGGCGACTACCAACACTTCTCAACCATCCACTATGCGGTCATCGACGTCGGCACGACAACGAAGGTATTTTTTTCATGACATTTGTTCAAAATCGTGTCTAGATCGGAAAAGAACGCATGCGCGACGTCCTGACGCAACTCATCAGCTCACCGGAGTGCCGCCCGCGGAACTGCCAGATATGGCTGAAGGACATTGCTGCCGACGAAGTGTGCGACATTTTGAAGGTAATTTTTGGCTTTTGAACTTTTTTTGGGCACGGATTGACATATTTAGTTTTTTTAGGGCATGGTTACCACCCCGTATGCTGAGGACGTTGGACGGAGTCTCCTTCGCCTCGAGATGCGAGATGTCTGGGGAAGTGTGGCCGAACTTGCGTCGTCCCTACAAAGCTTCGTCAAAATCCGGACGACGCCCGTCTACGCGACATTCCAGGACCCACGTGACGTCCGGAGCCAGGTATCAACTTTTACCCTTCATGTAATTTCGTTTCCTTTAGGTCAAAGGCAAGGGCACTGTGCGGCAATACATCAGCGAGGAGGCGCTGCTCACTTCGGCACGCATCAACTACCTGATGCACTTCCAGCTCGAAGTGCCCGGGCGGCCCCACGTCGAGCTGCAGCTCACTTGCAACGACCGTGTGCGCGAGAGGAAGGACCATAAAGCGATGCGGCATCGTGTAAGTGAATTTCTTTTTGGCTTGATTTACTTTATTTGCAGTACATCACGGTCGAGCAAGTGTTGGGCACCCGGAAGACGACCTTCGCCACCGAATTATTCGAGACGCACCCCTTCGACGTGGACGCCACCGAGGACGAGATGTCGAAAGCAGCCGACGCCTACCCAGCAATCTATACCCTTCAAGATCTCTACGAATGCGTCACGGCAATGCCCGACGGTACTTTGGCCCCTTGAACCCAGCGCCTTTCTGTGATTACCCCCCACATCCCCCCTGATCTGCAGCATTTACCCCTAAATAAACCCGTAATTCTTTTGAACTGGAGATGTGCATGTACATTTGCTAACACGCTCGTTTGTAATTCACCTTGTCACGTTGTCTATTGATCCACGATAAATGTGTTCACCGGCTACGCAAAGGTTTTCAAATGCATAGGATGTCATACCAAATAGACTACCTCGAAAGAAGCTCTGAACTCGGAAGCATTCTTCAGTCTCGGTTTCGAAATTTTCTGGGCCCGTTCCAATTTCATAGATGCTTTTGGAGGGGTCAAGCAGAGGGGCGAGAAGCTTGTTTGGTTAGTCAGCCTTTCGGCCTCTCCACCCGCCTCAAACACACCTCCCTTCCGCCCCACGTTTTTTCGCAATTTGCGTCAGTTGCCACCAAGATCCGGGGGCCGGGGCACTTGGGCTTCCCCCAATTCGCACAAGGATCTTCTAACTTCCGAGAGCGGGTCCCAACTTTAAGCGAAAGTTCATTCATGGGCTATTTCTGGTCTCGAAATTACCGGCTCCGAAATGTCGTCAGTTTTTGCGATAAGCGGCCCGGCTGGCAGCTCGCTCCTAACCTGGATTCTCCCTCTCGCGATCTCTAGGTCTCTTTGAACTGACGAACGTTTTAACTTTGAACGCCTTGCCGTCAATTTCCCTCAAGCCTCATTTTTGGGTAATATAGTAAATCTCGAACGGCGGTAACATCCGGGAACGGAAAATAAAATTTCGGCTTTCGTCAGGTGTTAGGTTGCGGCAACGTTGCGAGCGATTAGAACATGTGATCGGCGATCTCGGCCATCTTTCTTTCCCACTGCAAGGCTCTCGGAAACAGAGGAGCTCAAGAAATCGGGCCCCTATCCCATCGATCGCTTGGGTTGGGCCATGTGCGAAGAGAGGCTAGGTTCGCGACTTCGTTTTTGATCTTTAGAACTCCCCTTGAACAGCCGCATTGGAAGAATTATTCGTTAGCAAGATGTAATCACGTTTTTTAGATCCAACGCGTTATTTATTCGAGTTTGTTAGAGAAATTAGAGGCTAGATATTTCTCAAAAATTACATTTTGAATAAAGGGAGGCTGGTGGGGCGACTGGGTTCTGCTTATCATGCATGTTGCATGTCTTTTCGGCCAAGTGTGGGGGGCTTCTGGTGGAAAAGGGGCGCCCGTTTTTCGGCCCTCAATACAACCAGCCGCGAGCCTTGGCCGACGATCGATTACTTGCCCAGAGCATCGCCTGCGTCATCCATTCATGTGCACTTCGCGTAGTTAGCACAACCCGGAACGGTTTTCGCAAAGATTTCGCAAAATTATATATTTCCCAAACTTTTTATTATAATCCGGAAATTAACATGAAAATTAGCAGCGTCTTTCTCTAGTGGTTCTAAAAGTTCTAATCTTTTCCCTGGTTGTTTTAGTATAGGTTTGTTTTTGAAATGAATGATGTATGAACGTGGTTTGGATTTTGCACTGCGCGCGCGGGAGGCAACGTTGATTTCTCACCCCCGCAGCACTTTCCTCCTCTCCCCCTTTCTCCATCCGACCCACTATTTTCGCCCTGTTTCTTTTCTGCGATCGGCGTTTTCATTCGACCATCTTACCACCAAAACAACACCCATATTTTCAGCTTGGCGTAAAAGGTGCCAAAATGCACCGAGCGGGCATGCTTGCAAGGTTTGCCAGCCCTTCGCGGGCAGCTTCGATGGCCAGGTGAGCTTTCGATTCTCGATTTATTCATGTTTTTTTAGGTCGCGATCGACCATGACCACGAAGTTGGCGAAGCCGATCACCGCGGCGAAGGATTCTACTCGGCCTCAGGTTTGGAATTGACACTTTTTGTAAAACTTGGTTCAGTCTTCTGCGGCCACGCTCAAGCACGAGTCGTTCATGAATGGCTCAACCTCCGTCTACATCGAGCAGATGTATGCCGCCTGGCAGCAAGATCCCACCTCCGTCCATGTGGTAGCGCTTTGTTTGTGTTATTTCAACGAATTTTTCAGTCTTGGGACGCCTACTTCCGCAACGTTGACAATGGAGCGGCTCCGGGACAAGCCTTCCAAGCCCCGCCAACGGCCGCGCTCAGCTTGACCGGCGTTCACCAACCAGCAGTGGGCAGTCACATTCCCACCGACCTGACCGCCTCCGACACGCCGGTCAAGTCGATTTCGGACCATCTCAAAATTCAGCTTCTGATCCGCTCGTATCAGGTTCGTCAATTTCCGCTAAAAACAATGCTTTTGTTAGATGCGTGGCCACAACGTCGCCGACCTCGATCCGTTGGGCATCAACAGTGCCGATCTTGACGATACGATCCCGCCTGAGCTCGAGCTTTCCTTCTACGGGCTGAACGAGAACGACTTGGAGCGGTACGGCAAAGACTCTCATAGCCAAAACTGTCCTCTAGGGAATTCCTGCTACCCCCATCGACCTATATTGGCGGCGCCGAGTCCAAGATGAAGCTGAAGGACATTATTGCACGCCTCAAGGACATCTACTGCCTGCGCACTGGTGTCGAATACATGCATTTGACCAACTACGAGCAGCAAGACTGGATCCGTCGCCGTTTCGAGGCTCCGCGCGTCACCGAGCTCTCCCGTGACCAGAAGAAGGTTTGCAAATTTTCATACTTTTTATTTTTGTTCAGGTCCTCTTCAAACGTCTCATCCGATCGACGAAATTCGAGGAATTCCTGGCGAAGAAGTGGCCCAGTGAGAAGAGGTTCGGTCTTGAGGGTTGCGAGGTGCTGATCCCGGCCATCAAGCAGGTATTGTTGATCAGCTACCGTTTCATGCAGAAGTATTTTTAGGTCATCGATTCTTCCTCCAATCTCGGCGTCGATTCCGTGGTCATTGGCATGCCGCATCGCGGTCGTCTCAACGTGCTGGCCAACGTCTGCCGTCAGCCTCTCTCCACCATCCTTTCTCAATTCGCCACTCTCGAGCCAGCTGACGAAGGTGTGTAGCTTTGTTTCAGTTTTATGAGGACCCTTTAGGATCCGGTGACGTGAAATACCACTTGGGAGTCTGCATCGAACGCCTCAACCGTCAGTCCCAGCGCAACGTCAAGATTGCCGTCGTCGCCAACCCGTCGCATCTTGAAGCCGTCGACCCGGTCGTACTTGGAAAGGTTAGCTATCGCGTTTCTGCCAAAAATTAATGTTTCAGGTTCGTGCCGAGGCTTTCTACTCTGGAGATCACAACTGCGACCGCACGATGGCCATCATGCTCCACGGAGATGCCGCTTTTGCCGGTAAAACTCGCAAAATTTTTAAAATCCCGATTTTTAGGCCAGGGCGTCGTGCTCGAGACCTTCAATCTCGACGACCTGCCGTCATACACCACCCAGGGATGCATCCACATTGTTTGCAACAACCAGATTGGCTTCACGACCGACCCTCGCGCTTCTCGGTATGCTTTGCTCATTTTGTAGGATCTTTTCTTTAGATCATCCCCCTATTGCACTGACGTTGGCCGTGTCGTCGGCTGCCCGATCTTCCACGTCAACGCCGACGATCCGGAGGCCGTGATGCACGTGTGCAACGTCGCCTCCGACTGGCGCAAGACCTTCAAGAAGGACGTCATCATCGATTTGGTCTGCTACAGGAAGCACGGACACAACGAGCTTGACGAGCCCATGTTCACCCAGCCGCTCATGTACCAGAAGATCAAGAAGCATAAGAACGTCCTCGAGCTCTACGAGGCCAAGATCACCAAGGAGGGCGTTGCCGACTCGCAGTACGTCAAGGTAATTTTGCTATTGAATTGAAGATTGGTAAATTGGGTTTTAGGATGAACTGACCAAGTACGGCGCCATCCTCGAAGAGGCCTACGAGAACGCGCAAAAGGTCACCTTTGTGCGCAATCGCGATTGGCTCGACTCGCCATGGGACGATTTCTTCAAGAAGCGCGACCCACTGAAGTTGCCGTCGACGGGAATTGATGGCGAGCTGTCGAAGCACATCATCGACAAGTTCTCGTCCTACCCCGAGGGCTTCAACCTGCACAAAGGTGCTTTACAGTTTAATTTCGTGTGTGAATGTGCTATGAGGGTTCACGTTTTCTTTACGTTGCCGTCCAGTTGAAATTCCGTTTTCGAGGTCTTGAACGCACGCTGAAGGGCCGTAAGCAGATGGTCGTCGACAACTCGGTCGACTGGGCTGTGGGCGAGGCTCTTGCTTTCGGCTCGCTGCTCACCGAGGGAATCCACGTGCGTCTGTCTGGCCAGGATGTCGAGCGCGGTACCTTCTCCCACCGTCACCACGTTCTCCACGACCAGAAAATTGACCAGAAGGTATTTGCTTCTGTTTTTTAATTTAACAGCCATCTAGGTGTACAACCCGTTGAACGATCTGAAAGAGGGCCAGGCTAACTACACCGTCTGCAACTCGTCACTGTCCGAGTACGCTGTCCTTGGCTTCGAGCTTGGCTATTCCATGGTGAGTAATTTTTCGCGCTTGCAATCTTTTTTTTTTTAGGTTGACCCGAACTCCCTCGTCATCTGGGAAGCCCAGTTCGGTGATTTCTCAAACACCGCCCAGTGCATCATCGACCAGTTCATCAGCAGCGGGCAGAGCAAATGGATCCGGTATGAGATTCTTTAATTTCCCATCAAATCTTTTTCATTCAGTCAATCTGGCTTGGTGATGTTGTTGCCGCACGGCTACGAGGGCATGGGCCCAGAACACTCGTCGGCTCGCCCGGAGCGCTTCTTGCAGATGTGCAACGAGGACGACCAGATTGACTTGGACGTAAGTTGACCTGATTTGACATCCAATCTTTTTTTGTTATAGAAGGTCGCTTTCGGCGGTACCTTCGAGGCCCAGCAGCTGCACGACACCAACTGGATCGTCGCCAACTGCACCACCCCGGCCAACATCTACCATCTTCTGCGCCGTCAGGTAAGGAAGGGGGCTATCAAGGCGTCATCTCCTTCAATCAGCTCTGAATTATGAACAAGCCCCATCTTTCAAAAACTACTGGTTTATGCTCTTGAAGAAATTCGCTCTAAAAGGGCTATTTTTTTGGCTCATGCTTGGCAGTCAATTTACAAACTATCAGCTTTGAAACACGATGTGGAAGATCGTTCTCGTTCGACGATTTTTGAAAGATGGGGCTGGTTCCGAATTGCATGTTCTATCGGATGAGCCATGCCACAACGCAAAACCCGTCAATTGCCTAAAAAAAGACTATCTTTGTGTATTTTTAGGTGCTTATGCCATTCCGTAAGCCCGCCATCGTCATGTCGCCAAAATCTCTTCTCCGTCATCCGCAAGCTCGCTCGCCAATGGAGGACTTCGCCCCTGGAACGCACTTCAAGGTTCGAAAACTTGGAAAATATAACTTCCCATTTCTAGCGCGTCATCCCCGAGGAGGGCGTCGCCTCGCAAAACCCATCTGGTGTTCAGCGCATCGCTTTCTGCACTGGTAGAACCCGCTTTCGATTTCCGAGTAATTTGTCCGTTTAGGCAAGGTCTACTACGATCTGGTGAACGCGCGCAAGCACATCGGCATGGAGAAGGACATTGCGCTCGTGCGCGTCGAGCAGATGTCGCCCTTCCCGTACGATCTGATCCAGGAGGAGTGCCGCAAATACCCACAGGCCGAGCTCTTGTGGGCCCAGGAGGAGCACAAGAACATGGGAGCCTGGGCATTCATTCAGCCGAGGTGAGGAGCCGGAAACTCCAATTTATTTTTATTTTCAGGTTCAACTCGTTGATGGCTCGTGAAGCCCGAGGAATCAAGTACGCTGGCCGTCACCCATCTGCCTCGCCCGCCACCGGTTTGTAAAATTTGCGATTCTGAATCTTCTCCTTTTAGGTAACAAGTACACCCATCTCCAGGAGCAGAAGGACGTTTTCGCACAAGTCTTCAACGTCACCAAAAAGGATTTCGAAGGGTTCAAGCCCTAATTCCCCGTGTCTGCCCTTCCCGTTGTAGTTCTCCGAGTGATTGTGCTGATTGTCCTGTTCTCCACCCTCTAGTTCCCGTACCGCAATGTCTAGACCCTTCCGTGCATATTCCATTTGCCCCCGTTGATCCGAGTCTCAATGCAAAAGCCTTGCTTTATACAATTCGCCGCTCGAATACTCGTCTGTGCCCCAAATTTTTATTAAAATTGATAATATTACCGCTCCCAGTTGGTGTGCCCATACTTTATGATAGGCCCTAGTTTCAGTTTTATAGGTCATTGCCCCTTTGATGCCTCCCCTGTTTTCGGCAGCCACTGGTAATTTTGCATTGTTTTAAGACAGATTTTTAGAGAATAAAGATTTTCGTTCTGAACACTTTTGAGCCCATCGCATACTGCACCAACGACGCAAAAATAAAAATTTCAACCTAAACTAAACAAACTAAGCGACGCCCAGTCGTCGACCAGCCAACGAAAACCGAACGTGGAAAGCTTGAATAGTTCCGAATCATGTGTAGAATTCCTTTACCAATGTTATTACAAACCGCAGATGTCCAGAAACAATTTATAAATCAACAAAAACGTAACAAAGTTAGGCGAAGTGGGTCTTCGGGCGGCGGGTGGTGAATTGCGTAAGTCCGATCCTCTTGGTGACGCGGTGGGCAAGCGGGAACTTGATCTTGGCGTCGTGGAACATCTTGATCGGGGCACGACGGCACTCGTCAGCCTTGATCGTCTGGACCTTGAGGATGTGGATGCGGTCGGCCTGGGCACGATGGCGGGCACCCATGTCACGGTAGCACTGGGTGACGGCTCCGGCAACGGTGACGTCGCGGTACTCGCGGTACATGTTATGGTGGCCGGTCCTGGAGTCGTACTTCAGCCAGACTCCGTAGTTCTTGACGGTGTTGGGCTTCTTCTCGAAGACCTGAAAAAAAAGAAATAAAATAAGATCGTCAGAAAGAGAGCTACATCAAATAGGACAGACTCTGGGTGTTGGTTTAGATATACGCCCAAAAATTTCGTCTTGTTTTCAGCGGAAAAACCTCTAATTAACAAAATCGTACCTCCTTGACGGAAAGGATCTCGCCGTTGGCCTTCTTCACACGTCGGAGCATAGAGACGAAGTACCAGAAGCGGGACTTGGCGATAACGTGGTTGCTGGCAAAGATCTGCATCTTCCAGACCGGCGTCACGGGCTCCTTCTCGGTGGGGAGCTTGCGTCCGATGACGATGAACTCCTTGAGCGTCTCTCCGAGAGCCTTGGTCGGCATGTTGAACCCTGGAAAGGGAAAATATATAAAATGAAGTGGAAAGAAGAAATATATGAATTTGGCAATAGGAAACGGGCAGAAATTGATCGGAACAAGCATTGGTTATATGAAAAAGGGAGCGGAATTCGATTCTTTGATAAATTATGGAATTTAGAAAACGAAAAAACCTGAAAAATGACAGCGACCTGAAAGTCTGGAGCGCTAAATTTTAGGAAAACGCTTGGCAAAATACGCTGGACGCTTGCAGCGTCTCGCTATCGTACCCCCCTTGGGGCGCGCTGTAGGCGACAGCCTTTTGATGGCGTTACGCGCGGGAAAACGGAAAGCCGCCGGCCCGGAAAAAGTTTTGTTTGTGATCGAAAAATCCTATAAAAGAATCTTTTCAGGGCTTATGCTCCAATTTGCAACGTGGAAGGACACGGTAGTTAGAAGAATCATCACGTCCGCCCGCCACTACGCCTCGAGCCCGTTTCCCCGACAGCAAACCGAGGGACTGATCCATGTCGAGAAGCAGTTTGAAGCCCACCCACCCGCTGAACGGAACAAGGAGAATTTTCTGGCCGCTATTTGTAGGTTCTAGAAATTGTACGACTTTTATTTGCGCATATTTGCGGCCTGGATTTAAGTAAATAACTTTTCAGTAATCTTCAAAGAACGAAAAGGGCGCAGCTATGTCGATTTCATCAACTCTTCCCTGAAGTACATGAAGGAGTATGGCGTCCACAAGGATATAGAAGTGTACAAGGCCCTGTTGGACATATTCCCGAAGGGCAAATTGATTCCGACGAATCAGTGGCAGGTATGTCGTGCTTTTATTTTCACTAAAAGTAGTTTAGAAAGTTTTTATGCACTACCCGCTGCAGCAGAACTGCTGTGTGAAAGTCTTGGACGAGATGGAATGGCACGGTTTGAGATTTTTTGTCTTTTTGATTATTGTGCTTCAGGTGTCCATCCTGACAAGGAGGTGCACGACATCGTGGTGAACGCATTCGGCGAATGGAATTTTGCGTCGCGGAAGATTAAGCGGATGCTCTACTGGATGCCAAAGCTGCGCTACTCAAACAAGTTTGTCTTTCTTGTTTCACCCAACGAATTTTTTAGGTACATCGACCGGCGACAAATCGAAAATAAAAAATTGTCACCCGAGCAACTCGCCGGATTGGCACTGAAAATGATGTCCAGAGACCCGGGGAGCACGTATCATTTTTGTAAAGTAAGGATATTTTCTTTTTTGCTTTTTACGATTTTTAGCTGCCCAAGCGCAACCCCGTGGTCGAAGATGAATGGATCGCATGGTCACAAAGTATACTGCAGCAAAATCTCCTGAGCAGATTACCGGAGAACACAGATGTAAACCTTCTTTTCTTTATCAAACTTTTTTTAAAGATTTTTATCGACACGTCAGAATTAGTTTACGTGATGGAGCACCCTGTGAAATATGTCGTGTTGAAGTGCAGAACGCAGGGCGGCTCCCTCGCCGACTTCAAGGAGGAACGAGTAATTTGTTCGGACTTTTCCAAGCAGTCTTTTAGGATCCACTAAACTTTGCGAGCTGGTACAAGGAGTGGAGTGAGTCCAGGGAATATCAAAATTCCATCCACGAACAACCGCACGAAACGATATTGGCGATCGCTTGCCTCAGCACTTCCAATAATGCGACGGCAGCAAAGTGGATAGACTTATTAAAGGTATCCTTATCCTACTTTCTGTAAAGATTTAGGAAAAAAATCCGAAGATCGAGAAGATGAACGTGCGCTTGAGATTGGATAAATGAGATTGTTTTCTTGTATATTTTTTTGTTTGTTTGTAAATACGGGTTTTGATAGATAAATAGTTAGGATCATTGTTGTACGATTTCCGGAAATGCCTCTTATTGGTCGTTGTATTGTGAAAGCGGACTTATTATCATCTGATCATTTTTTCAGCATGAATGAGGCGGGGGAGAATGCAAATAATAATGGTACGTGTTACGCATAGCTCCTATATTCGTTTGTAGGGTCACCAGATGATCCGTCTCTCCTGGAGGGTGTCGATAACATTTGTCAAAATATCATAGCACTACGCGAAAAGTACCAGCTTACGCCTGCAAATATAAAATCTATGTTGAAGGTATGGAAAACCTTTGGAAAAATCAAAGATATTGTTTTTAGCAATTATACAAACCAGAGGTGATGGCACAAGTTCTGGATCCGAACGGCGAGAACATCTCTGCATTGAAGCTGACGAGGTCCAGGGTCCAGAAAGTGCAAACAAAGGTATTTTGCAGCATTGTAACTTTTTCAAAACATTGTTTTAGGACGATTCTAAGGCTCAAGTCCCGGTTGCTCGCGCGCAGCGCACCTTCCTGACCGTCGACTATGCGGACGAGGATCAATTTGACGACGACTACGTGCCGGAAAACGATCCCGCGGGTAGCCAAGATGAGGAGTTGCCGGAGAGCAGCTCGTCCTCAGCCTTTGACAGCGACGACGATTCGGCGATGGAGCTGCAGCGGGAGCTCGAGAAGGAGTTGGAGGCCCTGAATGGAGAACCAACTCAACGATCCGAGCTGATCTCACCCATCCCCCACGCTGCCAGTCTTACCTTGGATGTGAGCATCAAAACCTTACTATTTTTGCCCATGTTTCCTGCTTGTGCCTGGAAAACTTTATCCTTCTAGCTCTCCGACATGATGCACGACTCTCCATCCACGTCACGAGCTGCAACTGTCGACAAGCGCCCGAATCTGAACCAAACGGCTGGCCAGGATGCGTTGAGAGAAGAAACGCAGGAGCTTTTCGCTTCTTACAACAACCCAGAAGTATCTAAAAGCATTTTTCCGGAAATTCGCTTCAGGTCTTCACCGCCGTCGATCCGGACTACCTGACGTTTTGCAGCTCGTTGTGTGGTATTGGCACAGGGAAAGATTGTGAGTATTGAAATAAAGTTCGATGGTTTCTCTTCAGTTTTCGGCGATGACGATGACCCAGACGACACCGAATTCATCCCGAACCCCGAGGAAATTGAGCACGAGCTGGAGACCGATCCTTTGGAGGTTCGACGGGATCGTGCAACGGAGATACCGAGTGAGGAAATTAGTTTTTTTGCAAGTTTCTATTTTTCAGGGAAGGAGACCGATTTTCTGTACACCGACCTGACGGACGCCGAGACGGCACTGATGCTTCAGAGCTTTCCGAAAAATGCGGTCCAGGCAGAGGTGCGAAAGTGGAAATTTCCACGAAAAAAAGGTTTTAGATCATCAAAACGAAGAAACATCGCCCTCAAGCCGAACAGCGGACAAACGAGGACGACAGCGCGGATGTCGTTGTGTTACCAAAACCGGTACAAGTGATTGTTCGCACTGATATTGATCCTAGTCCTACCATCTCCCCTACCCGGCTCTCAGGCCGAACACCTCGGATTCCCTGCTCCCTGCGAACCGTTCGATACGTTTTCGGCGGGAGGAGCTCACGCAGTTGAGGATACAGTTGGAACAGGTATTTAAATTATTTTTTTTGCCCGACAAACTCCTTTTAGCACACACAATTGTTGGCCCAATCGGCGGTCGCGATGTCGTTTGATAACCACCTTTATGGGCGGAAACCAATTTATGCGATGATGGTAAGGCTTCTTTGTTTTGGTTTTTTAGTGGATTCCATTTAGAGAGAACTAGAAGACCTGTACACTGATTACGGACCCGGCAGTATCTTTGACGTCAGCAACATGGCCAGCGCTATCGACTTGACCCATACGGCGTTGAAGCTTCAAAAGGTTTGCGCTGAATGTGTTTGGGGTAATTTATTTGCTTTAGTCGAACGATTGGGAGCCGAACAACTATCGTGTGACGTCTGGCCGCTTTTTGTGTAGGTAGTTTTTGAAAATCTAGCTGATCTTGGCTTTTTCCTGAGCTCCATTATTCTTTTTCAGTACCCCGATTACGACCGGAAGCGTGCTACCTGCTAATGAATTCACCAGCAATCCTCTACCCGGCTTTGGTGCCACAGGTAAATGCCCTTTCGATAGCTATTCACTATTTTTTTCTAGGTATCGATGCACAATGCGCCGGAAGTCACCAGCCCGCTCTCCGACTCCGAGGATCTGCTCCTCCTTTTCGGGCTCGTCCAATTCGGTCATCTGACTAAACGGCGCAGTCGCGTATCGATTAGCGGCATCAACAAGTACGAAATTTCCCTATGTAACACCATCTTTTAGAATCTCCTTCATCGCTCGGCATCTACTGGCCGGCCGTGAGGAGCGCCAAATTGTGACAAGATTGAAGAAGCTGAGGGCGAACTTTGACACGGGTAGAATTTTGCAGGTTGGTTTTGGGCTTACAATCAGATCAATCCTCATTTTCAGGCAGCCGAAAGTGGCCACACCGTCTTCCAAATCGCCTTTCAAAGGCCACTACGGTATCCGGGCACGATGCGGCAGTGGCCGGCTAGTGTAAGACCGGACTGGTTTTCGGTAAACTATTACTGTACCTCTTCAAAGTTTTCGTTTTTCAGTGGTTTGAGCAAAACTGGACGTTCACGCCGGATGGCTTCTTGGTCACTAGACAGACGCTGGCCCAAATGATCCCCTACCCGTCGCCGGATAAATGGTTCTTCGAGCGAATCGCTTCGGAGGTTTCGCCAGGTAATTTATGAACCAGTGGAAAATGTCCGCTTCGCGGCCCTTTTCCACTGGCCCCCGTCTAGGAACCATATAATCTCCTTCCGTTTTTCAAGCCTGCGGCGCAAGAGCCTGACTCTAGGAATGCTTCTCTGGCCTGCGGCGCTGGCTACTGGTTTTTCTCTAGCATTTGGCCTGCGGCGCGAGAGCCAGGGCCAAGGGACTTTTTTTGGCCTGCGGCGCTAGAGCGAGGGACTGGCCTAAATTTCGGATACTGAGAGTCTCGAAATAAGTTTTGTTGTTGAAATATCAAAAAGCAAAATGGTAAATTTGCCGAGGATCCGAACCCTCGACTATGGGCGTGGTAGACCGGGCGCCAAGCCACTATACCAACGGGGGCATTGGGACGGCTGGCGGGAAAGGCCTCTTCTGCCCTGGGGGTTCGGGTCACGCCCGGTCGGGGTTATTCTGGTAACTTTACAAAATTAACTTTTTTGATCTGAATGCGCCGAAATTTTGTAAAAATAATGAGATGCGCGTGATCCCCACCATCGAATACATAAGTGGTCCAAATTACAAACCGAAATTCCATCAATACTTCGAGTTATGGCCCGAACACCACGGCGCGTCACCCATTTTGTTAAGGATTTTCACTTTTTTGCTTGTAAAATTGTTAAATGAAGGAATTTCAAAAAATCCAAAAAAACCGTTTTTGGCGAATGTGTTTCTTCACCTCCATGCCAAAAATCAGCGCGGTATTCGGCCTGACGGCCGAGAAACCGCCCGGACAGAAAACACACATACTTTTCTCGCTTATAGGATAGGATTTTATTGCACGCGATTAAAGTAAACTAATGTATGAATTTGCTTTTTCTATTAATTTCCCAAATTTAGAAGTTCCCGGTGGCCCAGTCAATATCAGCAATTTCCATGTTGACATTGGGAGGAATCCACAGGAGGCTAGGTAACAGTAATTATGTTTTTCTAACTGAAGCTCTATTTGCAGCTGTTCAGCCAGCGTACCTATGGCCAACTTTGGAACCAGCGCGATGTCATTTTCGGTAGTTTTAGGGTTCCGGAATACAAATATAGTTTTTAGGCGCTGGAACCCGAACTGGACTATGACTTTGGCCATGATGATGACTCCTTTTCTGCCTTGCAAACCGAGCCAGCTGAGCATGTGTCCCGGATTCCCGAACCTGAGAACGATACGGACGTGATTGTGCTCGATGAAACAACAAACGATGTCGGCGTTTTGAAGATGGGCGAGCCTGGACCGGAAATTCCTGCGCATGAAAATTTAGCGGTAAGCTTCTACAGTAGTTTTTACACGAGTGCAGGTCCACCAATCCTTCTCCGAGCCGACAAAACGCCGCTCTAGCCCGAGAAAGTTTTCAAATGCCGAGACGCAGACCGATTACGTTCGCATCTTGGAGGGGCCGGAGATGGAGGTAATTTTGTCACAATTTCTAAAGATGATCGAAAGAAACTCCGTTTAGCGCAAAAGGCAATGAAATTTTGATGAGCTAAAATTTGAAATAGTAAAAACCGGCGTAATCAGAATCGCTAAAACAGTCAGTTACCCCTTTTGCAACTTGAATAAAATATTTTAACCCCGAAAACTCTTAGCTACAATTTGCTAGCAGCCGCATCGCTACTTCATTATGCGCTACCCTCACCGTACCCAGCCCCCGCTTTGTAGTCTCTCGCGATGCCCAGCGGCGGGCCATCGGCTCGCCCGGCGCTGACCCCCGGGGTCGGGCCAAAATTTGGCTTATTACGGGTACTCTAAGGAATAAACCAACTAATATATCTCGAAAGCATATAATTCCGGGTTTCAGGAACCCCAAACAAATGCTGACCAGCCGACAGAAACCCGGACTTCAACGAGAAAGCGGAAGCCGGCGAACCCGAAACGACATAGCGCCCCGTCCCCGGATGCCAAGCGCACGGAACGAAGCTCGAATGCACATCCTGGAGAAGCGGCCGGTCAACCGATTTTTGTCCAGGTTTTTGTAAGAAAATTGTCTTAATCCATGGGTTTTTAGGAGACGACAGAGCCAAGCACACCTCCACCGGCTGCACAAAAACCTGTCGAGGAGATGAGCACGCCGTCGCCATTCCATGTCGTCACTTGGGATACGCTTATTTCGCCCGAGAAGCGCGCGAAGCCACCGGATACGCCCGATAATCCACCGACACCGGGGTGCGTTTTGAATTGATGTTTTCCTAGTTTTTTTGGTAAGAGAAATTCTTTGGTTATTGGTGTGGCTATTGGTGTCAAAATGTCCTGGGGGATACTTTTGGAAAGGTTGGATATCTGCCCACCATCTGGCTCGGCTCGTTAGGCGAAAAAGCTTTTCTTAGACATTCTCGATCAACATCTTTATTTTCCCCTCCCACCAGAACTTTTCGAAAATGAACCCCGCCTGGGTCAGCTTTGTAAGTTTTTCAATCATCAGCTAGCTACAGTGTTCCAGGGCGGAAACTTTTTCTTTTATGCAAGGGGTTCAATTGTTATATTTTTATCAAACTTTACGGCTTGTTTGAAATTTTTTTAGAATTTTTTGTACAAAGTTTGATTTTTCGAAGAAAATGGCGAAAATGTCCTTTTTCGGACATTTATGAATCTTCAACATTCCCCCATTTTCAGCTACAGCGCCGAAGTTGCCGAACGGCTGGTGCGGTCGGGAATTCGAACGCCGAGCTCGGCTCGACCACTTCGACGGGGCCGACGACTATTTTTGGACTCACCGGCCAAACTCGACCAAACGCCGCTCCGAGCGCCACGCAAGATTCCAACACCGGAAAAGCCGGCTCCAGCTCCTGAAGGTAAAAAATTACCCGCTTGGACCTCCTAATCTTGTTTTAGTCGAAGAACCCCAACGCCTGACTGACGATATCAATCTACAACTGATTCATATTTACAACGATGTTAGTTGTTACTGTTACACTTTTACTATTCTTTTTTTTTAGAATCTCGGCGAAGATCTCGACACAATTGCCACTCTCGCCACCGAACGCCTCAACGTCCCCTTCCAACCCGTCAAAGAACGACTAGAATTTATTCGCAATTTTTGCTCTCAAGATTCATAGACCATTCCCTTACTGCCAAATGTATTTTTGATTTCCTATGGGTCACAATTTCTCGCCTTCTATGCACTCATGACACCCTCTTGATCTCAACGCTGCCAATTAATCTAATAAACTGTTTTATCAGAGCACGCCTTCCTGGTGCTCATTTGAAAAACCTAACCGTTTAATCGGCTGATACTTTGCGTATATTTTTGATGATCTGAAAAAAATTTTTATTTACAACCCCCCGCATATGCGCGTGCTTCCACCTAAAAACTGTTTGCAGGCCAGTCGTTTGCCTAGTGAAGTGGTCTAGGCCGCTTATTCGGTGGAAAAATAAAACGTCCGGCGGAAAGTGACAGCGTGAGTTGGGCGTTGCGTTGTCGTGTTTGCATGCGTTTCGTGTTGTGTGGCTAGAAAATAAAGAAATCCTTCTTCTTTTTTTTACGGAAAAGACTAAGCAGATTGTAACGTTTGGGCGGTTTTGTTGCGCCTAGTGCAGATGTTGTAGCCGTTCTTTGTAGAAAATGAATCTAATTTTAAGGAGCTCGATCTTGTCCGTTTGCTATCTCAATTGTTACCTTTTTATAACCTGGGAAAAGCTTTGTTTCACAGGCACAGTTTTATCGGAAAGGAAATCGTCTAGTAGTTTTTTCCACTGAAACTTCTTGGGCGAGGATTGCGCAAGTTTGAGATCGTAAATTTTCTTTTGCACCGGATGCCTCGTAGTAACTATCTGAATCGAATCCAGTAGTTCTTTGTCCAATCTGACGTTTTCCGATGTATTTTCCGTCGTTATTGTCCCTTTGGATGTCCGCTTCCCAACTTTCTCATTTCCAGATGTCCGTCAGCAGTGGCGACGAACAAGGCGGCCAGCCCGGCAAGCGGCGCACAGCTGCCCCTCCTATTGGCCCGCAGCGCCCGCGTCGCTCACCACCGCAGAACAAGCCGGGCGCGGCGGCACCGGCAAGGACGGGCGGTCCGCCACCCGGCGAGGAAGACATTGCCAGCAAGTGCCTGCAGCTCGGCTTCAAGCGTTTCTACGTCGACGTCAAGCAGAATGCGCGCGGTCGTTTCGTGAAGATGGCCGAGGTTTGTTTTGTTTTTACTTCGTCGTCGTTTTTATTTTGGGAATGTCGGAAACCACAAATTTCTGATATTTTATAGATGGGCAGTAGCATCCCGTCCCGCTTGACGCTCTCCATGTCCACAGCCGCCGCCTTGACGGAGAAGATCGAGGAGTTGAAGCAGTACTCCGAAGCCCACCCTCCGGATGCCGAGAATGTGGGCAAAATAAAAATTTCCTTTTACAGACGTTTTTAGCCCTACATGGAGGCCAAGTCGATTACGCTCACCTTTGACACTCGCCGCTACTACTTGGACCTGAAGCAGAACCAGCACGGCCGTTTCCTGCGCATCGCCCAGACGATCTCGGCCATGACGGCGCACGACAACCGTGCCACGCGCAACCAGGTACAGTTTTCTCATTTATTTGTTTAAGTTATTTGGAATTTCTCATTTATTCATACATTGTTTTATATAGTGTAAAATTCAAGTATTTGTGTGATTGACCGCCTTTTTCAGGTCGTTGTCCCCGACGAGGGTATCGGCCCGCTGCTCGAGACGTTGCGCGAGTTCATCCGCGACCATGGGGAGGGCTACATGACCGAAACGACGTCTCCCGACCTTCCTCCTTCCAAATCGGTATGGATTCCCAAAGCTATTAAAATATTTTTGCCTCAGATTCGCGGGGTCGGCGGCAAGACCTTCTTCCTCGATGCCGGTGCCAACGATCGTGGATCGTTCTTGCGTATTACCGAGGTTAATTTGTGGTTTTCAGAAAATAACCTTTGTTTTAAGTTCAAAAGTGCGTCCGGCCAGCGACAGTCGGTGACGATCCCCTCCCAGACGCTCGTCCAGATCCGCGACGCCATCAACGAGGCTCTGGAGAAATTCGAGGTAAGGAATTTGGTACTGGCAGCAGGGGGGAAATCTGATTGTGGTCTATCGCCCCTAGGGCTCCGGCAATGCAATCCACACAGTTTTTTTAGGTTTTTACTCGTTTTACGTATAGAATACCCTGACAAGGTGGCAAATTTTTGGATTTGGGGCTGCCAAAAATGTTTGTATGAATTTAGTAATAAAAAACCACACAAAAGTCCGTGAAAAAGGAGAATTAGATGCTAGGTTAGGCTGGATAGCTTTTCCAAACCCGCTAGGCAGATTTTTGGTTTTACGGCCGTCAAAATAACCTCTTTTTTTAGTCGAAGGCCACTGACGGATCGGCTGCGCACGTGGACCACGAACAGATGGAGACCGCGGCCAACTAGCATCAAACCGGCGCGGCCACGGATTTAATTTATTGTTCATATTCGTTTCGCACGATCCTTGATTGCCCCCCATAATTAATTGTTATCGGTTCCACATAATATAGGTCTCGCTTTAGTCTGATCGGGCATTCTTTGATACATACTTCTCATGCGACATTTGCCCCACACACACGGCCACCATGGGCCGGCAACCCATTGTGCTATTAGTCCTTAAATTTCCGCGTCGCCCTCCGAAAACAGTCCGTCCATTCCCTGCCCTACCCCAACCCCACCGAATCTTGTCCGGCGGCTTCACCGCCGTCCCCACTTGTATTTCGTCTTTTTGTGGCTTCAGCCCACTCTTCCGCCCCCCGTTCTCCCCATCCATTTGGCTTGTTGTTTTGTGCCGTTTTCCGGGAAATACATTTTATTTATTCACACGAGTCGTGGCGGAGTATTTGAGCTGGGTCATTTCCTTGGACTACGTACATTGAAAGTTGGGCTGGTTATTCATGGAAAATTTCGTGTTGTCGGACGGTGTGGAGGAATTTTTGAGACAATAGACAGTTAGAAAATGTCGTACGAGAAAATGTCGTACGGTTCGCAGGGTTTTGATAATGCCCAGATTTAAAAGTTTTTAGACCCCAAAATATCTTATTTGATCTCTGAGCTACCCTCTGATAACTCTGATTTACGAACTAGGCTATGTTTTTACATAGTACAACGTAATGGTATTATTGTAAAAAAGATTACTTGGAAATGCTGCCGTGCGAAGCGTGCTACGTTTTCTAATTGCTGAAACTCTTGAGAGTTGTCTAGACAGCTTGGACATTTTTTTAGGGGGTCCTGAGTGATAATGTTGTGATTTTAAGCAGTTTGATAATGTTATTTGCTGCTCAGAAACCTAACTCTTTCTCCTGTAGAAAAACATAAAAAAGACTCATTTAATACCTTTAGCGCCGCCGTGTCGCTCGTCACGTTGCCTTTCACCAGCACAGGTGATGGGCACGATGGACTGGAGCGACGGCACGATGATGAACGGCAATGGTAACGGCACCGAGGCGGCGGCTTCGATCGACAGCGTCGTCGAGGGATGTCGGCTCTTGGTGCGGATGGGGAATGCCGATATACGTTAGTGGAATCGTAGCATTCTGTTAATTCCCTTTCAGGTGATGCGGAGATCATCTCCGTGCGGCGCACGGCCGAGGGTCCGATGTTCTACGTGCATTACGTGGACTGCAATCGGAGGTGTGGTTGTAAACTTTTTGGTTAAAAACGTAGTGGAAATTATCAAAATGAAAAAAGCATACTAAAAGGATAAAAACACACTATTTTCTGTCAGCTACGTCTAGGCGATAGAAGTTATTTCCTCTATATAAAAAGTCGTATGGCGTTTCGCGCAACACAACGACTATTTTGTTTCTATAAAAAGTTCTCCGTAACAACTGCAACCTAAAAAATTATTTTCTTCAGATTGGACGAATGGGTCGGCCCGTCAGCCCTGCACCTATCCTCATTTCGACCACCGACAAAAGCGCCCCGAAAAGGAGCCATCGGGCACCGCGACGCCTACATCCCAATGACCGACACGCAAAAGTATGCTATTTTTAAAGTGTCGAAAATTACTGTTTTTTTCAGTAGCTCAGCCAGCCAATCGCCAGAACGAGAGCTTGTGATGAGGAAACAGGGCCGAGATATACCCCTTCCACAACTTCCCTCGACGTCGGGCATCTCAAGACGAAGAAAACTCGACGAAGAAGAGGCACCGCTAAGCCCGATGATATCCACGCCAGCGCCACCGATAGCCACGTCTTGTAAGCGTTTTTTCACGATGCTGAACACATTTAAAAACTTTTCCCTAGTTTAGAAAGGAGTCGTCTTTAGGAGATTTTGGAGTTTTGTTATATAGTTGTTATAGTTAATTCGACAGAGCTTGCCATCTTCGAGGGTTCCAAACGTTACTTTCAAAAGCCTTTTCTCAAAGCTTCCATTTTTTCAAACGGGGCGAAAATGGACGAAATCGGCCCTTTCTAAGTCGTTTAGCAATTTTTAAGATTGGGACTCGTCCAGAATTTCCACCTCTATCGAATCAGAATATGGCAAATTGAGACTCTTTGTGCGAAAATTTGATGGATCGTAGAAACAACATTTGCTCCTTTTTCAAAACCACATTTTCAGCACCGCGTACCTCCGGTTCAATGTCGATGGTCGGCCACAGTGAAGACGTGCTCACCCGGATACGTAACGTCGAGATGATAGAGTTGGGAAGGTACTGATTAGCTTTTTATCTTTGACTTCTTTATGTTCCAGATTCCGAATGGTCCCCTGGTATTTCTCGCCGTACCCGCACGAGCTGACCCGGCTGCCCTGCATATACCTATGCGAATTTTGCCTCAAATTCCACAAAAGCTCAAACTGCCTGGCGCGGCATTTGGTTAGTGATTTCTCTCTCCTTTTGTACAAGCCCGTTTTAGGAGAAATGCCTCATAAAACATCCACCCGGCAACGAGATCTATCGCAACGATCACATCAGCTTTTTCGAGATTGATGGCAGAAGAAATAAGGTAAAGAGAGACTTTGCGGCGCTTAAATTTATAATTTAGTTCTACGCCCAAAACCTGTGCCTACTTGCCAAGCTGTTCCTCGACCACAAGACGCTATACTACGACACGGACCCTTTCTTGTTCTACGTGCTTGCCGAGCAGGACGAGCGGGGCTGGCATCTTGTCGGGTATTTCTCAAAGGTAAGTTTTTTTTGCACATTTTAGCCCTCCCTTTTGATAAGACCCTCTCTTCTTTTTATGTTCATGTAGTCCGAATAATGGAATATTAACTATTTTTATAGAATTTTGCGCATTTTTGCTCTAAAAATTCACAATTTTTGGGAAATTATTGACTTTTTGGTCGAAAACTAAGAAAAACTGTTCAAAGAAGGGTTCAAAATCGGCTAAAAAACTATAGTAATGTTTTATGGAATACATATTAGGTTGAATAAAGGAAGGTAGTCCCCTCGCTAACGAAGCGACGCTGAAACGAAGCCGTTCTTGTGAAACCCCCTAACTTTTCAATTTTAGGAAAAAGAGTCGGCGGACGAGTACAACGTGGCCTGCATCCTCGTCCTCCCCTCATACCAGAAGAAGGGCTACGGGCGACTACTCATAGAGTTCAGCTACGAGTTGAGCAAGGTTGGGATTTATTTTTGCCCTCATCTATTTTTATTTCCAGATCGAAGGGAAGACGGGCTCCCCCGAGAAGCCGCTCTCCGATTTGGGATTGGTGGGTTTTACAAATTGCCGGTTTGCCTAGGCGCGTAGTTTATCACATTCCGAATAGGGATAATTGGTGGTTCGGCCTTGCGCTACGGAACTAACATGGCTGAGCAGCTTTTTTTTTTGTTCTTATTTTGAGTTCTTGGGGCTATAGCTCTTGGGCTAAACTACAAATTTTAGGTCTTGTTTAGGTCTACAAATTCTTTTATTTTTATTTATTATATTGATTTTTTTTCAGCTCTCCTACCGCAGCTTTTGGGCGGCGACTATCATCGAAACGCTGATCCGCGAGAAAGAGGTAAGAAAAGAGAAAATCCGTTTCGTGTTTTTTTTTGTTATTTTAAAGTTGCCTTAACTTTTGCCAAACTTTGTTTGAGTTTTTTTTTGTCTAATTTTGACTTTTCAGAGCCATAACCGAGAAGGCCTTTCCATCCTCGACATTTCCTCGCAGACGTCCATACGAAAAGAAGACGTCATGTCCACGTTGCAGGTGAATTTTTCGGCATTTCAGATTTCGCTTCTTTTTTCCGGCTTCTTATATGTGGTCAAACAATCCCATTTTTCAGCTAAACGGACTCTGCCGCTACTCGGCCCGCGGCCAATGGGTATTCGTGCTGACCGACGAGATTCGAGCGCGCTACGAAAAGATGCAAAACAAAGTCCAGGTATTTTTTTATTAGGTTCTGATTCGTTAGCGGGGACAGGGACGAATTTTTTTCTTGCCTACCCGTAGACGCCGAATAATGAAATATATATGATTTTACGCCTTTTTAAAGATCAATGTTCTTAACAAATTAAAAAAGTAGACGGCAAAAATGTAGTAAAAATATTAATAAACTTGATTCTTGAAAACATTTTTTCTAACATTTTCTAATAACGTAATCGAAAACTACTAAAAAAAGTATAAGAGTAGGCATTTTTTGCAATAGAAGTGAGAATCCAAAAAACTGAAAAAGCCAGACCACCCCTAGGATCCCCTCCCCCCGCTAACGCACCAGCGCCTTTTCTTATCCCGAAAAATCGAAGCTTCCTGATTTCAGTTGCGCATCGACGCGTCCAAGATCAGCTGGCATCCGCGCGACTGGGCCAAGCGGAAGGCCTAAAGCCATTATTTGTTGCTAACTTACTCGATTGATAATAAAATGACCTAGTTCTCCGTCTTGTGAATGTCACCTTCGCGCTTTTTCTATGCGTCAGAAGTTTTTTTGGGGAATGATTTTATACTTTACTATACTCGTATTATCTTTTAAATCACGATCTCCGCTGTTAAACATGTGTTGTGTCCATTTGATCCTTGTTGCTGCTCGTTTCCGCTGCGATCGGCTTACGACGGCGGCATCGGACGGGATTTTTTTAATTTCTAAAGTTGGACGCGTCGTCTTTTTCCGGAGAAACTGCCCGTATTTTTGCCTGTGAATGTCCCGTGATGGTTTATTTTCAAAACATTTTTCTTATACGTCTTTGCTATGTTTGTAATATCTTTACGCGCCGATCTCTGATATTGACATGTATTGTGTCTATTTGGCGCGAGGGCCCTTGCTTTGGCGCATTCCCACCGCGATCAGCTTACGACATCGCTACCCCTGGCCCATACATTCTGCTTTGAGGTACAATGAGGCGCCCTCTAGTTTCTAGCACCCCGTTAATACTTTGTAAAAAGTATTAAAAATTCGGTTCTTTGAAAAATACTTGAAAAATTACAAAAACTAACGCCTCGTTTGTGACCTCAAAATAAATATACCGCCTCTTTTTGTTCGCTTTTGTATGTATTCAAAGTCCGCCCTCCCCCCAAAATGACGTAACCCCATTTAGCAGCGTTGGGTCGGTTTCGCCCTACGGCCTTCCCCCCTTTTTTGGCTTTCTTAGGGGATACTGGCTAGCTGCCTTCTTTTTCTGAATCAATCCTTCCAGCCTCCCCCAGGAGGATCCCTTTTTGGGCTGCGCGGACGGACCTTTCTTCTCCTCCACCTCGACTCCCAAAAGTTCCGGCGCCCTTTCGCTGAAAAATTCTGAATTTCCAACGCTCCCGCCACGCCGAGGCCTAGGGGCGAATGTTGCGTTGAAACCCGAGTTAACTTTATTCCCCCGACTCCGGTATTAAAAGTACCCTTCCCCCTATCCCCTTTCATTTTCGATGCTGCTATGTATTTGATACGGGTACCTCTTGTTTCCAGGAATAAATTGAATTTCAACGAGCCCGTCGAGAAGCTGTACGGAAAAGTGATATAGCAGAAAATCGTTACATCGAGTCGGACCCTCCTCCATTATATTTCTTGTTTATGATCGCGTTGCCATTTCAATGCGGTTTCCCCGGCCGGATCCACTCACCCACTGACCGCGCTACACTGCCCTTTATCATCCTTTTGACCGGGTCGTATCCGGCAAAGGCAATTTATGGCCCAACGGCCAGCATGTGCAGTTGGCCGGGCAAACAGTCCGCTGTTCATTCAGCTGCTCACCAGCGCAAATTTTGCCAACTGTCCGCCGCCTGGCATTCCATTCTTGGTAAATAGCGGTTCGTTCGATTTATGGCTGTCCCGGGGGCGATTCGTTTGATTTTTGCCCTTTGCTAGCCGGAAGCCATGTCGAAAAGGGCCATATAAGTCCATTTTTGCGAACCTAGCATGATAAAAATTGCCGTATTTCTCCAATGTAACCCCGCGGTTCTATTTTAAAATCACTCGAGAGGTATATTAGAGGGAAGGCTGGATCTTTCGTGACACTGAGCAATTGCAACGAGTTGAAGCAGTTCGAACTACGCAAAACCATTTAGGAAGGTAGTCCAAAGCAGAAACAGAAGCGTTTTAAAAATTTTGGGTTGTTGAAATTTTTGGAATTTTGTTTTGGGGGCAATATTAGCAGGAATATGATGTGTAGAAGATTGCTGTAAATTTTAGCCTTTTGTTACTTGTGGCGAGTACGATTCGTACGTTACGCGCCTATGGTCAACCTCCATTTTCCGAAATCCCACACATTCCAGCGCTTCCGAAATTTGCCAGAATTCTGGGACGATGAGACATCTTGGCGTGGACAAAGGTCACCACCCAGCCTCACCCTCTGATCGCTAGCTATGGATCTCGGATATTTTGTCTCCTTTTAAAAAGCTGCGTTTCACGATCGCTTATCATCTCGCCCCGCAGACAGCTCGGTCTTGCCCCCGCGGCTCTACTCGCACTTGCCCTTTCACTCAATTTTTGCTGACTCTCTTGCTTGCTCCCTTGAAATTCGTGCTTCCGTAATTCCTGCTGGCTTTTCAGGGGCCAAGCCCTACCGCACGATGAAGTTCGACGAATTTTTCTTCGGCACTTTTGGCGAGATGGGCCGGTAAGAAAGGAATTTGATAAAAAGGTACGTGTTTTTTAGGTATCAGAAGATCCAGTTTGCGCTGGTGACGATACCGACGATGATATGCGCCATGCACAGCTACAGCTGGACATTTGCCGCGCAGAAGGCCCCTTATAGGTATGAAAACTATCTGGCTGACGAAATCTTCCCACAGGTGTGCTCTGAACAGCGAGCTCGGCCACACTGACACCGCCAACTATCTAACCAAGGACAAACATATTAAGGTCAACGTGGACGACTGCTACAATAAGGTTTTGCTTTGCGTACAGGATTCAAAATTTTTTAGTACACCAAATTACGCGCGAATTGGACCGGCATAGATGATACAAACACGACCTGCCACTACGAAAGCTGTAATTTTGCTGATGGAACGAAATGCCAGGAGTACGTCTTCGACCACTCGAAAGTCAAGTACACGGCCCTGGAAAAGGTTTATTAAACTCGATTATTGGTATCATTTTATCTAGTGGAACTTCGTTTGCGAGACGCAGGATTTCTTCAAGTCCTCTTTCCAAGCCGCTTATTACCTTGGCCAGATGGCAGGCAGTATCATTTTTGGAATTCTTGGCGATAAGTAAGTGCTTCAGAGTTTTGCTCTAACAAGTTACTTTTAGGATTGGCCGTAAGAAGTGCTTCTTCTTGGCGCTGGTTCTGCAGCTCGTCTTCGGCCTGCTCCAAGCCGTTGTCCCTTGGTCGTGGATGTACTTCATTTTCCGGTAGTTCGGAGTTTTTTAAGTGAACTTTTTTTCAGAGCCATAACCGGCTTCACCCACCCTGGGATCTTCATGATTGCTGTCATCATCGGCATGGAGCTGGTCGGCCCGTCGTACCGCAAGCTGGCCGGCGTCTTCTCCGGCATGTTCTATGCAGTCGGACAGGTTAGAAAATTCTCAAAGGTCTACAAAAATGTTTAGGTCCTCCTCGGCGTGTTGTCCTACTACATCACCGATTTCCGGCTCTTGCATCTGGCCATCACCGGCCCGACGGTCATTTTCCTGACGTATTGGTGGTACGTTTTTGGTTTGAGAACTTGCTGACAGATTGACCTTTTCAGGATTGTCCCGGAGAGCATCCGCTGGTTGATCACGATGTCCAAGTTTGAAGATGCCGACAAGGTGCTCCAGGAAGCCGCCAAGGTCAACAAGGTCACCCTGCCCGACAAATGGTAAGCATCAGACAATTTTTTTTTTAATGTAAGTTTAGGTGGGAGACCATTGATAGTTCTTCTCACGGCAACACGACTGAGCGATCGGCCGCTACCGAGCGCCAATACTCGTCCGCCGACCTCTTCCGCACCCCGCAAATGTTGAAGCGCACGCTGACCGTGCTCTACCTTTGGTAATAGTTTTCAGCAAAAAAGATTTTTTTTTCTAGGCCTGTCGTGTCGATGACTTATTATGGACTCGGCATCAAGCCTGATGTCCTCGGCGGCGATCTGCACGTCAGCTTCATCCTCGGCGCCCTGATCGAGCTCCCGGCGTTGTTCATTGTCTACTTGACTGTCGATAAGATTGGTACGTTTTTGAGCGTTGGGAAAATGATTAGTTTTCTCTAATTTTTCTCAAGTCACTATTACTATTTTGAATAACCATTTTTTCAGGCCGCCGTCCCGTTCTCGCTGGCGGTTTTGCCATCACCGGGATCACACTGCTGTTGAATCTTGTTATTCCGGCTGATCGTGAGTTTTACTCTAGATTTTTTTACTTTATGATTTTCAGTCGGCGATTGGGCAGCCATCGCGCAGTTGATGATCGCGAAGGGCGCCATCACTTCTGTCTACGCCGTCATCTACACGTTCACGCCGGAGCTCTTCCCCACTTGCGTATGAAAGGTTATTTTTTCGACGTTACCGAATTTAGGTCCGTAACACGGCCATGGGCTACTGCTCGACGATTGCGCGTGTGGGAGCCATTGCCGCGTCGTACGTCTCATTTTGGGTGGTACGTTTTATTAGCCTTACGCTTTGACAAATCTGTTTTTTAGGTCGAGAGATTCGGAAAGATCGTGCTCGTCATCCCCTTCGGCACGTTGGCCATCACCGCCGCCATTGCCACCTGGGTGTTCTTGCCGGAGACGATGGGCAAGCATTTGCCGGAAACAATTGCAGGTACGTTTTTGTTTCTGGACTGTTGCCTAACGATTCTTGTGGTAAGCGGGCGGTTTCTGGGTTTGGTGGCGCTTTTTCTAGTGTTTCGTAGCAGTTTTTGATTACTAAACGCTCATCAAAAATGCTTTTAGCTGTCCAGAATCCGTATTTTAATAAACCCATCTAACAATAAGAGTTATTGTCATTCTCTATATAATTTTGCTTTTCTAGAAGTCGAGGGCACCAATGTGGATCGTGAACTTCAACCGCTCGCCCCCACCTCCGATTCGACATCCGCCAAACCCGGCTCTAGCACCACCGATTAACCAAGCACTAATCCTTAGCATGCACCTTATTTATTTGTACAATTCGTACTTTTTATATTTCTTATTCGTACTTTTATTTTTTTTTATCGCACTGCTCTATTTGATCCAGGTCCCCCCTCCATTGCCCCCCTGACCGGCCAATGTCTTTTTCTCAATTTTGCATTTTGCCCTCCCCTGATGCTTTCAGCGTCTATATATGCATGAACGCGTGTAAAACTGACACAAATGTCGATCTCTTTGAGAATAAAGAGTTTCAGCCTGTCTCTACTCATAAAATACACACGCTAAGGCCGGAACTCTGGGGCTAATTTTTGCACCAAAAACCTTTTGCTCCTTCGAATATTGAGTTTCCGCACGAACATCGAGTACGCTAGCACTCTGTAATACAACTAGCGAGCGACTACAACTTTACAAAAACTCGCAATCCCACTTTTTCCGTCGATTCCTGCTCTTTGCCGTGGACCTCGTGCTCACATCTTCATACTCCACTTATAGGGGCCAAGCCCTACACCACGATGAAGTTTGAAGAATTCTACTTCAGCACGTTTGGCGAGATGGGCCGGTAATAACCACTTTTAGTGAAAGAAATGCGGTTTTTAGGTATCAAAAGATCCAGTTCTGGCTGGTCATGATACCGACGATGATCTGCGCCCTGCACATCTACAGCTGGACGTTTGCCGCGCAGAAGACACCCTATAGGTGCCGGAAATGATATCTGTTTTTCGATTCAGTCTGTAGATGTGCTCTCGACGGCGAGCTGGGCCACACAGATGCTGCCAATTATGTGACGAACGATACACGGATAAAGATAAATTTAGAAGAGTGTTACGATACGGTAGCGTTATTCTTTCGTAGTTTTGTATGACCGTTTTAGAAGACAAAACTCCGCGCGAATTGGACCGGCTTAAATGAAACAAACACGAGCTGTCATTATGAAAGCTGCAACTTTGCTGATGGTACGAAGTGTCAAGAATACGTCTTCGACCACTCCAAAGTCAAGTACACGGCCCTGGAAAAGGTTTTTTTGTGCGGTCGATTTTCTAAAATAGCTAATTTAGTGGGAATTCGTTTGCGAGAGCCAGGACTTCTTCAAGTCCTCCTTCCAAGCTGCCTACTATGTCGGCCAAATGGCGGGCAGTGTCATTTTTGGGATTCTTGGTGACAAGTATGTCTCTGAATTGTGTAATCTAACAATTTGTTTTTAGGATTGGTCGTAAGAAGTGCTTCTTCTTGGCGCTGGTCCTGCAGCTCGCCTTTGGCCTTCTCCAATCAGTCGTTCCGTGGTCTTGGATGTACCTGATTTGCCGGTACTTTTTCACGTTGTCTTAAATTTGTCTTTGATGTTTTAGTGTAATAACCGGCTTCAGCCACCCGGGCATCTTCGTGATAGCCGTCATCATCGGCATGGAGCTGGTCGGGCCTTCGTACCGAACGCTGTCCGGTATCGTCACCGCCGTGTTTTTTGCATTGGGACAGGTAAAACCGGGCTAAAAAACTTGAAAGGATTGTTTCAGGTGCTTCTCGGCGTGATGTCCTCCTACATCACCGATTTCCGGCTTCTTCATTTGGCCATCACCGCCCCGACCGTCATTTTCATGACGTATTGGTGGTAAGATATAAAGAAAGCTTCTGGACTTGATCGTAATCTTTTAGGATCGTCCCCGAGAGCATCCCCTGGCTGATCAGCATGTCCAAATTTGACGAAGCCGATAAAATTCTTCAGAAAGCCGCAAAAGTCAACAACGTCACACTTCCGGAAAATTGGTGGGTATAGAATTTTGCAAATTTATTGTTTTTAGGTGGGAGATCCTCGATAATTCGGAAAGCAATTCGGCTGATGGTGATCGATCCGAAGAATCCGACCACCAGTACTCATCAGCCGACCTCTTCCGCACCCCAAAAATGTTGAAGCGCACGCTGACTGTTCTGTTTATCTGGTAAACCCTCATAGATTTCATAAATCCAATTTTAGGCCAGTAGTGACAATGACGTATTATGGGCTCAGCATCAAGCCCGACGTCCTGGGAGGCGATCTGCACACCAGCTTCATCCTCGGCGGCCTCATCGAGATGCCAGCGTTGTTAATCGTCTACTTAACGGTTGATAGGATTGGTACGTTTTTGAAGTTCGTGGATTATTAAAATGTACGTACCGTACTGTTAACGGGGGAACCACTTTGACTTATTTACCGCTAGGGTGGTGTTGGTGAAATACACCGAATTACGTTGCTTTTTACGCCGTAAAGGAGTATAGAAAGGTCATAAACATTATTACAATTAGTTTTTTGTCAAAAACGTAGAAATTGGTAAAATTTCAAAGTTTCCAAACCCCGTTTTGGCCACTCTTTAGCAGGGAAATCAATCTGATTTAAAGGGCTAGTTCAGCGAATAAAACAAAAGAATTTCCGCGGCCAGGAGTCGAACCCTCTCTGTGTTTTTGTGTCTGCGCCTCTCTCATTTCCCCGATCTCTAATAGCTGTCGTAATGGGGGACTGTTCGGGCGCACTGTGCCTACGTCCATAGTTTCCCAAGGTACCAGCCCAAGCTCTAAAAGTTGAACTAGCCCTTTAAGATTGATTTCCCTGCTAAAGAGAGCGAGAAAATCTTTAAGAACACATGGAAACACGGCATAACCTTTATAAGATATGTAGAAGAGGCTAGATAAGCTCCCCCTCCCCCCGCTAACAGTCCAGCACCACACCTTCAAAAAGTCAATGATTTCAGGCCGTCGCCCTGTCCTCGCCGGAAGCTTTGCCCTCACCGGGATCACGTTGCTGCTGAACCTTGTTATTCCGGAAGATCGTGAGTTTTCGTTCTTATTCGGCTTCTCTCTCTCTCTCTCTCTCTGTCTCTCTCTCTCCTCTCTCTTCTTACAACTATTTTCGGTCGGTAACTGGTCAGCCATTGCGCAGCTGCTTGTGGCAAGAGGGGCCATCTCATCGGTATATGCTGTCATCTACTCATTTACGCCGGAACTGTTCCCAACTTGCGTATGATTTCGATTTTTACTTTTAACCTTTTTAGGTCCGGAACACGGCGATGGGCTACTGCTCGATGACGGCGCGTGTTGGAGCGATCGCTGCGTCGTACGTCTCGTTTTGGGTGGTACGTTTTCGATCTTTACTTTTTCAAAAAATTTACGTCTTTAGGTGGAGAGATTCGGGAAGATCGTGCTCATCATCCCCTTCGGCGGGCTGGCCATCATGGCTGCTATTGCCACATGGGTGTTCTTGCCGGAGACGATGGGCAAGCCGTTGCCGGAAACTATTGCAGGTACGTGGTTTAATCCTACTATATATAAAAAAATAGTGTCTGTGTGTGTAGACACTTTGCATAAAAACCCGGGTTCCAGCCATAATTCGACGGGGAAAGAATTTTTTGGTCCAGAAATAAGGTAGTTAGGGGTAGTCGAGGGCGTAGATTACTGCACGCTTATCAGATTTTTACTAAAATTTCGTTTTATACCTTATTTTAACGTTTTAAAAACATATGGAAATAGACTAATTTGCATACGAGGGGCTAGGAGCCTCATTTTCGCTTTTGTCGCGCTCGCGGCCGGTTTCTCTATTTTTTAGGGTTCGCTCTAGCTCTTCGCCCGAATTATGCAAGTCTCAACTTTTAAAGATCCCCGCGCAAACCCCAGGGGTGAAAAGCCGCGTAGCGGCTTTTCAACCCTGGTTGATCATAAAAAGCTTAATTATTTTCTTCCAGAAGTTGAGGGCACCATCACGGATAGTGAACAGCAGCCACTTGCCCCGAACTCCGACTCGACTTCCGCCAAGCCCGGCTCGAGCACAACCAACTAATCAATAAGCACCTTAGGATGCCTCTTATTTATTTGTACAGTTGATAATTGATCGCATTGCCCTATTTGTCTTTACCGCGGGTATAACCTGGTCTCGAATTTACGCTTCTCCTGTTCTCCTGCTCGATGCTTTCAGCGTCGATATGTATGTACATATGCATGTCATCTTGTTTTGCTAATAAATTCGATCGTTCGAGGATAAGTCGCTATCGACTAGCATAAACAAGAAGAAGCGTTCAGAGGGACGACTGATTTTTCTTATCACATGCTTTGCTGTGCCGTGCTGGGACGGCATCCAGCTCTTGCTGCACAAAATTATTACTTGCGCCAGAAAATGAATACAACGCCCGGCGGGTATTATTCGGACGAAACGGGCGACTTCATTTTTCTCGCCGTCAAATCCCGTAAACCTAATTGTACGTTTATTAAATGTAAAATAATTTCTAATTTGTAACGCGAGGCGAGAAACTTCCTTTTTAGCCGTTTAACGATGGGATCGGAGTTTGAATGCGTCATCTGTCGCGAGCGATGTAAGTTTCAAGCCCAGAAGGCAAATGCTTCTTTCCAGACACACCGCAGCGGCGCCCGATGTCGTTAAATTGCGGTCATTCGCTGTGTGAGAGATGCGTTAATGGAACCGGGGAGCAAGAGATGTAAACATTATATATAATCATTTTTGCGTCTATATAGCTTCTAGCTGACCATTTTTTAGAAGCGTCTGTCCGATCTGTCGCACCGACATCACGGCGAAAGTGCCGAACTTTGCACTCCTAGGTGGGAGTAGAAACGACTAGGATAGACTATTTGAAAGCTCTTTATTTGTTAGAAAAACAGGACTAACTATAAGGATTGGCGAGCTATCGCGGGATAATGCAAAAGGCTTGATTACCGATTTCGCGCAAATTCTAAAAATTTTCCAAGTTTTCAGGAAGAGGACTTGAAAAACATTTAAATGTTAGTAAAACACCTAAAAATACTTGGCGCTAGGCATTTCTTAAATTATAGGGAAAAATTAGGTACAGCCGTTGATGCGAACCCGTTGAAAAGTTGTTTGGCTTCCAGGATAAAACTGGTCCTATTTTTTTAAACAAAGTTTTTGAACAGGTGCGCTGGACGAAGTATCCGAGGCTCTTCGCTCGGCTCCAGCTTCTGAGAAGGTGAGCCCAGAAATTTGTTTACTTACTACTGATTTTCAGTTTCTTATATTTGCGCGAACAATTGAAGGAAAGCTGATCGCGCTTGATGATCTTAACGAGAATACGACGATTCTCACCGTGAAACAAAGGCTTTGCGCCAGAACTGGGCATTCCACGGCGGATCAACTTTTAATGTTCAACGGCAATCGATTGATGGAAGATCGCTCTCTGCGCCAATCGATGATCAATAAGCATGACACGATCGAGATGAAATCTCGTCGTCTTGTGACGGGAACAAATCGTTCAGCCCCGCCATTCCGCGAGATTTTCGCTTCTGCAAGGTGGGAACGAGAAAAATTGGGCTTCTTTAGAATTCGCGCGCGGAGAAGCATTTTTTTTCTGGCGCGCCAGGTTCGCCGCGTAATAGGTTTTTTTCTATTGTTAAGTTTAAGTAGAAAAAAACTTTCAAAGAGTTGGAAAATGTTTAATAAACTGGGGTTGGGTCATCTTGGGATCAAAAAAATAAATTTTTCACTTTTTGGCACTTTTTGCATGCTTCAAGCTAAGCCGCAATTCTTGGCTTCTTTTCATTAAAAAGTTTCAGCCATCGTCATGTGTTGGAAGAAGAAGAAGAAGCCGAGGGTGGAGAGTTAGCGGCGGTGCTCGAAGAGTTGCGGTCGTTATTCAATATAATAGGTACGATTCCAGCCGATCTGATTTGCGTTGTTGATGGAATTACGTTTGTTTTGCGAAAATTCTTTGTACCAACACTTTATTACAGATGACAATGCGAACAGCGTGCGCCAGTCTCTAAGGAGCAGCCGGAATTCAAGGCCGGTACGTTAGAATATCGACACGTAAGTCAAAAAGTCTTAGGGGCAGAATGAAGAGTGCGCGATTTCGTAAGCTGAGGAAGCCCGACATCAAATTGGTAGAAACCGGCTCTTTCGCGCCATTTTTTAATGACTTTTATGTCGTTTTTTGCATATGTAACGCACTTTTATATATAACGCATGAAATGTAATAAAGACGTATTGTACCCGACTTTATATCAGCTCGAAAAACTATTTAAAAGGCCGTCCGCCAGCTACCCGACCTGCCCCCATTCTGGCTTGGCACAGTTTTTTTCGACCCCATTTTTTCGATGCCATCGGAAAGAGCATGTTCGAATTAGTAGGGCTGCATAGTTTTGAAAGTTCAAAAAATTTATTTTTATGGTTTAAATGGGTGTTAAAGTTGCCGACCACGAAAAACTATCTTGGAAGTTACCGAATAGAATTGGCTGAAACTTTCTGGGATACACCTATTTTGGGACGGGGATCATTTCTCTAATACATTGCGAAGCCTGAAAAGGACCGGAACATGGTTAAATAGCGTACTAGAAACAGTTTTTCGGAATTTTTGACTATGCGGGCGATCGAGCGCCACTCATACGTGGTAGGAAAAGATGCGCGACATTTTTCTGCGTTGAATGACGTGTCCATTATGCGGCGCTCGGTCGCCCGCATATCTTAAAAATCGCGATTATGACGCCCAAAAAGCGAGTCTTGTCACGTCACCTCAAACCATTGATTTTTTCAGAATTATCTTGCGACAGAAAACAAGGTGGCACCTTGCGACAGAAAATGCAGCCCGCAAAAAGGGTTCGGTTATTGGAGATAAGGAAGCGGGCGTCAGCTAGCGTCAGCGCCTCCCCGAAAGTCACCAACAATCGTCTATCCGTATCTATTGCATGGGAGAATCGGAGCCAGGTGCGAATTTTGTTTAGACGTAGAAATAGCAGCGGCGCCTGCCTCAGTACTGTCATTTCTACCTATGCAGAAAATCTAGAAATTCTGCCGCAACACAAAAAAAGCGTCTCCTTGCCAGCTGTAGGCCAGGTCCCAAGCCATTCAAAATCTTTTTCAGCGCCTGCGCCATGGTTTCTGAGTTTGTATGCGTAATATGCCGCGATGGATGTGGGTGATAGGCCTCCATATTCTATGCTCTTGTTCCTTTCCAGATTCGGCGAAGCGCCGGCCGATGGTGATGAACTGTGGGCACACACTGTGCGAGAAATGTCTCACTCGGGATGGCGGTCGAGCAATGTGAGTGGAAAACTGGACCATTTTTCTAAACGCTGACGTTCCAAGTACTGGCCCTAATCATCACGTATATTTAGAAACAAATGCCCGACGTGTCGGACCGTCATCTCGTGGAAGGCACCCAATTTTTCTTTGCTAGGTAGGCCGAAATGATCGTAAATTTTCCGATTTTCGGTTACGCGGTTAAAATACAAAGAATAAAGAAAAGCGGAATTCCAAACAATATGTATGCATAGGTGCCCTTGACGAAACGCGGGAGACATCAGTAAAAGAATCTTATGAATGTGAAGGATACGAAGACGACGACGCGGAAGACGAAGAAGAAGACTTGGACTTGCAGGTCTCCGATGACTCGATAGATTCGGAAGATTCGGACTCTTCCGAAAGTTCGGAATCTTCGGAAGATTCCGATTCTTCCGAATCTTCCGATTCTTCGGGGTCGTCCAAATCTTCCGCTTCTTCGGTGTCGCACGAATCCTCCGATTCTTCGGCGTCTTCCGAATCTTCTGATTCTTCGGAGTCGTCCAAATCTTCCGATTCGTCGGAGTGGTCCGAGTCCTCGGAGTCTTCGGAATCCTCGGACGACTCGGAAGAAAATACTGAAGAGTCGGAAGACTCCGAACATTCCGAAGACGCCGTGGATTCTGACGTCTCAGACGGTTCGGAAGAGTCTGAAGCGTCCGAAGATTCTGAAGACTTGCAAGATTTTTCGATTTTCTCCTCGATACGTCGATTGGTGTTAGAGCTATCGCCGGTACATCGCGTTATGCGGAGATAACTAGCACTGAAGCACCAATATTTAGCCAAAATTCTTGGAGACATTTCTCGACATCCCTCAATTTTCGTGTCGTAACGTGTGATCGCCGCGATAAAATGTTTCTCTGACCTATCAAATGATGTCTTAGTCGTTCACATTGTTCGTTTATTTTTGTTTTCCAACCTGCTGCTTTTGCCTTGTTTTTGACGTTGTTATATTTCAAGCAACCCTCCAATACCCTTTGAATAAGTTTGTATAGCTTCCATTTAAACTGATTTTTCTTGATTGAACCATGCAATAAATTATCTGCTGCACTCTACAAAATCGTACTGACCATACCTATGTATTTTGCCAAGCTTACGAAAACTCACGCACACCACGATCGCAATCCATTACGCAACGCGCCTTACATTTAGGCTTTGCTTGTCAGGCGAAAAGGGTTGAGTAAATAGAATTTGCCCCTTTTTTCTTTCAGGATTTCTCAACTTTGCAGAACTCAATACCAAAGTCCTTTTTAAGTCAGCGAGATCTTTTTAAATTTTGCCAAAGCTTCAGCCCTACCGCCCAGACACTCGCTTCAATTATGTTGGTTTTTCGTGCCCTCTTACGAAATTACCAGCACCCGAATCGGAAGCGCGAAGCATTCGAAAAAGGGGTACTGGGGAGAGGAGGAAGCAATTTTGGCCGTACCACGAGGTCAAGAGGGGCGCGGCTTCTTCTCCGGTCATCCCGATGTGTACGGGCCAATTTGGGGGGAAGGTTTCGACGGGTTAAAGGGATTGGTAACCTTGGGTTGGGATGGGAAGGGACATTTGTCGTAAGAAGAGAATGGTTATGGGTTCGTGGGCTGTGTCCGTTGGTTTCCGGTTTGTTGGTTTTACGTCCGTTTCTTGGTTCTCTTACGTGTTTTTGGTTTGTTTGTTTGTCTGTATGTCTGCATGTTCGTCCAAGCTAGAATTGCAGTCTGTCACACAGTAGAATTTTGGGTACTGTGCTGTTAGGGGGGCGGGACTTGGCGTGGGATCCAATTTACGAGGTTAAGAGGTTCGTACGAATTTCTTTCTCTCTCTCTCTCTCTCTCTCTCTCTCTCTCTCTATCTCTCTCGCTCTATCTCACTCTCTCTCTGCCTCTCACGCTCGATCGCTCGCTCGCTCCCCCTCTCTCTCTCTCTCTCTCTCTCTCTCTCTCTCTGCCTCTCTCTCTCTCTCTCTCTAGCGTCCTTTTTATCATTTCTGTTGATATTTCCGACTGCATGTCCTCAAATGGTCGATTTTAAAATGATTTACGCTTTTGATATAAGTGTCAGCCTGTCTGTCTGTCTTCTTCACTGTCTGCTTGACTTCATCAGCTCCAGGAAGTTGATGTCTTTTCTTCTTTTCTGCATAATAACTTCGGCACGTTCGACTTTCTAACCATCAGAGTACTTCGTCCTCTGTCTGTCGCTATATGTCTTTCTGTCTGTCTGTTTGTCGTCGCTTATGCTAATAGTTAATAGATATGTCTGTCCGCAAATACCACAAATCGTCTTGGATCAGGTGTGACCCTGTTTACCAAGCATTCTTGGGATGCATACGTGTCTTCCCGTATGTCTGTCTGTCTGTCTGTCTATCCCCCTGTCCGCCATCCTCAATTCTCGGGCGGTAATCGTCAATTTCCATTCGACACCTCTCGACCCCCGTGCTGCCAAGGGCATGTTCCTAGACATGCCGGGAGCCACACCCAGCGCATATTAGCGCCTCCCCTTCCCAATTTGACGTGACCAGCGAACCAAGGCAAAACGGGTTATAAAATGGCTTATCATACCGTAGCGTTATTACTATCGACATTTCTGAAAGATTCAAATATTCTCGTTTGTATGGTTCAAAATAGAGTACAAAGTTGCGGTATTTGGAAACTTGAAAAATTCTACAATTTATATTTTTTTTGAAAACCCCGAAAAACTAGATCTTCGCCTTTCGACTTCCCCGGGTAAGATAAGTTCCAAAATCCTCCGTCTGGAGTATTTTTGTGCCTATTAAAACGTGCTAATTGCAAAAGGTCTAAACCAACACTCTCCACAACGCTACAATTTGCGCTTCACAAAATTCTTCTGCTCCCCCTGGGGATTCAAATAAATTTCGGTTTCCCAGAAGGGTAAATTGGCGTGTTTTGTATCTTCCGGCCCTGAAAAATAAGATAGAAAATTAAGCAGAGCCAAAAATTGCAAGAATGGTTTGTGATTGTTGATTTTTGGAATGCGAATTCTGCAAAAAAGCCTACCGTATAAAGGCGCCTTCTTTGCGTTTTTTTTTAGGTTTCCGAGAGCGTACTGTAGCCGTGAATGGACCGGAATTAGGGGTCTTGGCGGATTTAGACTTGGACTAGAGCCCTGCTTTCCTAGTTCCTTTAAAAAAGTTTGGTCAAGGTGCTTTTAAGGATATTAAAGATTTAGAAAAGGCGATGATCCACCCCTGCCTGCAACTAGGTCTCGACAGCTACAAAACGCCCCAAATGGCGCGGCAACCTTCGATTTAGTACCGGCTAAAGACGTTGATTTAGAACAGAAAATATTCACACGTCATTTGACGCGCTGCGTAGTTGTATAGACCTCGTGGGTCGAACAGGTAGATTCTCGGGATTCTCAGTTCCTTTAAAACTAGAAGAAGAAAGCCGAGAAACCGGTCGTACCTCTAAAATATGGTCATCCCCAATTCAGCACTTCCATGTGTTCTTTTGCGCTTTCCAGGGCTTTCTCGCGTTATTTGGAGTGCCACGTAGCTCTCGAGACCTAGCGGCATAAAGGGTCGATTCTCTCACTTTCCGGTCCCTTTAAACTTGTAAAAAATGCGAAAAATCCGGACGAACCCTCAAAATATCGTCTTGCTATTCTCGTTCCCCTTCGCGCATGTTCTTCTGCCCTTTCTTGCGCCTACACGCGCCGTGCACCGGAATTTGTAGCCCGGCGGAAATTGGTGGTGCTGAAGGGGGGGGCAGAGGAAAGTAAAGGAAAAGAGGTATGGGGGTATGGTATGGGCATTGTGGGTGGTGTTGGGGCAAAAGAAATGTGGGCAAGACGGCAAGAAAGGGCACTTTCCCCTTCGCTACTACTGCCAGACGCACACGACCAACCACCACTACCCAATCATCCTCCGAACAGCCCCAAAAGGGAATGGATAGGAAGGGAAAAGGGCAATTGCAGGGGGGTGGAACTATAACATGACATAACGCATGATTACCGTAACAAAGGGAGGTAGAGGGAGGGAAATTCTGGAAAGATAAGGAAGAGAATCGGGAATTGGCTTTTGTCCTTCCGGGAAAAGATTGGGAAGCGGTCAAGCGGCTTGATTGGTACTTGGCAAGCTGCCAGGGAGTTTGATTAGAGTAGGCTTAGGCTTAGGCTTAGGCTCAGGCTTCGCTTAGACTTCGCGAAAGCTTCGTTTAGGCTTAGGTTCAGGCTTCGGCTTAATTTTAGGCTTCGGCTTAGGCTTCGGCTTAGCATTTGGCTTAGGCTTAAACTTAGGCGTAGGCGTTGCACAGTGTAGTCTATCAAAAGCTACGGTACAAAACCTGAAACGCCCTCCGTTGCAGCGTATAGTGTTTTCTTCATTTTTCAACGAAAAATTGGTAAATTTACGTTAGTAAACAGGTAGCGTAAGCTGAGAGGAGTGAGAGTTAATTTTCTGAAGACTACGTTCGACTACAGTAACCTCAATCATGGTCACTTCTTTGCGAAAACAGCTTACGTACTAGGGCTGATTTTTTTTGTTATTTTATGAAATTTCCAGGAGAGCATGGTATCCCATCTTGGCCGAAAACTAAAAAAATTTAGACTGCAAAAGTTTCATGACTTCCAAGTTCAAGTTATCCCGTATCAAACGTAACAAACGGGTTCGTTCAAGTTCGACATCTCATCTTGACCCCAAGGCATCACTATAATTCATTTTCCACCTCCCTGTCCTTCAGCCTAATCTATGCGCAGTGACCTCAAAATTGACATATTGCCCACCTCGAAAAATTACGCTCTACTCGGGGAAGGGTGCTGTTCGACCTGTTTCCCAAAATTCAAGGGCATCAATTCCGGGGGAATGACTCTACTAGGGGGGAGAAGCTGATTTGAAAATGATGGCTAGAGGGGAGAGAGAGAGAGAGAGAGAGAGAGAGAGAGATAGAGGGAGAATGAGAGAGAGAGAATGAGAGAGAGCGAGAGTGCAAAAATGGGTGGAGCTCGAATGGGGAAACCATTTGCCCTGCCTTCTTTGCATGGTTCTCGAGATCTGCCTCGCCTACCCCCATATAAAAGCCGCCGAAAGGCATGGGTCGGGAATATTCTTGAGGTTATACTCGGGTTATACTCCAGGGCTTACCGGGTTTCTTTTTGGGTTTCTATTTTCCTGATTTTTTCGATTTTTGGGGTTTAACCAAGCTCGCAAAATAAGAGACTTTGGATTTTTTTGGAAAATTGTAAAAACTGTGATGTTTAAGTATTATTTTGTAGTTCCTATTCCTTCCAATATAACTTTAAAAACTTGAGGCTGCAAAATAGTGGTAATCTCGAGGCAAAAATGTCTTTTTTTTTTTGGCGTGACTCGTAAATTGAAGGCGCCGAAACATTTTATGGGCCGATTTTCTGGGGGTTTAGGCGGATGCTAATCGACAGCTCTCAAAGAGTAGATGCTCATAGATCGCAAAATCGTCAAAATCGAGTTTATTTTGGCAACGTTATGGCCATTTAACACGTCAGGGTATCAAAAAGATTCGTAAAATTTCGTTTTGCGCCCTTCTGTTTTACAATTTAATTCCAATTTTTAAAGTATAGAAGCGTATTAAAAAAGTTGCCTTTCTTACCTTTTAGCCTATACATGGGTCGACGCTTGCATGCGCCGCATAAGCGTGGCCGGCCACGCTCTTCCGGAGCGTGGATCGCCACGCTGGCGCGCGTGCCTCTTAATAAACCACGCCGAAATGAGCGTCGCCCGTCACGCTCCGGAAACGCTTATGCAAAGTTTCTAAAAATGCAAAATAAAATTTTTCCAATGGACGTGAAAGCAAAAACCGATCCGTTTTGGAGCATCTAACTAACAAGAAGTTGAACCACGATCTATCTTGTTTATTTATCAAAATTTAAAGATGACACTGATAGTTATGTATCGGCAATTCATTTTTGCGAATCGAAATCATAACTATATGTCCTTTAAATTTTTGATTTGCATCTGGAGTTAAATCGCGCGCGTGAAAAAGCACGCATAAAGCGCCGCATAAGCGTGGTCCTCCACGCTCCGGAAGAGCGTGGCCAGCCACGCTTATGCGGCGCATGCAAGCGTCGACCCATGTATATTTTAGCCCCAGTCACAACCAAAACCAATTACCCACCTATTGACCATAAGTAAGACCACTCCAGCAGCGTCCAGAGATCCGGATCCGGATCCGGTCATTTCCCCCGGTCTCCCTAAATCGCAGACACACCTACCGTACCCCCTCAAATCGTATCCCCAAATTTTCGAGTGTGGGCAAGCAGCCTTTCACTTTCTTCGGATAGGTACACGTGTTTGGAAAGGTATGGCACTAATGGCTTTGCCGAATGATTCACACTTACTAGGGCCGTGCACTCGTAAAAAGTGGATTCACGGCAGATTTTCCGAGATTTCTCTCCTCCGATCTCACCGGGACCCGGCCAATTTCGCGCGCCTAACCACATCATGGCGAACAAACATCCGATTTTAGCGGGTTCGACGGGGCTAGGGTTACGGTATTTGGCCCGGGATTTAAGGAGTTATTAAAAGTTGGTAAGCTTAGAAGGCTACGGTAGTCGCCCAATACATTTCACTTTCCCCTTAATTTCATTTTCATTTCCAGATCGAGGAGTACGGTAATTTTTGCGGTAATTAGGGTTAAGACTACGGCATTTCGGGTGCAATTTAGCGGCCAGACATACGGTAGTCGGCCCGCAGTTATTTTGCTCAGGTGTGCTGGGAAGGAACGGCAGCCTGATGCATTAGATTTTCAGCGTTCAGCAGATCTTTTCCGGTTTGGCTGCTTATCAAGCTTTTGCTACGGACCATAGTTCCGTTCCACTACTATCTACGTCTACGCAGCTACGTCATTTTGCTAACGTAATTTTTCTATTTTCTCAACATAATGTAATATTCAAACATCTTTCCAAAATTCTAAAAAGTATATACACTATACTCGATTCCCCGATCAAGTCTGGCCGATCATCTGTTTTTTTTGTATTCTTGCGTACACCTGAACTCCGCAGGTTTCTCTCTCTCTCTCTCTAGCTCTCTCTCACGCTCTCTCTCTCTCCCTCTCTCTTTCTCTCTCTCTCTCTCTCTCTCTCTCTCTCTCTCTCTCTCTCTCTCTCTCTCTTGCGGATTCCGAAGGCCAATCTCTGAATTAGACGAGTGAAAAACGGGCATTAGGAAGCGATTTGACGGGGCATGTGATGGGGATGCGGACCCTAATTTGCGTATTTGTAGATGCGCCACTCCCATGTCTTTTCTATTTGGTTTTCATTGCTTCAACTTTCATCTCTCTCTCTCTCTCGCTCTATTTCGCTGTTTCTCTCCCTTTCCATGTTCTCCTGCAATTTGACGACGACACTTTTACACGATGACCGTTCCAAGCCTTTCTTCCTTCTTTAAAACCACCATAACTTGATTCCCTGAACTTGTTTAAGTCGTTGAAGTTATTGAATGAGTCTTTCTATCCATTAGATTATAATTATAATTTTTCCTTAATGCTTCTACTTTCTAGATGACCGAGAAGGAGGCAATCCGGGAAGCGGACGCGTTGCGGCGCATCGCCTTTATTGGGGTAGGCGTTTTAAAGGGATTGTGCCGCTAAAAAACGACGAAATACTACTACTAAAACTCCAAAATTTGTGTGACCGTAACCCACAGCACATTTTAGGTAGCCATGTCCACAGCGGCGGTGCTGACCACCGTAGTAGCCGTCCCCCTATTCTATAACTATCTCCAGTTGACGCAGTCGAAGATGTCGGCCGAGGTACTGGAGATACAGCAAGACGTTAAGAACTGTCGATTTAGCTCGACTTCTGTAAATCCCGGTCCGCCAACATCTGGAAAGAGGTCACGAGAACACAGGTTTTGGCGAAGTTGTCTGGAGGTGTCGTGTCGAGAGATAAGCGGTAAGTATCGCTCGATCTCTCTCTCTCTCTCTCTCTCTCTCTCTCTCTCTCTATCTAACTCGGTCTCTCTCCAGATCTCGCGGCTCCAGCTGGTTTGAGGAGGGCCGCTTCGAGCGTCAAGCCCACCAAGGAGGTTGCTGTGGATGCGGTGTCTCCCCACCTGGACCTCAGGTTGGCTTTAAGTTGAGCATGACCCCCAAAAATTTAGGGAGCCCCAGGTCCGGATGGAGATTCTGGAGCCGATGGACAGCCTGGTGCACCCGGAAAGGATGGTCCTGATGGACCGGAAGCCACTCCTGCTCCTCAGCACGAATTCTGCTTCGACTGCCCGGATGGTCCGCCTGGACCTGCTGGAAAGGCTGGACCGAAAGGTATGGTGGTTTTGGACGTCAGCCTCGCTCTCTCTCTCTCTCTCTCTCTCTCTCTCTCTGTCTCTCTCTGTCTCGCTCTCTCTATTTTTCTTTCTTGCTCCTGGGTGCGCATAATAACTCGTGCTCCAACTTTTCCGCGCTCTTTCTCATGCGTTATTTACTGTAACCAATTCCTTCCAGGACCTAATGGCCAAGGTGGTGCTCCCGGAGGCCCAGGAGGCCCAGGCAACCCCGGACCCCGAGGACCCATCGGACCTCCCGGAAACCCTGGTGGAGATGGACGACCTGGAGAGGCTGGAGCTCCTGGAGCTCCTGGACAGGTACACATCAAAATCTAGAGAGGACGTTACTCAAACCCTTATAATTTTCAGCTCTCCGAAGTTCCCGGCCCCGACGGACCCCCAGGCCCGCCTGGACCCGCCGGACCTCCCGGAGAATCTGGACCTCCCGGAGCTGATGGACACCCTGGAGATGATGGATCAGAGGGAGGAGTTGGAGACAAAGGAAATGATGGGTCGAATGGACTACCGGGAAGGGATGGAGAGAAGGGACAAGATGGAGAGGTACGGTTGGAGAGAACGAGAGAGAGAGAGAGAGAGAGAGAGAGACAGAGAGAGAGAGAGAGAGAGAGAGAGAGAGAGAGAGCAAGAGAGAGAGAGAGAGAGAGCGAGAGAGAAAGTGTGGGAGGGTGATAGTCAGAGAGAGAGAGAGAGAGAGAGAGAGAGAGCGAGAGAGAGAGCAAGAGAGAAGTGTGAGAGGGTGAGAGTCAGAGCTAGAGAGAGAGAGAGAGAGAGAGGGGGTGATGGAAAATACATTACCGTATTCTTTCGTATAGGTCGGACCCCACGGAGGCTGCGACCACTGCCCGCCACCCCGTACCGCCCCTGGCTATTAAGCTACTACCACACGATACTCATCACGTCTTTCGAGCGAATAAATATTTTATACACGGAATTGGATTTATTGCAGCACGCGTAAACATACATCCGATTTCCGGTCGGTGTACGGATGGAAGTTTTTACCTGAAATGAGCCGGAATTCTGACTTGCTAGCTCCTTTAAACCTTTTGCTGAGCCGGCTGATCTAATTTTTAAAGTTTCTAGCTGCTTCTGGTCGTTCCAGAGGCTAGTCGAAATCAGATTAGAAGCCGAAAATGACCGGATTTTGACCGAAAAGATGAACAAAAACACAAAAAAAAGCGACCAGATTTTTCAGGTTTTCAGCTAGATTCCCGCGCTTTTGGAGTATTCGAGTATCTTGATCAAATCCGGCCGAATTCGGGACCGGAAAGGCTCCGGAAGGTCATAAAATCGTTTTAGCTCGGCAGATATCGGGGTTTCTTGTCTTCCAAGTTCATTTGCAGCCGGACCAGCTTTTGTGTCTTCATTTTCGCTAAAAGCCGCTACCAAAACTTTTCCGGAATATTCCGGAAAGTGTATTAGACCGGAAAGTTGTAGGATCCTGGCCCAAAAATCTCAAAAAATACTGCAAAAAACGGACAAGAATCAGCTTTTGCAAGCTTTTTTAATCACTTTCCGGACTTTCTTGCAGATTCCGTTTCAAATCCGGTCAAAATAGCTTCTTATGCCACTTCCGGCAACCCTTAAAAATCTCTCCTCTTGATGCAGCGCCCCATAAGTTCAATCGGCGCCCGGGCACGGATCGCCCGGGCAACAAATCAATATCCAGCTGGCTGGCCGGGCGTTTATATTTTGCCACACATTTGATGTTACCCCTTTTTTGCCCGGGCCGCGTGTGCGGTGTGAAATTTATTGCAGCATCACCCCCTTGCCTTGCAGCGCTAGTTTTTGATCGGGGACCCTGGACTCGGGAGAGTACGCAACGCTCCAATGTACACCCATAAACTGCGCTCTCTGGGCAACGGGTGTGAACGGGGGCGCCGGGAGCGGGGGAAAGTTTGCCCGGCAACCCGCAAAATAGACTGAAAAGATGTGTTTTTTTAAATGCAGCCTTGAATATCGTTATATTAAATTATAGCTTTTCTACCATTGTCTACTAAAGTACCAAACTTTACTTCCAAACATTCGTTCATAGATTTATTTGTTTTCAATTCCTTTAATTAGATGTATTTCGACCTGTATGTATTCTTTATCTCTCTATCTTCTATTTCGGGCTTTTAATTAGTGATAATTTAAACGCATAATTAAGGTTATTTCTCTGCCAAAGATGCGTTCAGTTTCAATAGGTTGATTTATACCTTTTTGTCGCGTTAATGGGACTTCAAGTACCAAATTTTACTTCCAGAAACCTCGCCTCGGCACATTTGGAGTTTTGACTCTTTTAATCCTCTGTGTTTAAAACGTTTCACTAGTCGTTTTTCTGTGAAACACGCCCTCAGTTTCCATAGGGGCGATCATAGATTTTCCTACTATGATTCGGATTCCACGTACTAAATGATACTTCCAAGCAGTTATGATATATTTAGAGCACTAAGTTTACTTAATTAGAGCTATTTTAAACTTTTCGTGAGATGTAGTCTTCTATAAAACACCCTGTTTCAATGGGTGATAAGTATGATTCTGCCCTATATTAATGCGTTACTATGTAGTTAATATAGGTATTCTATGGTAATAGCGTTATAAAAAGATAGATATTACATGCGCTGGAATTCGGCTTGTAAGTTAAAAATGGAGGGTGTTTTTGAGTTCTGCACTGTTAGCGGGGGGGTGGAGCGGTACTTAACGGTTTCGATCTGTTTTGGCCATTTTTAATGGATTTTTGACCATAGATGAGATTTCCCCGTAATTACTGATATGCGTTTATGACTAAACACCCCCAACTCGCCGCTAACAGTCCAGCGCCAAATACCCCGCTTTTTGGCTCCTTCCCGGCGAGAGGCGCTAATGGAAACCCCGCGCGCCGGAGCCCCGCGCCGCGCACCCATGGCAACATTCATCAAAACACACAGGCATACACATACATACAAACAGAAAGAAAGCAGCTACATCGACACCTACTAACGAACTGACAGATTTTGGAAGGGAGGGAAGCCAATTCCCCTGGGCCCGAATTTGCCTGTCTTGTCGACTATATATATTCTTGGGCACTAATCCCTCCCATCTATCTATTTCTGAGCTCGCGGCATTTTAGCGAGATTTTCGACTTTGATGTGCTTTTTGAGGGTGTCAAATTTGGTGGGATTTTGGTGTAAAGTATTCTCGCTCTCGCTCTCTCTCTCTCTCTCTCTCTCTCTCTCTCTCTCTCTCTCTCTGATTCGCTCTCGCTAGTTGTGGCTTTTGTGCTCTATTCCTCTCGATCTCATGCTCACTGTAGTTTTTCCGAAAAAGTTGTGAGTACAAACTTCTGCTTTAGAAATGCCGACGGGATGAACGGCTGCCATCAATATCTCTGCTCGTTGTTGCTGCTCTTTTTGTGCCATGTCTACGTCGGTGCCGGGGAGCAGCAACCCGGCGTGGCCGTTATCGACGTCAGTGAGCAACAGGAAATCTTAGAATTTTGTGTTGGAAAACATTTTAATCAAACTTTTCCAATTTGGAGCCACCAAAAAAAAAACACGAAAAATCATTCTTTTTCTAGTTCACCTCCGTTATCCGGGACCACGATGCGGGAAATAACAGCGTGGTGACGGATAAGCCAAAAGTTGTAGGTTATTTGGAGGAATTTTTGGGGTTTTTCGAAACCGATTACGACATTTTAAGCGGATTTAAGATGTATGGAAAGTATGTAACAAATAGAAGCACTCTAATTCTCAAATTTTAGACCGAAAAACCCCGTTTCCCCTCGTACTACAACGAGACAAAGGACAAATCGGAATACACCCAAGAAGAACTGCTCAGCTGGAAGGTATTTGATGTGCTTTACGAAAGAGGTATCGTTTTTGGGCTTAATGGAACGGTTAAAGATAAATTTTTTGGTACTGGTCTGTTAGCGAGGGGGGGTTTAACGGGGCATTCCGTACGGCCCTACAAAAAAAGTCATCGGTATAGTCTTTCGACATTTTTGGTATAAAAATCACACCAACTGAATCGAAATTCTCGAAAATTTTTGATTTCGATTCCAAAATATTGAAAAAATGGCCATGAAAGATAAGAATTGCCAATTTTTCAAAATTAAAAAGACTTAAAAATACTTTTAGGCCAGCGCTTATTGCTGCCGGGTGGCCTGAAAGCTGAGCAGCAGCTCTGCAACTGCACCGCCCCCATGCCCGTTTGCGAGGAGGTCAGCTGAACACAAAAAATCTTTAAAAATAGTGTAGTAGCCTACGAAAAACGATAGTGTAGTGTAACGTAAAAGTATATCGTAACGTACCGACGAAAAAAAGAAGGAAAAAGGAAATTTAGAAGACTTAAAACATTTTACGATTTATTTTTTTATGTTTGGGAATAGCAAAAACGTTTTAGGAACATTTTCGCTATGTATTTCAGAATAAATAGGAGCCTAAGAAAAAAAGAGCTTTAGCTGCACGCCCTGATGCCTGGAGAAGACATGCACAAGAAGTGCTGGTCACGGTCCGGCTACTGTCGCGTCACTGTTCATCGACTCGAAGATGGGAGCAGCCACCCAGTGTACAAGTGAGTACGGTCTAGCGTAATTTGGAGCCCAACGTACTTCAGAGATACGATTTGTAAGGTTTTTGCGCGAGGATTTTTTGTTCAGTAACCTCGTACAACGAAATGTAAACAATTCTTCTAGCTTTTCACACATCTTGAGATATAAAAACACATAAAAATGGCTAAACCTCACCCCATTGATCGTATCTCGATTCTCCGTGATGCTACGGGGCAGTAGGCTAGACGAAAATACTCGCCATGGCAAGACGAGCATTTTGGTATACTTTACACAAACGTAGACCAACAGAGACGCGAGATACGAAGGTTATATAGTCACGTAGATAAAAATCTAAGATACTTCTAGCTTACAAAACTTCTAACTTGCTTCTAGTTGCGTGGACGAGGAGGAGGCGCAGTTGATCATGTTCTGCACATACACCCATAAGGATAACGTTGCACGGTGTTGCAAAGGACCGCTGTGTAGCTGGACGATGGAACGACCGGTAAGCGAGAGAGAGAGAGAGAGAGAGAGAGAGAGAGATAGAGAGAGAGAAAGAGAGAGAAAGAGGGAGAGAGATACCTTCTGTTTTCAGCTCCTCGCCGGCGAGACACGCGACAGCAAATTTGTCGCCTGGACGAAGGAGCACTACATTTTGCTGACATTCAGCTCTCTGGTATTCATCGCCCTGTCCGTCTTCCTCTTCTTCTACATCACCTACTCGTCATTTAGGTATGCAGCGAACTTAATTTTATTTTTATGCTATCAAAATTCTGGGACTTTTCTTATTGTTTTTTTCCAGGAAATCGATCTGCGACGCGCTGACGAAGGCGCACAGATTTATTCTGAATCCACGAGAGCCGGCAGCTCCGGTAAGGATTTTTCTCTCCCTTTCTCTCTCCCTCTCTCTCTCCCTCCCCCCTCTCTCTCTCTCTCTCGCTCTCGCTCTCTCTCTCTCTCTCTCTCTCTCTCTCTATCTCTCTATTTGCCTCTCAGGTATTGTCGTTCTCGTTCTCGTTCTCGTTCTCGTGCACGCTCTCTGTCTCTTTATCTCGCTTACTTTCTCGCTCCGACACACACTCTCCCTGTCTGGCTCGCGCTCTCTCTTTTCTCTCACTCTCTCTCTCTCTCTCTCTATCTCTCTATTTGCCTCTCAGGTATTGTCGTTCTCGTTCTCGTTCTCGTGCACGCTCTCTGTCTCTTTATCTCGCTTACTTTCTCGCTCCGACACACACTCTCCCTGTCTGGCTCGCGCTCTCTCTTTTCTCTCACTCTCGCTATTCCTCGCGCGTTATCTCGCTCCATCTCAATCTCTCGCTCTTATTCACCTTCTCCCTCACTCTCTCGCTCTCTCGCTTTCTCTTTCTCTGTCTCTCTCACATTGTCTCCCGCTCTCCCTCCCGCCCTCTCTGTCGCTCTCCCCCTCTCTCTCTCTCTCTCTCTCTCTCTCTCTCTGTCTCTCTCTACCTTCTCTCTGTTTCCAGCCCCCATCCGACGACACTTCCATGGACCATCCAATCATCGAAATGTCTCACCGCCCTCCATTCCATCAAAATCCAGCTTTCGAATCGTCCGGCGGATCCGCTACAGCAGCCTCCGGCACCCCGGTAAGTGTCTGCAGTACTTTCTCGTACTTTTAATTTCTAGGGCACGGCCACCACGTACATCAGCGAGTTCGGGTTGCCACTTCCTGCGGGACCAGGTGGGCTTTTTGAGAATTCAATGTTATGATGGGGCAAGCTAGCAGTGGCCCTTTGCGGAATCGATCCATTTTTTTTCAACGTAACCAGTTGCAGAACGTAGCGTCCTCTACGAGCCGGCCCCTCGCTCGGCGGTCCCCGGCTTCCAGCTGAACCACGACGAGTGGGCGTTGCTACTGAACGAGCAGCAGCGGACGGGAGGACCGTCACCACGGCTTCCCCCTCTACCTGATGATGATCACGAACACTCGGAAACGGCACCGCTGATCGGCGCACGACTCGGAACAGGACATGGTAAGGAGGAGGAGTATAGAGAAACGAACGTTGGTTCTTTTCCATTATCGGGGGTGGGAGCCATTTTGAATGTTAGTTCAAAAATGCCTAGTAGCGTAGACAGTATTTTCAAAAGCTTTAAAATGGATCGTGACACCGAAAACTCTCTAAGAATGTCCATTTTCAGCCCCGAGCTCGGCCAGAAGGCGTGGCTCCCCGTCGCTGATGCTCCCTGATGAGGATGAGAGTACGGTGGTAGCTGGAGATCGAGAGGCGGAGGAGCAGGAGCCGGAGAAAGAGAAGGATAAAGAGGAGCCAGAACCGGTGGTGGAGGAGGAGAGCAGTGGTGAGTTTTTTGATGGGGAATTCGGGGGGTAGGCTAGCAAAGGTCATTTAGGAGAGCGTGAGAAAGAGCGAGAGCGATAGAGAGACAAAGTGAGAGATACGAGAGGGATCGAGGGAGAGAGAGCTAGAGATAGAGAGAGAGCTTGTTTTTTGCACTATTCGGAATTTTAAACATCCCGTAATCTATCGTTTCAGATACGACCGATGATGACCAAGAGCAACTCTTAAAAGACCCGAAAAAGAAGAAGCCATCGTCGAAAGATACCGACAAGAAACAGACGCTAGCCTCCGCCCTGATTCGTTGGCACAAAAAACATAGACGAAAACTGAAGAGAGCAGAGATGGGTCTTGCAGATACGAGTGCCGGATCCGGGACTACCGAGGATTTATCAGGCAGTGGCGCTGGTCAGTTTCTCAATTTTTCTAAGCGTGATCAGGAGCTGATCAGATTTTGGCTTAATTGGCTTTTGACGTGCCAATTCTTACCATTTTACGACAAAATACCAACTTTTTCTTAAAGGATTTTCCTTGTTATACATTTATTAACTGGTTTTGATGTATCCTAAAAATTTTTTCTGGTTTTTTAGGCGCCTACTCCCTGGTCCGTCGCAGTATCGCCCAGGAGATCGTCATCAGCGAGGTGCTGGGCAGAGGCCGATTCGGAGAGGTGGGCAGAGATTGCGACTTCTTAAAGGCGCTAGCAAACACGCGAATCGATCCCTGACACGCACCAGCTCTAGGCAGCTGCGGAACACCCTCCAAAATACGCATAACCGCGAAAAATGACAAATATCAGAGCTATCTACCGTCTTTTGGAGTGGTGCGTAGCTGTGTCGAGACCTAGTCGGCGGAAGTGGTCGATTAGAGATATTTCCAGTCCCTTTAAACCTACTATATTAAACGCATCACGCGGGTATACTTAATACCGTAATTGCCGAAATTTAGGTCCGACGTGGGCTGTGGAAAAAGCGCTTTGTCGCCGTGAAGATTTTCAGCTGTCCGGGGGATATGTCGTGGAGACGGTAAGTTTTTAAAGGTAGCCCGGTTTATAATTTTTATTTATTTTTAAAAGAAAATTCTGAGTTTATTTTATATAGGAATAGTAATAGCGACTTCATTAATCATAAATCCATTTTAGTGAGGTTGAAATCTACAACACCGACTATTTACGGCACGAAAACGTTCTGCAAATCATCGCGGGTGATAAGAAGAGCGGTACGTGGTTGATAAGCTATATTTATTAACTGTAATAGTCTGTAAATTGCCATTAACCATTCAGTAGATTAAGCATTTTAAATCCAGTTTAACTATTAAAATTTTTAGACATCATCGAATCCCTGCAAAGCTGGATCATCACCGAATTCCACGAGCGCGGGTCTCTCTATGACTATTTGTCGACTCATGTAAGCTCTTTTTAAAGCGCGTTTTGTAGTGTGTAGTTTGGGGCCGTTTTTTGGAAGGTGACGTCAGCCAAAAAATCTAATCTTTTTAGACCGTCGATCGACATCAAGCTATTCGAATGTTGCATACCTTAAACGCTGGAATGGAATTCTTGCACGGTGCCCTGTCCGGAGATAAAGGTGAGAGAGTGAGAGAAAGACAGGGAGAGAGAGAGAGAGAGAGAGAGAGAGAGAGAGAGTGAGAGATATAGGAGGGAACGCGAGCGAGACTCAAATAAACCTCTAGTGTCACTCTCCCTTTAAAGGAAACCTCAAGAATCGACCCCTTCCAATCAATAGGTCTGGACAGAGTTGCTAAAACGCCAGACGCCACTTAAAATCCTTAAATCACGCTCAATCCGATCCAAGGCGTCATTCAAGGTTTGTAGTTTGTGGTTTGAAGTGGTCAAGACCTAGTACAGCCGAGGGGTCGATTCCTGCGGCTTGTAGACCCCTTTTAAGTTATCAGGAATGCTGTTGTGACGTAGCTTAAACCTGCCACGTTACCTCCCCTTATTTTTGACATGACGTAACCGGTTGGCATTTTGCCAATAGGGAGGAGGCCTGTTTTACTAGACGCGCTGTCCTGATCCCCTTAAAACCATTGCCATTTTAGTGAAACCCCCAATCGCCCATCGAGACATGAAGAGCAAAAATGTGCTGGTACGGTACGATGATAGCTGTGTCATTGCCGATCTGGGGATGGCCATTCGGGCAATGGACGGAGGCGAGCTCGATATTCCGCAGAATACGCGATGCGGGACTGTGGTGAGTTGTCGATCGGAATACCGTAACCGAGTCCTCGGCTCATTTTAGCGATACCTTTCGCCGGAAGTGCTCGACGAGAACTACCTCTTCCACAATTTTGCCGACTTTGCGGTGAGTTTTTAGGATTACTGAAAGCGAGAGAGTGAGAGAGAGGGAGAGAGAGAGAAAAAGAGAAAGAGAGAAAGAGAGAAAGAGAGAAAGAGGGAGCTAAAACGTTTGAGAGAGAGAGAGAGACCGATAGTCTGAGAGAGAAAGCCAGAGAAGAACGAAATAGGGAATCAGAATTAGAGTGAGATAAGGAGCGATAGAGAGACATAGAGAGGGGGAGAGCGAGAGAGAGGGTGAAAGCGAGCGAGAGAAAGGGAGATATAAAAAGAGAGAAAAATATAAGGTAGAGTGTGAGGAAGAACAAAGAGAGGGGGAGAGCGAGAGTAAAGAAGAAAAAATAGAGAGACGGAGAGAGTCAGAGAAAAAGCAATGAGCACGAGCTAGAGAGACAGAGAGAGAGATTGAGAGAGATAACGTGCGAGTACATGAGAGGAAAAGAGAAAAAGCTATAAGGATGTTTTTTAGCACTCCGACATGTATTCCGTCGGCCTTGTGATGTGGGAGGTAATTACGCGATGTAATGACGTCGAAAACGAGCTGACCCTGAACGCCCTGCCTTTCTCGGAGACGTTGCCGTATTGGGAATGGGTTGGCAGGGACCCGACGTTCATCGAGATGCAGCAGGTAGGGTGACAAATGGATTCGGGCGCTTAAAGAGACTTGGAAGCGCGGGAATCGACCCCTGGGGCTGTCTAGGTATCGACAAGTACCCGGAGCGAAATTAAGTGCTTAGAGGACATGGGCCTGTCTCTTTAAGACGTAATTTTCTTAACTTTTAGGTGGTGGTCGTCGAGAAAAAGCGGCCGGTCATTCCGCCGGAAATCTTGGCTCGCCAGTCGATCCCGGACCGATCATTTGGAGAGATTGGACCGGAAGGACAGAGGGAAGAGAAGGTAGGACCGTGTTTCTCTCCCTCTCTCTCTGGCTCTCTCTCTCTCTCTTTCCCTCTCTCCCTCTCTCTTCTCTCTCTTTCCCTCTCTCTCTCTCTCTCTCTCTCTCTGTCTCTGTCTCTGTCTCTGTCTCTGTCTCTCTTTCTCTTTCCCTCTCTCGCCCCTATCGATCCTTGTCGTTCACTCTCTCTCTCTCACTCTCTCTCGCTCCTATCTTGCTCTCCCTCCCTCTCTCTCTCTCTCTCTCTCTCTCTCTCTCTCTAGCTCATCTAACATTCACCAATTTTAGACAATCCTCGGCGCTGACAACTTCTGGTACAAGGTCGGCCAAATCGTGGCGGAATGCCTGCGCGCTGATCCGCACACACGCCCCGCGGCCGCGACGCTGCAAAGCGAGCTGGTCGAGATCTGGAGTAAGATGCCGCCGAAGGAGCCGTCGATACAGCCGAGCAGTCCAAGGCCTTCTGTGCCTGATACTCCATCCACCTCAAGACCAGTGTGGTCGACGAGTCTTGATTTGGACAGTGGGGTTGCTAATTCGAATGGGTAGCGTTGGGGGGGAGCAGCTGTTAAAGGGAGCGTGTCAGCATGGTTTATCTGATTTGAGGTTGTGGGGGCGAGAGAAAGCTAGAGGAAGAGACAGAAAGAGTGCGAGAGAGACAGAGGGAGAGAGCGCGCGCGAGAGAGATAGAGAGAGACAAAGAAATGGTGAAAGATAGATAACGAGGGAGAGAGAGCGAGAGAGACACACAGAGGAAGTGAGAGGGCGCGAGAGAGAGCACATAGTGAGAGCAACAGAGAGTTAGAGAGATATAGAGAAAGGCGGAGAGTGAGCAACAGCGAAATGGTGAGAAACAGAGAATGATAGACAGGCATTGAGAGCCAAAAACCCCTCGAAAACCTCAGTTGACATGCTCCCTTTAAGATCGAACCAGCTTGCCGATATTTTCTATTTTTTACTGTATTCTACCGTATCCCCCGCGTAACCCATCGTACACCCTACTCTGCAATTTTTCTTTGATAACTTTTCCGCCTCCCCATCCCCTCGATCTCCTCCATATCGCCAGCGCGCAGAAATTTGACGTCTGTTTTTTTTGTTACACGAGAAACTGGTTGCATAGATCGTCTACCTAGAATAGCAGGGTCGGGAAATGGCTTGGAACTCGAAAACGCATGTAGTTTCATAATGATTTTGTTTCTGAAGCTCAAAAGACAGTTTGATCTACACCAGTTTATTAGTTGTATTTTTTTACTAATCATCCCAACCAATTAAATTATATGTTTCCCATTTATGCAGATTCAAGCAATGCCAAGCCCTTTTCCACTCGGAATTATCTACCCCCCCCGCCCGGACCTCGTACGATTTTTTCCTGTTTTCGGGCCGAATTTTTTTGCAATGTTCACCAATTTAATTATTGTGTTCCTATCAGTGAAAATCGCCAATAAGCAGACCCTATTCCGCACAAACCGGTCTAAACTTTAAATTTCTATTACCTTTCGCTGCAATTTCTCGGAATACGGTGTTGACCACCCCCCTTCCCCCCCCCCCCCCCAGCCATCCCTTTCTCCCACCTGAATGAAAATACAGACCTCCGACACGGGTTCTTGACTTGGCCACGCCTCTTTTGCCGGAACTGTCACGGTCCCTTTAACGCAGGAAATACCCGGAATTGTAGTCATAAGTTATCGATTTTTGCCTTCCCCGTTTGGAGACACAGTGATCTTTCGCTATGATCGTCGCTTCCGGCGCGCTTTTGTCGTCCTCGAGGGACCTGTGACCTCCTCAAATTTGGCTCTACCTTCCTCGCCCATTATCAAACCGCTGAACTACCTGAAAACCTCGATCCTTATGCAATGATCCCGTTAATGTGCCCAGAGTATCATCAAGACTACCGTGAATGCCATGGATGAATAAATAGTCTATTTTTAACCCGATTTTGCGAAGAGCGAGAGAAAGAGAGAGAGAGAGAGAGAGAGAGAGAGAAAGAGAAAGAGAGAGAGTGAGAGAGAGATCCGGGGGTGAGAGGGAGGGAGAAACATAGTGCGAAACGTAGAGAATGCGAGCTAATTAGCATACGGCGAAAAACTGCGGAATCCCAGTCCCGAAACAGGCGCTCTAGGATGCGGTTGCGCGCCTGAAAACGCTGGTAGGTTTTTAGTTGTTCAGTTGCCGTAGCCCAACACTTTATTATTCACAATCATGGCACATAGTAATGATACCGAAAAAAACAACCCAATTCAAGATTCACATATTAATATCAAATAATTAGCGGTCATCTAGATGAAGCCGGTGCGGATGATGATCGACTCGGTCTTCAGCGTCTTGTCCTTGAAAGCCGCCTGGGCGTCGTGGATGCTGCGGTCGGGCACGTCGCAGTAGACCACCTGAAAACAGGAAATTAATGTTCGAGCAGTTGGTCGCTACCTCGATCCAGTCTCCTTTATTAGGGGCGGGAATCCTGGCCACATCGAGGCGCTTCACCTGTCCACTTTCGGCGATCCAAAACACAACCGGGAACCTGCAAATAGCTCATGGTAAAGATGGTATTCTACGGAAAATTACCTATAGATATTGTTGTTCGAGCACTTTATCTTGAAGGCTCGGCGCGGCCCCGGGTTCGTGATGTCGAAGTGGCGCGCGCCGCCCAGCTCGCTCCAGTTCAGCTCCGCGGGCCGGGCGAAGGGCTTGTCGTCCCGCTTGTCCTGATGCTTCTTCTCGTCTTCGTCCTTCTCGTCCTGCTGCTCGGGGTAGACTCTAAGATCTGGTATAAAGCCTCGCCAGAAAGCTTACTTGAATATCTTTGTATTCGACACCTTCACCTTGACGGCCATCTTCTTGTCCGACGTGTTCTTAAGCTGCAGCCTCGCTTCACTGACCGGAGGCCAAAAGTTCAGGCTGCGGGGCTCCAAGGTGAAGCTCAGCGCGGGTGGGGCCTTCAGGTCCAGCTCCTGTAACAAGTTCATGGAGCCGATTCCCGAAAAGCAAAGAGCATGCACCGGGCGGGTGTCGAACCCTGGTTACTCCACCCAACGACTCAAGGCACTAACCACTACACCACGGTTGGCAACCGTGGAACCCGCTGAACCGGTGCGTTACCTCTGTCTGTTTATCCTTCTTCTTCTCTTCCTTCGTCTCTCCCTTCTTGTCGTCCGTCTTGTCGTCCTTGTCGTCCTTCTTCTCGTCCTTCTTGTCGTCCTTCTTGTAGTCCTTCTTCTCTTCCTTCGTCTTTTCCTCCTTCTCCGGCATCATGGCACCATCCTCGCCGTCATCTTACTCCTAAAAAACGAAATTGATCAAGAAATGAAATGTATTTACCTTTTTCTGGTGGCCTCGTTGTAGTGCTTCCAGAGGGGACAACATGAAGGTGCATCGGCAACAGCAGCGATCTAAATTGATGTTACTGGGCGGAAACAAGGAAATCGTTACCGCGCAGCGATGCCAGCACCTCTTTGTTGGTGCCCCGCTCCTCCATCAGGTATACCGCCAAACCGATGCACTTGTAAGTTTCCAGTGCCGGCCGCCGACAACCCTCGTGTCCGCCAGCCCCCTCGCTGGAAACATCGGATTGGACAAGTAGAAAAAAAGTGACGACAGAGAGCGCGAGAGAGAGATGGAGAGAGAGAAAGGACTTACTAAAAGCGCCTTGCATGTGCCTTGCACAGAGGGTAGGCGACGTCGACCTTCCCCGGATCATGCACGTAGCCGGCCGGCTTCCCCGAACAAATGTAGCACGTGACGTCTTCGCTGTGCGTTGACATGTCGACGGCGATGTCGGGTATGATGGAATGATGGGTGGAGGATGGAATGATTCAATAAACGCTGCCAACACTCACCTCCCCCGGAGGCGGGAATGCAAATCCAAAAGAAGCATGCAAAGCATCCATCGAAGCTTCCAGAACGCCTAGTCTCAATATTATTCAGTATGCGAAATTTCTACTAACTTCCGGCTGCCTAACCTGCGAGGGCGAGAGAAACTAAGACAGAGAGCGTTGACGAGACATAGACAGTGATCCGGCGAGAGAAACGCAGGCAGAGAGAGTGAACGAGAGATAGAGGGTGACCCGGCGAGAGGAACTGAAACAGAGAGAGTCAACGAGGCATAGAGAGTGGTCCGTTGATCCTACCGTTTTCGAGGTTACTGTAACGAAAAGGGCTCGAAATCTCTCGGCGGGTGACTCTCTATGTCTCGCTCACTTTGTCGCTCTCGGTATCGCTCAACGGGTCACTCTCTATCTCTCGCTCACTCTCTCGCCCTCCGTTTCTCTCGCCGGGTCACTCTCTATCTCTCACTCACTCTATCGCCCTCCGTTTCTCTCGCCGGACACGATTGAGGCGGCGACCCCTTCAAGGGCTGGAGGAAGATGGGCCGGCGTCCGTCGGGGGTGACGGACCGCCGCGGCGCTACCATCGACGCTTTCCCTCGCGTAAGCGCCCCCAAAACCCCTTCTCGCGTTTGAAGAAACCAGTTTATTGGCTATAACTTTTACATTTAGCAATGTTTTCAAGTAAAAATTTCCTGAGACCAAGGAGTTAGTGATACCCACCGATGGTAAAAATGGGTGCCCTAGGGTACAGGGGCGTAGCCAGAAAAAAATTCGGGGGGGGGCGGGGGCCCCCCAAAAACTTTTTCCAAAAAACTCAAAAGATGAACGAGAAAACAGCGCCGCAGGCAAAAATTTTTGAAAAAAAAGGTTGCATAGCTCTACAAATCGCCGTAAAAACGTAAAAAAATAGCGCCTCAGGCAGCAAAATTTTTGAGAAAATGAAAATCATAAGGGTCCCCCCTTATGAAATTTTCGGGCCCCGGCCGATTTCGGGGGGGGGGGGGGCCGGGCCCCCGGGGCCGGTATTACGCTACGTCCCTGCTAGGGTATGTGGGGGCCCTCCGCCGCCCCTCTCCACTCGACTCTTTGGTGTACTGGCTAGCGCAGCGGACTGCGGGGCGGACCATCCCTGGTTCGACCCCCGTCCGGTGCGACCCTCTTTGCACTTTCACCGATTCCATCTTTCTCCAGCCCTAAGCGCTAAGTAACCCTAATTAGCATATTAGGTCTAATTAAGATAATTTACCGAATTTGCATTTCCGGTTCCTTGTGTGCCCCCGGAGCGCGGGAAATCTTTTTCATTCTGTTTTTTTTTTGGCGGGGCCTTGACTGGCTTCTTTTCCCGTTTTGACTTTTTTATTCCCTTTTTGTTTTCCATCTTTTGTTTTCCATTCGATATGCTAATTACATATTCTTTGTTTCAGGATATGCCAGTCCTGACGCGCGCAGGAAGAGCCCGGGCCGCTGCCGGGCATCCGCCGACTCCTCCGCCGCCTCCATCCTCTTCATCCGCTTCGTCTGGATCAACTACGCCGCCGTCTGGTTTCCGCCCGCCGTCGCCAAAGCCTCATCGTGAGTTTTTCTGGCTTACGTTCCCAATCCTTTCGTGGTGCTTTGGTATTATCGGATTATCGGCAACAACGAGTTGTGTTTGAGATTCGCATACGCTAGTTATACATTTTCTGCTTTAGGACAGCCCGCCCCGGCCCGTTCTGGTCGCAAAATGAAGAAGGGTCGCGTCACGCCCAGCCCCTCTCCATCACCTACCCAAACGCCATCGCCGGTACCGTCAAATGGCTCCTCTACACCGAGTTCGGCTACCCGGTCGCCCTCCCCGGCTTTCGCTAGAATGGCCCCATTGAAATGTGAGTGTTTATTGCTACCTATTTGCTCGATTGTTAATCGGAACTGGCGGCCACAACTTTTTACTTTTTTTCGTTTCGCCGACGATTTCTAGGCCCGAATTCCGTTTGGCAATCGAGCAATCAGCCGTTTCGATCATTCGATCTTCTACGGTTATTGACTTTATTTTACAGATGTGTATAAGCAAACCCTAACCCGTCGCCCACAACTTGTTCTGGGACTCTACGGCCAACTACTGTCCGACGGTCCGACCGATACGCTTCTCAAAGTGCGACATTTTTTTGGGCAGTCTAGCAGAGATTCTTTGAGGCATTAAAGGGAGCGTGACAGGAGATGACGGGGCAGGCTAGCAGAGATTCTTTGAGGCATTAAAGGGAGCGTGACAGGAGATGACTGGACAGGCTAGCAGAGGTTCTTTGAGGTATTAAAGGGAGCGTGACAGGAGATGGCGGGACAGGCTAGCAGAGGTTCTTTGAGGTATTAAAGGGAGCGTGACAGGAGATGGCGGGACAGGCTAGCAGAGGTTCTTTGAGGTATTAAAGGGAGCGTGACAGGAGATGACTGGACAGGCTAGCAGAGGTTCTTTGAAGTACTAAAGGGACTGTGATAGGAGACGACCAGGGCAGGCTAGCAGAGGTTCTTTGAGGTATTAAAGGGAGCGTGACAGGAGATGGCGGGACAGGCTAGCAGAGGTTCTTTGAAGTACTAAAGGGACTGTGACAGGAGACGACCAGGGCAGGCTAGCAGAGGTTCTTTGAGGCATTAAAGGGAGCGTGACAGGAGATGGCGGGACAGGCTAGCAGAGGTTCTTTGAAGTATTAAAGGGACTGTGACAGGAGATGACGGGGCAGGCTAGCAGAGATTCTTTGAGGCATTAAAGGGAGCGTGTCAGGAGCTGACAGGGCAGGCTAGCAGAGATTCTTTGAGGCATTAAAGGGAGCGTGACAGGAGATGGCGGGACAGGCTAGCAGAGGTTCTTTGAGGCATTAAAGGGAGCGTGACAGGACATGACGGGGCAGGCTAGCAGAGGTTCTTTGAGGTATTAAAGGGACTGTGACAGGAGATGACGGGGCAGGCTAGCAGAGGTTCTTTGACGTATTAAAGGGACTGTTACAGGAGATGACGGGGCAGGCTAGCAGAGATTCTTTGAGGAACTGAAGGGTGATTGGCGGCATCAAGATCAAATCAATTATTTTTCCAGACTGGCGACGTGTTGAGTGGCTACTCCGCTCAGACGACAATCAGCGGTCGTGAGTGCGCGCCTTATATCTACAGCTGGAGCACCTCCACTCAACTCGGAGCTGAAGTGGTGCATGATCTACTAATGCGTTCGTTGTCGATCTGGGAGAATAAGGACGTTGTTCGATGCTGTGCCTGCCACAACAAGGATCTCTACCATAACATCGGCATGTGGAGGGTGTGCCGCAAATGTGGGACTAGTGTGTTGTAAGTGATTCGAGATTTTCCAGACGTGATTCCCTTTGTAGGAACTGGCGAGGCGTAAACGGCAGATGTTCCCCAGACGAGGCGTTCCACCAGGAGAACACCACCAACATTTTGGAAGGTTAATTTTGTCATAATCGAAAAATAATTACTTTTTTAGCCTTGAAGGGATCCTGCCTCGAATGTCGGATGCGCCGCTGCATCATTTTTGGATACACCCCGGTAAGACATTTCGATATCTCTGGTTCTTTCGCTGATCCCTTTTGATCGCAAAACTCAAATATATTCTTCTTCACAACTTATTTCCTCCATTTCAGGTGCATCCGCGAGTTCAACGCCTCTTCAGCGTCTGGCCAAAAGCCGGCGCAAGCGTGCGCACCGCGGTTGAGCTCGACTGAGGGGACCAACAAAAGCCAACGCCACCTACAACACATCCCGCTGGCCCATCCGCTTTTACCCTGATGCATAACTCTAAATAATGATCTCCAAAATCCCTATCCCCGTTCATCTATAGTATCTACGGTGTTTGAATTCTTTTATTCGTGAAATGTGAGATGTCAGATAATTATTCCTTGATGCGCCATTCGCGCTTCCTTTTTTCTGTTGTCTACCCGCTGTTTGGGCTAATCAAATCGTGATAATAAAGTGCAATACGCGAGAGAGTGAGCGAGAGATAGAGAGTAACCCGGCGAGAGAACGAATGGCGAGAGAGTGAGCGAGAGATAGAGAGTGACCCGGCGAGAGAACGGATGGCGAGAGAGTGAGCGAGAGATAAAGAGTGACCCGGCGAGAGAGTGAGCGAGAGATAGAGAGTGACCCGGCGAGAGAGTGAGCGAGAGATAGAGAGTAACCCGGCGAGAGAACGAATGGCGAGAGAGTGAGCGAGAGATAGAGAGTGACCCGGCGAGAGAACGGATGGCGAGAGAGTGAGCGAGAGATAAAGAGTGACCCGGCGAGAGAGTGAGCGAGAGATAGAGAGTGACCCGGCGAGAGAACGGATGGCGAGAGAGTGAACGATAGATAGAGAGCGACCCGTCGAGAGACTACCCCATATTCCGCCGCGCTCCTTCTGACACATACTTCTTAACAGCGATATCCCTGCCAAATAAAGCAGTTATTTAAATAACTGTTATTTTCGAGCCTTGGCCGTTACCGCAACCTCAAAAAAGCAGTTATTTAAATGCCGCATTTCCTCTAATATAACCCCGGGGGTTATTTATTTTCAATCACCTCAGGGGGAGGGGTTGTATTAGAGGAGATCTAGATTGGGGAAGGCGACGAGCATTATAATAGAGATTTCCACGGCAACAGAATTTGCATGGGGGATTTAAGGACGGGCGGTGAATCTTACAAATGCACCTTAATGGTGGGACGCTATCGTGCGCTCTAACTACAATACCCCACCCCACCGGGCAACATTTCGCTAGCTTTAGCTTTCCTTTCCAAAACCAAAAGTAAGGAGAAAGAAACAGATCTGCCCTGCTTCAAGGTTTTCCTTCGAAATTGCCTGAAAAAGGTGTGCGGAAATCGGCGATTTCCGCACACCTCTGCTTCAAAATTTTTGTTAAAAATTGCCATAAGGAATCTCTGCTAGCTTGAGCCGTCGTCATCGCCTGTCACTCTCCCTTTTAGGCCTCAAAAAAATCTCTGCTAGCATGCCCAGCCATCTCCTCTCACCCTCCAATCAACACTTCAAAGAATCTCTGCTAACCAGCCCCGTCATTTGCTGTCACTCTCCCTTTAATGCCTCAAAAAATCTCTGCTAGCTTGCCCGGCCATCTCCTGTCATCCTCCCTTTAATGTCTCGAAGGTTCTCTGCTAGCGTGCCCAGCTCTCTCGATCACTCTCTCTCTCTCTCTCTCTATTAGAGATGTTATGCATACGAATACGATGTACAACTTCCGGCAGATTAGCCCGACTTGCATACCCGATTTGAAAAAGAGTACCGATAATTCGAATACGACGATCGTATTCGAATAGGCCTCGGCTGATTCCGACGCGATGATCTGGCAAGTCGGCTTCACATCGGGATACAAAACTAATTAAAAATTCAAGACGGCGTGCTATGTAAACATCAAAATATTGACACAACCAACGGAACTGAACAGGAAATCGGCTCCTAAATCTCTTCGTAATATCGCTTTGCATCTGAATTAGATTATTATCCCGATGTGACTCGTTTAAACGAATACGGTCGTAGCATTCGCTTCGTTCCGACCCCAATTCGAATACGATGATCGGGTCGCTACCGCAGCCACGGAGACGCTGGACATTTTTACATTTCGAAAACATAATTTACGCTGTTTTTAAATCGGATTACGGTAGCTGGCCAAACTTCAAAAACTACCTAATCTCGCCGCTGATGGGCGCGGAGCGCTTTTGCAGCTCGGCGATCAGCCCAATTTCGACCCTCTCGAAATCGCTGGCGGCTGACACGTTTTTCACCTTGTCGTAGCTGAAAAAGTCCAATATTAAAGAGTCGTCTTCTCTCTCTCTATCTCTCGCACTCTCTCTTTCTCCTTCTCTCGTTCTCGCTCTATCTCTCTATCTATCTCTCTCCCACTCTGGCTTTATCTCTCTCAAAGTATCACACTCTCGCGCTCTCTCTTTCTCTCGCGCTCTCTCACGTTTTCTCTCGCTGTCTCTCTATCTCTCTCGCTATCCCTCTCACTCAAGCGAAATATCCAAAAAACGAACTCCTTGGCGTTCCTCAATCCCACGGCAGAGTACCCTGCACGTCCCGACCACGCGCCCTCTGCAACTCCGGCTTTCAGGGCGAACTAGCGCGCAAATGACACAAACTTGTTAAAAAGTTTTTCGAGAGTTTCAAAAACTTGTAAAAACGAGGAGGTAAATCACACAGGCGGCTCGATTTACTTACTGCAAACGGCTCGATTTGTTTAGTATCAAATAAGCAATTCGCCAGAACGTTCGAACAAACTCCGTTTTGGTTTTTCTTAAACGCAATTTTTTAGCGCGACGGCGGCGCCAAGGAGCACGTGGAGCTAACGGAGAGAGAGAGAGAGAGAGAGAGAGAGAGAGAGAGATATCTAAAGAAGTTATGAATATCGAATACAATTGAGCCATGCAGACTAAGTCTTCGGCATCGCAATTGCATCTTTTTTGGCATTTGCATGCATCGCACGCACTTCCGGCGCCCTAATCTGAAGGATATCAAACATTACTACCTGCCTGGACGCGAGCCGGTGTATGCCTTGTGCACGACGCACAAGGGACGGGTTTAGTAAGTTGCTCCCTGTTTTAGAAGTTGACTAGCTACGAGATTTCCTGCATAATATAAGCCCCCTCACAAGGAGCCGCTTTTAGGTGCTTTTGGAGTTTCGGGACGGGACTTAGCTAGTTCGATAGAGAAAACAATTCTGAGCAAGGTACCGTTTTCAAAAAGTGCTGATTGATAAAGTTCCTTTAGAAAATTTAATTTAATTTAAAATGTTGCCGCCAGCCGGCGCCTCGAGGTGACTTGAGGTGCTTTGAGGCGGTGGGCCGCCCCTGCCAGATGGGGGACTTCACGGTCCCGATCCCATCGTGAACGTGGCCAAGTGGCTAGCGCGTTAGCCGCTGAACTTTTTTTTCACGCTTGCCGTAAGTTTGATGCTTATTTATCGTAAACTTTTTGCTTTTTTGCTAAATGAGATTTGTTGCACCGATAACTCGTCCAAAAATCAAAAAGCAAAGGGTTAGCCAGAGCGAAGTTTTGAACCCGTGACAAAAAATGCGAAAACGGCGATAAGCAAGCACACTACCAATGCGCTACCGTGTCATGTGCACGACGCATTGGCAGAAGGCTATGAATGGACCCTGGCCGCGCCCCCTCAACGGCGTGAACCCATGGAATGGACTCGAAAACTAGCCAAAACCACCAACTGTAAATTAAATTTTCTAAAGCACTTTTATCGATCAGCACTTTTTGAAAACGGTATCTGGTTCACAATTTTTTTTCTCTATCGAACTAGCTAGGTCCGCGCCCGAAACTCCAAAAGCACCTAAAAGCGACTCCTTGTCAGCTGGTAAAATCCGTGGAAGACCGATCAAAATTCGAAAATCTGAATACTAGCGCCGGAGTCCGTTCCGTTGGTTTGTATAGTTATATTTTTTGTCTAAATGGTAGATTTCATTAGTGCTTGATTCTGGGCGATGTCCTACAGCCGTTGGAAGGAGCTCTGTCTTAACATTTCCATATTAAATAAATTACTTCAGCCTCGTCACTCTTCCGCGATCAGCTGGCGGTGATGGCCGCCAATGCTGATGAGGACCGCTGCGCCCTCTGCCCGGAACCGAAGGAGGGCACGATCGTCGACCCGCAGCGCCCGGCGCGAAGGTACTCCTTGTGCTCGATGCACAAGGGGCGTTTTTAGTAAGTTACTCTCTGTGTTAGAGGATTCGCAGTCACTATACAAACTCCAGTTCTTTCGCACTCTCCGGGGGTGGGGAAGCAAACTTTTCCCTGTGATTCCCTAAGGCCCTAAAACAAAATCCAAACAGTTTTGTTTGTAGCTACTTACCTAGTTTTTAGATATCAAACAAAATAAAAAAAAAACGATAAAAATTTTGGACTTTTTGTTCCAAAATGTATGGAAAATGACCAAAAATAGTCCAAATCTTCGAATTTTACAATTTTTTATATAATTTTCTAGCCATAAAAAGCTACTAAAAACACTGTAAAAATCCATGTAATGATCTATTTCCAGCGACGCGACCGAGAAGAAGCGGGGCTGCCGCCGCCCGATTTTGGAGACATACAAGTGTCTCGGTCTCCACGTCTACGTGGAAGAGGTGGACGAGCCGAAGAGGGAGGAGGTCCTCACCTCCCTGCGGAGTAGGGAACAAAATCGTGACTCTATAGACATTTGTTTAGTGGCGGCCTGCAGCCGATGCACCTTCCGCGGGACGCCCTTGGAAGCTCTGCAGAAGGCGTGGCTGGAGAAGCAGGCGGAGAAGGTCAAGAAGGAGGGATCGAAGCAGAAGAAGGAGGCCGAGAAGAAGGAGGGAGGGAGGGAAGAAGGAGGCCGAGAAGAAGGAGGGAGGGAAGAAGGAGGGCGAGAAGATGGAGGGCTGCAGGAGGCCCATCCTGCACCTTCTTGGGCACCCCCCTGGAGCAGCTCCAGAAGAATTTTGTGAAAAAGGTGAAGGGAACTTGTAGTCTGCTTCTTAAACCTTATGTTTTCGGGGATCTCCCAGCTCATAACATTTTTTCAGGAGAAGAGGTCGAAGCAGAAGGAGAGCAAGGAGAAGAAGACCGGATCGAAAGAGAAGAAGAATAAGAAGCGCACGAAGCAGTCGCAGGAGAGGGAGAAGAGCCATGAGAAGGAGAAGGAGGAAGGAAAGAAGGAGAAGAAGAAGGTCGACAAGGCCGGAAAGGAGGGCGAGAAGAAGCAGGGGAGGAGGTATACTCTAACTTCCAATTGTCTTATGTCATAAGGTCATCGGCCTAGGCAGTACAACAGTACTCTGGAAAAGGGGGCCGGAGCGGGTTTTCAAAATTTTTCTAATTTTTGGGCACTGGACTGTTGTTGTTGTTGCTGTTGTCCTGTGGTGACATAGATTTCTTGGTCGAAAATCTCTCAAAAATGACCGAACGGCAACAGTTTGTAACGTGCAGGAAACATTGAAGAAGTTTTCTTCAACCAGGAAAACTATGTTAAAATCTAGTCTACAAATATGTGCCCACGTTGCGTTGGTTAGACGTTGAATTTTTTTTGCCTTCTCAGCATTTCAAATTTTAGAAATTTCGCGAATTAAACAAATTTAGGCATGAGCAGAAAGTGAAGGAGAAGGATGAAAAGAAGGAAGAAGAAGATGAGAAGGAGGAAGCTAAGAAGGAGGAGGAGCCGTTCGTCTACCCGGCAACCCTCTACTGGGACGAAGTGAAGGAGGCCAAGCAAGAGTTCGTCATCCAGAACACGGGACTGCGCCGTGCGTTCAGGGTCAAATGCACCGACATCAAGACCTACCAGTAAGCTTGCGTCGAAAATATCCTTTTAAATGCGCTATTCACAGGTTCGGTCCGATCTATTGGCTGGACCGCCCCGGGCGGAGCAAGAGCATCAGCGTCGGCAGGCTGGCAGCGCCCTTGAAGCCGGACAGGATTGCCGTAGGGAACATCTGCAGGGTCATCATCACCGCTCTTTTAGGTCGAGTACTGCGAGGTCGACCACACCATCAAGGACGCCCAGCAGTACTTCAAGGACAAGGGCCGCAAGACGAAATGCCTCGCAATCCCGACTGGGCGCTGATCGATACCAATTTAAAGATCATTTTTCTTTGTCCATTCATTGTGATTTACATTTCGGGTTGTGTGAAATAAAATTTTTTGGGCATGGGAAGAGGCAGAACGGACGGCAACTTACAAAATACCAGCGCTTTTCCGAAAAAAACCAACTCTCGAAAAGCGCAACCGCATCCCAGCGCGAATGTTTCGAGACTGGTAAACCTTGTTTTTGCCGTATGCTAATTAACCTTACGGAAATTTGAATGAAGAATTGGAAAAGGGATTGGAAAAGATGCGCTCTGTCCCTATTTCTTTCTCTCTCTTTCTTGCTCTCTCTCTCTCTCTCTCTCTCTCTCTCTCTCTCTCGCTCGCTTTTTCTCTAGCTCTCTCTTTCTCTCTCGCACTCTCTCCCTAGCTTTCCCGCCAAATTCTCTCTCGCTTTCTCACACTCTCTCCTTCGCATTCTCTCTCTCCCCCCCTTTCTCTCTCCCTGCCCCTCTCTCTCACTCACGCGCTCTCTCTCACTCGCGCAATCTCACACTCACCGTTCTGTATAGCTATCTGTCTCTCTCGTGCGCTCTCTCTCTCTCTGCTTTTCTCTCTCTGAGTCTCTCTCTGAGTCTCTCTCTATCTCCATCTACCCGCTCTCTCTCTTTCTCTTTCTCTCTCTCTCTCTCTCTCTCTCTCTCTCTCTCTCTTCGTAAATTCATATTTATTTCGGCAACACATATATGATATGAGAGTGACCAAAGCGAGCCGGGAAAAAATTCCGCCGATCGCGCGTGGGAAAGCCCATATGATAGTTTTTGACTTGATAAGCTGATTGGGGGCCAGTAGGCCAAACACGTATACAGTACAGACCCGTAGTCGACAAGAGTTACAATTGGGTATAAGGATTTTTGGGTGCGGGCAAGGAATGGGCATCGGATATGTGGTAGAAAATAAATAAACAAAAATATACATAAATAAATAGCGAAAGATACAGAAAAGAGCAGAAAATTGAGACTCTCGACTCTACGAGACTTGAGACGTCTTCCTTGGGTCGAATAAATTGTCGTAGAAGCACATCTCGCACATCTGAAAATCGGAAAATTGATTTAGACTTGGAAGACAATCCTGGCAGGCTAGCAAAGATCGGGTGTTTTAGGGATTTTCCGAAGCTCAGGGCAAACTAGCAGAGATTCTTTGGTATGTCAAGAAAACACGCTCGCGTCTGGCAGAGGATCTTGTGGAAGTATAGCTCGAGCTCGTCGATTGAGGGCGAGCTGGCAGAGGCCATTTAGGAATGCCTACAGGGTAAACTAGCAGGTGAGAGGGAGTGAGAGCGTGAGAGAGAGAGAGAAAAGTGAGACTGCGAGAGAGAGAGTGAGAGTGAGAGAGAGTAAGAGATGGAGGCAGATGGATAGGGAAATAGATACTTGTGAGTCACGGTGCCGGCAGTAAAATTTCAACGTGACGTGACGTAGCAGTGAGCATTTGGGAACCATCCATCTTGCAATTAGGCAAACTAGCAGAAAATTTCCGGGAATCGCCTCTCTAGGCCAGCTAGCAGAGATGATTTAGGAATTTTTGCTGGGTGGCGCAACCCAGGATCTTCACCGACCTGCTCAATATTTGGCGCATTGCAAATTTGGGATTTTTCGACGAGCCGCGGCGTCTCGGCCAGCTCGTATTCGTCGGTGGACAATCGATGACGGTATCTGGCTGCCACGGAGACGCTGGAAATTTTTACATTTAGAAAACAAAATTTAAACTCCTTTTAAATCGGATTACGGTATCTGGCCAAACTTCAAACACTACCTAATCTCGCCGCTGATGGGCGCGGAGCGCTTTTGCAGCTCGGCGATCAACCCGATTTCGACCCACTCGAAATCGCTGGCCGCTGTCACGTTTTTCACTTTGTCGTAGCTGAAAGAGTGAAATAATTAGAGGTGTTATCGCCCGCTCTCTCTAGCTCTGTCTCTCTCTTTCTCTCTCATCCTCTCTCTCTCTCTCGCTCTCTCTCTCTCTCTCTCGTTCTCGCTCTATTCCTCTATCTATCCCTCTCTCCCACGCTCGCTTTTTATCTCTCTCAAAGTATCGCACTCTCTTGCTCTCACTCTTTCTCTCTGATCCTCTCTCTTTCTCTCTCTATTCCTCTATCTATCCCTCTCTCCCACGCTCGCTCTTTATCTCTCTCAAAGTAAGGCACTCTCTCGCTCTCCTCCTTTCTCTCGCCCTCTCTCATGCCTTCTCTTGCTCGCTCTCTCACGTTATCTCTCGCTGTCTCTCTATCTCTCTCACTATCCCTCGCACTCAACCGGAATATCCCAAAAAACTAACTCCTTGGCATTCCTCAACCCGTGCAGCACCATCTGGTTGAGCGTGAAAATCTTAAAACCCTCCGTTTAAAGGGCCATTGAAGTCAAAGTGCCACCTGTAGCGTCGAATATCTCGGATGCCAGTGAATCGCTTTCACACATGGGAGAGCCATGACTTGTTGTGAAAGCCGGCCGAACAGCTGCTGATACACGGCCGTGTCACTGGAAAAAATCGCGTAAAAATTGTGTTTTAAAGAGACGGGCAAGGCGGTTATGTACTTTTCTGGCTCAGGATTAGAGGAGCTTTCAGAAATAACGTCATACTTCCTGGCCTCGGCGCTCTTGTTCTCCTTGAGGTCCATGCAGAGGCAGAAATTTGGCGGGATATGGGCCTCCTCACACATACGACTGTTGGATAGGGCGGCTGTGAAGAGGTTTTGACCGTAATTTGCTAAAATACAAATTTATTAAAGTATCGTAATCGACTGCCATAGCGAGAGAGAGAGCAAGGCCGAGAGAGTGAGAGCGAGTGAGTGAGAGAGAGAGAGAGTGAGTGAGAGAGAGAGAGAAAGAGAGGATGAGCGATAGATAGAGAGAAGGAGAGAGAGCGAGAGATAGAGCGAGAGAGAGAGTGAGTGAGTGAGAGAGAGCGTGAGAGGTAACGTTCAAGATGATGAAAATAGAGCAAGAGCTAGTAAGAATGAGCAAGAGAGTAAGACAAAGAGAGGGCGAGAGTGAGAGATAGAGAGATAAAGAGAGAGAGAGAGAGAGAGAGAGAGAGAGAGAGAGAGCGAGAGAAACTTACATGGTTCGGTATCCGGCTGCCCGGCTAACGCCAAGTGCCGAAGTGTCTGATGGAGATCAAAGTTGGAGACGAGCCTAAAAATCAATAATTCCGATAGATTTCACCTTCCAAGTCCCTTTAAAACGATTTTACTTACCTATTGGCGTTTGTCCTCAAATATTTATCTTCCAACGGATGCTTCTCCCGCCACTTTTCCGGGATTCTCATCGAAAATAGAGGCGCTCGCTCCTCGACTCGACCGGTGGTTGTGCGCTAAAAAATTCGAATTCCTTGAGAATCTCTGCTAGCTTTTCCTTGTTTTTTGCACTAAAGTGAAAAAAAACTGACGAGAAAATTACCTGAATTCCCGAAATCCTGTTCCCATGGTCGCCCATAATCACCATCACCGTATTCTGATGCAAATGATGCGCGAAGAAGCTCTCCAGGGTTTGCCTAAAATTTTAGCAGGATAAAATTAAATGTTTTGGGTCTGTTGAGCGTTCAAAGTTGGAGTTTCGATGTATCTATGTACTCCGATTTAATGCAGGCACTCAGCCGATATAATGCCGAAAATTACCGTATCTCCTTGTCCAACAGGCCGAGCAGCGATGGCTCGTTGTGAGTGAGGCCGGTCAGAAAGCTAAAAAGCGCCTATGATTTTCTCATTTCGCATAAACGAGGTGAGCAAGAGAAAAAGAGCGTGAGAGAGAAGGAGAGCGAGAGAGAGAGAGAGAGAGGGAGAGAGAGAGAGAGAGAGAGAGAGAGAGAGAGAGAGAGAGAGAGAGAGAGAGAGAGAGAGGGAGATCGAGCCACCTGAACCGACCTGAATGAGAAATGACAAGCTTGTCCATAGGCCAGAGAAAATCTCTTGGTATAGTCGAGATATTCGATTGCTCCTAGCTAAAAAATCCGTGTTAAAGGACGATGGCAGTCAGCGTTACCGTCCCATCCTTTAGGCAATTTTGCGTCTTCGGGACCTGACGCCGGAGGACGTTGAAGAGGTGGCTGGCACGGAGGTAGAAGTCAGTAGGCTTCTTGCGGAACCCCTGAAATGTGAGAGATAGTTAAGTACTCTCTCTCTCTCTCTCTCTCTCTCTCGCTCTCTCGCTTTCGCTCTCTCGCTTTCTCTCCTCTCACCTGGAAAGATTTTGCCGGATAATGAAACAGTCCGCGAGCTGCGTTGTCAATATCGTCATTCAGCAGCGTGACACACCCTCGAGCTGTAATTTAAAGGGATGATGACATGTAGAGTAAGGAAGAGGTAGAGAGAAAGCGAAAGAAAGAGAGAAAGAGAGACATACCTTTCATGAGATCCCAAAGAAACGTCGTCTCCTCCAGGTCAACCTTCTCGCCTTCCGGGTCGGTGCTGTTTGGGTCTGAAATCGGGTTCTATAGTATAAAAACTTATATATGAGCAAAATACTGCTATATAATTCTTAAAAATTGCAGTTCTGGTTGTTCATAAAAGTGCCCAAAAATTACTTCTTTGAATCGGCCTTCCAGCGGTGATCGGCAAGAGGTTGACCCCGGAATTGTCGGCAATCTGAAGGAGGGACTTTTAGAAAGAGAGAGAGAGAGAGAGAGAGAGAGCGTGAGAGATTGAGAGAGAGGGCGCGCAATGCCATAAAAATATACCTTGTTGTACATATTAAACGTCAGAAAATCGTTCTCCTGCATAAATGCGTAGCTATCCGGAGCGTGGCGCTGGAACTGGTTCAACGAGGTCGAGTCCAGGACGAGGATCACCATCGAGGGGCGCTCCTGAAAAAGTGGAATCTCGAAACACAGTAATTTCTTACCGGATCCGCATCAACCATCGGAAGTGCGTCAGCCAGCACGACTTTTTCGGCATTTGGTGCAAAGTGGACAAAGTTCTTCTCGTAGACGATCTCTTGCTTTGGCTTGGACGTGCCGTTGACGATTATTGAAGGCTACAAAAAGGTGTACTAAATGGGTTACTGTAGCTTTAAGAATCCTTGGTTTTACAATTTTCTTGGCCAATTCTGTGTTGTAGACCACGCAAAAGTAACCTATCGGCTTTTTATACGTTTAATAGGGTTTAACCTTTTAAAGCGCACGTTCAGGGAGGGGCCGTGTACTCGTCCCAACGTATACACCCTATGGACGTAGGGACCGCGCGCACTGCCTGCCCGTGCTGTGACAAACCATTTCCCTGGGGCGCCCCTCACCCCCTCGCCAGGTTGTAGCTGTGGCTGACTGGTATCCATCCGCGCCTCCCGAGCGGGGGCCCGGGTTCGAACCTCAGCCGCGGCAAAACACTTTGCTTTTTTCCAAAAAAACGTCCCTGAACGTGCCCTTTAAAGGATCTGACAAGGCAAATCTATAGAGTTTGCCGCCACGGCTTACTGTAATTTTTTCGCAACGTGCACGAAAAATTTTATCGTAATCGATTGCGCAAAGGAGGAGATTTGGAGGCTGCTCCGACGGCCGGTCAGGACGCTAGGGATCACAGCCAAAATCCGGAGTCTTTCCCGCCCCTTTAACCCTAAAAATCCACCCACCACAACGTTGTAGCACCGAACCGCAAACTCGTCATAAGATACTGGCGTGGGTGTGTCGAGCTTCACCTCGACTTCAGCACCAAATAGCATCTCGCGAGTCCGCGGGTATAAGCCGCCGCTCAGCCCGGCCATTGTGCACCTGAAAGTTGAGTTTCAAAGGGACTAGGAAGTGCGAAAATCTACCCATTCCGGCGACTAGGTATCGACAAGGGGGTAAACCTGGTTCTTACAGTTAAAAAGTCTAGGGTGGCGCAGGTGAATTAGCTTAAAGGGATGCCCAACCTTTTCGGGGCTCAAAAAGCAAAAACCAGGCGGGGTTCGAACCCGGGCCCCCCGTTTTGTAGCCCTAGATGCTATCCATTAGGCCACAGTGGCGAGCCATTGGGTGTGATGGGAACGCCACAAGACGGAAAGGGGTCCGAATTCTGTGCGGCTGGGGCCCATCGCCGCACAAAATTCGCGCGTCATTTGCACTGCCCGGAATACATAACTATATATTTGCCGGCGAAACATTGGGTATCCCTTTAAAACGAATGGTACGGTAGAAAACGCCTGAGGTCAATTTTTAAAAACTTGCTTCTCGATTTTTGCATTTTGTAACCGGGAACTTTTAGATTAGCTGAAACAAATTTAAAAACAATTTTAGATGATGCTACGTGATACTCCAGAACGCAGGGCGTCGGTTTCGCTCGGCATTAAAATGCTTTTCCGTAGTTTTTGAACCGTAGCGCCCCTATCGAGAATGGGTCGATTTTGATGCTTCTTAGTCCCTGCAAAACGTTTTTTACTATACCTAATCTTCGGGAATTTCTCGTTATTGACCGGCGACGAGATCAACAGCTTCCCGTCGTCAAGCAGCGAGGCGAGGGGCGGGATTTGGGCCACGCAGTTGGGATTTCTAAAACAGAGGCAAACGGTCATTTTCGCCAATTCGAATTAAAAACGAACCTGTAGTATTTGATGAATTTGTTAATTTCCGGCTCGTGCGGCTGGATTATTGGCCATTTACACGCGTTCATCGTGCTGTTCCAGTAGAGCACTGAAAAAGGAGAAATTTACACCAGTATTTTTTCTATTTTTTAAAATTTTTCTGTGATTTTCATCCAGTTTTGTGCTTTCACTTTCCTCCTCTCCTATCTCTCGTCTCCAAAACCCATTCCCAAATGGTCTCTGCTAGCATGCCGTTTTCCAGACGCGCCAAATTGACTCTGTCAGCTCGATTGATTGCTGGTTTTCACAGAAGATTTTCCCTTTCTGTTTCTTTCTCTCCCTTGCTCTCTCTCGCTCTCTCTCGCTCTCTCTCGCTCTCTCTCTCTCTCTCTCTCTTCTACCGTGCAATATTTCGCGACTGGTATTTTTTGAGTAGTAATAAAAATGTCCTGAAGTAAGCCAGAATTTCGTTGCGTTCCTGCTCCCTTAAAGATCCATCTCAAGACTCCCGACCCTATTTATCTACATCACGCTCAACCCCAACCAGGTGCTGATCCAAGATCACCCTCAAAATTGAGGCTGATTTGTGGGGGACGGCCGTTGGAAAAGGTCACACAACAGGAATGAGGACCGGGTTTCCGAGCCCTTCAAATCGGCGCCCAACCCCCGGGCGGGTTGCTATCAATGGACCGAGACAGAGAGAGAGAGCGAGGTAGAGAGAGAGAGAGAGAGAGAGAGGAGCAGACAGACAAACAGACAGAGCCAGGCTAGACAGTCCCTTTAGCCACCCCCCGAGGGCAGTACGTACGGACGGGGAAGCGCGCGGAAAACAGCCGCCTCCACCCGGCGGTTTCGCGTGGTGGATAATCCGGTAAGTTCGTTGCCGCCGGCGGCGCATGGAAAGAGAGAGGGAGAGAGAGGAGAGAGAGACGGAAAAAGGGTGAAACCGAGCCAAATGGTCGTAACAATCTCAAAAATACACTCACGCTTTTCTTAAGCATGCTAGGAACTTAGAAATCTGAACATAAATAGAAAGTAAGATACTGGAGAGAGAGAAAGCTAGAGAGAGAGAGAGAGAGAGAGAGAGAGAAAGAGAAAGAGAGAGAAAGAGAGAGCAAAAGCAAGCGACAGGAAAAGATTGTATGGAGCCTTAGAATCATAAAAGCTAGCCGGATTCGCAGTTCTGCAAGTACAAAATTCAAGGTGAGAGAGACTAAGAAAAACGAGAGAGAGAGAGAGAGAGAGGGGGGGAGAGAGACAGGGAGAGAGAGAGCGCAAAGTGCAGAGAGATAACCATCTACACTCACATCTGCGCGACGTAAGTCCAGCAGGTACAAAATCCAGATCCGGAATTTCCAACTTGCAGTGAATTTTCAAATTTTTTTCCGCAACTCCCGACATATTATTTGATTTTTTGAATTATATCAAAACCTGTGTCAGTTCTGAATAATATTTAAGAATTTCCCCTATTAGTTTCTTTCTGCAGAAAGTTCACTCAAAAGCACCAGAGCGTCCCGGGCGGAACTGCCAAAAACTGAAATGTGGGATGAGGCAGGTGGGCTGGGACGAGGTTTTGAGGTTGATCTTGATGGATTTTTGAGAAAGTGGCTTCGCTATGGATTTACTAGCCTATTTGGTTAAATGAATGGATGTCGTAACCAAAAGGTAGCAGTAGAAATACAGCGGAAATTAGGGGAATGGAAAAAGGAAGCTTTAGGAACGCTTACCAGATTGCGTGTAGGGCTGCTGGAGCTCGACCTCAAGCTGCTTGGTTTCGAAATCGTATCTAAAAAAATCAAATAACGGATGAATAAATGGTAGCAGTTTCAAAGCACCTTAAACTTGAGAAAAATTGTGCAAAATCTGAATTAAACGTTTTAACGTAATAAAAGTTATTCTTAAAATATTGAAAAGCCACTTACTTTAATTCCGGCCGCTTCATCACGTGAAAAACGATAAAGCTAAAGATGATCAGGGCCGTGAAGAAGACGCCTAACTGAAAAAAATTTAAAATTAATACTAAACTACTCAACTACTAGTCTACAAAAACGGATATTCCGCCCCGATACACATTACATTTACCGACAGCTGTGTGCTATGGACCCAAGTTCGAACTTCCTGTGCCCAGCCTCGGCTATGAGACCTGAAGAAAACCTTCAGCTTCAAGTCCCCCTCCTAATGCTTTTTAGAAAGTTCTCATAGATCCGCGTGACACCCATAGACGGTACAATGCGGAAGTTAAAGGAACTGGGAAGGCATGGTGTTGGATTTTTTGGAAGGTTGAGCGCAGCGTTGCGTGTCGCGGAGGTGGATGCGGCAAAACAAGATACCTTGCTAGTCCCTTTAAAGAGGCTCTAGAAGATTTCAAAAATTTTCGTTTACAAAAAAATTATGATAAAGTTTTTGTTAGTGACAAGATCCCTTCCGCAAAGATCTCTGCTAGCCTGCCTTTATTTGGCTCAATTTTGAATTCGTCAAGTTAAAATATCTTGGCATAAAATTTACAATAGGAATGCTGAAAGGTAGACGCGGCTTTGGAGCCGTTCTCTCTGGTGGTACCCTCATCGGATCGTCCTTTTCGTTGCCGGCGGCGATTCGAAAGGTGGAGAATATATACTTAATTCCCGGGCAAGCTGTCGGCTTTGCCGGTGGGGCCTCTTTCTGAGCTGCCAGTTTCGAAAGCGGAAATTTAGAGAAGAATGCTTTCCAAATCCGCTTCCGATTTCGGAAAATTTAAGGCAGCAGAGTTTGGGGAGATCTTTGTCGGCTTCAAATCCCGGCTTCAGAAACTTTGAAAGTCAAGTCAAAAAATAGCGTAAATAGAAGCACTACGGAATAGTCAGAATTCCAGAGGTTGAAAGCCTGTAAAGTACGTTGCAGTACGCAGCAATCGGCACTGAGGAGTGTAGCGGAATTCCTGAATCCGGAAGTGAAGTGACCCCGCAAAAACGCGGAAGATTCCGACAACGTACTTAGAACGTACAAAGGAATGCGGCGGAATATCTCAAATTCGAGGCTTTATAGCTTGACAGAAAGTACAGTAATCGTACTTGAGTACGAAGTAGAATTCTAACGTACAGCGGAGTGTAGCGGAATGTCCTAGATCAGAAATCGACGATTAAAAGGTACGGTAAGTCGTGTAGGCCAATCTGTATATCGAAAATTGGTCAGGTTCAGAAAAAATTAAGCGAAGTTTCGAGTAAAGTACGGTTCTGTTCCGTTCCGCTCCGTACGTACAGGCAACTGTTTGGCAGCCGGTGTGGCGACTACTTCCGACACCCAGATGACGATAGAAGAGGCTGAGGACGGGGGCGTGCGTGTTGGTGAAGGTGTCGAGAACTTATGCCACCCTTCTACGGTCTGTTAGGCGGTGTATCGGTCTCTCTCTCTTCCTCTCTCCCTCTCTCTTTCTCTCTTTCTCTCGTTCTTCCAAGCTCCTCCCCCTTGGATATTCGGACGTGCCTCCTCTCCTGTTCTTCCTACCCGCTCTTTCGGGTTTTTCTGTTTCTTTACGGGGCAACGCGCGACTGTGTGGGCAGTTTCACGCCGTTGCCTCACCGGCGTCGCGAAAAGCCGCCCCTTTTTGGGTGAGGGTGGGTGAATCTGGGTGGAATTTTGAAGAGGGTAGAAAAGAGAGACAGTCATAGAGAGGCAGACACTGGCTCTTTGGACAAATGCCCCCAGGGCACATCAATCGATCTGAAAGATGGGAGGAAGGGCGGGCAATGGATAATTCGGATCCACGACCGTCTTGCGATTCGCGATCCGCCAACGAGGATCCGGGTTTCTGGGCAAGTCATTGTCCATGCCGGGGAGGAGGTGATTTTTGGTGCAAATATAAGAGGTTTTGGGGTTTCGAAACATGATAGACTTCTTGGTTTTGGCTAGCATACTGCCTTGCTGTAATTCAAGGGACTGACACTTGGCAAAAGCGACGGATTTAAGGTGCAAAAAGCTACACTTTGCTTCGAGTTTTCACGATTGGTATGGATTACAAGGTTAGGCGTTAGATTTCCAGCTGTATATGGCCCATTAGACGGCTTCGAAAGGCGATCAAGCTGCTCAAAACCTGTCCAAAAATTCAGAACAACCGGATACGCATCAGGTTTTGATAAACGGAAAAAGCCCGTTCTTTAATTGAGAAGGTCAATGGAGACCGTACCATGCCTTGAAAATTGCACTTTATCGCATACGTAGGTAAGCGCATCTGGCGCCCAGAAAGGCATTTAAACGCGTTAATTCGTCTGATTAACCGTGATTCTCGATTATCCGGAGTTTTAGGAAAAAACCGGAGCCACGTTGATCGCACGTCTAAATTTTTGAACTTCCAACTCCCCTAAAATCCGCCGCGCGTCTCGAAACTGGTTCACCACTTCCTCAAAATCCCCCAGAGCGCATCAACCGATCCGGTGGGGTTAGTCAGTGCTCCGGGGGCGAGGGGATAAATCGGATCCCAAACGCGATACCCCTAGAATCCGTAGCGGCTCAGCCGGCCCGGGATTTTGGCGTGAAAATGGGATTCGAACGCATATGGGATTGGAGGTGAACCCGGAACTTAAGCGAGTCAGGGTAGCGCTGCCGTTAGAGAAAAAGCTTAAGCCAAAGCCAAGCCTAAGCCAGGCCTAAGCTAACCCCAAGCCAAGCCAAGCCAAGCCAAGCCTTCGAGCCCTCATGCTCTCGTCAAAAAGTCAATTCCCTAGCTTTCTCATTCCATTTCCTTTAAACCCAAGTTCCGCGTTGTGAGGTGTGCTTCGTATGGGAACTTGGGACCCCCAGAAGCGCAGTTCGATGCCCCTAGGAAGAACCTGGTGATACCTCAGAACTTACATACACAAAACGGAACAAATGCCTAATGCCTCCCTCATTTGTGATGCCATTCCCTGATGGGGTCATTGTCGCGATTGGCAGCAAGTTCTGGGAGGGCCAAACGAGGCTTGCGAGGACGATAATAACGAGATAACAGGCACACGGAAAGCACAAATAATGCTACTTCGGCTGTGCTTTTCCTAAAGAGGCACATGGACTACGGTAAGTAGCAGGACGTGGCGGTAACGTTCGAGAAATTTTCGTTTTTCGTACAACCGGCAGTCGAATTTTTTTGTAAAACGGGGTGCCATGCTCGCTCGAAAATTTTCTCTTGACGTTGAATCGCTCAAATTTTTAAAAAAGTCTCTCTTCAGCCACCACGACACGGGCAAACAGCAAAATCCCGGCATCTAAAACAGTCTTAGTCCCGACAGCCTTAATCCCGACAACCAAAATCGACAGCCAAAATCTCGACAGCCATAAGCCCAACATGCTATTCGCTTTTTAAAGGGAAATATATAGCATTCAAGTTAAGCGTTCGGGATTGCGTCTGTCGGGATTTGGACCATTCTAGATCTCGGTTGTCGGGATTTTGGCTATCGGGATTTTCGATGTCGGTATTTTGGATATCGAGTTTATGATATTCGTCATCACGGTTGTCGGGATTCTAGATTCCGGGATTTTGGCTGTCGGTATTCTGGGTATCTGGGCTAAGGCTACCCAGACAATCCCTGTTTCTTAAAGCACGATGATGTCGCGTGTCGATACCAATCTCACGACTTGGCTCGATCCACTATCAGTTTTTCAAGTGCTAGATTAGGCGCCTCCCGGTTCCTTTAACATTTTAACATTGCGGCACATTAACGGGCTTCCCATGTGTTGCGTTTCCCTTGAACTGTGATGCGTTCCGAACGTGCTCGTTTCGAGTCGTTTCCGTGCCATACATCCCCCCAATGTTTGCAGTGCGCTCCCCACATAGGCAAATCCCGCAAAAGAGGGCAATGGAAAGCCAGAAAAAGCCGCAAAAACAGCCGACGGTACGTTAAGTTCCTAAAGACGAAGGGGAAGGGTGTAAGGATGGAGAGGTTCGGAACGGGATTCCCCCTTTTTAGGCCTATTTGTGGGGGGGCGACAGTAAGTTCCTGGTGGGGTGGCAGACTTGACAAGGATTTTTGAGAGGGAAGCAGATGGCATGGCACCACTTGATCGGCTAAAGGGGGTGTGACAGCGTGGTGTTTGTCGTCAAGGTTTTCGGAAGAATCTAGAGTAGCTCAGGTGTACTGTAGGAGAAAGTGGGGGGATTTAATCAACCTGTTCGGGTCGAATTTTTGGTAAATTCTTGGCGATTTCCCCTTTCCAGTTATAAAACGGCCCCAAATAATTATAAAGCGGCAAGATTCCACAAAAAATTTCGGATTGAATAAAGTGTCGTAATGAGTAATAATCGTAGTTTGTAGAGAGAGAGAGAGAGAGAGAGAGAGAACGCGAGAGACCGCGAGAGGGAGAGAGATTGAGATATTGGGGAAGAGAGAGAGAGAGATAGCGAGAGAGAGCAAGAGGGAGCGAGAGGGAGAGTGGGCGCGAGAGAGAGCGAGAGGTTTTAGCCTCATCAGATTATGGATATTAGCTTGGGGGTTTTACAAAATGGACAACATTTCTGCAAAAATTGAAGCAATAAGCCTTAAACATACCCATGCAAGGGAGATTAAATTATCGTAAAGGTGTGTCCAGGTAAATTTACAATCCCACGCTAGTTGTGTTTTTTTGATATTTTTGTTAAATAATACGTTTAGAGTTATTAGAGTTCACAAAACAATAAAAAAATATCGAAAACGTACCCTATTCGTGTGCTGGCTCTTCATGATGGACCGAAAGGCCCGCAACGGAAAGTGCATCCTGAAATGTATCAATTAGTACATAACTACTTAGCGATCTAATCCACAAACAATCGTAAGTAGTAGCATAACGGAACCAAATCAATAAAGCTCGACAAGCTCCCCCTAGGGGGGATGTGGCTATGTGCTAGTTTTGGTATCATTCTCGTCACTTTCACTGTCCCTCTTAATTTTTCCCTTTCTCGCTGCGAGCTCTCGATTTTGCGGGGGGTGAAACCCGGAAACAGGATGTTCCCTTTTTGAAAATCCGGTCGCTCAGGTTTGGTCGAGAATGCGCACCTCTAAGATCGTCAACTCAGATGGTAGATGGTACACTCTTGACCAGGCTTGGACCCAACTGTATCGGTATCGGTATCGCATGGTATCGTATCGGTCGATAGTATCGGTATCGGTATCGGTATCGTATCGTATCGGTCTGCAAATTTAGATACCGATACCGATACCCGATATCGATACCGATACTTTCCGATAGTATCGGGTCCAAGCCTGCTCTTGACACTAGAAAACCCTACAAAAAAGCCTTCAAAAGCTGCATCTCGGATTGGCACGCAGTGATTTGCGACAGCAATGATGCCTTTCAAAGTTACGGGAATAGGCCAGCCAAAATTCCAAAAAAGAGCTTTCGCATCCTTGCGCAAACAAAAATCAAAAGAATAGTGCTGCCAAAAGGCCTGAGCCGGGGCAGTTTTTTAGTTTTTTTTAGTGGCCGACGTTAACTGGCTACTCGGCAAAAATTGATGCAAATGTTTTAAATTCAACCTTCACAGCCCATTCACAAGCGAGCGGTCCAAAAGCTTACAAATGACGAAGAAGTGCCCAAGCCTGCTTGTTATACATTGTTGCTGATCATTGATGAGCGAATGGGATAATAATGGCTCTCATCTTCCGATTCTTCGCTCTCTCTTTCTCTCTCTCTCTCTCTCTCTCTCTCTCTCTCTCTCTCTCTCGCATCTTTCCAAAACTCAAATATCAGCCGCCGATTCGCGGTGGGAATTTCGTTGCTGCTGATGGCTCCGCGGGACACATTAGCACGACGACGAATTTTCCCCGATAATTTTCTTGGTCCTGATCTCTGGCGCGTATATTAGCAAGACGGTGAGAGAGTGAGCGAGAGAAAGAGCGAGAGAGAGTGAGATAGGGCGAGAGAGAGAGAGTGAGAGGGAGAGGGAGAAGAGAGTCAGAGAGAGAAGAGAATGAGAAAGAGAGTGAGAGAGAGAGAAGAAAGTGAGAGAGATAGAGAAAGATAGTGAGAGTGAGAGAGAAAAACAGAGAGCGAGAGATAGAAAAATGTGCAGAAAATGGATAAGTCTTTCCTACCTTCCCTATTGTCTATTTTTCGGCAATCTTAATTCCGAAAGGATCTTTGCTAGCTGTCCCCTGCGTTCGGAGCTAAAAAAATGAAAACTGATAGGAAAGCGTCTAAACTTTGAACTGAAATTCGTTTAATGCCCCCCTAGATAGTTAGATGCAAATCCCTTCCGGGGTTTCGTTGCACCCCCGCATCATCCAAACAACAGGCGAGGGAGCGCCAACTCTTTGAGCCCCGGGTTCACCTGCACCGCTTGAAGCACGAGGTTTTGTTGGCGTAGATCAAAATCCGCGTCAGTAAACCGGACCCCGAAATTTTGATACCGTATCTCATAGAAGAATAACGCGTCTACACCCATTAAAAGCGTAGAAACCACATTAAACGCCAAGGTACAATAATCATGATCTCTGGAGCAGTAAGTACGCTTTAATACGCTTTTAAAAAAAAGGAAAGTATCGAAAACACAAGAATCTGGAGCGGGGTTGGGAAAAAACGGTAGCGCGGCAAGCCAAAAACTACAAAAACGGCCTAGAGAATTCGGAATTAGCGAGACCATTAAAACAGAAAGTACAAGAATTGTCTCCTCACGCTCCCCTTCCCTGCCAACGGTTTCCGGTCAGTGATGTTCCCTCAAATAGACGACAAAAAAGGGACACCCCCGTTCCGAAACCCTTCTGAATTTTTCAGACATTTCTGTGCTCGCGGGGGATCTGTGTGGCCCGAATCACTTACGGCACTTTGCAGATGCGCCCCCGTTTTTAGGGGAGAGATGAGAAAATGAGAGAGAGAGAGAGAGAGAGAGAGAGAGAGAGAGAGAGAGAGAGGAGAGCGGGGAGATCCCCAACATACGCCCTGACCACGGAACCAAGAATCTTGTCTCAGATTTGGGAATGCTAAGAGTTTCTCTGGAATTCGAGCTTTTTTAGGGATTAGGTCAAGCCGGATGGAGCTTCCGAGGCTTAGGATTAGGCTTTGGCTTAGCATTGGCCTTATTTTTCCGCTTCTGAGCGGGTTAATCGAATTTTTCAAGCGACTTAAGAAAGATTTTTAAACTAGCGAAAATACCGTAAGCCGTGCCTTTCCATTATCGGGGGGAAGGGGGACGGAAACCGAATTTCGGAAGGACTCCAGAAATGCCTAATAACGTAATAGTCAGTATTTTAACAACGTGTTTAGTAAATTTAACTAGATTTCAGGTAGAAAAACTATCCAAAAATGATTCGAAATTATGGACGGAAAATGGATTTTTTTTGTAGTTTTTATGTAATTTGTAAAAATTTTGTGTTTGGAGGAAGATGGTAAAAAAGAAACAAAAAAAATAGGTTAGAAACACTTTCTTTATTTCTACTAGAAAATCGGATATTGAAAAGGTGGTATTACCAAGCCTTTATCCCCCCCCGATAATCGAAAAGAACCTGAATAAATTCAGAATAGTTTTTACAAAAAAATAAGGGTACTTTTTATATCCTAAAAGCTGGTCTTAAAAACGCACGCTAGCAACAGGCGGGTTCTCCAAAAATTGCCTCCTCCGTCATGGCGATTTTCAAAAGACAGCGTCTTCAAGGCCTCAAAAAAGCACAAAACGTCTTTTTGCGCAATCTGGGCTTGTAGAAAAGGGCTGAAAGCGCTGCTTCTCCTCCCTCCCCCACGGAGAAATTGCACCTCAGAATTTGATCCAGAACTGTGGTGCTAGGGGAATAAACCCTTTCAGAGTGGGGGGATGCTCTCGTTGCCCATTGAAACGCGATGGAAATTTGCCCCGTCGCTTTTTCTTTATTCAGGGCGGCGAGACGGCTAGATAGTAAGGAAAAAGATGGCTTGGACGTTGTGTTGCGGTGGCTGGAAGTCGTCCGATAAGTATTTTTATGTAAAATATGGGATGAGAAAAACCCATCCAGCAACTGTTGGGGGAAGCGAAATTTGCAGGCACTCGGTACGCCGATCAAACACCGAAATTTACTACAAAACGCACTTTTTGCTGTAAAACTCGGATTGAAAGCTGATCAATAAATTGGAACTTTTCCATTATCGGGGGGGCGGGGCGGTGAAGTTTATCAAGGATGACGATGACAACTAACTTTTCTTTTGTATCGTATTTTCTTAGCAAAGCGTAGAAAGGACATATTTTTATTTACCATACAAAAAATCGGCTTATCGAGCAAATCTCAAAATTTTATAAATTTCCTTTTGTTTTTCCGCTTGAAATACCCATAAATTTTAAGGTACAACCCCATTAAAGCCCATAATCCGAATTTACTCGGCATTTTTGGATTGATCAGAAAAATTTTGGTTTCTCCCCCGCCCGCCCGCCCCCACCCGATAATGCCGAAGAACCAGCGCAGGAATTAAATGGCTCAAGACAGAACTGAACGCTTTCTAAAATTTAATCGTTTTAATAATGCAATCCAGAATAAAAAAATTGTGCTAAAACATAAAATAGAGCTAGGTTAGCTCACAGTTTTGATTAATGAGTGTCAATCGAGAATCTTAGATTGACATAGTTGTGGAACATACACTTTGGTTAATTATACATTTAAAGTACGTCCTTTAACTTTTTGTCAAATAAAATTCAATTATTATTGTCGACAAAGGGCTGTTCAATTACGGTAGCGAAACGTGCAGATTTTAGTCGAGCGGTAGACAAAACGGGCTTTCCTGGGCCTTTAAAACCAATTAGTTCAAATCCCATAAATTAGCAAAACAGATGCATCAAAATGTTGCTGCGCAAATAGACAAAGAACAAGGGCGAGGAGTCATCGTCAGCTTGCTGCTGGCTACAAGCCCCATTTTTTGTATGTCTGTTTGTGCGTCTTTCTCTCGCTCTCTCTCTCTCTCTCTCTCTCTCTCTCTCTCCCTCTCTCCCCATTCCATTTGACGACACAACGACGAACAGGCCCCGTGCGCGAGCCACTATGATCCCATTTCGGCACAACGTGATGATAGCATATATAGCTTCGGGATTGCCCTGCTCCATGTCAAACATGTCACATTGATTCAGTCAATGTTGGGCGCAAAAAGCGCATTTTTTGACATAGCTTGAAGAAGTCGTGTTCTAACTAAAAAAAATGCGTTCTATTCTTACCTGCGTATCCTAAATGCCAGAAAATATAGCCTAAAATCGAGGGTCATAAGATATGTGTTCTTTTAAGGCCTGGGCGTCGATGTTTTCAGACGTATCGCTTGAATCTGAAAACTTTCGATTAAGATTCGAAAACTGTGGGGGTCTAGATGTCAGTCTTCCAAAATGTCACTGTCATAGTCGTAAAAAATTGTCCATCTGAAGACAGCCATCACATTCATCACGAAATGAAGACAATACGCATAAGGAAAACCAGATCCTGAGCCCAAGTTTTAAATTGTATTTAGAAGCTGACTCGTTTAGCTGATAATTCCAGTCGTGGTCTAACTGTAAAGTGTTTTTACTCAACTTGGAGTTTCGATTCGGGACCAAGTGCATCTTGTACAGAATTTTTCGCTGATTCCGAATATGTTTTCCAAATTTGCTACGGACCGTTATTCTGAAAGCTATACGGCAATTATGACCCTAGTTTTCAACAAAATGAAGGTATCGTTATAGTTTTCGATTTTCTTCATTAATTTCCACGTAAAAATTGACTAGACGTTGGTTCGACAAGCATCCTACAGCTCAAAACAAGCATTTTAGATCAAAAATGAGATTTTTATGCAAAAATCAAAAGAAATGATGCAGGGGGGGTTCGAACCGCCGCCCTGCGCTTGGCAAGCGAGTGCTTTGCCAATGCACCATGGTGCCAACCGGGTAGGGTGCTGTCAGAGGGTACTTCAGGGCCCCTGGGAACCATAGCCCCAAACAAGGAATAGTGGGCCAGCGTCTGAATTTTTGGCATTTTTCGCCCCAATTGTTACCAAAAATGCTTTTTTAAATAAAAGTCCGTAGCAAATTTGGAAAACATATTCGGAATCAGCGAAAAATTCTGCACAAGATGCGCTTGGTCCCGAATCGAAACTCCAAGTTGAGTAAAAACACTTTACAGTAAGGTGAAACAACTTGTGGAAAAGTGCAGCGAAGGTGGACTGTTAGCGTTGGGAAACATTGCTAATTTTAATTTTCCCTCATGAGGCTGCTGATGGACAATTATATATTTTATATTGTTTTTGACAGTTTCAAATTGCAAGAAACCTAAAAATATTTTTGGAAAAATGAAAAACAGCTCTTTGAGGGTAAATTGTATAACTTTTTGGCCGAAAAGTCAAACATTTTGTGGAATTTTGTGATTTTATGAGCTTTTCTGGATCTAGAAAATTAATAAAATACTTTAAACTGTTTCCATTGCTTTATGGGGCCGGACAGGATTAATGGAAAAATTGTCCACCCCCCGTTAGCGTTCTAGTACCGAGATTAAAGGGATAACGCGGGCATAACTAATCGGTGCCGCTGCCGCTGTTGGCTATTTGTCAAAAAGTGGATCAAGCGTGATCGACGATTCCGCCGGAATTAAGCCGGCGTCGCTCCCCAGAATCTAATTTTAGCGCATGGCCAAAAATCAACCAGCGTCTGAATCCTTGCACGTATGGGCCAATCATGTCTGAGATTCGTGTAGGTGGATCTCGTATTTTTCTCGCCCTAAAATCCGCCTATTTCCAGACTTCCGGTCGGTCAACCGGATGGCCGGCAACAGCAACAGCCGGCGGCGCATGTCTGCATAATTCGAAGGTGTCGTCGCTGCCCCCCTTCAGCCCATCGATTTGTCAAAACCATCTCCCACCTGCCGATCGCCGTTTTTTCTTCTTTTCAACATCCGTTCACACGCGCGCCCACACAAGGCGACATCGAAATTTTCGGGTTTTTAACTTTTTCTTGGAGTCCGATTTTCTAATTTTTTTTACTGTTAGCGGCGTTTTTACACTAATTTCGTACGGCCTTTAATGAAATATAAAATATTTGATATCACTTTACACGTTTTTCAGATAAAAACCCAAAAGACACGTCTCAAAATAAGTTATTATTTTTATTAACCGGTAGACGGAATAATAAAAATTAGCTTAAAAATAATAAACTTGTAAAACACGTATGAAAATACGTTATTATTTATTTATTAAAAAATACATATGTATTATTAGTACCAAGAAAACCTGAGAAATCGGACTCCTTGAGCTTCATTTCTCCCAAAAAAAACTCCAAGCTTTTTTTTCTAGACCGATACCGATAATCCCATTCCATTACGCACCTACTTACGAATTTACCCAAATGTTTATTTTTTAATAACAAATATCAGTGATTTTACAGGCGAATGGCTGCAGCCGAGCTGGAGCCGAACGCCGTCGGGCTGTACGTCTACCTGCCGTCGTTCACCCACATGATGGTCGACGAGAAGGAGTGTCGAATGCCGATGGTCGCGCCATATCGTTGTACGTATTTTTGAGCCATTAAATATACCTTTTGGCTTACCTATCAGCAATTATCGCAAAATTCATAGGCGACGCCAACTGGATGCTCTGGTACGATTGCTGCGACACCGGATGTTGTGGCCGGCTTCAGCCCTGGCTTTACGTGTTGATTCTTGGGTACGCTTTTTTTTGGGTCGGGGTCTGGTACGTCAGCGGGGGGGGCTAGCCACCTTTATTGCCACCAACAACTGCGGAAAATACTAAAAATTGTTTTTGGTAGTTTCCTCTTTCCTGAATCTTTTTTAAGAAAATTTGCAATTTTTCCACTTTTTAATACGTCTTTCTAACTTTTTATATCTAAAAAAGGCTTAAAATGTTGTAAAAAAATAGCACATTCTTCATTATAAGCGTCTACGGAAATAGAACGTTAAGGTTTCCCTCGAAACCCCCCCCCCCGCTAATGAACCAGCGCAAAAATTCCTACCTGATGCCTGTGTAATACACAGTGCATTTTTTTCCTGGAGAACACCAAGGGTACATTTCGGTGCATCCCACCGCCGAGTTCAAGGTCCACTTTACGCCGAAACACGCGGATTATGCGCGTATTTCAGCACCGTCATCGCTGTCATTGGGCTTCTCGTGGCCAAGCTGACGGTCTGGCTATGCTGTGGTGGGGATCGAGAGGAAGAGGATGTACTGTTCGACAAGAACCACTACGCCGTACACAACCATAACTATTTACGCCCGCCGCCGCCGTGGGTTTTCAAAAAAAAAATGAAAATTGATAACTAGAATCCCGATATAAAGGGTTTAACTTTTTATAAACTTCCCCATTGATTTCAAGCTGGGTGCAGATGGCCGAGTACTTGAATCAAAAGTGTTTTTAATTGTTGTTGTTTTTAGATTTGAACTTTTTAACCGTGATAAAAATTTTAAAATGGTCAAAAAGTTCGTCGTTTGGGTTCGAACTAAAATAGCAATTTTTAGCGTATATCTATAAACATTTTTATTTCATTAGTTTTGTTATTAAACATCTTAATTGAAAAAACCTTAAGAAACACATTTAGATACTCCTCCTTCTCTCGCAATGGCTCTCTCCGCAAACACACCCACGGCCACGGACATTCGACTTGAAGACTTGTGATTTGAATAAACCGTTAATACATCCAAAATAAGTCCCGTATTTTCTCCCATTTCCTAAACTATCGCCCGGCGATGCGTTTGGACGAGTTGACCCCCGAGAAACACGCGCAGATCATGGACGATGTGAGGAAGGTCTGGAAAAACATACATTTTTTATCTTTTTGCAAATAGGAGTTGAAAAACCCGCACAAACCGACGCCGATTCCCGACGAGACGCCCGTCCTGCTGCAGGATGTGGTACGAATTTTTTTCGAAGCTTTTTCTATACCTTTTTTTATAAAATTTAGGTATTAACGGGTCCGAATTTTTTCCCTTTCACTCGAAAAATGTCTAGAAACATCATGGCATGTATTTCGCTACTATTTTTTGTAAAATTTAGTCATATTTAAGTGCAAAAAATGTTAGAGAACTTTGAAATTGTTTAAAAATTTGAAATTTCAGTCCAAATCGACCATTTTTTGTCGAAATCGATATTTACGAGTATTTTTTCGACAGAGTTTTTACGTTTCTAGAAATCGCTCCCCCTGACGATCCGGCTGCACTTCCCGAACAACTTCGAGATGGCGGCCAAGCCGAGCCTCTCCGCCGAGTCCATCTCGTCCTGAACCCCAATGCGGCGCCCCGAGCCCCCGTTTTACCGTACCCAATAAATACGTTTGCTACTGAAATGTCTCCGAAGCAAAGCAAAAGTAAAGAAACTTTATAAAAAGTACTTTAAAACAAAATATATTGTTTATTTTTGGAGAAATGTCGCTTTTTATTGATTCTAAGGACCTTTCCGACAGTATAGAGCAGATTTGGGCCCGCTGGCCGCTTTCCTGGCTTTTTTATAGCCCTTCTTTAATTGAAATACTTTTTTGGCAATTCATATAAGTAGACCGGTAGACCGGTAGACCGCCTTTTCGTTCAAATTCATAAAAGTAGACCGGTAGACCGGTAGACCGGTAGACCGCCTTATCCTTCAAATTCATAGAAGTAGACCGGTAGACCGCTTTCTTGTATAAACGTGTTTTTACTTAATAAAACATTAAAATTAAACTTTTATTATTATAATATACCGTAATTAGTATTTTAACTTAACAGAGGGTACTTTATCATGAAGTCTAGCTTGTTGGGGTCCATATACTCATGTATCCGGGCTTTATTGCAGCTTTTTTAACCCAGTTTTTAGTTTTTAATTGAATTTAGCTATTATTTTATTAATATACTGTTTCTATGTTATACTGTTCTACCTGCGCGTTCTTTGTTTGCAATATTATCTACCAATTACGCGCTCCCCCCGTAATTTTTTAGCTTTTCGTGTTGTATATTCATTTATTCCTCGTTTAATACTTTGTTAGTAATCCGTAGTATTTAAAACTGAATTTCGTGGGGAAATACTTCAAATAGCACATATGTCGATACTAGTTTAGTAACCTGTCGATAACGAGCGCCTTTTTCCGCGCCTTATACGTAGTAGTTCGTGCTTATGCATCACCTGACCTTAAATATGAAGTCAGTCGTTGGTTAACGAAGGTTTTAAAGTATGTTAGCCCATCATAGGCGTCTTTTATAAGTTCCTTATGACAAAATCGCGTTTCATTATAACACGCCCTAAGCCAGCTTTGCTCAGAAGCCAAGCTAAGCAAACAAGCAAGCAGCAACAAGCTAGCTTAGCCAGAGCTTAGAATAACGAAACCTTGTCATTAACTTCCTGGTTAGGACTGCGCGAGATATAGCCATTTAGCATCCATTGCTATGAATGCGTAGGTATACAAAAAGCATTCTCATTTGCTGCCGCAAACTGATGATTTGACGAGGCTTGCTGAAGATTCGTCGCTTACTTCGTCGATTGAGAGTGTGAAACGATTATTCAAAGTGAAAACGCCGACTTTAATAGGGAATATATTAAAATTAAACTCACCGACTTCCAGTTGAATGATATGTGAGACAAAGGCAAGAACTACTATAATAATGGTATTATCATACTGTTAAATGCAAGACAAAGCGTTAGAGGTTAAGCATTACTACTTTACCAAATTAATAGTTGCTGTTTAAACTATTAACCAACATTACTAAAATATGAAAACCATGAAATACTAAAATATTGGACGAAATACCAGGAAGAAACTATTGTAACAAACGAAAAGCGTGAGAACTATGGAGCTAACGCGTTTTGAGTAGGTAACGCTACAAATAAAAAGAACGCGCTTGTAGGATAATAGAATATTACTAAACTAATAGCTGAATATGCTTCAAATAAAGCATTTTTCTTAATAAATGTATTAAGAAACAAAACCCGGGTTAAAAAAAGCTGCAATAAAGCCCGGATACATGAGTATATGGACCCCAACAAGCTAGACTTCATGATAAAGTACCCTCTGTTAAGTTAAAATACTAATTACGGTATATTATAATAATAAAAGTTTAATTTTAATGTTTTATGAAGTAAAAACACGTTTATACAAGAAAGCGGTCTACCGGTCTACTTCTATGAATTTGAAGGATAAGGCGGTCTACCGGTCTACCGGTCTACCGGTCTACTTTTATGAATTTGAACGAAAAGGCGGTCTACCGGTCTACCGGTCTACTTATATGAATTGCCACTTTTTTCGCGCATTATTTGCGATTTTTCCTTTTTTTCCCGAGATTAAGTTCATATAAAGACCATTTAGAATCGACAGATGATCAACCTGGGTTGCCGGAGATGCGGCCAGATCGCTACCCGCTTCAAATCAAGCACCCGACCCTCGATCGCTGACGGACCCTCCTTTGCCGATTTTGTCTCTTCGGCGTCGAAGGAAGAAGCCGTTTCCAAGCATCAAGACAAGCTGAAGTTGTCCAAGGGCGACAAGCGATTACGGCTGCCCGAATGGCTAAAGAAGGACAAGCCCTATGCCAGTGAAAACGAAAATGTCAAGCGGATGAAGCACCAGCTAAAGGACCTGAAGTTGGCAACAGTGTGTGAAGAGGCGAGGTGCCCGAATATTGGCGAGTGCTGGGGTGGAAGCAAGGATTCGTTGTCTACAGCTACTATCATGTTGATGGGTGAGTTTTTCGTTGTTTTTAGGCTCAAAAAGGGACGAATTTTCAATGTAACTTTTCAGGCGACACATGCACGCGAGGTTGCCGATTTTGCTCGGTAAAGACGGCACGAGCACCGCCGCCACTCGACCCGCTTGAGCCCGAGCACACTGCCAAGGCAATCGCTTCGTGGGGCGTGGATTATGTCGTGTTGACATCAGTCGATCGGGATGATATTGCCGATGGCGGCGCCTCACATCTTTCAAAGTGTGTCTCGGAGTTGAAGCGAGAGAAGCCAAGTATCCTGGTCGAATGCCTGTTGCCGGACTTTTCAGGTGCGTCAAAAAATATTTTAAACTTTGGTGCTTTCATATTAGATGAGGAGCGAGGCAACTTTTTCGGAAAAGCGCGCTTAGGCAGGATTAAATTTGACATAAGCGATTTTAATTTACGGTTACAAGCACTTTACGCTGTGTTTAATTCAGAAACACTTGGAATAATGGTACAAAAGCGTAGAAGTAGACCAAAATTGCTATAGAAAATAAAGTGTTTTTTATCGGCAATTGGCTGACGCTAAATTGAAGAATTGGCTAGCCGTTAAAAATGGTAGGGCGCTAAGCCTTCTCCAAAGTGCCCAAAAATCCTATTTTTTTAGGTAATCTCGAAAGCGTCGCCGTTATGGCCAACTCTGGACTGGACGTCTACGCGCACAACATTGAAACCGTGGAAAGCCTAACGCCCTGGGTCCGAGACCCCCGAGCCAAATACCGGACATCCCTGCAAGTGCTTCGACACGCCAAGTCCGCCAACCCGAAGCTCATCACCAAAACGTCGCTGATGCTCGGGCTCGGCGAATCGGACGCCGAGCTGATGACGACGCTGCAAGATTTGCGCGACAATGACGTTGATGTCGTCACATTTGGCCAATACATGCAGCCGACGAAGCGGCACCTGCTGGTGAAGGAATGGGTGACGCCGGCCAAATTTGACGAATGGGCTGCTATCGCGCAAGGCATGGGATTTTTGTACGTCGCCTCGGGGCCGCTCGTTCGCTCGTCGTACAAGGCCGGAGAATTCTACTTGAAGTCTGTGCTACAGAAGCGGAATAAAGAAGCTGCAGCCGCAAACTAGCCTTGAATTTGATTGTAATTACCTTTTGCTCGATTGTGCCACTGACCTTAGCCGTTCTCGTTTTAGTGTTGTTTAGGATCCTTGCAGTTATTTACTTTCTATCGCAGAAAATACCCGATTTCCGGCATTTTTCTGCCCTTTCCCCAGAAGCAACTTGTGATGATGGGTCGATTAGCAAATCAGTTCCCTGCTTAGTCGACGTTTTCCTATGTGCAAACATTTTCCGGCTCAATCTGTGTTCTCTAGTCTGTTGTCACGGAAAATAAAGTAGAAAATATAGATGGCCAGCCCCGTGCGCCTGCAGGCCGGCTCGATCTCGGCCACGCAGCTGCGAAGCCCGAACGTTGCCGCCGACGTGTTGGAAAGTGCGAAAGGAAAAGCGCGACGCGAGGTGATTTTTCTTTTTCGATCCTCATGAATTGTCTTTTTTAGCAAGTCCACGCGCAGGGCCACTTCAGCTTTCTCAGCGTGCAAGACCATATCATCTCGTCACAGTGCGCCCATCCGGCCGGCGAGCAGCGAGAAGACTGCGCGGTAAATTGGCCTTATAAAGTCGAGCCCAAATTTTAGATCTGCAGATACGACCAGCAACTTGCACTCCCGCATTTGCCCGAAATTCTCTTCCCCGAAAATGCATTTATCGTGCGGTGGAAGGACCATCCGAGTTCTTTGGTAATTTGCGCTTTTTTAGCTTCGAATTTCGATTTTTTTAAGATCCGGTTCACGGCCCTGGAAGCCCTGAAGCGTGTGGATACAAAGAAGTTGCCAGATATACAGGTATTTTCTGTGTTTTTGTCTCGAAATTATTCCAGGTCGCCTCCGCCGTCAGCTGGCAAGAATCCCGAAAATCGATGGTCGAATTCAAGGAATTTGCCAAGCCGTTCGACTGGACGTACACCACAGATTTTTCTGGCACGCAGCAGGATATTGAGGTGAGATATAGCTTCGAGTATAGATTACATTTTCCTTAGGAAAATCCCACCGACAAGAAAATCGACTACGATCTGCTGAAGCGCCAGGACCCGATTCTGTTCTACGACCACAACGTGCTCTTTGAGGACGAGCTGCACGATCACGGGATGGCACAGGTGGTTTTGGATTTTAACAACAAAGTTTATCTTTGTTTTAGTATAGCGTTCGGGTGCGCGTGATGCCGACGTGCTTCTTCGTGTTGGCGCGCTTCTTCCTGCGAGTTGATCAAGTTCATGTGGGTTTATTTGGCGCTTGTAATTTTGGGTCGAAATACGATGCTTTTTGTATTTTTAATAGTCCCACCCGATAATGCGAAAAACCTAATTCGTTTTTTTTGCTAAAAAGCATTTTTCCGTGCCAAATTTAAACTCTTCTTTTCTATACTCCTCTATTATCCTTTTCAGGTCCGTGTCTGGGACACACGGCTGTTCGGCAAAGAAGGTGAATCGACCATCATCAAGGAATGGAGCCACCGCGAAGCTAATATTGATAAGATTCAGCATCTAGTCAGCACTTTTTGCAAATCCTTAGATGTCTTTATTTTAGGGCGATACCGTCATCAACGACCCGAACCTGATCGTCGCCCATCTGCCGCTGATCGAGGAGACGATCAGCGAGTTGAGCCCGAAAATCTCGGCATAATGGCCTCTACCCTGCCCTGTACAGAACCGTAATTTTTATGAGTACCCGAATACGTGTGATCTCTTGAGCCGAGTGAATAAACTTATGCATTTTTATGATCGGAAAAGACGTAGAAAATGTCGCCTAAAACGATTGGTCTTTGTGCTTGGCTCGGATTCGCAACAGTTCTCGCCGTGCCTCCTCGAACTCCATGAGCACCTTCATGATGCGCCAGTGTAGCGAAGAGTCCAGTCTGAAATGTGGATTTATATTTGTGTTTCTAGAATTTATAGGAAGAACTCTAACAAGCCCATTTTGAGAAGCATGTCTTACCCGATTTTGTTCAATCGCGATCCGTATTTTAGCCGATTCATCATCTCTGAGCTTACAAAAGCTCGCGATTGTACCAGTCTAGATACATTGACGATAAGGCTTCCAGCCCCTTCAGTATCAAGTCCGGCCCGGGAGCTGCCATTCTAAGTATTTGCAATTTTTTTTATCATATTTCTTCCCTTACCAGTGCCATAGTTCCAAAATAGTCTGTCAACGAGATCGGGTCCCCAACAAGTAATTCCCTAAATGTTTTCATGTCTCTTTTTGGTTTTGGGCGTCTCACCGTAGTTGTGCAAAATTATCACTTCCAGATTTCAACCTCCAAATTGGGACCTCTAGCCGGTGCCTACAACAAATTTTGCTTCTGTCCTTTTAGCTTTTTTTAGATTTACGTGTTGCCCTGAACTGGCAGTTGTATCGAGCCATAGCCAAGCGAGAAGCTTCTCCCCCAAAAATCTCGTGACATCACGCGGAACATTATAGTTGGCCACCAGACTAAAACGCTTTTAATTTTTATTTTGAAGGATTGGGGTTACCAGAATGATCAGTTGTCATAGCCATCGTTGGATCGTAGCTGAAAGAAACTTCGAAGAGGTGATTCAGAACCGCCACTCTATTCTCAAAATTTTATTTTTGCAACTTTTTTCTGTCTTTTACCCTTCCTCGTCGATTTGCAAAAGCATTTGCGCTGGTGCCGTGAACTGTCCCGATTCGCGGATCATCATCGGCCAAAATTTTGTCGCTCATCATGTCATTCTAGAAGATTTCACTTTAATGTCAGAAAATTTAGCGATTTTGCCCATAAAACCCGTATTTCCTACCGGCTCCTTCCTCAAATGCGCGGGGAATTTCACGGAATACTCGACGAAGAGTGGGTCCCGCGGAAAATTGATGGCTTCTGCTAAAAGTCTATTGGTTTTCCCTAGGGTAATAAAACTCACACAACTCCACGAAATAGGTGTACTGCACGAGCTGGCCGGTCGGAAGGTAGAAGGACTCTTCGCTTAGGTTTTCCTAGTTTTATAATGGATTTTCGGCAATTCTGAAGTACCATTTCCCCAGCCGGGCTCTCCTGTAGAATATCGGTAAATTCTTCGTCAAGAACTGTCACTGTAGCGGTCAGTGGTCCATTCCAGGTGTCCAATTTATAACCTAGGAGAGTAGGTTTTTGCCTTGCTTTTGCGATGATTTTCAATACCCGTTTTTGTCAACGGCGGGCTAAAGATTAGGCTTCGATTTCGAAAGCCGATCGTGCAAACAGGGCTTTCTTCCATACTGGTGGCGCGCTCAGAACTAAAATCGAATAAAGAAAAACGAGTAATGAAAAGCGCGCTCAGAACTAATTGCATTAAGAAAGAAGTAATGAGTAGTGATACTTACCCTAAAGCCGTAGATCTCACTACAACAAGCATGGCTTCTTCCTTGAATGGAATGTCTCGGCGCTCCTTTGATAATGGCAGATCGACGATCGGGTTCTCGCGATTCCAGGCCCTTGAAAAATCGGCGTTTTCGCTCACCGATAGCTTACTCAATCGGCGTGATCCTCCTCACCCCCGACCGGGGCAACGTCTTCGAGTCCGGACGGCTTTTCGGTGTCTTTTCATCGTCCGAGCTGGGTCGCAAGTGCTAGAAATTGCCTAAAACTTCCTTTTCTGGTCGTGCTCACCCGAAAATGCTCGGGCCACATCTCCTTATTCGTCAGTGTAAATAAGCGAGGGTCTGTTCTTACGCTAAATCGGACTAGAAGTTATTTAATTTTTGCCTTTATACCTGGGTTCCTCGGTTCTTTGCGGTACTACACCGGATTCGGCCTAAAGAGCTAGATTTTTTTGTAAAAATAGGATTTACCTTCGGCTCGACCTTTTGCCCCCACGAGAACTGGATCTGGTCGACAAGCTGAAATTGTTTTTTGTTGCTTTTTCATCGAATACGAAACCGTACTCTCTACGCATTTACCATTTTCTAAATTTCGCTAGCGCTACCGTATCCTTTAAATCTCTGCCAGCTGTTGTCGAACGGAATCATTTTTCACTGCTATTTTCCGGTTTTCTTACCACTTTTTTTTGTCCAAACTCACCTTATTTTCTTCATCCGGCCCACCGCGCGCATTCTCGGCCACATACTCGTGGAACGATGGCAAATTCTGCAGCTTACTCCCCGAATGTAGCGTAACCCTGACAAAATTGGCCCGAATTGGACGCTTTTTAGCCTCTAACCTGACTTTCATCGCCGAAATCTCGCCTTGAAAATGAAAGACAGAAGTAGAAGTCATTTTGGCGAATTTGAGAGGCTAGAATCAGTAACTAAAGCTAGGGCGCGACATTGCAAGCCCTCTGTCTCCATGGAAACGCTTTAGGTTTAGCTCGCGTAAAAGCGTTTGCTTTCTCTTTTCGGATGCCGATTCCTTCTATTTTGGTTTTCTGCGTAACTTTATCAGTGTGAAGTTATTGCAGTGTCTTTGCCTCTTTTGTCGCTCTCTTTCTCTATCCCTCTGTTCAATTTTCGCGCCCAAATTCCAGCCCATACACGTTCCCCCAAGGCTGTCCCTGCTTTCACCGACCACTCACTAGCCCTGGCTCGATTACTTACCCATTCGCTAAAGGTTTTTGTCTTTCGAACGCCTAACTATTTGCGTCTTCAGACAATGTCGACGACCATCAACAAGGAAAACATTCTGGAAGGGGCCACCGGTGACATCAAGAAACCTCGTCTCTCTCTGGATAACGTAAGTTTTCCTTTGTTAGATTTTCACTGTTTCCTTTCTAGAACCTCTCCGTCCGATTTGCCAAGCTGAACGAGAAGGCGCAAGCCCCAACCTATGGCTCGGCTTGCGCCGCTGGTGCCGATTTGTACGCTGCCGAAGATTGTGTCATCCCTGCCAAAGGTACGACTATTTTTTTTGGAGATCTTACTTGATTTTTCAGGCAAATACTGCGTGGGCACCGGCATCCAGGTCGAGCTCCCATATGGGTACTATGGTCGCGTGGCCCCTCGCTCCGGACTGGCCGCCAAGCACTTCATCGACGTCGGAGCCGGCGTCGTCGACTCGGACTACCGTGGCGAGCTGAAGGTCCTTCTCTTCAACTTCAATGACAACGATTTTGAGGTAAGGGATTTCTTTTTCTACACTTTGTTTATACCCTCGAAAACTGTTGGCCGAAAAATTTGTTTGTTGATTAGCAGCGCGAATTTGCTGTCTTATCTTCTAGAAAGATTTTTCTTTCTGCAGCTATTATCGTTCTTTCAGGTCAAGGTCGGCGACCGCATCGCTCAATTCATCTGCGAACGCATCGCCCACGTGCAATACCAAGAAGTGGAGACGCTCGACAACACGGAACGCGGCGCTGGCGGATTTGGCTCCACCGGGAAGTAAACTTGTTGTTTTCTCACCCACTCTCCCTTTCACTTTCCAACTTGAACTTGTAATCACACGGGCCTTGTATAACTGTAAATGCAATTTTCCACTTTCTCACTTTGAATTTGCGGGTTTCCAGAATAAATTTCCCAGTGACCAATGTGCCCAGCCCAAAAATACACCTTTCAGTTGTATAATTTCTTTATTTCAAGGCGAGAAATGCGACGATTAACAGGGCGATGACCATGAGATTCGTAATGGAAGAAGCGTTGCAAATCTAAAAAAAGGTGCTTTGTGCTTTTGGACCTTTTCTTTACTTGTCTCAACGCCTTTTCGTTGCCGATCCGCATAGGTTGAAGCTGGGTGATGAAGTCGGCCACCGGGCATTCCGCCGAGCAGTTGGGTAGCCGAAGAAGCCACGGATCGTGCGAAGACGTGTTCCGGTAGAAAATCTGGAACCGCTTGATCGTCGCTACAATACGCTGGCTAACCTGCGCGTAGAGATCGCTAGAAGGATCCCGAACTATTTCAACGAAGATACATGCCGCTGGCGGTACGAGGAGATCATTGGAGACGCCGAGAGCGTAGAGTAGTGGTGTCAGCGTGCCATCATGCTAAAAATCGTGATCAGGGTTTGCCTTATTCTATACCGAAGAGTAGAAAACGGCCTTCGGGCCCTTCTTTTCGATATCAGCGGCTTCGATACGCTTCAACCAATCGTCGACCAGAAGCCTGAATCACGTGTTTAGTTGCTACATAGTTTAGTTAGGTTTTAATTTGGTTCAAATTAAAACCGCTTTAGTTTTAGTTAGTTCCACTGCCCTTACCCGGATCGCAATTTAGCTTTCTGCAAATTGTTGTATTCTTCAAGGCGTCCTCGTCTCCTCAATTCCCGGATGATTCGCATCACCGGCACACCTTCCCAAACGGTGTTCACCCAATCCGGTTGCGGTAACCTGTGTGTAATCTGAAGGCGACTTCATCAAGGCTCGGATCGACTTGCCTCAATATCGACATCGGCGAGCTTTTTGACGTTCATAAAGCTGACGTTGAGCTTCGTCTCCACGGATAGCCAATCGAATAGCGGGCCGTAGCGTCTGAAAATTAGAGTGTATACCTATCATATAATTTTTAAGAAGTATCCGAGAAAATAAACTCTTAAAGGTTCTAAACCTTACTTGTCCATCTTCTTTGCCAATCTACGAACATCCGAATCCCTGACATGCCGGTACAAAGGGCAATCGTAGCTCGTCGGTTTTAGGAGCTAAATATATTTTTTTGCTAGAGATTTGCGGTCTTTTTTCGTTTTTTTTCCGCTCGATAAAACCTGGTCGGCTTTCATTTGAGCTCCGACTCACCGGGTCCTCCCTCCCATAGCCATTTGTATGGATGGGGATGGGCTGCCAGCCGGTGCTCGTGTTCCACCTGTTCCAAAAAAACAAGTCAATCCAAAATAAAGGTGACCCACACTCGATTGTCCTCGGCTGGGAAAAGCCCGGCCATCACCGTTTGCGCGGACTCGATGGCCCGCTCGGAATCGGAGGATTGGATGAAGACCTGGAAAATTAGAGAGAAACTAGCTATTTGATGTTCTTAGCTTACCTGCTTGTGATCAAACTGCTTTGAGAAGAGCCTTCCTGCGTATCGACTCCTCAAAAAGGTTCCAAGCTCGTAGGACCGCTTCATTCCGAGCTGCAAATTCGAGGGTTTTTGATTAGGCTAGGGGGTCTTTGACAATAACGGGGGTGGAGGAAGGGCTTTTTCCTCCGAGTTCAGAAATGCCTAGTAACGTTTAGAAGACCGAAATAGAAGAAAGTAGTACGCTTTTACAACTAAAAACGTCCGTCCTTTAAAAATGCGTCATTTTGGTCCAAAAAATTATATTTTTCGATTTTTTCATACAAAATTTGTAACGTTTTTGAGCTATAAAGTCGTAAAAAAATAGTGTAGGTACTACCTCTATCTATATTCGTTTGGAATTTAGGATTTTCGGATTTATAAAAATTCAGAATTCGGTTTGAAGTTTAGAAGAATTTAGCAGAAAAAAATAATTTCAGAAATTTTAGCTGTAAAAACCTACATTCGTCAGCTGATCCCATCCTCGCGGCCACGCATCAATGCTATTCTGGTCGTTCGGATAAGGCAATTGACCGGGAGCTCTATCTCCATGCCGCCAGATTGCCAGCAGCAACACGAGCTCTAAAACAGGAGATGAAGCTTTATTAAGCCAACCTAGTAAGATGCAAGCCTGAAAAAAAAACCTAGTAATCGCTCTGTAAAAACTGTAAACCCTACCCATGCCCATCCCAACCGCAGCGGAAATGATGCCGATCCGACCCGCGTTCCACAAAAATCACCCGGTCAATTTTTAGCCTCAACTCGATCTCTCTCTCTTTTTGATGAGTCAAGCGCGCGGCGTAGTTTTCCTTTTCGAAATGAAATCTATTGATTTAGCGCGCGGGGTTTGCCAGGGGATTTGCCTATGCTTTCCACGCTTGATATTGACTCTAGCGAGCGTGGAGTGAGGCCAGAGTTTGCGTGGTCTTTACGTTAGTCGTTCGAAATTCTATAAACGCGCTAGGGTTTAAAAAAGGTTAAAAAATCGAAAAAATTTAAAAAATCTAAAGAATCCCGAATTTTTGCATTTTTTCACCGGAATTTAAAAATTCTCCGGGTGGAAATAGCAAAAATCTAAAAATTAGCAGTTCGCGAATTCTGTTAGTAACGTTGGATTCTAAAAAAAGTTTGTCTGCCGACGCTTTTCAAAGCCCAAAAAGGCAGAGAAAATTTTTTCCTGACAAGTTTTAAACTCAAATACCGAAAGTCCAGTCCCAAAAAAGACCGGAAAGCGGAAATTGCTTTTGCAGGGTTTTTAGCAGGATTTAAGAAGCAAATTAATTGAGGCAAAAATCCGACCAACCTGCCGCCCGCAGCTGATCAGCCAGAAAAACGACGAGCACGATGACGGGCGACCACCGGGCCCTCATTGATCTTTTTCAAGCGCTCGACTTTCCAGCCTTTTCAGCGAGTAACAGCAGTTTCCGGCCGGGAACAATCGTGGGGAGTAGGGTAACTTGTCGCCTCCACTGATCCAAGGGTGGTGGCCGCCCGGTGGTTTCCTGCCCTGCCCCCCATCCAGTGCCGCCCAATATAAATTCGCTTACAGAGCGCCCAGATGTTGCCGCGGGGCTCTAAATCGACCGACATCCGCGCCAAATCCGCCAAATCACGCCCGCTCGCCACGACCAGGGGTCACGAATTCGGTTTTGAAATTGTCTGCGTCGCGGTGTGTGTGGCTAGTAACTGCTGATTGGCGTGAAATCCCAGGGCAATTTTTATTTTTAGGTGCTTTGGCAGCATCGAGCGGGGGAGGGGTCAATTTTGGTTCTAGACTGTTAGCGGCGGGGGGGATTGCGGAGGAAACCCGTCTTTGTTTTCCATTTTTACCACCTCTTGATGATGTATCATGTATTTTGATAGTTTTTAGTAATTTTTGATTGCTAGAAAGTTATAAAAATATGGAAATCATTTTGAAAATTCGAAAATTGAACTTCTTGGTCATTTTTCGTAGATTTATGACAAAAAAGGCAATAATTTGCGAGTTTTTTTTTGAGGTTTTTATATCTAAAAACCGGGTAAGATGCTATCGGTTTCCCCCCTGCTAACAGTCCAGTGTCAAATTGACCAATTTTTGTCTCGTTCGCACTCCTAAACGAGCGGGCGAAAATGAGCTCTTTATCAACGACATTATGGCACAAAAAGGCAAGGAACACAAAAAAATCACATCATACATTTACTGAAAAACCATCAAAAACCTAGTACACCGGGCCCGAAAAAAAATATGCCTAGAAACCACTACAATCGAGATCAGCCGAAAAATGCGCGACCTGATAACAATCGCAGGAAAATAAATATACCTAGCAATCAATGCAAAAACGTTTGACCTTCTCGAAATTCCGCTTTCCGCTGAGGTACAGCATGCCCGCGCCGTAGTCGTCGGGGACGACTTGGTGAACCTAAAGCGAGATAAGCAAAGATAGGATGGCAAAGCAAAGTCTGACCTCTCTCGAGTCGTCGGCCGAAAAGGTGAACGAGAACTCGTTGGTCATCTTTGTTTGTTGGAACTCCTCATCGCACGTCTCGGCGTAGACCCGGATCTGAAAATGGTAATTAAAAAATTTCAATGCTAAAGACAATAATTTTAAAGATCTTTCCCGCTTTTTAAAATTCCGGGTTTTCCGAAAAAATTGCTAGCACGAGAATGTGAAAGCGCAAACACAGCTGCAATTTGTCATTTTCTACTATAAAAATTCATGTGCAAAAACATTAAAAAATTCCATTATTTCAAAAACTATTCACCTGCATGAAATTCTTCTCCGTGTAGGTGACGCGGGCCGTAAACTGGATCAAATCACCAATGTTGACCGCCTCGCGGAACAGGATGTCGTCGGTGGAGACCAGCGAAACGGAGCCCTAAAACTCCACTAAAAAAATCAAAACTTAAAGACAACCTTTGAGAAATATTTCGCACAAATGAACGCTAGCTCGACGGCCTCTCGCATCAGGAAACCACCGAAGACCTTGCCGTAAATATTCTGTAAAATCTTCATCAGGAAAAAGGGCCAGGCTTACCTGAAATTCCGGGAAACACAGCTCCGTATTGCGCATCTCGGTATTCTTCATCCATTTTTGGCCGGGCTAAAGGCAAACAACTCTTTTTAACGTATATAATTTTTACCCTCAACGAAACCGTGTAATTCCCGCTGTTCGTCTGGTTGAGGTTGCTCAAGAAAATCTGGTGCAACGCCTTCCACTCATCAGGGGTGGGCGGCACTTTCAGAAGCGAGCGCTTTTCCTAAAAAGGTAATTCATTTTTTCTGTGATATTTGAACGCAAATAGAAAGTTTTTTATATCGTACTAATAAAAGATTTCCGCTTTTAAGCACACTTGTTTTAGTAGGTTTTTGGTGATCTTCCACGACTTTACATGTGCTGCGTCGGAAATTCCAGGGCCACAGCCTCCGTTGTTTCTCTGGGCTCTCTGCGCGCTCTCTGTTCTCTCGGCTTCTCGGAGCCCACAAAGAAAAATTTCCCCCCGCACAGTTTTTTCCCCCACGCGAAATAGAACAGAACCGGTAATTTTAATAGTTTAATCCCAACGATTGATACCTTATACTTTCGCTCCCGATTCGCCTCGGCGCCCTGATGCATAATGGCCGCTTCCTCGGGGGTGGTTGTGGTCAACGGATGAACGGGCATCACGCTGTTCAAGTCATTCGCATCGCGGGACACCTAAAAGCCCATTGAAAAGCATCAAAGAACAAGACCTACCAGCACAAAGTTTGCCTTCAGCACTTGTTTGAGGCTCTGATCGCCGGCGTCCTGCAAAAAATGGTTGTTTTTCGGGTGAAAATTATATAATTCTAATCTAGATAAACCAATCTAGCTTAATTTAGCGAATTTGAATGGTTTATTGCAACCGGTGTGTATGATTACAAGCGGAAATACTTTTTATTTAAGAAAGTAGTGAAAAATTGCTAAAAATTACCTGAAAAACTCGTATCGTCGTCTCCATCGACGAGCGACCAACCCAAGAAACGTGGCCTTCCAGTATCAGATCCCGATCGCCGAGGTGTACCCTAGAAAAGAAGTTCAAAACTCGAAAATTCCAATCAAACCCATGATATCCAATCCGATCCACACAACCCGTCACGATTGAGCGCGGCAGCGAAGGCGGCGAATCAAGCTTCGTGACGTCGGAACGATTATGAAGATAGCACAGCCAGACGGCGTAGTGGTCGAGGTCCTAGAACGGTAATTATATGAAACCCAATCCGTTTTTATAACCAGAACTGCTTCAAAACCGACCTCTAAAAGCCGGCCCATTCTGACGGTCCCCTTGGCAGTCAGATAGCGCCGTCGCTCCTCGCCGCTTCCAGATAGCCGCACCGTAACCTGAAGATAGTTTTAAAAAAAGGGTTAAGGTCCCAGCCATGGTCTCGAAAAACAGCTTATTTGAACTAGCTTATCTAGCCCTATTCTAAAAAATAGCAATACACCGGAAAAAAGCTTAAAAACGCAAAATCTCGGCTGGGGGGGGGACGCCGATCTCGACTTTAACCCGAAAATCAACAAAAACCAACCCGCGCAAGCGAATCCGCCATCTTCCGCGGCTCCAACTTGATAGTAGCCAAGTCGGAAGGCGTGGCAATTGTTCGAGCATCGCTAAAATTAAGCAAATCTTTTTAAAAGGGTCACAACTTACTGGACCTGCTTGTACAATAGCTTGACCGTCTCCTGCTGCGTCAGACCGGCGCTCGCCGAGTTGAAGCGGCTCTTTAAAACCAAAACTTTGAAAACAAGGTCGTTTTTCAAACCTGAATAGGGGTGAAGAATCTCCGTAATGCCGGCAGAAGCGAGTCGACGGCCTTCATTACCTGAAAATGAAACATAAGATTGTTTTTCCGTGATGATGCAATACAAAAATGAGAAAAAAGAAATGAAAATCGAATAAAAACTAATTTTTTTAGAAAGCGTACGAAACTGTACACATTACAACAAAGTCGTTCGGAGGTGCGCTGTGGAACAGGAATTTTACCTGTCGTAATCGATTCAAAATCAAAAAGTAATTTTGAAATAGCTTAATTTAGGCTATTTTTAATTCTTCTACCGCCCCCACTTCTTCTTAAAAGTTGTCAGCTGGGCGGCTTGACTCCTATTGACCAAACGGCTTAGCTGATTGACGCCAAGCGCACACGTGTGTCTCATTCTTGTTCGACTCGGAGCGCCCGGCTGGTTTGTTGTGGTGTTGGTGCCTTAGCCGGCTGCAAAAACCTCCGTCCATCTCCCGTTCTCTTGCCCGGCCCCGTGCCTACACATTGATTGCATGGGCCGCCTCCCCCCGCTCCGTCCATCCTTTTTTCGCCAATTTTTCACGCCTTTTTTAGGATCCGGCTAGCGTTATCAATCTCGTAGAGGGCAAGGTCAAGCGCGGTCAGGAAATAATCATGATTTCGGCACGAAAAAGTAATTTCTAGGGGCTTTTTCGAAGTGATTTTGAGGAATTTTGGCTTTTTCTGGACTTTTTATTGAACCAAAGCAACGTTTTTTTCAATTTTAGCCGTAATCGTGTCGCTAGAAAAAGTTTGCTGCTTTTGAAGCTTTTAATAACTCTTGATTTATATGTTTTTAGATAGTTGCTTTTTGGGTTTTTAGGCGTAAACCCTTGTTTTAGTCTATACAGCGGTAAAATTCCGCGCCCCGCTTCTTACCTCTTTTTTTTGGGTTTTCCGCTCAATCCGGGAGAAGCGGCGTCTGCTTCCGTTGCCCTAATGGGCTTTAGCCGTCGATTTGTCACGCTTGCCAGCCCTTGTTAGGCCCACTTCCCCGCCCATCAGGGCTTAGATTCGGAGGAACAACCCGGCAACGGCTTTTCATCGCTCTTTTATTGATTTTTGTTATGGTTTAAACTTGTCTTTTTCTCTTTTTCTAGTCAAAAGAAAACTCTTCTTTAGACTTTGAAATTTTGTGACTTTTTGATTCCAGGCGCGTCAAGAAACTCCAACGGCCATGGACGGCACCGAGGTGCGCCAGCGGCCGATCAGCCTGGCGGAGGAGCTGAGAAATGGTTCGTGAAGAGTGAAATTCCGGTTCTGGTTCGTTAGCGGTGGGGGAGGGGGTTTATGTCCCGAGTTTTTCGGTATGTTCTACTTTTTGTTCTCGTTTCTCAACATCTCAATGAGCAAAAACCTTTAAAATGGCACAGCTAAGCCAGTTTTAGACATGTTCGCGCTATTTTTGCGAGATTCTACGAACTCAATTTGATAAAACATAAAAAATTATGCTACGAATTTAAATTCCCGCTTAAAGGGCTGGAGAAAGATGGGCCGGCGTCCGTCGGGGTGACGGACCGCCGCGGCGCTACCATCGACGCTTTCCCTCGCGTAAGCGCCCCCAAAACCCCCCTCTCGCGTTTGAAGAAACCAGTTTATTGGCGATAACTTTTTCATTTGGGAACGTTTTCGACTAAAAATTTCCTGAAACCAAGGACTTGGTGATACGCATCGATGGTAAAAATTTGAGCTGGATTGGATAGCAGGCGGCCAAGTTCTGGGCGATTCGGGGTTTTGGGACACTGTTTTGGCTGAAAAAGAGGTGCATAGACAGCAAAACACCTCTAGAAAGTTGCAAAGTACGTTGCTATCCTTTAGCAAGGTTTTCTACAACATTTTTTAGCTATTATCACCATGAAATTGCTTTATTTCTAACCAGATGGTTACAGTCGCTTCGCGACTGCAACCATCTGGCCTTCGCGCTACCCTACATATCCCACTCCACCACATCCTTTCCCACCCCCATCAATACCCCCCATGGCTGAAATCCCCGTCAAAAACTACCTAAATACCTTTCCGATGGCTTTAGATACCCCCATAGCCGAAATCCCCTTCAAAAACTACCTAAATACCTTTCCGATGGCTTTAGATACCCCCCATAGCCGAAATCCCCGTCAAAAACTACCTAAATACCTTTCCGATGGCTTTAGATACCCCCCCATAGCCGAAATCCCCTTCAAAAACTACCTAAATACCTTTCCGATGGCTTTAGATACCCCCCATAGCCGAAATCCCCTTCAAAAACTACCTAAATACCTTTCCGATGGCTTTAGATACCCCCCCATAGCCGAAATCCCCGTCAAAAACTACCTAAATACCTTTCCGATGGCTTTAGATACCCCACATAGCCGAAATCCCCTTCAAAAACTACCTAAATACCTTTCCGATGGCTTTAGATACCCCCCATAGCCGAAATCCCCGTCAAAAACTACCTAAATACCTTTCCGATGGCTTTAGATACCCCACATAGCCGAAATCCCCTTCAAAAACTACCTAAATACCTTTCCGATGGCTTTAGATACCCCCCATAGCCGAAATCCCCGTCAAAAACTACCTAAATACCTTTCCGATGGCTTTAGATACCCCCCCATAGCCGAAATCCCCGTCAAAAACTACCTAAATACCTTTCCGATGGCTTTAGATACCCCCCATAGCCGAAATTTCCGTCAAAAACTACCTCAATACCTTTCCGATGGCTTTAGATACCCCCCATAGCCGAAATCCCCGTCAAAAACTACCTAAATACCTTTCCGATGGCTTTAGATACCCCCCATAGCCGAAATCCCCGTCAAAAACTACCTAAATCCCTTGCCGATGGCTTTAGATACTTTAAATAATTTAAATAATTAATTACCATAATTAAAAAGTATTAAAGTAACTTAAAAACACTATTTGGACGCGTGAAGGGGCCTAGGGAAGTGGGGCGAAGGGAAAGGGGGCGTAGCCTCCCGGGAGAGGGGCCCCCACTCGTTTTATTAAGGCGCCACTTTCAAAGTTAATTTTAATAATTTAAACTAAAAGTTTTTCATAATTTTTTTATCAGTTTGGGGGTTTCTGACGGCGCTCTATCCGAATCCGAAGAGAGCTAAGCTCTAGCTCCTTTCCCCTTCGAGTTGAATTCGGCTTCACACAGAGACCACAGCAAAATTATTATAGTTGATGGCAGTTCTTGTACAGGTGGCAATGCGCGCTAGGGTATGTGGGGGCCCTCCGCCGCCCTTCTCCACTTGACTCTCTGGTGTACTGGCTAGCGCATCGGACTGCGGGGCGGACCATCCCTGGTTCGACCCCCGTCCGGTGCGACCCTCTTTGCTCTTTCAGCGATTCCATCTTTCTCCAGCCCTTTAATAGAGTCGCAGGCAAGTTGCGAAATAACCCCACCGCTAAGGAACCAGAACCGAAATCCCTATTTTCTTGACGTGCTCGATTTTGTATTATTTATTACTTACAGAGCCGAACGCTCGGAGTCGCCACAGCCCAAATAAGCATGGTAGCGTGGAAAAGCTTACTTTGTGTTCAAAAACGCTAACGCTTCGCATGAAATAATTTTCGAGGGATATTTTTCCTTTTCAGCCAACAACGAGCCCCGGGCCACGTCCGATGAGAGCGACATGGATCAATTTTTGCAGGACGAGGACAGGTGTGTATTGCTTTTTTAGGTGCATAAAACCCTTCCAGCGATGCTCGGGCTAAAAAAGAAGCGGATGCGGGGTTGGTATAGCATGTGGTGTGGTGTCTTAGTTATTTTTTGGGTCTTTTTGTCGTTGTGGCTTTGCTAAAGGTAAAAAGTTACTTTTATAGGCTGGCCGACCGGACAAAATTGCTGCCGCAGGGCTCGGACAATATGGGCGCGCTTGTGGATTCGTTTCTCTCCGGGCTTGATCCAAGGTAAGGGTTATAAAGAGGAAATAAGGTGGTACTGGACTGTTAGCGGGGGGAGCGGAATTTTTGGTTTTGCACGTTTTAAGAATATAAAATGTACTCGCTACAAAGATTTTGCTGTTTTATGGCGATTTTTCAGGCCTTTTCGTCCAAAAAGTGAAGAATTTCGTAAATTGAAAATTTTTTATGAAGTTTTTATACCTAGCAATTAAAAATCTATAAAATTGACTAAAAAAATGGGTTATAGGGCCGTACTGAATTACTATGAAAAATGTGACCCCCCTGATAACAGTCCAGTACCGACCAGGCTATTACTTTTTTTAGATGGAGAAATTGGGTCGTCCGAGGCATTTTCACCATCGTCATGGTCTCCCTCTTCTCGTTAATTGTCAGCAAGGGCCCGTTGTGGCTAATGTTACTGGTAAGGTTTTCTAACTTTATCGTATAACTTTTTCAGGTTTTTGCCATTCAATTCAAGTGCTTCCACGAGATCATCTCCATCGGATTGGCCGTCTATCGCCTGTTCAATTTGCCGTGGTTCCGAACCCTTTCTTGGTAAGAAATCACGTTTCTTATGTTTTTTTTGTGGCATTTTTTAGGTATTTCCTCTTCACCTCCAACTATTTCTTCTTCGGCGAATCGCTCGTCGAGTTCTGGGGAATTTTGCTGAAGAGAGATGTACGGTTTTTGAGAGCTGTAGGTTACGGAAATTTCAGAACTTCCTCCACCTCCTGATCCAGTACCACCGGCTGATCAGCTTCGGCCTGTACTGCATCGGCTTCGTGTGGTTCGTGCTGTCGCTGCAGAAGGGATACTACGTCCGGCAGTTCAGCCTGGTCATTATTGTTATTTTCTAAGTTCAAGGAATTATTTTATAATTTTTTTTGGTAATTTTTTATTTCCAGTTCGCGTGGACGCACGTGTGCCTTCTGCTCGTCGTCTCCCAGTCGTTCCTCATCATCCAGAATATTTTCCAGGGATTGATCTGGTAAGTCAAACTTGTTGAAAAAAGCGACTTGGGCCGTTTGAAATAGAGAGTGTTTTTAAACTTATCGATTTCTCCGAAAAATTCTGATTTTCGGTCAAAGATGCTTGAAAATCCTCAAAAACGATGAAAATGACTATATTTCGAACCTTTTTTACGACTTCTTAGGAACCAAAATTAACCGCAAACGCTCCAAAAAGCAAATAACTCAAACGCACAAATTTTTGTTCTGTTAGGGAGGTAGCTTCCCCCTCCCGTTAATAGTCCAGACCCGAAAATCTCGCTATTTTTCTATTTACACCCTTAATTTGCGATTTTTCAGGTTCCTGGTGCCGGTGGCGATGATCATCTGCTGCGACATCATGTCCTACATGTTCGGCTTTGCCTTTGGCAAGACGCCGTTAATCAAGGTGACTCGTTTTTACTGATCATGAACTTCTCCTTTTAGTTGAGCCCGAAAAAGACATGGGAGGGCTTCATCGGCGGCGCCTTCAGCACGGTGCTTTTTGGGCTGCTGGTAAGCCAGATTTCCGGGAAAATTAAAGCCATTTTAGCTGTCATACGCGCTGCTCGGGAAACCGGCGATGGTTTGTCCGCTGGAAGATTATACCACCGAGCAATACAACTGCACGGTAAGCTTCGTTAAATGGCTGTTTTGAAAAGAATGTCGAATTTTTAAGCTCGAAAACGATAATGTCGAAATTCAGAATGTCGAAAAGTCATAATGTCCAAATTCTTGCGTAGGAATTTCGCGATTTTCGAGAGATTTTGAAATTTCGCTGTTCAAGCATATCTGGGATTTCGGCGTTGTAAATCTCGATATTCTGGAATATCGGCGTTATGAAATCCCGACATTCTGATATTTCGGCATTATAAATTTCGATATTATAAATTTTCGGTTATATGAAAAATGTCGACATCCTGCTAGAAATTCATCTAATTCGTAAAATAACATTTTTCAGATCCCCTCCTCGTTCTTGATCCACGAGGCCGAGTACCCGGTGTTCCTCAAGTGGCCGATGAAGCTGTTGAGGTGATTTTAAGCCCTAGAAGGTTACTGTCTTTTTTTAGGCAACCCACCACCTTCAAATTCTACCCATTCCTCTTCCACTCGATATCTTTATCACTTTTCGCGTCGATTCTCGGGCCATTTGGCGGATTTTTCGCCTCGGGCTTCAAGCGAGCCTTTAAAATCAAGGTATCGATCTTTTTGATACGTTTTATTGTTTTTAGGACTTTGGTGACGTAATCCCAGGTCACGGCGGCCTGATGGACCGCTTCGATTGTCAACTTTTGATGGGCACCTTTGTCAACGTGTACATTCACTCATTTATCAGGTCCGTTTCGTTTTGGTTATGGTGCGTTAGCGGGAGTATCTAATTTCCGTTTCAACAAATTGCTAACAACGATTTCAAAAAAATTTCGATTTGGACCATTTTTTCCCGCTTTTTAACAAAACTTCCAAAAGTATCGAAATTTTTAACGATTTAGTATCGATTTTTATTGCTCAAAAGGCCGTAAAATGCTAGCGTTTAAATCAAGCTAAAAATTAGATAAGAGGTTGTTGGTAGTTGTTATTTAAAAAGAATCTCTGCTCGTTTGCCTATTTTTATACCTGAATTTCAGGGTCCCCAACCTCAGCAAACTGCTGCAAAACATCTCCCTCCTTCCCTCCGAAGATCAGCTGACCATCTTCAACGCGCTGCAAGAGGAGCTGAAGACGGCCGGTCTCATCTAAACAACGTCTGCGTAAAAATTAAAAAAAACATTAGCATTGCGGTTAGCAGATTAGTTAGCACTATTATTGACACCATTTCCCCTTTCTTTTCTAGCTGCAATCAATTTGTAAAGTTTAAATTGTACTCGCCCACCCCTCAATGCTCTAAAATGATGGTCTCTCCCCCAAAACAAGCTGTTACACCCTTGTACTGCTACGATACATTGCCCATTGTCGATTTGATGTTTCACGAGAAAATATTCCAGATCTGTTTGTCGATTTTTTCTTCGATATTGATTTGGTTCTTTTGCATTATCGGGGGCGGGGGATTTGCCTCTCCCGAACAGCTAGCAATGCCTAATTATTTAATTGGAATTATTTTATTAACGTTTTGAGTAAAATATAGACTTTTTCACAAAATTTGGAAAATTTACGTTTAGCAATCGTAAAAAAACATTTTAGAAACACGGCCGTCGTTTGTAATGGAAAAATTTTATCAGAAGGCCAAAAGTGCCCCCCGATAATGCGCAAGAACCCTTGAATTTCTTCATTTCTTCCGTTTCCCCCGTCTGTAAATTCCCAGATCTTTGTGACAAAGTGTGATCGCTAGACACCCCCGTGTTGGATGTATTTTTTTCTCGCTCTCTCGTCAATATTTCGCTTTTCACGCCCATTGCAACCCTCTACTCTTAACACACACCACATTCGAGCTGTATCTATGTTGCTTTATATTTAGTCGTCGTCGGATAAATGTTTTATTGTCAATCGGAAGTGTCTTTATGTTATTTGTTCTTTGCAGAGGATTTTCTAGGAGCAAGCTTTTGGCGGTTCAGAATTAGCCTGTCTTTTTACAGAGATGGCAGAACTAGCAGCTTACCGGGAACAGGTGCGGCATAATTTTAAAGCTAAAAATTATCTTGGTTTTTAGCTGGATGAAATTACCCGTCAACAAGCAGCAGACCCAGGCGCAGGGCTAGAAGAAGAAGCCAACGATCTGCGAGAGCTGATCGCACTGCTCGAGGCCGAAGCCCAGGATGAAGCGGGCGAGGGCCCATCGACAGCCCCGGAGCCCCAACAAGACGAGGAATTTACGGCTTATCTAGAAGCGCTGCTGGGCCAGAGATGCATGGCTCCGTTTTCCGGGTATGTTTTGTTGCCGTTAAAAAATTACAGCTACATCGGCGTAAAAACCTCGGCAAATTGGCTTAATTTATATGAAGCCCGCCTAGAAATGAAGAATACTAGATCTACTTTGTGGTTTACGTAATTTTAACTAATTACAAAATTTAAACATACTTTTAAAATTCATAAAAGAAACTTTTTTGACCAAAAACTTTGTTTCAAACCTCTCTATTTTATTTAAGGTGTCTCGAAAACACTATGAAATGTTTTTAATTGTGAATAAGAATGGGAAAAATATGTTTTATTCGCCCCGACAGGCTTCGGTTTGTTTTGATCTCTGAAAACTTTTAGCGCTTCCCTACGAATTCCTCAGCACGCAGCCATCATCTTCGAGTTTGACTCATCGGTGCCAGCGGGCGAAGATTTTAATGTAAATTTTATAAATTTTATCAAACGACCAGGGTTGAAAAGCCGCTTCGCGACTTTTCAACCCTGGCCCCCGTCGTACCCCCCATACTTCGTAACTTTGCATAAACCCCTGAATTCCTGTGCAGAAAAATGAAAAGCGCGTCCTCTCTCCCATTATATAGGCTTCCCCCACTTCCGGTGCATGCAAATTGATTCCTAACAAAGAGGCCGAGCGAGATTTTCACAAAAACTTAATTTTAATGTCGAAAACAGCTGATTTTTACAAATCTCATATGCGTGCAGTCGTGTCATGACCATTACGCACCTAATGACGTATCATACGTACCCCTAACTTCCTCTCCTATTGAGATACGACTGGAACATACGGACGGAAGTTGCATGCAAATGGACACACACACACACACACACACACACACACACACACACACACACACACACACACACACACACACACACACACACACACAAACACTATTTTTTTATATATAGTAGGATCTAGAGGCCAAAAAATAAATTCATGAATTTGACCTTTTTAAAACGCGAGAAAAAGCATTTTAGGTCCGAATCCTCTACTCCCACCCGATGATACAAGCCATGTCGCCCTGCAAGGCCTTTTTACAAAGTGAGAATTATCTAAAAAACTTACCAAAATTTAGATCGCTGCAAATTTGGGGAGAAGTGCCGCTTCTCACACGGTGAATCGATCCCATTCAGTCAGCTCGAAGACTATGAGGAGCCCGAATTCGAGTAAGTCTGGATTTTACTGCTCATTTACAACTTTTTTAGGTCCCTGCAACCCGGGAGCCTGGTCCTGGCCAAAATAGACGACCTATGGGAAGCGGCGCGGGTGGTGGACCTGGACAAAGAGAGGTCGTACGCTATTTTCCTCTTTTTTTTCTACGGTTTTTTAGTGAAATGGCCGTGCGGTTGTTGCAATCGCAACGCGAGACGCGGGTATCATTTGCGGAATCGGTCCCGCTACCATACACGGAAGTACAACGTGAGATCTTTCTAAAAAACTGGTTCTCCGCATTCATTGGGGATGAGATCCCAATTTTTTACAAAATGCAGAATACTTATAATCGTATAGTTGTAATGGCGTAATAGAGAGTATCATAATCGTGAAAGCTATCTTAAAAACTTCAGAACCGTTTATAGTTCGCGATTTTAATCGAGCATCGGTCATTTGTGGTCCAAAAAGCTATCTTTCTTGCTGTTTTAGGAATATTGTAATCACGTGATGTTGCAAAAGTGTGTTAGGAGAATTGATTTTTAGTTGCCGTAGAAAAATGATCTATCAAACATCTAAAATTTAAAAAATGCTAGATTTTTGGCGAAAACCGGCCAGTTTTAGTCCAGAAAACGATTTTTTGGTTTTTTTTTATCTGTAAAATTGGTAAAAAATGTAATGTTTATTTCTTGAATACTATACAGCGACGTTTAGAGACGAAGGAAGAAGCTATTGAAGTCCCTTCATCCGTTCTCGATTCTGTAGATCATTTTTCAGAATTAAAGGTAGGAGCTTTTGGTTTGGCTTCACCATTTTTCTAGGGTCTAAAACATGGCAACGTGACGGTCGGCGAGCTTGGGAACTGGCAGGGCGGCGGCTTTGGCCTGAAGCTGATGCAGAAAATGGGATACAAGTGGGTTTTATTTTACGAATATAATTATTAATTTTTATGGCAGTAATATAATTCGTTTGCAAAACTAAAACTTCCAGATTAGGCCAGGGCCTCGGCAAACAAAGTGACGGCATCGTGCACGCAATCCAGGCCACGATTATGCCAAAAAGTAGGTGGTAGACTGGTTTCTAAAAATTTTTTTTTAGAAAAATCGGTCGACTACGTCTTCAGGAATAAGGACAAGAATCGTGTCGTCGACGGGAAAAAGGCGCACGAACGGATAGGGAAACAATTACAGCTATCAACGTATGATTTGTGAGATAAATCAAAAACGTTTTTTAGGGGTATTGAGGCGGACATTTTCGAATTTTTGAACCGCCGATTCGATGCGGGACCACAGTTGAGCGCCGAGGAGGCCATTCGGGTATGTTTGGAGATAGAAAGAAAAAAGCAGGTGCTTTTTCAATATCGGGGACAGGTGTTTGTATAAGTCTGGAACTCTTTTTAGATTAGCAAAGTTGTATACTAAAGAAAAAAGTTAGTTTCCGCGGATGACCCCCCCCCCCCCGATAATGCAAAAGTACCCGAAGCTAAATTCTTAATTTTTAGAAAGAACGAAAGCAGTTGAGCGAGGCTTCCGAGAGCAGTCTTCTCAGCAATATCCTCGACGCCGAGAGAAAATTGAAAGATCTGAAGAGCAAGAAAGTAAAGCTGGAACAGGTATCGTAAAAAACCTATTAAAAATTTGAGCCAATTTAGGGGATCTTCAGAAACAGGACCGACAAGGCAACGGTCGGGCGGCTACAAGCATCACTGGATCAGGTAAACAGTTCAAGTATATCTTTACCTTTTGTTGTGTTCTTGGTATGAAGTAGAATGCGCTTCGGACAACAGTATCAAACAACTGTTTATCTACATAAAGTGGTGGCAGGAGGATCGGCAACAGACATCTCTGTGCCGATAAGTGGACCCGCAACGAGATAATACAATCTAGTCTTAGGCGGGAAGTGGCGCACGCGACGCGACCGCAGGGGGGCGCGCGCCGGTGGCTTACCCACTGGATAGGAGGGACAGCCGGGAAAGAGGATCTATTGTGGTCTAGCAAGCTAGCACCACAACACCTTTAAAAAGCTATATTTTTAAAGTTGTATTTATGTTTCTTTTCTAGGTGATACGCGATATCTCGAGCGCAGAAGGGTCGCATCAACGAGTACAAGGCGAGCGGGACAGTCGCCAGCGGAAGAAGGATCTCTTCTAATATCTAATATTTCTTTTTTGCCTTTTATGATGTGTTTTTCCATGGATAAACCTTACTACAAAATCTTTGGGAAGTCCAGAAATTGTGAGCAACGTAATAGTTAGTATTTTAATAGTATTTTTAGCCTATTAAAGTGGAAAAACTATTTATAAGACTTTAAAAATGTTAAATTCGGAGCTTTGGTCGAAAGATCGAGTCTATTTTGTTTTTAAAAAAACTAACAACGTGTTTACGCGTTAGAATAATCAAAAAAAGCAATTTAGAAACGCTTCCTATATTCATATTAGCAAAATTGGATACAAAATTGGATGCAAAATTGAATAAAGAAAAAGTGTTACCCCGATGATGCCAGAGAACCATTTTTTACAAAGCTTCAGTTAGCTTTGAATTCCGCGACTGTACTAATTCCGCATACAACGAAGTACAACAGTTTGCGTAATTCGGAAAGTGATGTAGCCGAGCGTAAGCTGGAATTTTTTAATTTACGACCCAGATGACAACACGTTTTAGACGAGAAGCCATACAATTTATCACCAGTATTGCTGATAGTAGGTAAAGTACATGTTCTTTTCGTCCTCCAGTGAAAACGGGGCCTTGGACCCACGCTTCTCGCCCAGCGCGGAGACGCGGGGTTCTGGGATTCGGAGCACGAAGCGCCAGAGCAGCCAATAATCACGGCGAAACGACTCGACGCCGAAAATCAGCAGCCACATGTGGACAATGATGGTTCTGAAGGAGGGTGGGGGTTGAAGCGGAGAAACTGGTGGAAGGTGAGCTAGCAAGGGCGACTTGGGAGCTTATATTTTAAAGGCAAGCTAGCACGGAGAATTTAGGAATCCTTTCGACAGGGCAAGCTAGCAGAGTGCATTTCGGAGCGCATCCAAAAATGACAGGCTAGCGAAGGCCATTTTAGAGTTATTTGAGAAGTAGCCGCGCTAAATTGGGCAGAACGGGGCAAGCTAGCAGAGAGCTTTGGAGCCCATCCAAAAATGGCAAGCAAGCTGCAGGAATAATTTGTGAAACGCATCGCCAGGGCAAGCTAGCAGAGTATATTTCGGAGCGCTTTCAAATGGGCGACCTAGAAAGAACATTTGCGAACTCTGGCAAAACAGGCCAGCTTGCAAGGGTAACCTTATCGATAAGGAGCTTGCAGTGGCCATTTTCGAGTTTTGATTCGAAAGGCAAGCTAGCAAAGGCCATTTGGGAGTTTTTAGCTTAATAGCAAGCTAGCAGGGATAATTTGGGAAATTTTTCTGCTTGGCGCAAGCTAGCAGAGAGGCTTTCGGAGCGCAAAAGACAAGGGCAGGCCGGCAAGGACCATTTACAAGAAGTAGGCTAGCAAAGACCATTTGGGAAACTCTATCCGAACTATTCCGAAACCTACATCATAACGGTGAGGTCAAAAAAGACGAGCATCAACTGGGCGGGCAGCGAATTCGTGTCGAGCAGTACGGTAGGGATCCCTCCGAAGAAAACGGCAGTAATATTCCCGGCAACGCTCCACCGGAATAGCCGGTTCATTAACTGAAAAAGATATTTTTTTCCTCCTAGTTAAGGTATCCTATTGGTTTCGTTTCGTTTTCTTGACTATTAAATATGAAAATTACCTGTAAAACTTCGATATTTTCCTCCAACTGAAACCGGCGACTCAAATATTCGGCTTGGAAATTGCGGCGGTGGAGCCGATTTTTTTGGAACTGCGTCATCTCACGATGTCGCTTGAGATTCCATGCTAATAGGGAGCGAAGACACTGGAAAATCATAGGGTTTTAAGCGTATTTTAACATTTTGATTTATTTGGTTAAAAACTCCAATAATTTCTAGATCTTTCCAGCCAGGACACACTGCTCCAAAAAGTCCCAGAATGACAAACTTTACAGATGAAATAAAAACCTACAAAAAAGGCTCCCACGGTTACGGCGCCGACGGCCGGAAAAAAGATGGCGAACAGCAGCTTGTAATTCTCATAGAGGTCTAAAAACGTAATAGTTTATTTGGAAGTTGCTTTTTAATTTTTGGACATTTTTCTGGCTGCAGAAATTCAGCTGCCACGTGTGTGTCAAGTGTTTGGAAACGTGGGGAAATTAATAAATATTTTGGAAGGTCAGAAGGCGGGATTTTTCTCGCAACAGAACTGGGCAAGATACTGTTGCCGACAGTTCATTTTATCGAAACCAATTTTGTCGAGAATACAAAAGGACAAATTTGAAATTTCTGAAATTTCTACATGTTTGAAACTACTAATTTCGACAAGGTCATACTCGACAAGATCAAATGTCGTCAAAATGTAATTAAATGTCGTCAAACTGAAATATCGTCAAAATAAAATATCGAAAAAACTAATTTTCGACAACTGATTTTCGACAAAATGATTTTCCAAAAAAGTTTTTGGGAAAATGAATTTCGATAAAAATGAGCTACAAAATAACCCACGAAAAACGACAAGGTATGTCACAATCGAAGCTTCAACCAATCCAACCACCGTCAGCCCAATCGCCAGCCGCGGACTCCGATTTCGCTCGTATTCCGCTGGATCGCGTGAAGCCACCAGCCGCTCGATACATACCCAAGGGCAGAAGCAGGCCTGGAAATTGGCAAAAATCAGATTAAAGAAAGTGGAACCCCAAACTAACCACCTCGTAAATAAGTGGGGTGAAGCGTCCAAAGGTTGCCGCGACGGCAAGTAGCGGAAGGGAGCCTTCGCCTGAAAAATTGGGCTAAAAATTCATAAAAAAGAAGGTTTCATGGGCTTTATATGTAGTACTAAATCTATATTTGGGCGACCTTTAGTAATTTTTAAAGTTTTTTCAATTTTTCTTGATTTCAAGGAAAAATGCGATCTATCGGAAGTAGCTTTTTTTTGAAGTGCAACAACCTGACGAGTCTTTCAACCTTTTTAGTGTCAGGTGTCTGTGTGAAATTCTACGGAGCGTGAACTTCATTCGTTCGTCAGTCAGACCGTAAATTCGTCAGTTTGCGCGTACACCTACCGGCCGGCTTCACCTGTCCTCCGCCCGCCAACTGCCAGCGAGCAGAAAAACATTCAAAAATAGTCATGGAAACCAACAAGATCTTTGCTACAGAAACGAGAATGAACTTTATGGGCATCAAAAAACAAAAAGTTGGTGTCTAGCCTAAGCCAAATCTAAGCCAAGCCTAAGCCAAGCCTAAGGTAAAGCTAAGCCGAAGCCACGCCTAATCTAAGCCTAAGCTCAGCCTAAGCTCAGCCTAAGACAAGCCTAAGCTAAGCCAAGCCTAAGCTCAGCCTAAGCTAAGCCTAAGCTAAGTTTCAGCTAAGTCTAAGCTAAGCCTAATCTAAGCCTAAGCAAAGCCTAAACTAAGCCTCAGCTAAGCCTAAGCCTAACCAAAATGCAGCACTTACCCTCATATCTGAGCCATTGAAATTGAAAAATAATAAGCAATATCCGCGAAAACACGGCGACAAATATCAAAATAACGATCGATAGGTAGATGAGGCGGAGGTTGAGGTGGAAATGGCCTGAGCGGATCAGGAGGGCACCCAGAATCGGAAGATTGGCCAGTACGCCAAGTGCCAAAAGACACTCCACGCCGGCCAGGATCGCGCATGGTAGCACCACGATCGATTGCTAAATTAAATTAAGCTTTTAAATTCCGTAAGCTTGATGGCGAAAAGGGAGAATGCCTGAATGCCGACTGCCGAAATGTCGACAACCAAAATTCAGAAAGAAAATCCCGACGGCGGAAATCGCGACAAGTGACAAACCGCAACGGGGAAAATCCCGCCAGCCAAAATACCGACATACAACATAGCTGCTTTAAGGAAATGACAATCAAGAATGTTTTGGGATTTCGGCTGTTGCGATTGGGCCTGTCGAGATTTTTCCCTGTAGGGGTTTTTGAGCTGGCCTATCGAGATTTTTCCCTATAGGGGATTTTGATCTGTCGGGGTTTCGGATGTCGATATTTGGCCTGCCGGATTTTGGCTTTCGGATTTTCTGTCGTGATTGAGGTTTTTTCTGTTGTTGATTTTTATAACTTCCTAGCGGTCAAAAAACACTAACGACGCTATAAAATGCAGTACATTATTAACAGGTTAAGGCGGAAAGTAAGAAATACCTCAGCCCCCCCCCCGCTAACAGTCGAGTACCGCCAATACCGCGGCACCCAAGACACGCGCATCCTTATGGATTTTGGAACGCAAATGTAGGTAAAAGACCTTATCGAGTAAAGCTATTTAAAGGCCTCAACTCTCAGAGTGAAGGTATCGCGTCTAAATTGGCGTTTTTATACGCGTTGCGGCCCGCCTTACGGCTGGCGTTGCGGCTCTGGCGGCAAATTGAGGAAAAACCATAGGGAAGAAATTACCTGAACGACGGTCGAGTTGATGAACACAGCCACATAGAGATGGGTGCCCTCCCACTCGACAAAGTTCATCGCCACCACATTGGCCACGGTTACGGTAGCTACCTCGAGGCGAGTACAAAATGGTACTAACCACGAATGGGCCGAATAGAACCACGAGTTGGCAATGGGCTTGCCATTTAGAAATGCTATAGGGCAAAGACAGGTGTTTTTAGGGTTTTTGTAGACAGGGGGTGAGGGATCCCGAAACAATTTCACCTGGATTTAATCCGATTTTATCGATTTTGATGGTATATCATCGAAACCAAACTCGATGTAGAAGGGGGGAAATTTCCAGGTGAACGTACGCTTCGAGGTTCCAGGCTTCCGGCATGAGTTGTGTTTTGTTGTCAGGATCGATCTCTCATTTTTCTTAAGATCTCTGTTTTCGAAATATATATTTAATCGATATTTTGATTTTATAAAATTTGGACTATTTATTTAGCTGGTCCGCACTCTGGAATTTTAAAATATGGAGTCCAGATATCATCGAGAATTGGCACCAATTAGCAAAATGCAGGTTACTTTCGTTTCGTTTTCTTTATACATGCATTACAGTTGTTTATCGATTGATATATACGTCATATCGATAATAGATACCCCGAGGCATTATTGGGCAGACCCTCGGGGTCAGACCACCCCTCCTTATCCCCTATCTTACACTGAGTGCCCCCTTCCACGTCGCGACTCGCCCCTCACCTGGACCACCTCTGCACCGGAAATGCACACACCTCACTGCAACTACATCGCTTCTGGCCCCTGGCTTAGATCAATTTGTAGTTTATGTTCTTATCGGCTTAATCTCCGATACGTACACTATTGTGTACAACGAGATTAACATATTTTTGGAAATGGTTCGGTTAGCAGAAGCTTGCTTCTCGCCAAACAGCGTCGTCCCGGCATTGCACATGCCGTCGGGATCGGCGCACACCCCCACAACGGGTGAATAATCTGAAAAACGAAAAGAAATAAAGGTATCGTAAAATACCTGAACTACGAAATACACCAACGTACGGTAGATAGTATTTTAAAGTACTGTGGACTGAAGCTAGGGTGGTACGATCCAGAGGGCGAAGTATAGATCGCTACACTGAAGCTTGAAAATGATACCACGATAACTTATAAATACACCGAATACAGTAAAGTATAAAATACGGTCCATAACACTACACCTTACGTGCCTACAGTACCCCCCGTTCGCCCGCGTTCCGACATAGTCCGGCCGTAAAACTTCGGCTACAACTGTTTCTTGTACATTTCTACCCTATCTCTCTCTCTTGCCCTCTGTTGCCAAATCCCATATCAGAAGCCATGAGCTACATGAGGGCGTCATCAACAACACCGGTTTAGCAACAGACGGATGCGTTCCACCGCCTCCAACCCGAATTTGTAGCCGGCCATGGACCAAAAAAGCTGCCTAGCAAGGTTTCTACCTGACGACCACACCCAACGCTACAAATATAGAGACGATGCAGCTGAGTGTCATTTGGAAAAACCGGAAGCGGCTCCCTATTTACAGGCCCATTTTTGGGGTTTTTTATGCCGATTGCGGTATCTTTAATTAGAAATGGATGAATGGAAATGAAATTTTGGCGCTACGTTAAAATTTCGATCTTCTTGAATTCGACATTCGATTTCGGCGCTGCGAAAATTTTTACCCCCATGATCTTTAGTTAGTATCAAAACCAGATACTAATTTCGTGATTGATTGATGGAGAATGCCATGCTCGTGCATATTTAAACGTTTGGCGCCAAATAATATACCCCGAGACACTCTTGGGCAGATCCCCGGGTCAGGCCACCCTTCCCTACCCCCTATCTGTGCGTACACTGAGTGTCCCCCCTTACGCTCGCCGAGTCGTCCCCCACCTGGACCACTCCCCCACCGAATATACACACCCCTCCACCCATCTACATCGCTTCTGGCCCCTGGCTATGATCAATTGTTAGTAACTGTTCTTATCGGCTTAATCTCCGATACGTACACTATTGTGTACAACGAGATTAACATATTTTTGGAAATGGTTCGGTTAGCAGAAGCTTGCTTCTCGCCAAACAGCGTCGTCCCGGCATTGCACATGCCGTCGGGAACGGCGCACACCCCCCCAAGTGGGGTGAATAATCTGAAAAACGAAAACGAAGATACGTTATAGTACTAAACGCTACGAAGTGCACCAAAATACGGTAGGTCTTGTAAGGTACTCGACATGTGAGGATATGATGTGATAAGATGTGAAGACTGTAGTTATGCACATGTGCGCTGAAATTTTAATAGTCATCGTTGGACGGGGTGGGATGATGTAAACCAAATAAACTAAATGGCAATACGGCACAGTATGCTATGGAGCATATTACAGTACTACAATTCCAGCCATAATCCCGACAGTCGAAATCTCGAGGCCTCGAAACAGTTCTGGAAAGCTTTAAAACCTATGGAATCCGACCTAAGGATTACTGTAGTCGCAAGAAACCATGCATTAGAAGTCGAAAAATTTAGTTTTAGTAATTTGTTGGTTTAGTTTCCTTCAGAGAAGTTGGTCCTCTGGCTAAGATCGGTATAGTAGGGGGTAGAAAATCGGCCAAGATGGGTTTTGAAAATTTGGTTGCGCGAAAATTGGCTAAGATGGGCTTCAAAAGTTTTCCGCAGCTGCTAAGACGGATCGAAGGGATCGTCTGCTCCACGTCAAGAACACTGCCTCTGGTCCCGATGGTGTCCGCTACTCTGTGCTGAAGCTCTTCGACCCGGGTGCCAAGGTCCTCGCCGCCTACATGAATGCCGTCCGCCGCCTCAAGTACATCCCAAGCTCCTGGAACGGCTCGAACACCATCTTGGTGCACAAAAAAGGCCCGAAGGATGACGTCTCCAACTGGAGGCCCATCTCTCTCTCGAACACCGTCGCCAAGTTGTACGCGTCCGTGATGGCTCGCCGTCTCGGTAGATGGGCCCGCCTCCACAACCGCATCTCCAACGAGCAGAAGGGCTTCATGCCGGTCGATGGATGCACAGAACATAACTTCCTCCTCCAGTCCGTGATCGTCGAGACTCGTCGCGACACACGGATCGACAGCAAGTGCGCCATTGCCTGGCTCGACCTCTCCAACGCGTTCGGCTCCGTCCCGCATGCCTCGCTCTTCCGATGCCTTGAATACGCTGGCCTTTCGGTTGTGGCGATTGAAGCAATTCGTCGTCTCTACGAAGGTGCCACAACATGCGTCCGAAGTTCTACTAGTCCGACTCCGGCCATCAACATTCAAGCGGGTGTCAAGCAGGGCTGTCCACTTTCGCCGATCGTGTTCAACCTCGCCCTCGAGCCCGTCATCCGTGCCGTCATCAACATGGATGCTGGCTTCGTGATCAATGGAAGGACGGTGTCTGTGCTCGCCTATGCTGACGACCTTGCCATCGTGACCAAGGATCCCGACGATCTACATGCTGTGCTTGAGACCGTGTCCGAAGTCTCTACATGGCTGGGGCTCGTGTACAACGCCAAGAAGTGCGCAAGTCTCGTCGTCAACGCCAACAAGCACACTGCCATGCCGATCAAGTACTCCGTTCAAGGCTCTCCGATGGTGACGCTCGACTCCAACGACCACTACGAACATCTCGGCGTGCCCACCGGCTACTATCAAGGCTCATCGGCTGAGAAGACGATCAACAAAATGCACCAGTGCCTCGACAAGATCCACAACTCGCTGCTCGCCCCCTGGCAGAAGGCTGATGCCGTCAAAACCTTCATCCTCCCGTGCATCGGCTTCCACCTCAAGAACGGCTACGTGGAGAAAAAGAAGCACCTCATCCCCTTCGACAAGAAGCTCAAGAAATACGGCAAGATGTGGCTGAACCTGCCAAGTCAAGCAAGCCCTGAAGTGCTCTACCTGCCGAACGAGATGGGAGGACTCGGCTTCATCCAGACGAAGACCCTCGCCGACGTGATGCAGCTGGTGCATGCTGTCCAGTTGTTGGAGTCGACTGATCTCGGCCCAATGACTGCTCAGCTGCTCCGTACGGCTGTACAGAAGAAGATCAAGCGTGCGCCAACCGACTCCGAAGTGGCCGACTACCTGAACCAGAAGCTCGACGGTGCCTTCGAGACGTACTACGCCGACACCCGCAACATGTGGACAAGAGTGCGACAAGCAACGGGACGGCTGGTCAAGACGGACAAGCTCGACGTGAAGTGGACCTGGGCCAACGACAAGATCCAACTGCTCGTGCTCGGATGTGGCGTCACCAAGAAGACGTGTGAGAAGATGCTCAAGGGCGCCGTCCATCAAGCTCAACTCGTTCACCTCACCGCCAAGAAGAGTCAGGGGAAGGTCTACAACATCACCGCTCGCCAGCCCTGCTCCAACCACTTCATGCGTGACGGACGCTTCCTCCGCTTTGCGGATTGGCGCTTCGTTCACCGTGCAAGACTCGACGTGGTGCCGCTGAATGGATGCAAGCGTGCCCGTGATCACCATGACAAGACCTGCCGCAGATGTGGCGCCACGATCGAGAGCGTCGCCCATGTGCTCAATCATTGTCCAGTCCACAACCAGGCGATCACCCTCCGTCACAATGCCATCGTCGACCGACTCATCAACGCCATCAAGTTGCCCGACACCACCACAAAATACGTCAACGTCAAGATCCCCGGCACGGATGGTCAACTACGCCCCGATCTCGCCCTCATCGACCATGTCAAGAAGCGTGTGACGATCGTGGATGTGACAATGTCATTCGAGAACTACGACCTGAGCGTCTACGAATCTGCACGTGACGGGAAGCTGCGCAAGTACGCCGACATCTTCAACAAGTTCAACGCGGACGGCTACGACACGTTCCTGGGCGCCTTCATCGTTGGTCCGCTCGGTGGATGGGATCAAGGAAACGAAGTAGTGCTGCGCCGCCTCGCCATCTCGGTCAAGTACGCTGGTCTGATGAAGAAGTTGATGGTCGCCGACGCGGTACGCTGGTCCAAGGACATCTACATCGAGCACGTCTGCGGGCAACGTCAATACCAAGCCTAAAGAAGCGATTCTCATTTTTCAAATTGTCAATTTCTCGTGCCCCACCCCACCTGAATCCAAAATCTTTCTGTGATTTACTGATTCTTGTCATTTCTCCTCTAAAATGCTGTAACCCCTAATTCTAAATGACCTGCGCGTCATTCTATGCATTCTTCTCGAAATTGTGATCCACTTTTGATCCGGCCCCCGGGCCGAGCATTGTCTGAATAAACGTTAAAGTAGAAAATCGGCCAAGATGGGTTTTGAAAATTTGGTTGCGCGAAAATTGGCTAAGATGGGCTTCAAAAGTTTTCCGCAGCTGCTAAGACGGATCGAAAATAAGTACGACAGGCTTCAAAACCTTCCTCCTCTTGTGGAAAAGCTAAAGGTAGCCGCAAAAAAGCGGCATAACAACATTACAAAATTTTAGCTTTTGGCTAAGATCGGTATGGTCGGTCGGTCGAAAATTGGCTAAGGTGGGCTTCAAAAATTTTTACCAAGCGATTCGTGACAAAAATGCCTACGGTAGGCTTCAACAGCTTGTTTCCTGCCGAAAGATCACCCGTAATCGCAAAAAAAATCATAGAAAGCTGCAGGAAATTAAAAGCCGACGGATAAGTTCGTCCGCTGGCTAAGTTCGGTATGGTAGTGGGTCGAAAATCGGCTAAGATGGTCTTCAAAAAATTTACCAACTGCAAAGTTGCGTACAAAGTAAGTATGGAAGCCTTCAAAAAAAACTTTTTCTCATTGCCGAAAAATTGCAAGTGGCTTTAAAAAGCGACATAGAAAATCTGGGTAGGCTTCGGAGAAGTTCCTCCTCTGGCTAAGATCGGTGTGGTCGGAAATCGGCTAAGATGGGAATGATAAGAAAAAGTTTTTCTTATGCATTTCGGGTTTTCGGGTTCGGCGGTTTGGGCATTACGGTAACCTTCAAAAACTTCTACTGGTTGCCAAAAAATTGCAAGTAGTTTTAAAAAAGTGGAGGGGCAGCTTCACAAACACGTCCATCCTCTGGCTAAAATCGGTATGGTAGGGGGTCGAAAATTGGCTAAAATGGACTTCAAAAAAATTTTAACATGTAAAGCCATGTTAAATATAGTACAAAAGTTTTAAAAACCGCTTCATCTTACTAAAAATTAACGGTTAAACGATGCATCAGGCTGTAGAAAAAATTTAGTTTCCGTCAGAGAAGTTCGTCCTCTGGCTAAGATCGGTATGGTAGGGGGGTCCAAAATCGGCTAAGATGGGCTTCAAAACATTTTATCACTAGATTGGGGTCAAAAATAAGTACGACAGGCTTGCAAAGCTTTTTCTCATTGCCTGGAAATTGGAAATGGCTCCAAAAAGTGACATAGAAAATCTGGGTAGGCTTCGGAGAAGTTGATCCTCTGGCTAAGATTGGTATAGTAGGGCGTCGAAAATCGGCTAAGATGGGAACTAAAAAGTTTTTCTTATGAATTTCGGGTCAAAAACCAGTACAAACGGCTTGAAAATCCCCTTTATATTGGCTAAAACCTACAGGTGGCTCATAAAGGCGGAATAGCAGCTTCACAAAAAAAGCTCCATCCTCTGGCTAAGATCGGTATGGTAGGGAGGTCCAAAATCGGCTAAGATGGGTTTCGAAAATATTCCGGCGAAATAACGCATCAAACACTTGACAAAGCTCTTTCTCATACCTTAAAATCACAAGTGTCCTCAAAAAAGCGGCATAAACGGCCTCAGAAAAGGTTGCCAGTCTTCACAAAAATTCATCCATCGGCTAAGATCGGTATAGCTGCCGGCTAACAGTAAGATGCACTTCCAAAATTTTTCACCACGCAGGTCCATGTACAAAAAGCTCTAAAAAGCGCTTCAACTGACTAAAAATTACCGGCAGCTTCCAAAAGACTTCAATTTGTTTCCTTCAGAGAAGTTCGTCCTGGTTCGGTAGGCCGCGGTGTCAGCCACTGCGCCACGCTTACTGGTGGTGGGCAGAGGTCAGAGCGGCTCTTCCCCCGGCGGCCATTTTGGGAGTGGCGCGCGCATCGAGGCCCAAAAATGCTGTTTTTAGTTTTTTAATTTTATAAAATCGGAGACAGCCATTCCGCAAAAACGAACAACGGGAGCTTGTTCAGAATTCAATTCTCTATCGAATGATCTAGGTCGCGAAAGGTTTTGCCGATGACACTAAAAGGGCACTCCTTGTAAGATCGGTATAGTAGGGGGCGCGAATCGGCTAAGATGGGCTTTGAAAAATTTAGTGGCGCGGAAAAGCCTACGGTAGGCTTCAAAACCTAATTTCTCTTGCCGAAAATTTACAGTTGGCTTCAAAAAAAGTGGCAAAGCAACATCACCAAAATGTTATCCTCTGGCTAAGATCGGTATATAAGGTTGGTCACAAATCGGCCAAGACGGGATTCAAAAGAATTTTTACGTGTGAAAGCCATGTCAAGGATAAGTACGGTAGCCTTCAAAAACGCCTTGATATTGCCTGAAAATTACAAGCGCCTGAAAAACGGGGAATAGCAGCTACAGAAAGATTTACCAACATTGGCTGAATTTGTTCTGAATCTGAAGCTAAACGATTAGGTGTAGTGATGAATACCTCGCCCTCTCGATGTTACCGCCCAGCTGCAGTCCACCGTACTTTACTATCTACCGTACGTTCGTGAATTTCGTTGCGTAGGTATTTTAACCTTTATTTCTTTTCGTTTTTTCAGATTGTCACCCCACTCGGGGGGTGTGCGCCGTTCCCGACGGCATGTGCAATGCCGGGACGACGCTGTTTGGCGAGAAGCAAGCTTCTGCTAACCGAACCATTTCCAAAAATATGTTAATCTCGTTGTACACAATAGTGTACGTATCGGAGATTAAGCCGATAAGAACAGTTACTAACAATTGATCATAGCCAGGGGCCAGAAGCGATGTAGTTGCAGTGAGGTGTGTGCATTTCCGGTGCAGAGGTGGTCCAGGTGAGGGGCGAGTCGCGACGTGGAAGGGGACACTCAGAGTGCGGGCAGGTGGGGCGGAGGAGGGTGGTCTGACCAGTGATTGTTCAACGGGCCCTCACTAGGGAATGTTTTCGGGCGGACATCGGACCCAGCTATGTGAGTATGTGCATCTTGTAGAGCTCGACGAGACGAATCGTTTGATGTAACTTTTAGCTGCGGATACCTCTTTTTATTAAAGTTACAGCCGTTTAAAGTTTTTCGCGATACCTTCATAAGCCCTCGCCACACCCCAGTCGCCGTGCTCTGGTAGTCTAGTGGGTTAGTGGTCGGCGTCTGGGGATGGTACCGAGGGTACGGATCCGCTCACGATTTTTATTTTTTGCTTTTTGGTCGAAAGCTTCCATTTTGCATCCCGAAGGACTAAACTTTTTTTTCAATTTGCTAATCATATCATATCCCTATTAAATAAACATAAGCGGAACACAGGATTTTTCGATTTTTCGATTTAGTCGTCAACCTTGGTGTGGGTGAAACTTGCGAAAAAAACCAATGAATACCGTCACCAACTTCTTTGGTGTGGGTGCTGGAGATAAAAAATGAAAAAAGTCAATGTAATCCTTCGGGATGCAAAATGGAAGCTTTCGACCAAAAAGCAAAAAATAAAAATCGTGAGCGGATCCGTACCCTCGGTACCATCCCCAGACGCCGACCACTAACCCACTAGACTACCAGAGCACGGCGACTGGGGTGTGGCGAGGGCTTATGAAGGTATCGCGAAAAACTTTAAACGGCTGTAACTTTAATAAAAAGAGGTATCCGCAGCTAAAAGTTACATCAAACGATTCGTCTCGTCGAGCTCTACAAGATGCACATACTCACATAGCTGGGTCCGATGTCCGCCCGAAAACATTCCCTAGTCAGGGTATCTAGTAAGCTATCAAAATATAAATATTATGTAGCTTTTACATCACCAAACTACGAACTATGATACAGTACGTAGGAAATGGTATCCCAGCACAATCATGCTTAATTAGGAGGTAGGGCCCGTCTAACGATAGCAGCTGGGCTTTGATGTGTGAGGCTAAACAAAACCTTTAGGAATATTAACAATTATAAAAAATATAAATCTGGATTACATTTTGGAATATTTTACAGCGTTGTTTATGTTGAGTAATACAGCGGATATCTGGGAATCGCCTGACACCACCCAGAACCCCAGTACCCCCTCCGGACCTTCAACCTAGGTTTTATCACATATACCTTATAGTATCGAATTTTACTAAAAACACATATCTAGCGTAACTTTTTGCGCTCTTTCTTTTTCAAATATAGTTCACCCCTCTCGGGGTGTGCGCCGTTCCCGGCGGTAGGTGCAATACCGGGCCGACGCTGTACGGCGAGAAGCAAGCTTCTGCGAACCGTACCATTTCCAAAAATATGTTAATCTCGATGTGTTCAATAGAACACGTACCGGAGATTAAGCCGATAAGAACAGATTTAAATTTATCAGTACATGCTCGGCCCGAGGGCCGGAAATACAGTAGTCATATGCGCGATTAAAAGGGAATACATGATTGACGGGTAAGCGCCAATTTGGGGGAATTACAGTCAATTTTGGGGGTGAATGACAAACTCTTATATCACAAGTGATTGTAGAGTTGTAAGGGTGGGCATAGAGCACAACGTGGGATTTGAGATGGAAATTCCGGGAGCCCGTGACACGGGGGCGGAATGTATTTACCCGGGACGGGGTTCATGTCAATTCTTGGGGTGATGGCGCATTGCAGAGTGGTAGGTGCAATACCAAAAACACATATCTAGCGTAACTTTTTGCGCTCTTTCTTTTTCAAATATAGTTCACCCCTCTCGGGGTGTGCGCCGTTCCCGGCGGTAGGTGCAATACCGGGCCGACGCTGTACGGCGAGAAGCAAGCTTCTGCGAACCGTACCATTTCCAAAAATATGTTAATCTCGATGTGTTCAATAGAACACGTACCGGAGATTAAGCCGATAAGAACAGATTAATTTTATTCAGTACATGCTCGGCCCGAGGGCCGGAAATACACAAGTCACACGCGGTTAAAATGCATACAGGATTGACGGTTAAGCGTCAATTTGGGAGAGTTACAATCAAATTTGAGAAGTGAAAAATTAGAGATTCGAAACAGGTTGTGAGATATCAGAATGAGTTGGGGGCACATTAAGAGCATTACAATTCACAGTGATAGAAAATGAGTATCGCTTTGGTACTTTATTGGGGGTCGTCGAGCTTGTATTGGCGTTGGCCCGTCACATGTTCCACGTAGATGTCCCTGCTCCAGCGAATCGAGTCGGCGACCATCAGAAGCCGCATCAGCTGGCCATACTTGACGGAGATCTTCAGCCTTCGTTGGATGTCGTTGTTCGCGGCGTCCCATCCTCCGAGTGGTCCGACCATCCATGCGCCCAGGAACGTGTCGTAGCCGTCGGTGGAGTACTTGTCGAGGATGGGCAGGTACTTGCGCTCCTTCTCACGGCGTGCATCTTCGAAGATCGACACATCCCCATTCTCGAACGGCATCGTCACATCGATGATGGTGATGGTCTTGAGGCAGTCGTTGATGATGGTGTAATCGGGCCGTAGTTGTCCATCTGTGCCGGGGATCTTCTGGTTGACGTAGATCTTGTCGTCGTCGAGCGGCTTGTAGGCGTTCATCAGTCGATCCAGCACGGCGTTGTGGCGAAGTTGGATGGCGTGTGAGTGGGCGTGGCAGTGGTTGAGGGTGTGAGCTACGCTTTCCAGAGCGTAGCCACACTTCCGGCAGCGCTTGTCGACGTGTCCTCTGGATCGGTTGCAGCCGTTGAGCGCGAGGAGGTCGAGGCGAGCTCGGTGGACGAACCGCCAGTCGGCGAAGCGTAGGAACCGTCCGTCTCGCATGAAGTAGTTGGACGTTGGTTGGCGGCTCATCACTTGATACGTCTTGCCTTGGCTCTTCTTTGCAGTCAGGCTGGCGAGTTGTGCTTCTTGGGCGGCCTTCTTGAGGGCTCGCTCACAGTTCTTCTTGTTGACGCCCTCGCCTTGAACGTGTAGTCGAACCCGTCCTTCATCTTCATCCCATCTCCATTCGATGTCGAGCTTGTCGGAGTCGCGGAGTCGTCCCGTAGCAAGCCGAAGTCGTGACCATACGTTCTTGGCATCCGAAGAGTTTGTGTAGAAGTCACCGTCCTTCTTTTGGTTCAGGTATTGGGCGGTCTCTTGCTCTGTCGGTGGTCTTCTCACTCTCTCAGATATCTGGGAATCGCCTGACACCACCCAGAACCCCAGTACCCCCTCCGGACCTTCAACCTAGGTTTTATCACATATACCTTATAGTATCGAATTTTACTAAAAACACATATCTAGCGTAACTTTTTGCGCTCTTTCTTTTTCAAATATAGTTCACCCCTCTCGGGGTGTGCGCCGTTCCCGGCGGTAGGTGCAATACCGGGCCGACGCTGTACGGCGAGAAGCAAGCTTCTGCGAACCGTACCATTTCCAAAAATATGTTAATCTCGATGTGTTCAATAGAACACGTACCGGAGATTAAGCCGATAAGAACAGATACTACACATTGATCTTAGCCAAAGGCCAGAAGCGATACTGTTCGGTGGAATGTTGCGTAAATACAACCTCGAGACGGCCCAGGCGGGGGCCCGGTCGATCGGGACCAGGGAGCCGCGAAAGAGCGCACACCCGGGGCTGCCATAGCCGTCTGGGGACTCTCTGGATGCCCTGTCTCTACCCCCATCCACCTCCAAACCGCTCGAAAATTTATAGTTTTGAGTTTAAAATGGAGGATCTAACTTAATACGATAGGTATCGGACGCTACTATACCGCATAGGTCCCCCCTATGGCCATATGGCGCATTAATAGCCCCCGGAATTCGCTCCCCAGCCCGTAAAAGCATATTGGGACAGAGAAACATCTGTCGCGTTTCAATTCCCCATTCTGGATCCTGTAAAATTTTTATATTTAATCGTGGTTATAGTTAAAATAGTATAAAACTTAATTTATGTTCGAAATGTGGGGTTTTACGACCCGGAATTTCATTTTAAAATGAGGCTATCTCGGGTTTGAGTACGTTGTGCTTGAATCGATGTGATTGCGTGTTTTTTAGTGCGTGAATTGAAATCTAAATTTAGAATCCGAAATTCAGCCATTTAAACAAAAAAAATACTAAAATCGATTAATTACGATATTGCGAAACTGAAGATGCACGTTGTATATATATAAAAGTTCCGTTGAAAGTCGAGTGATTTCCGGTAAGACCCACATTGACGTTTTTTGGAACAACTTTTGTATTTAATATACGTTCGCGAATCTATGAAATCGGTATCAAGTACAATCGCGATCTAAATCTAGTAAAGCTGGTGATGTACTAATGTTTCCTTAGTAAAAATGCCATGTAATGTAGCCTTCTGACCCTTTCAATACCAAGTGCGATTCTCGGAGCTTCGAATCTAAAGCTAAAAACGCTTGCATCTTCGCTTTCTACCGTGTTTTATATTTTCAAAGCATTTCTGAGTTTTTTATCGATTTTTCACGTAATCTGGCAGTATCTGGTTGAAACCTTGTATTGGGAACTGTCTATTTTCTTACGGTGTGGAATTTCTTTAGCTCTAACCTTCTGCAATAATTCTTACAATTCGCAGCATTCATTGCTATATTTATTGTCGGAGCATGACGTGGCTAGATTGGCATCCTCCATTTGCCCTAGGCAATGCCACACGACCCTCAAAAAGTAGGTCACCAGTGCCCGCCAAAACACCAACCAACACCACCTCTAATCCATCAAAAAAAATAATAAGAGAAAATATGTAGAATACAGTTTATTAAATATGATTGAATATTGGAAATCGGACTAAAAACGCGTATCAATTTACAAAAAAATTTAGTCCTTAAAATTCATTATATAAAACGTTTCACGTTCCTCTAAGTGAAGTTTCTAATTTCCAGGTTTTTTTCGTGTGTCTTAAGAGTTCTATCGAGGTGAAAATTAAGCGATCTTTGAAAAGCACAAATTTCAAATCATTACCTCCTATTTTGCATGCCACATGCCAGCTTGAAGCCCTGCAAACGACCTTTCCACTCTCACCTGCCGGACCGAGGTTTTGCATAGTCTCGAGGGTAAAGACGAGAAGCGAAACTTTATTGCGTATTTTTTGCCCTGCCCTGGCAACGGAAAACAGACCCGAATACACACAAAAACAAGTAGTCAAGCCCACGCGGCTTTGTAGTACGAAAAATAGAGTGAATTCTGCATCTGGCGGTCGATGCGCAGTTCGTCCATTTGGGGGCCTTGACGTTCAGCTACTGCCTGAAACGAAGGGTTTAAAATGCATTATATTCTTGCTCTTTATCTCTCCCTTTTCTCTCTCTCGCTCTCTCTCCCCCTTTCTCACTCTCTCGCTCTCTCTCTCTCACTCTCTCTCTTTCTGGCTCTCTCGCTGTTTCGCCGTCTCACTCTGTCTCCCTGTTTCAATCTGTCTCTCTCTCTCGCTCTCTCTCCCCCTATCTCTCTCCCTCTCCATCTCTGTCTCTCTCGATTTCTCTCTCTTCTCTCTCGCCTACCTTACACCTCATCTGCCTCCAAAGCTCAAAAAAGTCTCGTCGATACGGCACGATCTGGCGTAGAATAAAATATTGGTGGATCAAGATGATGCTGAAACGAAAAACCGTCATTGTTTCTTTCCTAAGATTTCTCGGCTAGCTTGCCATTAGAAATCGTAGTTCTGGTATCATAGTCATAGTACCGTAGCGGCTATGACTGTTTACAAAATCCCTAAAAATTCCGATCGTCTACGAATACTTACAAAACGACGACGAGGTCGAGGAGGGACAACAGAAGTTGAGTGGTTTCTGCCTGTTGGTCAAGCAAAATCATCGCGACTCCTCCGAAAATGGCAACTCCTACGTTGCACGCCCCGTTGACGCAGTAGAGAACGTAGATGATCTGGAAAATTTTCGATTAGATACTACCAACGCTTCGCGGTTTAACGGCAATTTTTAAGACCGGAGCTGAACGTCCAAGGATTTGATAATTCCTTACTTCGAACGGAATCAGAAAAAAGGGTCTTAAGGGGGCTTGGAATTCCAGCGCAGTCGGATAGCTGCGACAAATAGGTGTTGCTACATGATAAATATCCTGGATTTAACCGGGAGGAGGAAGCCAGATTTTAAAGGAAATAAGAAGTGCTCGAATCGACCCAGTCGGCTAGGTCCCGACGGTTAGGCGTGTAGCTACGCATAGATACGCATAACTACGCCTGACGCCTTCCTTAAGGCCGCACCTCCATAAACGAGTTAAAACAATATCGTTGCATGCGTATTTTAGAGTGCCGTGTAGCTGTCGAGACCGAGCAGGTTCTCGAGGTCAATTCTGCCGTTTTCTAGCGTTTTTAAAAAATGATCGATCGATCGAATCGATCAAATCGATAACAAACAATTCTTATTGTCCGTTTTACACCTACTTACCTTAAGCAACTCCACATTTTCCGTTAACTGGAACCTCTTATTCAAATAGCTCCCGTCGCTCATTTTCCTTCCATGCTCCGTCCACTCGGTTAGAGATGCCAGCTCCCGCTTGTTCCACGAATACAATAGGTTTATACCCTAGGCAAGGTATAAGATTGCTTAAAAAATTTAATGATGGAATGTATCACTAAAATCTATGATTTTTTAGCTTACCGTAAATGCAATAGCGGTCATCAGGATCATCATGGGAAATGTGAAGAGCAACATGCGATAGTAATCAGTGTAGAGGTCTGGAACGGAACTTTTATAGATTTTGGGCGAGGTTTTACTTGATGAACCCTGATAGCGTTGTTTAATGAAGCTGGAAGGCATTCAATTACAGAAAAATAAAAAAAAGAGTTAAATTGAATTAAATGAAACAAAATTAAAAATTCACTAAAATAAAATAAAACAGATCTTCTGCAGGTTTGATTAAAGGAAAAGAAAACGCATATCATCATAACTTTAAATTTCAAATAAACGTAAAAAATTAGACCGGAATAATGCAAAGTAATCTTTTAGATTGAATTTAAAAGGATTTAGACAAAATTTAACTAAATTAATTTTTTAATTTAAGAAATTAAGTAAACGAACTCACATCGCATCATCGTAAAAGCTCCAGATAGGGAAGCCGATACGTTAAAAGTTAATAGGTATGCGCCAACGAACGGATAATTCCGTTTGTCATATTTTTCAAGTAGCTTTGAAGCCACGACCCGTTCCATGAAGATGCCAGTAGCAAAAAATATCTCAAAAACCATTGAATTAAGATGGATATTAAGTTAATTACCTCATAAACTAAGCCCTGCAATCGTAGGAACGAGGCAGCGATCAGGATGGCTTTGTCTGTTTCTGAAAAATTTGATTTAGCGATTCGCCTGCGGAGGGCAAAGCAAAACTCTGAACAATTTTTGTTTTGGACTGGTTCATAGCGCGAACTAGTCGACACGAGGGTCCAGTTTCACGTTTTCTAGCCCCTTTAGATCCAAATTTTTCACTTACCTATGGATAAAATATCCAATTGAAATAGAAATATCGGAACGCGACTGCCGATGAGTGAAATGGCTAAAGAGGAAAAAACGGCGAAAAGGAGCCGCATGTTGAAATGGAAATGGCGTGATCGGATGATCGATATCGTCACCATTAACTAAAAAAATAATTTATTAAAGGCCTCTGGAAAGATGGGATTGGTCAAAAAGCAAGAAAGAATGCACCGGGCGGGGGTCGAACCAGGGATGGTCCGCTCCGCAGTCCAACGCGTACCCCCACACCAAAGGGGTCGAGTGGGTGGGGGCGGCGGAGGAGCCCCAAATACCCTAGGTGTGAATTGGTGCGCTTTACTGGGCAACAATTGAAAATAAGGCTATTCATAAATAATAATAACGAAAAATGCTCTAGAAAAGCTTGCTAAAAGAAAGCAAAGTACTCCCCAAATTTCCTGGAGTGTTTTATGCCTTTACTGACGATTTTTCAACTAAAGAGCGTCCCAAAAACCTCTTTCCGCTCAGAACATGGCTGTCTTCTAACCCAGCAGCCTCAAATTATTACCAACGATGGGGATGGCTAAAAACTATTTTTATGGAAGTTTCCAGCCAAAAATCTAGTCAATCAAAAAAGTTATGGCTATAAATCTGTTTTCTTGAAACCCAGTCGGGGGTTTTGGGGGCCCTTACGCGATGGAAAGCGTGCATGGTATCGCCCCGTCGGTCCCTAACCCCTGGGGACGCCCGGCCATCTTTCCAACGGTCTTTAATGGTGTCAAGGTATTAGTTGTACTATTACACGATTTCTTGTACCATTTTTAGAAACATTCAAAGACCCGCACTGATAAAAGTTACTCGAGGACGTTTAATGGGTAGGTCTTTTGGCCTCGGAAAATCGGAAAAACAGTTAATAGAGAAAATTGCTTACCTGTATAACAAGGCTAAGCAAGACGATGCTCATCTCAAAGCCCCAGATCGCGTAATGGAGACCCTTGAAGGGGGACATCCGGACGAACGTTGAATTCACATAGATTGTCACGAAGATCTCGAGGTCCCCAACTTGTACGTACATCATCTGGAATCGGAAAAGGGTTCAAGGGATCCTTTAGCACGAGAATCGACCCTTTCTCTAGACTAGGTCTCGACAGCTACGCAGCACGAAAGGATACGTCATTTAAAAGTGAGGGAGCTATCGAGACCTAGCCAAAGGGTGGTGTCGAGTTTTGCGCTTCCCGGTCCTTTAAAGTGATCGATATTAAAAACAAAATTCTGAAGCAAAAAGCACAAAACTCGACCCTCCGGATCTACTGGACCTCGACAGATACACGAAATAACTAATTACGCTTATGGCAAGCACCTAACTAATTTAAGAACGATAATGGAGGAGCGTTTTGGCATATCTTCTCGCTGGCAAGACCTAATCAAACGAGGGGTCGTTTCCAGACGCTATTTACTTCCTTTAAAACCCTTAAAATTGAAAAATTAGAAAGAGTGTTGGGTAGTCGCAGACTACTTGTACCCGGCCCCGTAAATACCGGCCTATGTGGGCATTGAAGTTTTAGAGTTGTCAGCAGTCCAAATTCACCTGCTCTCAGACTCTCTCAAGCCCAGCCAACGGGTTTGATCTCAAAAGACGGCAAGAAGCACGTGACGAAGGGCTCAGAAATCAACCAGCTAATACAGCATTGCCAGGTAGCTAGCATTGGCTGCCAACAGAAGTTTGACCTTTGAAAGCACGGGGGCGAACAAATAAAAATATTTTTGAGTACTGGGGCCTAGTACGGGCGTTGGAAACGATGAATGAAAGCTCTAAAGGGACGGGTAAGGTCAGGCTCTAGTTTAAATCCATCGGCATTTTAACGACCTGGAAAAGGTAGCAGAGATTCTTGGGGAGAGAAAGAGATGAGAGATGGAGAGATAGCGAGAGAGGAAGTGAGCGCCAGACGCAGTGCGAGAGATCACGAGCGCGGCAGAAAGAGAGAGAGCGCGCGATAGAGAGAGAGAGAGAGAGAGAGAGAGAGAGTGAGTGAAAGAGTGAAAGAGTGAAAGAGAGCAGAGAGCGAGAGAGAGAGGAGAGAGTTATAGAGAGGGAGAGGAAGGGAGAGAGATGAGAGAGACAGAGAGCCAGAGCGAGCAAGAGAGTGAGACCGGGAGAGAGTGAGACAGGGAGAGAGCGAGATGGAGAGAGAGGGAAAAAAGTGACAGCGAGAAAGGCAGAGATGGAGCTATAGAAAGAGAGCAAGAGAGGGAAAAGGATAGATAGAAAGAGCGCTTTTAAAATCGTTTGTTCAAATTTTACCATCCTCTTCTACAGAAATTTGTGTTCATGCCTTCCCAATCCCTTGAATTCGATTCACAAATTCCAACATCGCGGAATCTCATATTTCGCCTATCTGCTTTTTCTAAGCTATTTTCAAAAATTCCCCTCCTTGTGGCCAAAATACCCTGACCAACCGGAAGCCCCGTTTAGGCTTTTTTTGAAAATCCGCTTTTTCACTCATTTTCGCCAGCTCAGCGGGGATTCTCACGGTTTTTTTCCTTGGTCACATTTTGTCACCGATGGTCTATAAATCCGTTTCTCATCTCTTCCAGTCCTTAAGAAGCCGATCATCCGGCTACGCGAACGTGTGCAGGCGAATTTTTAATTTCCGCTCCACTCCAGCTTACGCCTTCACTCCGGGGCGTTGTGGGGTGTTCCTTTTTTGCAGGGTCATGTAGCTGATGCACCCAAAAATTCCCTTTGATTGTTCGTTTTTTTCTTTTTTTTTGGGAGTCGGCCCTGTGAAAACTGAGGGATTATAGTGACTACGCTCATTTCATTGACTGCAAATGGGGGAGGGGGGTAGCGTGAGATTGTGGAAATTATTTTTAACGCGGTCCTAAAAATCCTTAACGATATACGGAGTTTCTAGAGTATAAAAGCTGTCTTAATCACCATTTGTCGACGTTTTCTATGTCGGCATTTTAGCCTGTGAGTATTGCAATTGTCGGTATTTTGGCAACCTACCGGTTCATTTGCATTCAATACCTTGGCGCGCGGAAGTCATTTCTGTCTGATTCAGCTTGGCTTGTCGGCATTTTGACTTGCCGGCGTTTCCTTGTCGGCATTTTTGTTTTCTCGGCTAATTAACCTTCTCTATCTCGACATCCGAAGACATTTGCTCTCTGAGGGTATTCGATCTTTCTCCGAACCTGAGTGTTTAGCGTATCGGCATTTTGTTACGCCAAAGTTTTGACTGTCGGTATTCTCGCTTGTTTGTGGCCTTCTGTTTCTGTCCGGACGTATTTTTAGACATTTCTTCGTTTACAGCTTGTCGATATTGTGCTGGATGATATATTGCATGTCGGCATTTCAGAGCGGTCGGGATTTGTCAATTGTTGGCCCATCTAAATTCGAGATTTCTACATCCGAAAGCTCTTTCTCTTTGACTATATTCGACCTCTCTCCAAGTCCAATTTTTTGGTTTGTCGGTATATTTTCTTGTCGGCATTTTTGCTTGTCGGCATTTTGGTAGTATTGGTCTCGCGTAGCTGTCGAGACCTTGTCCATGGAAGAGGTAGATTTTTGGACTTTCCAGCTCCTTTAATTTCCGGTTTTTACCTCAAGGCGTCAATATCAGCATTTTCACGGAACTTCGGTTTTTCATTTCACCCAATTAGTCTAGCCGGACTCTGAATTTGTGTTCCCATTCTAACGATCGTCCTTCCGATTTTCAGAAATGCTTATAAACAGGGGCGTAGCCAGAAAAAAATTTCGGGGGCCCGAAAATTTTTTTCTCACAAAATTGTACATTAGCGAAAAATTTGGGAAAAATAGGCTGCAGAGCATTAAAAATAGTCTTAAAAAGCCTAATAAATCGCGCAGACCGAAAAATTTTTGAGAAAGAAAAATCATTAGGAACCACAAAATCATAAATCCCTTATGAACTTTTCGGGCCCCGGCCGATTTTGGGGGGGGGGGACCCCGGGCCAGCGTGGCTTGTATTACGCTACGTCCCTGCTTACAAATGTTGTTTTTCTCCGAAAAATCCGGGCAGTTTTGGAGCAGGTGTTTTCGGGTAGGCCTCAGAGTTTTACCATAATCTCCAGGGGCATCTTGTTGTATTTTTAAAACCGGTGAATCCCTTGAAAAATCAACAAATCCGGGGAATTCAGCTGATGCCCTTTTTTCTGGAGGGATACAGTAACCCCAGTGTCGGCAAAGAACGACTGGAACGTCAACAAAAAGGGGCCAGTCACCCGCTGCGGCTAATCCCGCCTGGAGATTTTGGCCACTCGCTTTTTTGCCAACGCACACAGCTATAAAAATGGAGTGAGCGAAACCTACAAAATGCAGCTGACCGCCTGCGGGGTGTAAACAATGCCTGGCGGGTTATTTAGGGGTCGTTTTCAAAGCTTGATAGCGGGATTTTGGGATTAAGGGAGGCGTGCCAGTGGGCCGAGCATACCTAGCCACTCCGCACTTTCGGTTTTTTTTTTGACATTTTGTCATTTTGAAGTTTTGAAGTTTTGGAGTTTCGATCTTTTTTCTTGTCGATATTATGGTTTTTCCATAAAATCTTGGCGTGACTTTTAAAATCTCGCTTTCTTAAATTCGACACTAGGAGATTTCGACGTTGCGAATTTTTGCCTCCGGGGTTTGAGTTAGTAGTAAAATCCCGACATTATGAGATTTAGCCGCTCTGGCAGTTCGGTATTACGGCGCTTCGTATTCTGAATATCGTTATTCAGAATGTCGAAATTGCGAAGTTTCGACATTAAGGAATGTCGACGTTCTGATACTGGAAACTGAATGAATGAACATGAATTTTTGACGTTTGATAATTCGGCAACCTTCATTTCGGGATTATGACATTTCAAAATTTTTTTGGGCCTTTGAATCTCAGCTCATCTAATAGGAACCAGCGACTATATCTCGGCTCTCTGATGTCTGAACGACCTCAAATGGGAGCAGTTGTGCAAGGAGCTCCAATTGGCATGCTTCCCAAGTTTCAGCCATAGTGGTGAAGTAATCATCAAGTAATAGCTTATACAGGGCTCCCCGACACTTGCGGCGCGACATTTGCGGCGCGACACTTGCGGCCGACACTTGCGGCGCGGTCATTTGCGGCGCGACACTTGCGGCGCGACACTTGCGCCCGACACTTGCGGCGCAGCATTTAGTATTTTTAAATGTTGTAAATTTAGCATTTCTTCACGGATTTTGTTTGTAATTGTTGTATTTCTGTTCAAAATTAGCAATTTAACCGACCCGCAGGCGGAACCCCCCTGAGGGCGTCAGGCAAGGTGGGCCGTCGCTTCGGATGGGCTGCCGCTCCACTCTTTCTAAATCGGGGCGCCTGGGCGCTTCGCGCTCCTCGGGCGCCCCGATTTAAAAACCCTGTACGAGCTCGCACCCATCCGAAGCGACTAGGCCCCCGGTGGCACGAAGCCTTTTTTTAGTCGCAGAGCGGAGGAAATAGCGGCCACTTTCTCTCCAAATTGAGTGACTTCGGTCGCAAATCCGACTTTTTATAATTTTTAAATACCAAATTCGGATGCAACTTATCAAATAACACCTTCAACTATTTTTATATAGTTTATACTAAATAACCGCAAGGTCGCGCCGCAAGTGTCGGGCGCAAGTGTCGCGCCGCAAATGTCGCGCCGCAAGTGTCGCGCCGCAAGTGTCGCAGCCGCAAGTGTCGCGCCGCAAGTGTCGCGGTACCTTATACAGGGTGTCCCAAAAAAAACCCCCCCTCGGCATTTGGCCGTCTTCTATCGGATCGGGGCCAAATTTTTACCAGTGATGGGGACCGATAAAAACTATGTGCAGCCAATTTTCTAAGCAAAATATTGTAAAACCAAAAAGTTATCGCTAAAAAACTGATTTTTGGAAAACGCTGGTACTCGTTTTTGGCTATGTTTTCGCAATTAGCATGCGGATTTTGAGTAATTTTCCAAAAAATGGTCATTTCTCGGCCAGTTTTTGGCAATTTCGATAATAAAAAGTGATCGAAAGGCCCAATTTAAACGTAATTTTCGTAAATCAAAAAATTTCTACAGGTAGAAAAGAGCGCCCTCTTCCTTTTTGCTAAACATTTCGAGGCCGAAATCCGTCAAAATCCTAGTGAAATCGGCAAAATTAACCTTAATTTTGATATATCTTCTTTGTTTTACAATATTTTGCTTAGAAAATTCGGCTGCACATAGTTTTTATGGGTCCCCATCACTGGTAAAAATTTGCTCCCGATTGGATGGAAGACGGCCAAATGCCGAGGGGGGGTTTTTTTTTGGGACACCCTGTATAGATACGTACGGTTTAGCTTGCGACTTTAACCATGCTTTGGCTGAAAGGCTGTTTTGTTTCCAACGTATCCTATTGTATTAGTTCGTAATTTCTTGATAGATAACGTACACCCCGGGTATAATTCAGTTTTGGCGCCAAATAAAATGCCCCGAGGCACTATTGGGCGGATAACCGGGTCAGACCACCACTCCTTACCCCTTATCTGCGCGGACTCTGAGCGTCCCCTTCTACGTCGCGACTCGCCCCCCCACCTGGACCACCTCTCCACCGGAAATACACATCCCTCCCCTGATCCACATCGCTTCTGGCCCCTGGCTATGATCAATTGTTAGTAACTGTTCTTTTCGGCTTAATCTCCGATACGTACACTATTGTGTACAACGAGATTAACATATTTTGGAAATGGTTCGGTTAGCAGAAGCTTGCTTCTCGCCAAACAGCGTCGTCCCGGCATTGCACATGCCGTCGGGATCGGCGCACACCCCCAAGGGGTGAACAATCAGATAATTAGCGAGCGAAATAAAAATATGGTAAAATACCTGCGCTACGAAATACACCAAAGTACGGTAGATAGTATAGTAAAGTACTGTGGACTGAAGCTGGGCTGGCACGATCGAGAGGGCGAGGTATACACCGCTACACCGAAGCTTTAAAATGATACGACGATCACTTATAAATAAAACGAATATACTAAAGTATAAAATACAGCACCTGACGTGCCTACAGTACCCCGCGTTTGCCCGCGTTCCGACATAATCCGGACGTTGTAAAACTCCGACCAAAAACGCGTACATTTCTCAGTTGAGCACCTAAGGATTAAATTTAGCTCTCTCTCTCGCTCACACTCTCTCTCCTCATGTTGCCAAATTCCATATCAGAAGCCATGAGCTACATCAGGGCGTCATCAACAAAACCGGTTTAGCAACAGACGGATGCGTTCCACCGGCTCCGACCCGACTTTGTAGCCGGCCATGGACCAAAAAAGCTGCCTAGCAAGGTTTCTACCTGACGACCACACCCAGCGCTACAAATAGGGAGACGATATAGCTGAGTGTCATTTGGAAAAACCGGAAGCGGCTCTCTTTTTACAGGCCCATTTTTGGGTTTTTTATGCCGACTTCGGTATCTTTACTTGGATTTATTGGACGGCTAAAAACTTAAAATCGAGCAAATACAAAAATTACAGAAATTATAGCAAGAATAGGCTTTTTATTAAAGTTAAAAAAACTACGAACCAGAAAATTAGGATTATTTATTTAATTTCAAACACAGCCCATCAGCAACATTTTCGGCTCTTCAGTAAAGCTTATATTTTGCATAGCCTGCACGATTAGCATAAGTTCAGCACAAATACCTTTCAAAACACTTTCTGGTACTAAAAAACAACGTCCTTGCCGTACAATTTTTCATTATTCCAGAAATCCCTTGGCTTAGAGTGTTTTTGTGTCTGGATGTCAAAGTCCCGAATGCTTGTTTTCAAGTTTCAAAACTTTCAAATGAGAATTCCTTTTTTTTGGTATTAGTGATCTTCTATTCAAATCTAGGTCCCGAGATCGCTGAGATCGTCAAAAACGAACCGTCTTTGTCTGGGGTGATGAGAATGAGCGCTTATTCCAACCACTCCCACTTGTGACTAGCCCTGGCTCAGCCCTGTTTCAGTTTTGCGAAAACGCGCAATTACGGAATGAGAATTCAAAGTCGGCTCTTTCTCACTCACTCTCTCTCAGTTTCTCTCTCTCTCTCTCTCTCTCTCTCTCTCTCTCTCTCTCTTCTCTCTCTCTCTCTCTCTCTCTCTCTCTCTCTCTCTCTGTCTCTCTCTCTCTCTCTTGTCTCTCTCTCTCTTTCTCTCTGTCTCTCTCTTTCTCCCTCTCTCTCTCAGCCGTTCTCTCTCTCGTTCTCCCTCTCTCTCAAAACACGCCAGGCCTACGGATTGTCCGGATCAGAATAGTTTATTGGAATGTTTGACGGTCGAAAATCGTAAAAAAATCCCTGGTACTATTTTCATGTTGTTTCTTACGGTATCGGACTTGGATTCTTTTGAAAATAATGAAAGAAATTTTGCTTGAAAAGATTGAGTTTTGCTATCTCTCTCTCTCTCTCTCTCTTTTTCACTGTCTCTCTCAATCTCTCACTCTCTGAGTCTCACTCTCTCACTCTCACTCTCTTCTCTCTCTCTCTCTCTCGCTCTCTCTCTCTCTCTCTCTCTCTCTCTCTCTCTCTCTCTGTGTCTCTCTCGCTCTTTGTTTTGACGCCTGCCAGATAAGTTACGAACACGAATTCGAAAATCCAAACTTTTTGATGTCCAATCCCAAACGCTGACGCGTTTCCGTTCGAGTCCTTTTTGGTAGCCGGTGGTTAGGTTTCTAGGCGTTCTCACGCGTACTACGCCTTTTTCAGCGCTTCAAAATCACACGCACCGCGCTGCAAAAACGCTCCCAGACACGTTCCCAGTTTGGTGGGCGAGAAATAGAATACGGAAGGCAGCCTCAAAATATCCCGGGTATTCAGAAAGGCTTTCAACACTGTAATTGAGCTTTGGGCGCTGTTTTAGATAGCGGTTGCGATTGCGGGGTACTGCTCTGTTAACGGGGGTGCATTTTCCTTGTAAATCCGTATGTAATGCGAATAAAAATAAATATCAGCTTCCTTCTTTAAAAAACAAACAGTCTACTAACAGTCCAGTCCCGACTTTTGGTTTGATTTTAATATTCGAGATTTCAAAACACGTCATTTTCTTGGCTTCCAGCGGCCCTTAATTCCCCTAAAATCCACCACCCCTCCCCGTTCAAATTTCCACGACCAATTCCACCTTAACAGGCTAGTGGAATTAGGCAAAATTTTGCCATTTGAGTCTTAATTTTACGACCCTCCCATCTCACGGAATTCCCCCCCAATTTTTGGATTATTACGCGAATCTTTCCGGGACCCAGACAGGGGCGTAGGGTTACGGTACCGTGCCAGGCTGTGCCTGGGTTTTTTGGTAATTCATTTTTTTCGTGTCCTTGATCTTGGACCCAGCGTAAAAAATTGCCAATTTTGCAAAAAGCCCTACTACTCACTTGGCCGGGGGTGGCGACTTGAAATGTCCAAAATCCGACGTAAATCCCGACACGCCCAGAAATCGCGGTTTGTCATTTCTTTTTTGAGGTTTTGAGCTATTTTTTTTTGGTTTTTAGAGTAATGTAGATAAATTCAATTTTTAGACGAATTTTTAAGAATGATTAAGAAAATTTAAGCCATACCGTGGCCCGAGTATTATAAATTTCTTCAAAGCAAAAAGCGGCTGACGCTTTAAAATTTTGATAGGGCAATACGCTTAAAAAGCGCCTTATTAAATTGTGTAAAGTAATGAGCGCAATAAATACGATTAGAGCCGGTAAAAAGTTGCATATTTTGTTGATAAATGCAGCTTTTAAAACGTCATTTTTGTTTTTGGTATGTACCGAAGGTATACGGTAGAACAGGACTGAAAAACTGCCAATGCCTTTTCCTTGCCAAGATTTAGGATTTCAAGCCAAATTTACCACGTGGGTGGTCCAGTCATTCCGTTTGGCCCCAGACAAGCCTGGTAGTATTTGACCAATGTTTCAGGGCGTACTTTGGTAAATAAATCAGTGACTATACTGGCCCCGAATCCCAAATAGTACGCTTTTTTCCACATAACTCTATGTGACAATTTTCTTGCGCTCAGAAAATTTGAAGTATTATAAAGTAAAAATTCTCCACGGCTTTTCGGAATACTTCAACATTTCAAGCGTACCGTTTCAAGTGTTTGCTCACGGAGAAGCGTTCACTCCTACGTAACCTACCGTATCGTTAAGTAGCGTACAACGCGCCGATTTTTTTGATATAGAATTGTTACAACTGTTATATTACCGTAACCTGCCTGTATTCTACAATTCGAAAAATTCGGAATTTGCAAAGACATTAACCCTTATACTTCACCCATTTAAAAACCAATTTAGAGATAAGTAAGCACGTAGCTGAGCAGGCTGGTTGCGTACTGTAGGTCCGCTAATTTGCGTCTGATTTGATGGAATTTAACCTTTTTAAATGCGAGTTTATTTACTTGGTTAATTATTTGATCCAATTTGTCCAATTTTCAAAAATTAAATCCTGATTTTCAAATTCTACGCTACAGGTTCACCCCTATTTTTCCAGCAGCAAAGATTGCGGCGATTTCTGGCTTACCTACCCTCATTCGGGGGTTACGGTAGTTGTTTCGAGGAGCGTCTCGTACTGCCCCTTTCCCCTCGGGACCCCCGAATGATATGATGTGCTATTTTGGCATCACGCGGAATGTCTCCTCGCTTTTTCCAAGAATTTCCTAAAAATGAGCCCGACGGTGTTGCTCAAACCTGGTGGTAAATTTGGCTCGTCAGCTGGGACCCATTGAAAATTTTTCCATGTTTTCCACATTTTGTAATTAGTTTTTAGGTATTTTGTGGCATCACTTTTCGGTGTGGAAGTTCCCTGATTTTTGCCTATTTTGCATGCGCCACGGGCTACGACAAAAAATATAAAAGAAAATTTATAAACGATGAAAATGATCTGAATTCCGCGAAGATATTTGCTAGCCTGCCTGCCTTAAAATTGATGCCGAATTCCTCAAGGTCCTCTGCCTGCTTGCCTCATTCTTCCAAATTCTCTAATTTCCTCGCTGATTTTTGCAGGTTTGCCTAGCCACCCGCAGTCGTTTGAATTCCGCAAAAAACTCTGCTAGCTTGCCTGCTCCTTAGGCTTGGGATTCCCACAAGATCTATGATAGCTTGCCTTTTCCGGGCGCCGACAAATACGTTTGCTAATAATTTCCTCAAGGATCTCGGCTAGCCTGCGTGATTTTTCGAAAAGCTTGAATTTCCCCAAAAATCCATGCTTGTTCGCCTCCTATCAAAAATCTGCCCAAAGTGAAAAATATCTGCTAGATTGCCTTCTATCCCCTGATCACTATGTCATTTTTTTGCTATCGTCCGGTGCCAAAAAAGGCGTGAAAAATCTATTTCTCAGGTCCTGGGATCCGCCCGAAATCCGGTCGGCATCTGCTCGCGACACCGATCGGAATTCCAGTAGCGGACGCGACCGGATTCCACGTGGAAATCGACCGGATCCGCCCGGTTTCCACTCGATTTCCATGCGCCGCGACGCGTGCGGCCCGCGTTGCGTCGTGTTTCCACTCGATTCCGTGTGCGTCCACCCGAAATCCACCCGATTTCCATCCGTTCCACCCCGAATCCAGATGGAATCCAATCGGATTTTGGGTGGACCCCAGGACCTGAGTTTACCAGCCTCGGAGTTCCCTCCCTATCCCTGCCGGCTGTCTTATTCTTTTCTAGATTTTCTTCTTTCCCAAGAACCACTGCTATTTTGCCCTCTCTTTTGAAGCTTTAAGAATTCCCGTAAAAATCACTGCGCGTCTCGTCGTCGTCGCGTCGTCTTTCCATTGTAAGTAAATTCCAATTTTCAAATTTCACAACGTGACGCGAGATGCTTATTGACACCGGCAGCTAAAGCGCGTATTTTCGGCCGTCCGCCGACTCGTTCCGCGTCGCGCCGATAAATTCCGCCAGGATACAAAAGGCAGCCTCATAATAAGCTCGCTGGGCGTCGAATTTTCATATTTGTCTCGTAGGCAGACTGGTGTCGGATACGGTCGTTCTCTCTATCTCTCTCTCTCTCCATCTCTCTCTCACTCTTTATCCATCTCGCTCTCTCTCACTCTTTATCCATCTCGCTCTCTCTCACTCTTTATCCATCTCGCTCTCTCTCTCACTCTGTATCCATCTCGCTCTCTCTCTCTCACTCTCTATCCATCTCGCTCTCTCTCTCTCTCCCCCCCTCTCTCTCTCTCGCTCTCTCTCTATCTCTCTCTCTCTGCCTGTCTCTTTCTCTTTCACACTCTATCACAATCTCGCTCTCTCTCTCTCTCTCTCTCTCTCTCTCTCTCGCTCTCTCTCTCGCTCTCTCTTTTTTTTACATTTCTTCATTGCAAGCTATTTTTACCATTTTTCATTTTCATCTGGAAACATCAAAGGTACCCTCTAAGCAATGTCACGCCGTAATTTTCGCAAGTGCAAAGTTTGCGGGGGAGATTTGCCCCCCCCCCGTTTCGGCTCAACTTTTTCCAATTTCACTAAACCCGCCTCCGGCCACCCATGAATCCGCGGTTGATATTTCGTCCCTGTCTACCGGCAAAATCTCCGGCTTTTCACGTAGTCGATTTAGGGCGTAGTGGCCAGCTTAAAAACATTTTTTAATCTTTATGACGAAAAAGATATCTTGGATTTTATATTTTACCTATTTTTTAGAGCCATTTATTTTAAATTTTGTAAAAATAGAGTCACAGGAAGTTAAGCTAAATTTCTGCGTTTCTGTAAAACTTGTCTACCAGGAATGACCTGCTTTCATTTAGTTAATCTTGATTCTATTTTGTAGATAATATGAAAAAACTCATAATTTTTAGGAATCGGTTTGTTTAAAATTAACGTAAACCAGATTAAATTTTATAAAGACTTATTATTTTCATTCCTGTCTGCCAGCAAAATCTGCAACTTTTCACGTAGCGAATTTGGGCTCCAGTGGTCAGCTTAATCCGCTTTCTTCAGTGGAAATGACGCATAAGAACGAAATTCCATAATTTTCCCTCTAGGGGATTGTCAATTTGAGCGAATGTCTAGCCGGGGACAGATTTGGCAGGATCAAGTTGGGATGTAGGCTTGATTGTAGCAATTTTGCAATGCTGATGCTGGCATTAGGATTCTTTGATTTTGCAGGGCTTGGGCTTGGTAAGTTTAATTCAGTTGTAAAGATTGAACTAAGTAAATTTCCAACAATTAAATTTCCTTTTGTAAAAATAGGGTATTTGGGTATGCAAATATTTTTGAATTTCGTTTTTCTTTGAACAGTTTCGGGGTAAAATGCTAGAACAATTAACTTGAATGTTTTAGAAATTCAAAACTACAAACTGGTAAAAAATAGATGCTTAAAATTGGTTAAATTCGTGCTAAAGTTACGAAATTCAAATTTCCAGGCTCTGCAGAAATTTTCCAAAGCTAAAATCCCATGTTTCAAATCGATCTCTCGACCCAAAAGTTGATCTTGTGGAACCTAACAAGCTCGAGAATCAGCTGTTTAGGAAAAGTACGTCACGCTATTTTGATCATCACCCTATTTTGATCGTAATGACGTATTCAAGCGGAATTCCCCCTCGGGAAATCGCCGAAGAACCGTCTAGCCACGAAAAATTAGCTTTGTTCGGTCTTTTGAGTTTGTAGGGTGCAATGTCCAGCCCAAATCGCAAGTTTTCACTTTTCCTCTGCCCCAATTCAGATCCCTGAAATCGAATCAGCCACCCGAAAACTTAAAATCAAAAAATCGCTGGCACTAATTTGGAATACCCCCGGGTATATGGCCACGAGTTTAGAAAAAAAGCCGGAAAAAATTGGGTTTTGGAATACTTTTTTTGGGGGTCCAGATCGCGTGACCAGCCCATTATCAAGGAAAATCTCTACTACGGTACTACGGTCACTTTTTCGGGGGCACGCCCAGTTTTTGACCCGTCGAGCCTGTGGGATTCTAGGCATATTCAGAAACTTTCGGGTTTGTGACGCACGGCTTTTCGTGGCTGGAGCATTGGATAATTTTGAGGTAAATTTTCTAAACTACCGTATCCTCTGATGCTCGAAAATTGCATTTTTTTGCTGACACACTCGCTTTAATGCTAACTTTTGCATCGACGGCCTTTTTTCTTTTCCTCAAAAACTAGCGTCTTAAAGTTATTATTTTGAATCATTATGCATTGCTAATATCCGCCAAAACACAAAAAAAAGGAATTATTCTAAACGATTCTGAAAACGTAAACTATTAGCGATTCTCGGCGACGTCAAGCTATCAAATGAAAGAATTTCGTGCAATATATTTTGGGAAATAGCTGCAGAGCGATAAACATTTTATAACTAAAGAACTCTGTTTAGTGTATTACCTATTTTGGAATTAATGGGCGGTTTCAGACTCGAAATTCGGCACGCATTGTCGGGTTTTTTAAAGGTAACGTAAAAATAACGTTTGTCTGACAATTTTTTGTAAGACAATTTTTTGTCTTGTTAGTTGGGGATTCTCTCTATTTCTCTCGCGCGCGCTCTCTCTCTCTCTCTCTCTCTCTCTCTCTCTCTCTCTCTTTTTTTTTGCTACAGTTTTTCAATGTTTTTGTTTGGTTTTCTCAGGTGTCTTTTCATGCAAAATTAACTTAATACAGAATTTTCAGATATATCCAATATCATCAATTATGCGGTTGAATTTGGAAAGTATTCTTCTAATTTTCTTCATTCTATTCGTAATCCCGTCATCGGCCTTCCCCCGACCTCGACGACACCGAAATTCAAATGACTTTCTTTTCATCGGCCGCGCACGAGTTCCCGGTAAATTGTTGCTTATTTTTAGAAATCATGTTTTTCTATTTTATTTTCTTGTCTGGGGCTATTTTTTTTAATCTATTTTTATCCCGCGTTTTTAAAAACATGACAAATGCCCAGATCAAAGCCCGCGGTTCTGAAAAGTCCCCCATAATCTCAAAAAATTGCACAAATTCGCCATGGTCGGAGCCGATTTTGTCTGAGCCGGAGCGTGTTGTTTTGAAATCTCGATTTTTGCACAAAAATAGCTGGAAAATTGTTTTTGCGTTTTTTGTACCGTACCAGGTCCCAAGGCTGACTCTTGCTTGAAAATACCGCTTAGAAAGTGTCACGAAAAAATCTTTGGATACGAAAATTTCAACGCAGTTTCTTATAATAATAATAATAATTTATTCAACACTAACAAGGGAACCACAAGTTGGCACGGTGGAATTTCGAAAAACGCTCGCGGCTACCCCTAGGTTTTCGACGACGGCGATTCCAACGAGCTTGTCTGAATTAGCTAAATCGACCTGTGGACAGAGATACAGCACTTCCGGAAAATGGTCAATTTACATTCGGAGGAATTAGCATTCACCTCAGGGTTTATGAGGGCTTCCCATCTCAGAAGAATTACCAGTTGAATGGCTGGGTGGTAAGCGGCTAGCTTGTTAGGATACTGACCAGGGTTCGAATCCGTTCACGACTTTTTTGTTTTGCTTTTTGGACGGAAGTTTCGATTTTTTTCACATAGTAAAGCTTTTAGTCGTTGGTGATGAGGCCGATTCCTGCAAAAACTTTTTGAAATTGCATCTTTCATGCGACGGCCCCTTTCAAACGAACGAGTAGCTTTTAAGAAGCTTGTAGTTTTGCTCAAAGTTCCGTCCAAAACGCAAAACAAAAAAGTCGTGAACGGATTCGAACCCTGGTCAGTATCCTAACAAGCTAGCCGCTTACCACCCAGCCATTCAACTGGTGATTCTTCTGACAAGGAGACGTTTTTAGGTGGGCACGGAGTTTCGGAACGGGACCTAGCCTATCTTGTGCAGAATTTTTTGCTGATTAAAACATATTTTGTAGAATTTGCGAAACGACCGGAAAACCAAAGTTATGAGGGTTTAAAGTGTGAAAAAGGCCCAAAATGGCTACTTTGGACCTATAAAATATAGCAGAATAAGTTTCCACGAAAACGAATTAGTGCATCTTGCTTAGAAAATTACGCTCTTTTGAATCAGCCATCTAATGAAACAAGTTCGAACATTTTTTCAAAAAGATTAATTTAGACGACATGGTCCCCCATGTGAAATTTCAGCAATTTGCCGAAATTTTGAAATTTCCGGTGACTAGCTCATTCGAAAGAGCGTAATTTTTTGAGCAAGATGATTTGTTTTCGTGGAAACTTATCTGCTTATTTATAGGTGCCGAAAGTAGGCGTTTTGGGCCTTTTTCCTTTCCCTCATAACTTTGGTTTTCCGGTCGTTTCGCAAATTCTACAAAGTACGTTTTAATCAGCAAAAAATTCTGCACAAGATAGGCTAGGTCCCGTTCCGAAACTCCGTGCCAACCTAAAAACGTCTCCTTGAGATGGGAAGCCCTCATAAACCCTGAGGTGAATGCTAATTCCTCCGAATGTAAATTGACCATTTTCCGGAAGTGCTGTATCTCTGTCCACAGGTCGATTTAGCTAATTCAGACAAGCTCGTTGGAATCGCCGTCGTCGAAAACCTAGGGGTAGCCGCGAGCGTTTTTCGAAATTCCACCGTGCCAACTTGTGGTTGCCTTGTAAGGTTCCAATGAGAAACGCTTAAGAGCATAAAAAAACATGTAGAATCTTAAAAAAAGGTAAAAGTAACACCTTTTTCAGCATCTCGATTTCATGAGGCGAGTTATAATGAGGAGCCCAGATCGCAGAAAACGACAAGAGGAATCTCAGAAGCGCAGCAGGAAGAGGAACGCAGCTTCTTTGATCACTACTTTGGAGCGGTCCGGCGGACGTGGCCGTTTTCACATCTGTGATGTTGTTAATTCAATTTTATATTGCCGGGAATAGGTGCTAATAAATTATTTTTGATTGTAAGGAAAGCATGTAAATCGCAGTTGTCACTCTCTCCCTCTCTATCTCTCGCTGTCTCTCTGATTGTCTCTCTCTCTCTCTTTCTTGCTCTCTCTCGCTCGTTCGCTGTCACTCTCCTAACTCTCGCTCTCTTTCTCTTGCTCTCTCTCTCTCGCTCTGGCTCTCTCTCTCCCTAACTCTCGCTCTCTTTCTCTATCTCTCTCTCGCTCTCACTCCCTCTCGCTATCTCGCTCTTTCTCGCTCTGGCTCACTCTCTCTCTATCGAACTCGAACTCAAACTCGAGCTCAAATTCAATCTCGACGTCAAACTCGAATCCGGACGTGGCAATTTTCCGGAAAGGGTTTTTATTCGTACGTAGTAGTGGTACCTCGCACTCCAAAAACGTATTTATTCCGATCTTCAAATATCTGGGAAATCTTTTCATCCTTGGTGTCTCTTCTCCGGAATGTCGTTTCCGCCATTTGCACACGAAGAATGCTCACGGATATGCCGATACGAGCACATGTTGACGCAACAATCATTGGCCAGTCCAGTGTCGGCCAGGGCTGCCGGCGGCGCACCGGCACCGCAAACCTATGTATATATAGCATTTTAAAGGGGCTAGGCAGCCAAAATTCGCGGGTTCGGGCCGAAAAGCATCCCAAATTTGTTTCGTTTCAAAAAAGGCCAAATATGTGAGGGAAAGAAATCGAGACGAAATCGTATTTTTCCGGGTTCTGGAATGGGATTTTTAGCAAGGCAGTTTTCCACCTATACCTGCCTACCTGATCGGGATATATTGTGTATTTTTGTAGTGCTGTTAGTCATTTTTCATTGCTGGAAAGTTAAGAATGGTTTTTAAGATTTTGAAAATTCGAAAATTTGAGATTTTGTTGGAATTTTCATACATTTTGACCAAAAAGTCAAAATTTTTCGAAACTTTTATTAGTTTTCATATCTGAAAACTATGTAAAATGCTATAAAAACTATTCAGATTCTTGTTATGGAGCCGAAGAGAAACACAGGGAAAATTTGGTTCCCCCGCTAACAGAACAGAACCGGCATTTTCTGTCGTACTGCCCGGTAAGGCGCCCATGCTTGGAACTTGATCATTCACAGGCCAATTTTGAGAATCGAAAAGCCAACATGATCAAAATCCTGTGTTGATTCCAGAAATTACATCAGAATTCTTCACTGCACGCCTTTTCCAGGTTCAGATAGGGACTAGACAACACAACCAAAAAAGCGTTGCGGCTCGACCCCTCTCGAGCTCATTTTGGGCCCTCACCGTATTAACGGCTGCCGGAAGCTGGGTACCGCAGAATCGGCGTTTCGTGTCCCACCAGTCCGCATCGTGAGTATCTCCAGGAAGCCGAGGATTGCTGTGGAGGCACGATTTGGCTTCGGCATTCGGAGCCAAGCAAGCCAAGCCGGCTAGGAGTACCAGTGGGAGTAGGAACTTCATAGTGTCGTTTTGTATTCCGAATGACTTTACAAAGGGCACTTTAGCTTTATATAGGTTCTACGGTTCGAAGATCTCACAGAATATTAGCACATTGTTTTCGAGGCTCCTGCTCGATTTATGCGTTACATTAAACATTTTCATAAAGCGGACGGGGTGTTTTGGCAAAAAAAACGTGGACTAGAATGTAGCTTTTCGGAAACTAACCTTTTTGGCGACGCGTTACAGTAACGCTCAAAAAGTTATCGGGCCGGGAAAGCGTCTGTATCTCGAAAGTCCCACCCCGTAAATTTTGTGCAAATTTCCTTCTAGGTCAATTATCCAACGGGGAATTCGATGTAGATATCAAAATCCCGTGAATCCTTCAGTTTAGTTGTTAAATTGGCAGTTTTAACTATCAAAATTGAAAGAACTCTTCAAAAAATTGCCTTGATACAGATCTCATGTCAGCTTTTCCGAGAGCTGTCGATCGGACGCTTCTGCGGCTTTGATGCCACCCACCGTAATACACGTAAATTTATAAGCAACACACGCGTGTTTTTGCGTAGCGTACTGGGATGAATTTCTAGCACCTTCCGCTCAAACATAAGCGCGCGTACGTTTGTTTTGGTGTGTAGTGTACTAGGAGGTACTTCAGGGTGAGGGCTTTTAGCCATATTAATTTCCAGAGCTTTATTCATTATACCAAACATTCTAAGTTCATTTGAACAAGCAGATATTCTTGTAGAACCATCTGTAGCTGCAAAATCTGCCTCCAACACAGCACGCATCAATAACCCCTTCGCCAAAGCTGCTAACCAGGGACGAGGGCGGAGGCTGACCGTGGCAGATCTGGAATTATGAAAGGCGATGTCACAAATACGCAAAAATTTTGAATTTTAGGTTGGCGCTCAATTTTGGTCTGATCAATATGTGGTAGGTTTTGTAGTCCGTCCAAAAAGCACATTTTTCGGGCATCGTTAAGCGGTTTTTAGGCTCTATTAAACCCTGCAAAAGTAGGAATAGGGTCACGGGATGATACCGTACTACCTTACTACCGTAGTACATTACTTACCATATTCCAGGTGTAGACAGCTTCCTGGCGACAGATCTTCCTTGGCAGGTCCCACCACCTCGCATCACGGTCCTGGAGCTTCACATGGTCGGAGCACGAGACGAGGCAGATTAATCCCACGAATACCAAAACCGGTAGGGATTTCCGCATTTTCGACGAGATGAGCAAAAGGGACCGAGTTCGAAATGCCCTCCTACATCAAAATTGCCTTTTATATCGCGGCCAAAAATTCTGAGAACTTTTGACAACACTTTTTGGGGCTACAATATAATTAGTGTATTGGGCTATGATGTGGAGGGATCATAAAATTGCATATGCAATGCAGAGAGTAGAGAGAGAGGGATATCGGGAGAGAGAGAGAGAGAGAGAGAGAGAGAGAGAGAGAGAGCATGAGGGTGGCTGAGTTAGAGAGCAAGAGTGAGTGAAAGAGAGAGGCAGCAAGAAAGAGGGCGCGGGACGTGAGAGAGAGAGAGAGAGAGAGGAGTGAGAGAGACAGTAATAGGGAGGAGACAAGAGCGAGGTAGAGACAGTTGATGGCAGAGAGAAAAGGTAAGTATAAGGGTTGCCATTTTTCGTGACCTCAGTTTTCTAACAGTTTATTCTCAAAAAAAAAAAATTCAATCCATTTTTCATTGAAGTTGCTTGAGCAGCTCTTCCTTTCCGTGGTAGCAGATATGGTACCACACCCATCGATAGGTACAAGATCTTCCGCCCGTACAGCAATGGTCAATAATACCATTATTGGAGGCATCGGCTCCCGGACCGGGCTCAGGCTCGTGGCATACCTAAGAAAATGGAATTCGTGCTCTCGTTTCTCAACTTGCTCCCTCTATCTCTTTCTCTCTCTCTCTCTCTCTCTCTCTCTCTCTCTCTCTTCTCGCTCCTCCTCTGTCCGCCCTGAGACACCTACGATATCGTAAACATGGACAGCTTCGGCTCGACAAATCTTTCTTGGGGTGTCCCACCACTTAGCATCGTGGTTCTTCGGTGGTTTCGACTTAAGAGAAACCTTACTAAGTCTTGAGATACCAGCTTAAAGGTACTAGCAGTCCGGAAAATTGACTTACGTTGACTAGGTGTCGCCAGCTACGACACGATTCTCAAGAATGCTACAAGCTCATTTTGATCGCCAGATTACTTTCGAATAATTCATATTTTCCATTTTTTTGGCACGTATTGTCGAGACCTAGGCTCGGCAGAGGTAGGTTTCATAGCCTCCTCGTATGCCTTAAGCTTAAGGAACGCAAGATGCACAGCTTCATTTTACCGTGCATTTCGCTTCGATGGCTGGCAGCAAGCAGAAAAGACCGAGGACGAAGAGAATTGGCAGGAATCGGTTCATCTTGAGTTCGGCACCTAGTACTATATTAAGCGGCACACTGCTACCGTTTTATACCGTCTGTTATTATGATAATATGGAATAAAGTCGATGGCTGGGCCAGACACATCGATATGCCAATATCAAGTTATAGGCAGCATCATATTGGGTAGGGGCGTCTGGGAATTGGTATCATAATGTCGAAAATCATAATGTCGAAACTCATAATGTCGAAATGTCATAATGTCGAAATTTCATAATGTCGAAGTTTCATAATGTCGAAATTTCATAATGTCGAAATGTCATAATGTCGAAATTTCATAATGTCGAAATGTCATAATGTCGAAATTTCATAATGTCGAAATTTCATAATGTCGAAATTTACATAGGCTAATTACCGGTGAAACCGCCAAATCCTAGCCAAAAAAAAACTTTTCCACCTTCTATTTTTTTTTATCTTATTTCACGACAACATTTTTTGTCTAGAATTCGGGGACTTTACCGGGAATTTTAGCTTATGTAAATTTCGACATTCTGACATTTCGACATTATGAAATTTCGACATTATGAATTTCGACATTATGAGTTTCGACATTATGAATTTCGACATTTTGAAAATAAGCCGGCGACTGGGTATCGTAATAAACGATGTGCTTTCTCTTTTCGACCGGATCGTCATTTTGTATTAGCAGTCGTACGGAATTTTCGGACGGAAATCTGAAATAATCAGTTTTGGTAAGAGATATTATAGTGAAACAAAAAAAAAAGTAATTTTCGAAGGCAGCCTAGCAGAGATTTTTGAGGAAGATCTTAAAACTCTATTGATTCATTTCAGCGTCAGCCTCCGACACCAAAATGTGTTGCGCCTGGTAGTCTTGTATCAGGAAGCATTGAGGTGCGAGTGTGAAAAAGAGAGAAAATGAGACGGTGAAAAAGTGTGTGTGAGAGAGTGAGTAATTGAAAATGAGAATGTGAGAGAGAGAGAACGAGATTGAGGGAGAGTGACAAAACAGCTTTAAAATTTCCGGAATATCCATTACGATTCATATCGAATTATTTATTCTGTCACAAGCGTTTCGGTCGTCCTCCAGGCAAGTCCTGCAAATGGCCATCCGGAGGGCAATTCTTGTAGAGGAGCCACATCCGCGAGCATCCTGGCAATCGACAACACGGTCCGGTGGAAGTAGCTAGAGCCCGAAATTGGTTAGCCGCCGGCTTGGTCAAGCCGTCGTTGCATACCTTAAATAAGATAGTTTTAAGGATTTTAGTAAGATTTTCAAGCACTGAAAACATCCTTCTTTACTAGTTTGAGATAGGATGAGCCATACCTCCGCAATAGCATTGTTGAAATCGTGCCCACTACAAAGAACGGCCCGATGTTCCCACCATTCCTTCGGTTGCTCCCAGGTTTGAATACACCCGGACCCGAATAAGAAGATAAGAATCCCGGTCCGGAGTTTCATCTCAAATCCGTTAACTTTCAGCTTTTTTTCAGAGGTTTTCAAGAGCGGAAGAAGATTTTCATGCAGTTTTTGCAGTTTTCCAGAATATTCAATAGATTTGGACGACAAGAGGACAAAGCTCAACGGCCGCATTTTTGGAATTTGGAAGGGCCATTTGTTAATGCTTTCTTTCTGTATTAGAAGAAACCAACGTGAACACTCACTCATTGTTTCTCTGTGATAAAAATGGTTTGATGAATTTGGGCGGAAAAAGGCCATTAGTATACTTTTCATTCCGCTATCGAATGTATATTCGAACATCGAAAATACCGAAAATTGGCTTCCTTACATTTTTTTGGGCTAAAATTGATTTCTCAATATATTTTTCGGTGATTCATCGAATGGCTTTTGCGGAAATTACAAGGTAGCTGAAAATACTAGGCTTATTTAGTCGCCCCTGTTATTTTATCCCCCCGTACCCGGTGTGTACCGTCGAGAAGCATTGCAATTTCGTGCAGACACGTGATGGTTATATTTTATTGGTGGAAATCGCATGGCAATAACGCCTTTTCCAGTTTGTCTACGCTGTGTCCCCAGGGAGCAGTTTAGGGCACATCTGCAATTCCGTATGGGCCGGTGGCGGTAGCCCGGCCCCGCCGGGATAGTGGCATCTGTATTCTGGATGGCACACTTGGTAGTACACCCAGATACGGGAGCATCCTTTCGAGTTGCAGCAGCTCTTATCTACGGTGGCCGCATAGACATCGTCGACGTCGTGCAGCCGCGATACTGGCGGGGGTGGTGGTTGCGGGAAGCACACCTGGAAAACCGGATGTATGGTTCACGTCATCAACATGATGGCGTCATTATAGCCGAGTCATGGGCTAGTCAAAATGTGAATATTTTAGCATATTCCATTTGGACAGGTTCCATGTTGCGCAAAATTGCAGCATGCAAAAAAAAAACTGGATCCAGGTTGCTTTAAAGAAACCTGTAAATTATTTTTTCGGAAATTTTGCCGGGAACAGTAGAAAACGGTTTGGAATTGTAATTAAAAATCAAAGAGCCTTTGCGTTCTTCCCTTCATACGTCTGCGCTAAAAAACCCACTCAGTATTCGTAGCAAAAAATTGGAGGTGCAAAAGAACCGAGAGTTTAATCAAAACTGCAAAGTTGAGCCCCCGGATCTGGCTTGGATGACACATTCACGAATTTCCTATCAACCTGTCCCCCGTGAGCAAAAGCACCTACCGATTCCCTATAGACCTTAGCTTGGGCTGTGCCGCACACGTGTGTTTTTCGCTCCCTCCACCACTCGGCGCTGTGCTTCTCGCCGTCGGGCCCGAGTGGAAACGGGACCAACCGCGCGTTTCCACTGCACTTGGCTTCGACCCCTTCAAATGAGTTGCTTAATGCTTTCCATTACGCACGGATTCACGATTGCTGCTTAAAGCCCAGCGGTTTGCGTGGCGTGCCGCGACCTGCGTGTGATAAGAAGCCACCATTTTTTTAACAATGGTTGATTCCATTGGATTTGTCCGCACCCGCGGCGAGCAGCGCAACGCTTGGCCGCCAAGTAGTCGGCAAAACCATTACGCGATAGAAGTGCAGAAGTACGCGTCGCGGATCCCGCTCATATGTACCTGTCGTCAGCAGCAAACAGCCCAGCCATAGCAAATTCAGGATGAACAACTTCATCTCGGCATAGAAACCAGATTTCGTTCATCTTTTATAGGCCTCGAAACTCAAGAAAATCAGAGATCAGGCAAAAATACTGCTGGTTGTTTTTGCCGTTTCCGAAAATTTATACAATTTTATTGCCAAGAGTGGAGGTTTGCAAGGCTTTGCCTTGTTTTTATGAAATGCTGGCGATCACAAACCAGGAGAACGTATGATATTTGGGACTAGAAAATAGTATCGGCTTCAAACACCGAATTGAAAACCGCATAAAAATTCCGCCAAAAACCTAGGCTGCAGGTTTTTTGCTCGGTATAAATTGTAGAGCGGAGTTTTGAATCCCAATAGCTTAAAAAGATTAAAGCTTTAAACAACATTTAAAAATGCGCTTTATCTTCCAGAATTGAGGGTTAAATTAACACTTAATTTTAATTAATTTCACGTGAATTTAAAAATCGAGGGGCAACTTCTGTGAACATTTTGCATCAACAGGATGGAATGGTCCTTGCGGGCCCTTCGTGAAAGTGTAGGTACAAAACGGATGCCTCTTTATTAAACCACACGCAAACTTTTGCTTTTTTTAAGTAGCTGAGCATCGCAACAAGGCTGGTTATTCCTAGAAAACAAATTATGATACACATCGTTTGTATTGTAGCCCGACCTTACAACACTGGCCATTCGGCATGAGCTTAAGACCAACAGGACATATCCCACCAACCGGATCTAAATACACAAAAATTATGTCTTAAGGGTCTCAAGACTCTCGCGGGGGATTTCAAAAAAAGAAAAAGCAACGTACATCCAAAACAATTCGGCGGCGTATAAAACATGCAGCGGCTCGTGTCAAGCGAACATCCGGTCGGGCACAACATATTGACGGGTACTGAATTAGGGGTGATTAATTATTAGCGGGCTAGACGGCGCCAGAATCCAACGCTAGTGTCAAATCGGTGCAGACAGCTATGCGACGCGTCCAACAATTTTTTTTTGTCTAGTTTCGATACCTTCCAGAGAAGTTACTCAAGGCTTGAAAGAAACGTACTTCCTTCCTAGTGGTTGTGTGCGTAGAAACCCCGAATAATAGGCATGAATAACCTGGGTTATTGAAGGTCGTGAATGGGAAAGAATTTTAGCGCCCAAATTACGGCATGGTTAACAAGTTTTTACTAAGCCAACCCTTTATACCTTATCTTAAAAAAACTTTATCATATCTTAAAAACCTATGGATATTCCTTCATTTACATGCGAGGCTTTCTAAAGTATATTTGGTTGGGTGTCGCGCTCACAGCCGGGCGCTTTTGCTACCATTAAAGGGGCTCCGAAATCTGGTCCACGACATGAAATCGCCGCCCACCCAAAATGTCGTGTTCGCCTCGAGAACATTTCGGTTTTACTGAAATATTTTACGTTTTTCCGCAATGAAATTATTTTTCTGGGACTTATGGGCATTGATCCTTTCGTTTTTTGACCAGTAGGTTCAATCCCCGCACGCACGAATTTTGACTTCCGAGCCCCTTTACGGTTGGGAGGTTTTGCGTAAACTGCCCACGAATTACGCTTTTCAACGCTGGCTCGAAATGTATTAGATTGTGGAGCACGAGGCAGGCAATTCTCAAGAAGTGGTCGATTTTCGCGCTGTCCAGCGCATTTAAAAGGACGAAAAATCGTCTTCACTTACTCCCACAATCGGCCCACTTCACCCGGGTGCATGCCGCTTCCACGATGCATCCACAAGGACACACACCGTCTTTCGACGCTGAAAATTGGCAGGAATCGTGAATTCCCATATATTATACTATGAATCCCCTGCAAAAACACTAAAAGAAATCCAGTAAATAGAGAGCCATCAAACTTACTTCCGCACGGGTCCCCATTCGCGGCGAGACCCTAAAGATTGGCCCATCTGTTAATGCGTATTTAACAGACCACAGAGATCAGAGCAGCGAAAAACACGGCGAGGCGTATTATAGAAAATGACAGAACTATCATTGTCAAGAGTATCCTTGTATCTTATAAAAGCTTCGTAGCTGATCACCGCCTAGCACCGCGAATCGGATTAATTGGCCCGGGTGGCCTGATTGTAGTTTAACCCTGCCGGAAACCGAACTTTCTATCCCCAAAGATTTTAAGCCCGAAAAGCCGGATGAAGCGTCGATGCTGGACTAGCGTTTTTGACTTGAGGTTGATAAGGAAAACTAGAGTGAAAAACCAAACAGATACAGAATAGGGAGAGAAAGAGAGCGAGAGAGAGAGAGAGAGAGAGAGAGAGAGAGAGGGAGGGAGGGGGAAAAAGCGATAGAGGTAGAAAGAGAAGTGCGAGAGAGAAAGAGAGCGAGAGCCTGGGAGACAGTGAGTGAGAGGGCGAGGGCGGGGGCGAGAGAGAAACGAAGTGAGAGAGAGAGAGAGAAAGAAACAAAGAGGGTGAGAGAAGGAGTTAGAAAGTGAGCGGGAGAGAGAGTGAGCGTTAGATAGAGAGTGTATGAGCGTAAGCCTTCCTTTTTCTAAAAAACAAAAACCATAAAACCATAAAATTCAGTACGAAAAACCATCGATTCATGCCATAAAACACTTTATTAAGATGTTGCCATGTGATCTTCAAAAAAAATTCGCCGAAAACAACCGGGAAGCGATAGATAATGCATTAATGGACTGGAATTGGCGAGTAGAAGAGACACCAGATTTTTTCCTTTTCCTCCGCCTAGACGATGAAGATGTCGCGGCCGACGCGGTAGTCCTCGTTGTGCTTCGGCTTCTTTCTGAAAAGGAAAACGTGCTACAAAAATCGACTAAAAATACCTTAAAAATGTATACCTCTAAAAATCAGGGTACCATTTTGGCTGAATAAAGCCATTAAAACTGATTTAAATCGAAAATTTCGAGTGTCCCAGCCGTTTTAAAAGGCCAAACAAGACATTGCTGTGGATTTTTAAGGTTTGACCAGGGTTGAAAAGCCGCTTCGCGACTTTTCAACCCTGGCCCCGTCCAACCCCATAATATTCTTCGCTCTGCATGGGTCTCTCGAATGCCCTGCATTGAAAAAATGAAAAACGCCCCTCTCTCGCATTATATATAGGCTAACGTCATCCGGAGTATGCTAATTTTTCCTAACAAAGAGATCGGCCGATTTTTCAACAAAAACTTAATTTTAATGTCGAAAATAGCAGAATTTGCAACATTTGAAAGCGTGCAGTTATCCCAGAGCCATTACGCATCTAATGACGTATCATGCGTCGCTTAATACCCTTCCCTTCTTGAGATATCTTCCGGACACCCTGACGGAAGTTGCATGCAAAGTGGCACACACACACTAACACACACACCGGATTTTCGGGTATACAGCCCAAGAAATGGTTTTTACGTATTTTACCGCCACGTAAGCGCGACACAGTACAGTACTGCAGTTACATTGCGTAATCGATTACGACATTTTTAATGGCTAACCGGCGCAAACGTTGCGTGTCGTGGCACGTAGGCATTTTTAGCGTGACAACAAAATTCATAGCCATGCCAATAGCAAGATAATTCACAGCTATGGTCCATTTAGGAAATTTTAATGAGGTGATGCCTTCAAATTTTACAGTCCTACTGTAAATGGAAACGATTTTCAGCTGTTTTAGGTGATTTTTGTCCGTTTTTAGACGGAATTCCGCTACCATACCCCCTCTTGAGCCTCTTAGCCGTCTTCTCGGCGGCCTCATCCGGCGGCTCATCTCCCTTGAAGCGGCCGATCGAGCAGCTCGTGTCGCCCTTCGTCTCATCCTACAAAAATAGCAAATTGAGTAATCGTTAAATTACGGCTGAAAGGCATTAATAGACACCACAAATACGATGCGATACCCCAGTGGTCATCTTGTTCTCGACGCGCGCCTTCACGCACGCCTCGAACTCATCGCGGTCGCTGTCCGGGTCCTCGGTGAGTTCTTTTTTCTAGATCGGATTTTGTTTTCTAAATTTTCATAAATTTGATACCTTAACCTCCTCCTTGGGCGGGCGGTTGAGGACAAAATTCGGCAAGATTTTGCCCAGGAAATCCGGGGCCACGGCGCCAATGTTGATCTCGTAGCGCTAAAAAAAGGGGGTTGAGGTGTCGCTGTCCCTTTAAGTGTTCTGGGAACTGTAAATTCTACTCAAAATCGTAAAAATGTTGCTATATCTCGTTCTGTCACTCGCTCTCTCTTCTGTCTCTTGCTCTCTGTCTGTCTCTCTCCCTCTCTGTCTCCTCACCCTGGCGCACTTGTCGATGATCTCGTGCAGAAGCACACATTCCGGCCGATCGGTCTCATCAAAAGTACGGAGGATGCGGAACAGCTGCTCAAAGTCGGGCGGCAGCAACTTGTCGAAGTTCTTGACTGAAAAAGCAGGCTAGCAGAGAACTTTGAGCAATTTCCAGCTCCCCAAAAAATTCCCCACATTTCCCCTGCCGCATCTTGACCTTGTCGTCGAGCATTTTCGCCGGCTCCTTGCTCTTCCACGGCACCGCGCCCATCTTGAACACGTCGATAAAGGTGAACAACCTGGGGGCGGGGATTTAAAGGTGTGGTGACAGCAAGGAATACAGTGACTCGAGGTCGTCGCGAAAGTAGACGGTCTTCTCCCGCTGGGCGGCCACACTCTGGAACACCTTCGAGCCGCGGATCGACGATTTGTAGTCGTCTTTGTAGACTCTTAATGGGTAAGGTACTTTCCAAACGACGGAAGTTTTGGACATACGGTACTGGTAATTCCGGAATACGGTAATTTTGCGGGCTACGATGCTGTACTGTAATTTATCGTATACTGTACTTTCCAAATGACCGTGCCACAGGTAATAATTTGAGATCTTACGGTACTTTCCGTATCGTCTCGTATTCCGATTACGATACTTTCCAACCGACGCGCTGAATTACAGTATTCCGCTGGCTACAGTAATTTTTGAGTTACGGAACTAGCCTAGGTACGCTACTTTCCAAATGACGACGTCACAAAATACGGTATCACTGACCTACGGTATCGTTCTAGTTGCGGAAAACCGTTGAGTATGTTACTTTCCAAATAACGACATTTGGTGCTTACTGAGGTTTACAAATACGGCATTTGAGGCCTACGACACTTTAATAATTACGCAGTTGTACGACCCGTCTTAAAAACCGACTTATGTTCCCTGTTGCCCTTCTTGACGTAGTGCAGATGCGAGTAGCCCACGACGAACACCAGCGACTCGTGCACGTGGCTGCCCACGCAGAACGACTTCGGCGAGACGCGGCTGAAGAGAAAAGAATGCTGATTTTAAAGTGACCACAACTGACCGATGCACGTAGCCGAGGCGGTGCAGCTCGGAGAGGGCGCGCAGGATTTGGTCGCACATGTAGAAGGCCATTTGGTGACTGAAAAACCGGTTGCGTGGGGAATAAAAATAGCTTTAGGTTTCTAGGCACTTGTGCATTATCGGGGGAGGGATGGACAGTTTTTTCACTAGCATCCCGTTCCGTACGTGAAATTGCGCTGCAGATGAAGCTGGCGCAGGTCGTCGAGATTGGGGCCGAGCAGCTCGCAGGTGTGGAAACGGAGCTCATTCAGCTCGCCAAAGTCGCCCGTTTGCTTCGTCACGCTAAAGTAATGATCTTCTCCTGGATACGGTAGCATTCCCCGACTTGATAAGGTGGCGACTGTAGCGACGGTCGGCCAGCGGGTATCGTTGCGCCAAGCGGATGAAGCACTGGAAATCGGCATTTTAAAGGGACCGGAAAGGCAGGGCAATCAATTCTAGGGAGCTTTCGCATTATCGGGGGGTGGGGTGGCTCTAGAAATACCGCAACCGTAATTATTTTGATAATTTTTTTAGTGACCGTATTTAAAGCGCAAAAACTGTCTTAAGCACATTAAAAAAATACAAAACTTTGAAATTTTGGTAAATGAATCAGCGATTTTGGTCGAAAATAAATATTTTGCCCTTTTTTAACAATTTGTAAATTTTTTACGCTTAAGAATAAAGAAAAAGTTTAGAATTGCTTACCTATTTATACAAAAAACTTGGATTCTACGCAATATCCCCCGCTAATGGAAAAGAACCGGCACCTTTCTCAGGCTTAACCTTTTAAACTAACTTCTTTGGTTTATATTCAAAAATGTATGCAAAATAGAAAAAATTGGCATTCGCTCCATAATACCCCCCTCCGATAATGCAAAAGAACCCAAAATCCATAGCCTCTCTTTGCCAATCCCTTTAAAGATCCCCTCATCTCACATCGAGCGATCTGAACGCCTTGGGGCAGTTGATGTGCTCGGTGCGCAGGCACATCCGCGTCTTCTCCACCGGCTCCTCGGCCTGGAAAGAGAAAATAAAGTTTTTCGAGATTTTCCAAAGAATCTCTGCTCCCTTGCCCACCTCGTAGACATCGCCAAACTCGCCAAAGTGCAGCACGCTGGTGATCTTGAGCGGATCGCCGAGGATCGTCTGCACGACGGTGCCCACCGGGATCACCTGATGCTCGTACTGCAAATTTGACGTTTTTGGTGCTTTTGCATCATCGGGGGGGGTCAAATCGACATACCTTCTGGGTGACGGTCATGAAGGGAAATGCCTGGTTTTTGGCAGAATTGCGTCATGCGCCAGAACTATGCAAATTACACAATTTCCGGTCTAATCAAAGGCGGAGAAATTGAATTTCCAATTTTTGGGTACTGGACTATTAGTGGGGGGAGAACAGATATCAGAGAGACAGCCAACTTTTTCCTTGGTATCCAATTGTTTCTAAGTACAATTCGGATAAGCGGGGGGGATTTTAGGCGGGGGAAACCACTTTTTTGTCGGCCCTGGTGGGGATAGTAATCAAATATAAAGTGTTTTCACATTGTTTTTAGCAAAATTTAAGCCTATTTGAATCGGAAAAACTTTTGAAAAAGTTAGAAAAACTTTTGAAAAAGTCGAAAATTTGGTCATTTTTGGGCCGAAAAAATGGATTTTTCGACCTAAAATTAAGGTTTTTAATTAAGTTTTGTAAGTTTTTATGTTTAAGAATAGCTATAACAATTTGAAACACTTCCACTTTTATATAAAATATAGGCTTGGGCGGAAAAGTTCGGTTTCCCGCCCGCCTAAATCCCCCGCTTTCCGTTGTACCGTTTCTAATATAAATTGAGGAAGCGTTTCTGGGCGTTTTTTGCGATTCCTAAAACACAAATACTTTAAAAGTTTTTTCCTTTTTTTTGTCAATATGTTAAAAATTTGTAGTTTCGCCGAAACATCACATTACATCTCCAATTTTTATAAATTTTAGAATTTATAGATCCGGTAAGAGTCTAGGAACCCCACCCCCCAGACGGCACCAACTTTTGTGTCTCGGCCCTCCTTTGTTCTAGCGATCTCTAAAGTATACCAAAATGCTCGCAGTAGGCTAATTAGTTAGAATAAATTGCATTTGAGTCGAAAAAGTAGCGAAAAATAAAAATAGGGAAGGGAGAAAAGTTGAAAAGTCGGTTGGGGGGGGTTCCTAGACTTTAGCCATAGAGATTTTTCCGCTTGAAATCTAATTAAAATTTATTGAACTTAATTTAAACATTTATTTTACATTACTAAGCACTTCAGGATAATGCGAAAGTAAAGGTGGCTTTGATCTCGATCCAGAAGTCGCAGCACAGTCCAATTTTTCAAACGCTTTTCCCATGTCAAACACTTTACTTTTTCGGGCCGGCGCTCGCCTTCAATTGCCAAAAAATATCGGCATTTAGATTTTTCTGGGTGGTGCCGGGCGGGGGCAGGGAGGTGGCTTGTAGGGATTGTTGGCACAGATGTCCAATTACACGAAAATCTGTGGATAAAAGGATGGGCATGGGTCAGTGGGGGCGGAAAAGTCACCAACGATGTTCGCTCTCACTACTTTCTGCATTGGGGCTGTACTCGCTGCGCAGGTTGGTCATCTACGGTTTTAGAGGGGGAGAGAGAGCAATGGTGAGCGAGAAAGAGATAGCGAGAGAGAGAGTGAGAGAGGGAGAGAGGGAAAGAGAAAGAGAGGGAAAGTGAGAGAGAGGGAGAGGAAGAGATAGTAACTTCTATATTTTTCAAAACCTAGGCATTCGCTGATTCCTATGGTCCTGGTGCTCCCAGTTGCCCAGCTTTCACCCCCACCGACCTGAGCAGCGTCAAGGCTCGTACGTTTTTATTTAAAGGAACCTGCAAGGCAATGCCATGGCTTTTTAGTTATAAATCCGCTTTGAATTTTGCCGCGCCCGTGATACGCAACGGACTTTTCATGCAGACCAAAATTTATCCCGACCCGTGCGCGTTCCGCGCGCTGCGTAGCGTAGCGTAGCGGCAAAAATGTATGAAAGCTCGAGTCCAAAATCCATAACTATGGCTTGCACGTCCCTTTAACGTCTAATTAAGCGGCCGTCAACGGTGTGTGTAGCGACCCGACCCTTGTCTGTCGCTACATCACCACCTACCTGGGCAGCAGCAATGCCTGCGTTACGGTAAATTAAAAAATTAGCAATTTTATAATCCGCTTCAGGCCGCCAGCCTCTGCCAGAAGTCGACGTACATCGACCCGAACTCCGTAGCTGGACGTAAGTTACCCTGAAAAGCGTCATCCGCGTCACGAAGCGCGCAATTTGCTTGACCCGCTCGAAGACGTCGTATTCAATTACACATTGGAAATGCGGCAGGCGTATTTTGTGTCGCAGAAAAGCGCTCTTGAAATGAATCACACGTACCTCTTGAACTTGTTGAAGACATCGTAATCCGTGACCATAAGGAAAACGGCAGGCGTCGCCTGACGGCCGTAGCAAAAAATCTACGTGAATCCAAATTCAATAAAACCTGATATAAGCATGCTTTGCCTATCCTTTTACCCCTTTCTAGCCGCCGACGCCAACCTGAACTGCCCGAAAACCACGCACTGCGTCTCCGGCTCGACCACCAATGGCTACACGGGCAGCTTCTGTGTCTTTGACAGCTACGGACGTATTACTACCACTACTACCCCTTAATGACGTAATGAATAAAGCAAGCAACAATGACAGGCTTACCGGAATCCAAAAATTTCATTCTCCCCACCGGCTGAAAATAGTTATTACGTAAAATCGGACAGCTCGGAATCTGCGCGAACTTCGTAGCTAGCTTGGCTTGGGCTTGGCTTAGGCCCGGCCAGTTTTGGCGTAGGCTTACAATTAGCTCCGGCTTTGGCCAAGGCTTACGAGGGAAGCGTACGACCGGCCCATGGGAAATTGACACGAAACATGGTGGATCTCATGGAATCGGATACGGGGATTCCGATCCTGTTATGAGAAACTGCTAAACAAAACGGAGAAAAAGTTATGAAGCTTCAAAGTTGGTAAAATCGCCCAAAATCGGTCTGTTATCGGGCTGGAAGGGCACGTGGGATGGAAATTTGCGACAACCCATTAGTGCATCTTGTTCCGCAGAAAAATTCTTTCGAATGAGGTGTAATACGCACTATTTGCAAATAATTCACCAAAAATATTTTTTTGAATTCACGGAGAAGGGTATGACTGGAGGAGGCAAAGGGCCTGTCGAGGTCATCAAAGAGATTTCCTCCATTCCACGGACCCTTACAGGCCGATAAGACCGATTTTCGGCGATTTTACCACGTTTGAAGCTTCCCAACTTATTCTCCGTTTTGTTTAGCAGATTTAGATAACAGCATCGGAATCCCCGTGTCCGATTCTATCATATCCACTATGTTTTGTGACGGTTTCCCCTGGGCCGGTCGTGCACTTCCCTTGTTGGTTTAGGGTTGGCTTAGGCTTGGCTTAGCTTTCTCTTAGGCTTAGTTAAGGTTTAACTTCGGCATGGCTTTGCTTTAGCTTAGGCCGGTTCAAGCCTATCTAGCTTGGGAAATTCATTTCGGTGTTGAGAATCAGAGAGAGAAAGAGGGTGGGAGCGAGAGATAGAGAGAGAGGGAGGGAGAGAGACAGAGAGAGAGAGAGAGAGAGAGAGAGAGAGAGAGAGAGGGAAAGGGAGAACAAGAGAGAGAGAGAGAGAGAGCGAAAGAGAAGGAGATCCGGAGCAGACTGCTAAAGCTCACTTGACAAGTTGTATCTTCCCAGAGTAATTTTTCAAAAAAAAAAAAGCTTTTACGACGCGTTTTGTAGCGCTTGATGAGCTCAGCTGGTTTCTAGTTTCAAAAAGTTTGCAAGCCGCTTATTGGGGGGAGTTTTTAACAAAGACAGAAAATCGGTTAATTTTGGTCCCAACTTTCAAGCCTTGTTAAAAATCATAAAAATGTTTCCCGACAAGATTAGCGTCGCCACTGTGTAGAGCATCAAAGTACAAAATCGTATATTACGTCTAGCTCCTAGATCAACAGGGCTTTCAAAAAAATGCCAGAAAGGAAAAACCGCCAGGACTTTCCGGACAGCCTGATAGACACATTACTTTTTCTGACCGGTCTTCGCCTTCAATCGCCAAAAAATGCCGGCATTTAGATTTTTTGGGGTGGTGCCGGGCGGGGGCAGGGAGGTGGCTTGTAGGGATTGTTGGCACAGATGTCGTATTACACGAAAATCCGTGGTTAAAAGGGTGGACATGGGTCAGTGGGGGCGGAAAAGTCACCAACGATGTTCGCTCTCACTACTTTCTGCATTGGAGCTGTACTCGCTGCACAGGTTGGTCATCTACGATTTTAATAAAGAGAGGAGAGAGCAAGAGCGAGAGAGAGAGAGCGCGCCTGTGAGGGATCGAGAAAAGAGATAGTATCTTCTATCTAATTTTAAAGATCTAGGCCTTCGCTGGTAATGGTACTGGTGCTCCCAATTGCCCAGCTTTCACCCCAACCGACCTGAGCAGCGTCAAGGCTCGTAAGTTTTTATTCCATAGCGGAGATTCCGGATTATACTTCCCGGGGCCTAATATCCATAACTATGGCTTGTACCTCCTTTTAACCATGTACCTTTAAGCGGCCGTCAACGGTGTGTGCAGCGACCCGACCCTTGTCTGCCGCTACATCACTACCTATCTGGGCAGCAGCAATGCCTGCGTTACGGTAAGCAGCTATTTTCCCTAACCAAAAATTTGCCTTCAGGCCGCCAGCCTCTGCCAAAAGTCGAGCTACATCGACCCGAACTCCGTAGCTGGACGTAAGTTATCCTGAAAGGTATTATCCGCGCCACCCAACGCGCATTTTGCTTGACCCTCTTGAAGAAGTCGTATTCCATTACACATTGGAAAAGCGTCAGGCGCGTTTTGTGTTGCCGATAAGCAATCTTGACATGAATCACACGTACCTCTTGAACCTCTTCAAGACGTCGTAACCAGTGGCCATAAGGAAAACGGCAGGCGTTGCCTTACGGCCGTGGAAAAAAAATGCAGGCATCCAAGTTCAATAAAACCTCAGATATAACCATATTTTGCCCTTCCCGTTAAACCTTACTTTCTAGCCGCCGACGCGAACCTGAACTGCCCGAAAACCACTCACTGCGTCTCCGGCTCGACCACCAATGGCTACACGGGCAGCTTCTGCGTCTTTGACACCTACGGACGCACCACCTACGCGCCGTATTACCGTGGATAAGCAATTTCCGCAACTTTCATCGCTCTCTATGCAACCTTTTTAGAGTATGAATTAATGAAGTAATGAATAAACGAAGCAACAATGACTCGTTTCCAAAAGCCGATATTCCCGTAGCAGACCTCGCGAAAATTGCTATTTTGGCAAACCTGGGCGCTTTAGTTTAGCTTGGCTGGATTTAGCTTCGGGTTCTTTGGCTTGCTCATGCTTGGCTTGGCTTAAGCTCAGCCTAGGCTTAGACTGGCTTAGCGAGAGCCAGGGAGTTTATGGGAGAACGTGGGAAAGAGAGGGAGTTCGAGAGAGAAGTGAGACAGAGATCCAGGTTGACACGACTTCTCCGCCAGTATTTCGATAGTTTCCAGATTGTTTTAACGATTTGTGGCCCTAAAGAGGGCCGGTGGGTTTCGGATAGAGGGAGCGGAGAGAGAGAGAGAGAGAGAGAGAGAGAGAGAGAGAGAATGAGAGAATGAGAGAGGAGAGAGAGACAGAGAGAGCGCGAGAGAGTGAGAGAGATCCAGAGCGGATCACTCGGCAACAAAGGCATTTCATAAATTTTAATTTTTTTGATTTGTGGCCCTAAAGAGGGCCGTTGGGTTTGGGGGTTTGTTTGTTGTTGTGTCAAGCAGACATCGCGTCGTAGGCAGTCACTCCAAAAGCTTAGGCACGTTCTCCACGGATGCGGCGGGCCAGCTGGATGTCCTTGGGCATGATGGTGACGCGCTTGGCGTGGATGGCGCACAGGTTCGTGTCCTCGAAGAGTCCGACCAGGTAGGCCTCAGAGGCCTCCTGGAGGGCCATGACGGCGGAGCTTTGGAAGCGGAGGTCGGTCTTGAAGTCCTGGGCGATTTCACGGACAAGGCGCTGGAAGGGCAGCTTGCGGATGAGGAGCTCGGTGGACTTCTGGTAGCGGCGGATCTCACGGAGGGCGACGGTTCCGGGGCGGTAGCGGTGGGGCTTCTTGACTCCGCCGGTGGCCGGGGCGGACTTGCGGGCGGCCTTGGTGGCGAGCTGCTTGCGGGGAGCCTTGCCTCCGGTCGATTTGCGGGCGGTCTGCTTGGTACGAGCCATTTCTTGGGTTGGGAAGAATTGGTGATGGTTTGGAGGGGCTGGGGGCGGCCTTTTATAGGGCTCTGGGGGGTGGGGAGGGGGCGTGGCCGGCCCCTTGTGTAGCCCGGGGACATCTGTCTTTTGGCGGGAAAGGGCTGGGGGCTGGGGGTCAACACATTAATGGTAGGACATCGACAAGAAAAAAAACTTTGTGAAATTTTTGCGCTTATAGATGACTCTAATACTTGGAGAGGTGATAAACTTACTAAATTAAAAGTTTTTGGATAATCTAGAGCAAAAGCAAGCTAGTAAGCAGCTGATTTTGCCTATTTTGAACTGAAATAACCGAAAAGTATGCTGATAGAGAGGAAAATCTTTGCGCAATTTTTGGGTTGAGCATCAACTAGTGAGAAATTAGCTAAAGCCAGAATTTGAGGACAATCTAGAGCATAATTAAGCTATTCCCCAGCTGATTTTGTCGATTGTGGACTGAAATAACTGCAAAATACGCTGAGAACGACCCCTTGTGCAATTTTGTAATAAGACCGAACGGCAGATTTGCGCAATTTTCAGATTGAGCAGCATCTCTGAGAGTTGAAATAAGGTTTCTGGACTATGGAGAGTAGTTAGAATCAGGCTATTGGCAACTTGTTTCAAAAATGCTGATAATTCAGGCAGAAAAACGCTCAAAAGGTATAATTTCAACTCCAATTTCTCTAATCGTGCTTCGCTATTACCGGGGATATATTTCTTTTCTATTAGTCTAGAAATGTCTGGTAGCGCAATAACAATTACTTTACGTGTGTTTTTAGTGGAATAAAACAACGAATTTCTGAAGTTCTTTGGAACATTCGACATTTTTTTTGAGAATCAGCCATTTTTTATCCAAAATCATGTATTTTTTAGTTCTTAATGAATCGAATTTGTAAACATTTTACATTAAACTTACCAAAAAAACCGGTTAAAACATTTTTTAATCGGAAAAAATGACGCCCGATAATGCGAAAAAATCCAAGATCAGCATGCGGCACACATTGGTAATATACCGATTGTTTTAAGTGGTAGGAGCAGCGGTTCTGATGCAAATACATATCAATTTCGGGTGCCGAAAGGATATTTAGCTGGTGATGAGCAGACGCTGTCAACATCGAATCGACCAATATCGATTCCTTTGCTTCGTGGAACTTCGATGTAAATTATGCGATACGTCAAAGGCACGTTACTGTAAAAAGAGGTTAAAAATTTATTTAAAACTCCATGATCTCAGTTCTGTCATTATCGCACATCTCAGTTCGAACTCGGAATTTCCGACGGTCATCAACGCAGAAAGAAGCCGTTCAATCTTCTAAGTTTGTTAAGTTAATCTGCTAAGTTAGTCTAAGTCAGTTTAAATTTGCTGTCAGGCTTCATCAAACTCATCCTCGTCGTCTGGAAAGTAGCGTACTAATTCGATTTTCACAAATTTTTCATAGTTTCCACGATTTTTGTATTGTGGTTTCATTAAGTTGTGCTGTTTATGTCTATTTACTCCTTTCCCAGTCAGCCTAACATAACCACTCTACCCCATCATCAAGCTTTTTAAGCAGCGTACTGTAACGTAGTATAGAGTACCCTGCTAATTTATTGGCAAACTATATTTTACATGGGTTTTCCTTCCAGGTTTCATCAAAATCACCATCATTTTTTTGAAGACCGCGTAATAGTTTTTTTAATTTCAATTTTAAGCATTTTCTTGTACTTTAATATGTAGTTTTTGGTACCTGACAATTTAATATAAAGTTTTGTTTTATAATTGTTATTTCTTCTTATCTGCTTTCCAGCCCCTTCATCGAATATCGATCGGCCCTTGGGCATTGGCGGGAGGCCAGATGTGGGTCAGCCCGGGCCCCGCCCCCTCCCCTCACCGTAAGCCCCGCCCCCATGCCCACAGAGCCCTATATAAACCCCCCATCCCCACCCTCCTCATCTTTCCGAAGAACCAACTCAAGAACTCGACAATGTCTGGACGTGGCAAGGGAGGCAAGGCCAAGACCGGCGGCAAGCAGAAGTCGCGCTCCGTCCGCGCCGGACTCCAATTCCCCGTGGGACGTCTGCACCGTCTTCTCCGCAAGGGCAACTACGCTCAACGTGTCGGAGCCGGAGCCCCCGTCTACCTCGCCGCCGTCCTCGAATACCTCGCCGCCGAGGTGCTCGAGCTGGCTGGCAACGCCGCCCGTGACAACAAGAAGACCCGCATCAACCCCCGCCATCTCCAGCTCGCCGTCCGCAACGATGAGGAGCTGAACAAACTCCTCAGCGGTGTCACCATCGCCCAAGGAGGTGTCCTGCCCAACATCCAGGCCGTGCTCCTCCCCAAGAAGACCGCTGGAGACAAGGAATAGATGTTGATCTACAACACCATGTCCGTCGAGCCTTCGAACAACTAACCAACACACACCCCCAACCCAACGGTCCTCTTTAGGGCCACAAATATAACAAAAAAAATCTTATGGCTTTGACTTTGAAACCTTGGGCTTGCAAATCAAGCTCTGGATACAGGGAGCTTTGTTGCTCTCTGATGGCTTTCTCTCTCTATCTCTCTCTCCTCTCTCTCCCGAAGTCTCTGTCTATCACTCATGGTACCAAACGGCCCTCTTTAGGACCACAAGGATAGAAAAAACTTCCGACTTTCAAACGCTTGAACTTACAGCTGAAGCTTCGAAGCCTGTGATGCTGGAGCTTCATAAACTCAACACGCGGAACAAGCAAGGGCGAAAATGAATGCTGGCTTCCGGTTTGTCTCGTTCTCACTCAGTTTCTCTCTGTCTCTCTGTATCTCTCTCTCTCTCTCTCTCTCTCTCTCTCTCTCTCTCTCTCTCTTCTCTCTCGCTCTCTCGTTCTATCTCTCTCTCTCTCTCTCGATCTCACTCCCTCTCTCGATCTCACTCTCTCTCACTATCTCTCCCACCGTATTATTTTCCAGGCTTGCCGAAATATGTAACCTTGCAAGATACGGTAGTCGCCCTAGATAATCGGAATTTCTGGACATTTTTATACTTTCGCGAATCCTCAAAGTTGTTTTTCCACACTTAGAATTCTTTTTAGACCACCTCGAGCGCGATCTATCATCCAAAACATCAATCTACGGTTAAAGGAACTACCAGAATTGAATATTTTTTACTCTAGTAGAGTACTCTAGTGGATTCTGCTTGTTGGAGCCTTTGTGCTACCCTCATGAATTTATTGTTTTTTTTTGAGGGTTTATTCCAATCCGACCCCCAATTTTTGGCGCCTAACCCCAGTCCAGGTCAGGGTGGGGAATTTGAGTGATGCCCCTGGCTATGGGCCAGCAGGCGATTTTCGCGCCAAAACACCACGCTGACGACCAGGGATCAGGGCATGAGGGGTCAACTGGAAAGTCTAACCCAGAAAATAACTGACAAATGAGAAAAAAGAAGAGAGAGAAGAGAAAAAACAATTTGTGAGAAAATAAATTAGATTTACCAAGCAATAATTATACCTGACGAAAAACGAAACAAAAAAGTAAACCTTAAACGCCGTGCATCAGAAATTCTACAGACAGAATAAAATACATTAGGCATTGACTGAGTTCAAAAGACCTTTAATTTGGCAGGGTATAGATGGTTAGGTACTAGACTGTTAGCGGGGGTTTCCGTTTGTATAATTTTTCTGGTTTTACCATCCCAATTACCTTTTTGGGCAATGTGGTGTATTCTTCTAGCGTTCGTAGTAGCTTTTGATTGCTAGAAACTTTTGAAATAGTTTAGAAAATTGGGTAATTCGAACATTTTTTTTTCAGGGATTTTTCATGCATTTTTAACCAAACTGCTAAAAATTTTCGACCGTTTTGATACTTATTTTAGTAATTTTTAGTATCAAATAACTGCAGAAAATACGATAAAACTTATTTATATTGCGTTATAGAGATGTACGGGCTACCGAAAAAATTTGGCCGCGAGCAAGCCACCGCTAACAGAGCAGTACCGATTTTAAACTATGAAAATTCTGCATTTACTTGCTTTTTCTCACTGTTTCTCTCCGTCTCTCTCTCTCTCTCGCTCTCTCTCGCTTTCTCTCGCTTCTCCAATTTTTCTCGTTTTTCATCACTCAGCCTTTCGCATACCCTCAGGGCACACCCGGAGCCAGGCTCCGCCCCTTCACATCTGCATCGCGGCGGGACCCGCCCCCTTTCACCCTATATAAACCCCCACCCCCAGCCCTCAAACCATCTCGAAAACTTCGAAACAATGTCAGGACGCGGCAAGGGAGGCAAAGGACTCGGCAAGGGAGGCGCCAAGCGTCATCGCAAAGTACTCCGCGACAACATCCAGGGCATCACCAAGCCCGCCATCCGCCGTCTCGCCCGCCGTGGTGGTGTCAAGCGCATCTCCGGCCTCATCTACGAGGAGACCCGCGGAGTGCTGAAGGTGTTCCTCGAGAACGTCATCCGCGACGCCGTCACCTACTGCGAGCACGCCAAGAGGAAGACCGTCACCGCCATGGATGTCGTCTACGCCCTCAAGCGCCAAGGCCGCACCCTGTACGGATTCGGTGGATAAGTCTGATGACTTTCGACTGCTGCCTTCTTGACGTTCAGCGATAACAACAAAAACCCCTAACCCAACGGCCCTCTTTAGGGCCACAAATATATTAAAAAAACTTTTCGGTAATTCCCAAGGTCTGGAAAGGTCAAAATACCGACATTCAATCCCGACACCGCGTAGCCCCCGGAGAGATATAGTGAGTGAGTGAGCGAGAGGGAGGGAGAGAGATAGTGAGCGATAAATAGAGAGAGCGAGAGAAAGGGAGCGAGAGATAGACAGAGCAAGAGGGAGCAATAGAAAGCGAGAGGGAGAGAGAGATCGAATGAGAGAGAAAGAGAGAGTGAGTGTAAGAGATGGCGTTATATTAAGAACGAGAACGAGGATATGTGAAGCGACGAAGCCAAGGAATGCGAAAAACTAGAGAAATGAGAGAGATGAGAGAGTGAGAGAGAGAGCGCATGAAGAGAGTAGGAGAGAAAGAGAGAGCAAGCGTACACGAATAAGAGAGAGCGTGAGGGCGAGATGGTGTTAGATTGAGCACGCGAACGATGATCCATGGAAAAAACCCTCCTTAAACGATACAGAAGTTAAGGCCTTAAAAATGTCTAAATTTTCGAGTTAAAATCCTATTCTCTCAAATTAAAGGTGTTGTTAAGTCAGCCAAAGACTGCGGCCATCTATGGATTTTATTCTTTAGGTTTTGTGATGTTCCGGATTTAATAAAACCTTGTGTGGACCTTTGAAACAACGTCGGGCACGTTCTGAAACAGCAAAAATGCAGTTGCAAGCAGTTGGCAAGGTTCTGTAAAACACTAAAAAAGTGAGATCGGCAATGTAATGCCGCGCAATCCGAAAATGCTACAGCCCGCGTCGACAACTACGCCGTATAATTTGAGTATCCCTGCGGTTGAATTCGCTCTACGTCTGCGTAGAGCGCGTGAGCGTGAAAATGCGTCCCTGAAATATTCGGAGTTGCTGGAGCCGCTCAAGAGGAAATTTAGTATATTTTTAGTACATTTAGTACATTTAGTATTATTTTTAGCATCGCTTTTTCACTTTTAACTTACGTTTAGCTTAACAAACGCTCGCACCACAGAAATATCTGCCGAAGAAAAATCGAGATTTTGGCACCAAAATTTTTTAAAGTATTTTTTAGATTTTTACATGATTTCCGAGATCTATACTTTTTTAGATTTCCAAATTCAACTTTTTTAGATAATTTATGCCCTGAAATATAACTAAATTTCCTAGGAACTCTTTGAAAATACTTGCTAACACGTTAATAGGCATTTCTAGGTTTATACGCACCCGATAATGGAACAGTACCGATCTTCGTGCCTGGTTGGCTAAATTTTAAGCTTTATTCTTGTAAGCGTTTCCTCATTTCTCCATTTCCTGAAAAGGGTCCAGGCGTAGGCGCACAGATTATCGATTTTCCGCCCTGACCCGGATGACCCGTCCAGATGTTCATCGCGCGCCAAAATCTGACCCCCAGTGCATGGAGAGATGCCAAGTCCCGCCCAGCCCCGCCCCCTACCCACCTCCAGAATGGTATAAAAGGCCCCCACCTACCCCCATTCCCCATCTCGAACCCAACCAGCTCGAACTCAACCCGAAATGCCGCCCAAGCCGTCCGCCAAGGGAGCCAAGAAGGCCGGAAAGTCCCAGAAGGCCGCCCGCACCGGAGACAAGAAGAGGAGGAAGTCCCGCAAGGAGTCCTACTCGGTCTACATCTACCGCGTCCTCAAGCAGGTCCACCCCGACACCGGCGTCTCCTCCAAGGCCATGTCCATCATGAACTCGTTCGTCAACGACGTCTTCGAGCGCATCGCCTCCGAGGCCTCCCGCCTGGCCCACTACAACAAGAGGAGCACCATCTCGTCCCGCGAAATCCAGACGGCCGTCCGCCTCATCCTCCCCGGTGAGCTCGCCAAGCACGCCGTCTCCGAGGGCACCAAGGCCGTCACCAAGTACACCTCGTCCAAATAAGATGGTCGATCATCTTGTTTGATGCGAATTGGCTGGCATTTTCAACCAACAAAACACAACCAACCCCCAACCCAACGGCCCTCTTCAGGGCCACAAATATTTCCTAAAAATATATGAACTGGAAAACCTTGGATCTCTCAGTTTTTTTTGCATGCTCTAGAGTTTCTCTCACACACGCTTTCTCACTCGCTCTTTCTCGTTATCTCTCTAGCTCTCTCACTCTCTCTCGCTCTCGCTTTTCCTGCCCTCTTACACATATGCGCTCTTACTCGCTCTCTGGCCCTCGCCCTTGCTCTTGCCCTCTCTCTCTCTCTCTCTCTCTCTCTCTCTCTCTCCCTCTCTCTCTCTCTCTCGCTCTCACATACATCCTAATTCTCGCTCACATTCACACTCACAATCCATCCTTTTGCGCTTAAATTTTTGAGCCTACTCTCTGCGTAATTAGGCGAACACGTGCCACATTTAATATATGATTCTATTCAGTATATTCTGCACAATTCCTCGAATAAGATAACTATTTTTTAAAATTTAAATTTAAGGGAACTGGCAAGACAGCATAATAGACTTTTTTATAGTGTGACTGGATCTGATTCTGAAGGGAGTTAAACGAACCTGTGATATGTTAACTGACTTGGACTTTTCTGATCCCCTTAAAGACAATACTAGTAATACACAATTTAAAAAAATCTTAGAAAATAGAACAATTTATAGCGTCAATACAAGTTCACAATTCGTGGCGTGGCGTTCTTGCGACTGCTTTTCGATGCGAACGCTTGAGGCAAAGAGCTAATGAGGGATCATTACAGCAATTATTCCAACAATAACAATAGTTATACGGTAACAATATCAACAACTTGCGACGGGCGCCTACGATCGACTGGATTTGGATCAGAAATCGAGACGATGACGTGCTGTCTATTCTCCTTTTTCTCGCCGAATACAATGGTTCTCGTTTCTTTAGAAATCAATAACAGCATCCTGAAAAACGACATTTAAATCATGTTATAAAACTTTTTAACTAAAAGGGAAGTAAAGGCGATTACCAGATCGGCAGAAAATTAGCAATATCAACAAAAATTGGCGAGAATTCGAAGAATATCCATGCCGTTTCGAAGCTCTCGGCGTGAACGATGATCTAGAAAGCATGAAAAGTGTATATGTCAACGATATTAACTCAATACGTAAGGAATACGGTGTTTAAATTATTATAATTGATGAGTTTACTATAGCTTACAAGATCGATCGTATTTAGCAGCTGAGCGAGGAATTGAACAATCGTGACGATATGGTTATTGCTCTCTCGCTTCGGACCGGACTTCTTTCGATTTTTGGAGTATTTATAGAGTTTGTAGCCCGTGTATAAATTGACGGGTACGGTAAGACCCGTAAGGGTGGAGTATAACGGAAACTGGATCTGGTCGAGGAAATCCTAAAAAAAAACGGGCTGCAAAATATGCTTGTTAGGGTTTTTCGCTCAAATTTAATTTATTATTAATATTATTATTATTATTATTATTATTATTATTATTATTATTATTATTATTATTATTATTATTATTATTATTATTATTATTGTATAAATATAGATTTTATAAGTTGGGTAAACTACAGTACCTTTAACCCGTTTGTCGCCTCATCGTTTGGTAAATAATACCCGGGAAATAACTCGACAAATGTGCTAATATCAGTCAAGCACGGTAGAGAAAATAGAATAACGACCACAGCAACGATGAGGCAAATCTTCCAAGTATAACGGCACCAAAACTGGAATAGATTCATCATTCGTATGCCTTAATTTTCTGGCCCTCTCATATTGGTGAGGCTTTGCGAAAGCGCTGGCTCGATTCAAGGCGATCAGTAAAGTTCCGGAAACTTGGAACATCATCCCAAAAGTACCAACGAAAAACAGCATAGAGGGTACGAAACCATCCTAAAAGCACAAGTCTCACAAAGTTACGGTTGCGGGAATATAACCTGAATATAACGATACCACTCATGAATCCCCCAGGTCGGAAGTCGTACCCGGAATATCATGTCGTAATGGATGAGGAGGTCCTGAGAAATATATCGCGCCCTGTCTCTAACTCTCCCCGCTCTCTCTCTCTCTCTCTCTCTCTCTCTCTATCTCTCGGTATCTTTCACTCACTCACTTACGGTCTCGCTCCTCTCCCTCGCTATACCTTTCGCCATTTGTCTCTTTTAGTACTTTTAGTCTCTCTTTGTCTCTCTCTCTCTCTCTCTCTCTCTCTCTCTCTCTCTCTCTCTTACTCCCTCCCTCTATCTTTATCTATATCTTTCTCTCTCACCGTCTATCTCTCTCTCCCTCTCACTCTCGCCTTCTTCGAACTTACATTCGTCGCACAAACCAGAAACAACTTCTGGTACTGAGACTTGAAACCATGTCGGATATGATAAATCAATATTTTCTGGTACACAAATACAGTACAAAATCCTATCGTAATAAAAATACAACTGGAGCAGATTTCCCATGGGTCGATGGACCGCTGGTCTTCCGATCCCATAACTTTGCAGAAAGTGACCGAATGGGAATTTTCGGGGCCAACTGGTCAGCCTCCTGGTCGTAATTTATAGGGCGCCTTATAGAATACAACGGCGAAAAGAGTGAGTTATTTGACGTTTACAAGCATCAAACCCCAGGCTTTTTCAGAAACCCCAGGCTTACGGTAAAAGTCGTGGGAATGCGCTTTTTATAGATACTCGAAATATTCTTTTGTACCTAGCTATGTTTTGAAAGTATATTAATCATGAAATTTACCATAAATCACGTAAAGACGATCGAAAATGGAAGAATTTTTGCGAAAAATCGAAAAGATGAGCACCAAAAAAAGCTTTTTTTAGAAATTTACATAAGCTTGATCTAAAATTTTCATCCCGTAATTTTCGAGCGTTAAAAGATTTTAAAGATTAAGGCTAGGTTATAAAAGTATGTGAATATTATCGAACGCCTAAACAGTTTTATTTTAAATTGCATCGGCCACTTTTTGGCAAGGATGGCCTGGCAGGAAACTTGATATTTTTCTCAGGTTTTTAAAGGCAGTATGCTGCCAAGCAATGTAGCTGTTGCTCATGCCCATTTTAGTTGATGATCTCCGGATTGTAGGGCTTTTGCGAGCAGTTCAGACGCCTAAGAGCTTCTGAACTACAAAATACAACTCCTGACACTTTCTGCGAAACTGTTGACTCGTCGAGACACCGAGTCCAAACGTCGCAGTACAAAAGGAATTTTGTTTGCCCAACTTTGCACTCTAACTTTTTCTCTCTCTCTCTATCTCTCTCTCTCTCTCTCTCTCTCTCTCTCTTTCTCTCTCTCTCTCGCTCTCCGTCTCGCTCTTTCGCTCTTTCGCTCGCCGCCTTCTCAGTTTACCCTTCTCTTCTGAACGGCCCGGTGCCCGTGAAACTTTTTGTGTGATTTGTAGCGGCCCGAAATCAGCCGCTTTTCCCCTTGTCTATGCCAGTCTTCTTTTTCTGCCACAACACGCCCGGGTCTTCAGAATTGATTTTCTGCCCCTTCCTCGACTTCTTATGACTCCCCCTCCACGACACGCTTCACACTATGGGTCAATTCAGGAGAGACCGATTTTTGGTAGCACTATTTGATTCCTTTTATCTTTATAGAAAAGTGTCTCCAAATGTTAGGGCGCTTGGAGCTTCCCTACCAATACTACTTACAATTTGTTTTTAAGATACCCGATCGGCTACCGATCCGGGTCATTTCCGATTAATGGGAGGGGAATCAATCTTTTCCCGACAAGGTCCCACAACGAAATCATTTTTATTGTATTTAGCACAAATTTTAAATAGTAAAAACGCAGAAAAAAGCATAGAACTTTGGAACTTATCAATTTTTAGTCGGAAACCCGTGGAAAACGACCAAAAAGGTAACAATTTTCAAAGTTTCAAAAATGTATAAAAGGGTTTTATAATCCTGGAAGACAAAAACTAAACAAATACCTTGGAAAATACACAATGTGTTATTAACTGCGGCCGAAAAAAAAATCAAAATTAGCCCCCCCCGTTAAACGGAAAGAACCCGAATACGCGCCGAAAATACAAGTTTTCGTAATTTCTAACTAGTATAGGCAAATTCCGGAATTTTTTAAGGAAATGTAGTGCGTTCTAAAGGCGTAAAGCGCTTTACTATAAACCGAATCAAAATGGTTTTAGACAGAGCATCACAAATTAATCAGAAAATACAAAACTCTGAGAAAATTCGAAGAGGTTGTAGGTCCGGTCGTCGCCAAGTTAATGCTGGTTTTTGGACCCATTAATGCTCCACAAATTTCCTGCCATTTCGATATATACATTTCGATACCTTACTCATCGTAAACAGAGCTGTTTGCTCGCACATTCCCATTCCCATTCCCATTTTCCCATTGTCGCGTTGCTAGGGTGAAGCTGGCTGGGGTGGCGGCGTGTTTTCGGCATTCTGGGCAACACTCCAATATTGGACTAACGGGATTATTTTTTAGGCTTTGATACCTGACAGTTTCTTTTTTAGAATGCTGCACCGGCTGTGTTGTAGTACGTTTTATTGTTAAAAATTTGCCCTAAACCCTTGAAAGTTCGGTTGAAAAATTCTTTTTTTTTTGTTATCCCACCTTATCGCTAAAAAGAATTTTAGTTGCGTTATTTTTATTGATTTTTTGGAGATTATTACGTCGTTGAATAAGTGAATTTTCAGAAATGGGCGAGCCCAGCAATGACGACGAGAAGCCGAGGAAGCGGAGAGGAAAGAATCAGCCAAAAGGTGAGGAAAAACTTAAATAATTCTAATTTAATTTTTTAAATTTGACGAACTGTTGTTATTTATTCTATTGCTACAATTATGACGCCACAAAATTGATTATTAACAGCCAAATTTAGATTAAGATTTGCCATTTACAAATGATATTAGAAAAATTAAAAAAATACTTAAGGAGGCTTAGGGTGAAGGATATAATTCTTTTTGGGGATTCGGCATTGATACGCCTTATATACCTCCGATATTTGCCCAAAAAACCATCATCTAGCCGTCCCATATTTTTTTAGCGTGACGCACCGGGCGAAACGGGGCCATTTGGAAGGTTTCGCTGGGCTTTAGCCCTTTTTCTGGCGTAGCTTTTGGGCTTCGAATTTTGTAAAAGCTACTAGCCGTGATATTTCCTTTCCTTCAATTACTTGAATCTATTGCCCGTTAAATCATGCCATTTTTCGACGTAATGACCAGATATGGGAGGCCAAAGAGTAGGTGTTCATTTTAAAAAACCCGCAAAATTGGATCTAAGAATCATCAAAATGCGAAAATTTCTTAGTTAAATTCGAAAATTTGATTTCTCTGGCGATTAAAAACACATATCAATGAAGCTAATGTCAAAATTTGGGAAAAATTATGCATTAAAATTTAAATAGCTAAATCCCCGTTTTTAGAAGCGAAATGGCGACAACAAAATCTGGCCGCCTATCGCCCTGTTTTTAATGCCACTACGGTAGGTTTTCAGCGTTAGCCACGCATTAATGGCTATGGAAACTGCGACGGTAGCAAAATTACCAAGTACTCATTTCAGGTGTTCCCGTGGACCTGCCTACTCGGCATCATTTTTTTAGGGATCGGCATCCTGCTGTTTGTGACGAATTTAAATGGTAGGGTTTAAAAATTTTTAGCCAGTTTGAAAATAAAGTTTTACTGAATTCTTTTTAGCAAAAGAAATCGTAATCGACTATACGAATTGTCGAAACCCGAACGGGACGGATGTGAATGTGTTTGTGAAATCGAATGACAGCTCAACGGTGGAGTGGATGGAACCGAGGGAATACGAGAAGACTGAGTGCCAATTCCGCATCAATATTACGGAGGATTTTAATGTGAGTCAATAATTTCCAGCTAAGTAAAGAAAAATTGGTAAAAACTAGTAAATTTTTTGGAGCAGTTTCTTCGACCAAACCTCTGTTTTCAGGGAAAAGTAAAATTTTTCTACGGTCTCGAGGGCTTCTACCAGAATACGAGAATGTACGTCAAGTCCAGGAGTGATATGCAGGTTTGTAGGCTTCAAGCGATTTCGGTGCGCTAAACAAGAATTAAAAATCGAATTTCATTGACACAATGAAGGAGTGGCGCCCGCAAAATTGTAGCATTTCGCGGTTGTCTAACCCTACTCGGCTGCAGTAGTCGACTTACTTCCTAGTCCCTTTAAAGTCCATTTTCAGCTTTCTGGCAGCGCCAAATCACTGCAAGACACTGGTGACTGCGACCCGAATGACTATGACAACAGCACCGGTACACCGATTGTCATAGCGCCATGTGGGAAAATTGCCGATTCCATGTTTAATGGTAAGTTTAACTAGTAGCTATTGGGTTTAAATGGATGGTACCAGAATACGGCCAATACCTTGGAAAATCACGAGTTTAGATACCTTCCGACTGGTCTACTCGACCAGAATCCCGGTCCCGATGACAACAAGAGACATGGTGCATCCAGAGATGAGGAGGAAGTACAAAAACCCTCCTATGCCGATCGGGAGCACGAATCTTTGTGATGCGTTTAAGGTAAGTAACAATGCGCAGCGGATAAGTAGCTTCGACTGAACGCCTTGCGAGCGCGCGGCGCGTACTGATAGTTAACGTAAAAAGCGAGAGAGAGTGAGCGAGAGAGAGAAGATGAGAAAGCGAGAGAGCGTGAGTGAGTGAGAGCTAGAGAAAGATAGAGAGAGCGAGAGAGCAATCGAGCGATAGAGAGAGGCAGATCACCCATTTTAACTCTAGAACACCACCAAACCTCTAAGCTGGCCGACCGAGGTCTGCAAGATGTTCAACGAGTCCACGGAGGCCGGGCGGGGCTTCGAGAATTTGGATTTTCAGGTGAGGAAACCAATCATCCATCACGTAAAGAATAATTAGAAATCTAGAGTAAAAATAGAGAAAAATAAAAAACAATGTTGAATAATTCCGCTAATTTAGGTCTGGATGGAGCCATCAGCCTTGCCTCATTTCCGGAAGATCTATCGTCTCCTGGACCGTGAGGTAATTAAAGTTTATGGTTTTCATCTTGAAACGCATGTTTTGCCGCTGGTTTAACTATGGAAGTTTTTCAAACTCTAAAATCTCTACTAATCATTCCAGGCCCCAATTAACATGACGGACGTTGCGGTAAATTTTCTGAAAATCCTTCCACAAATTACCGTATCCCCGGCTCCGTACCTTTTCGTTCCATCCCAAAACCCTGTGTGCTTTTGGGAAATCTGGGGTCGCTTTTGTGTAGCCCGTAAAGCATTAGTCAAAAAAAACTACCGTCTTTTTAGGCCGACATCTTCTCGGATGGCTTGCCAAAGGGAGAATACACGCTTACGATCCAATACAGTAAGAATTTACAATTTTTTTTGGGTAATTTTTTGAATATTTAGATTATCCGGTGGAGCAGCTGAACATCAACAAAACTTTCATCATTGCGATTGAAACGTGGACAGGACCGAAGAATTTATTTTTGCCGATTGGTGAGTGATTTTGCAGAACCGGCTGTAAAATTAAGGGTAAAAACAAATAAAATTGGCAAAATCTACAACTAAAAATTTGTAACTTACCAGAATTTTCTAAGGTTTTATAAAGGGAATAGATAAATTAATTTACAACTTTTGAATTAATTCAGAAACACTAAGAAAATATAAATTTATAACTTTCCTTTTCAGCCTACATCACTGTTGGCATCATACTCCTCGCGATCAGCGCAGGACTGTTCGGACTCTATTTACGGATGCGCTATAAAGCTGATTAAATCCATTTTCCATACTTTTTGCGATTTCTGTGATTTCAAGCTTTAATACGGGTTTCCTCGGGTTGCATTTTGCGTGTTTAGTTGCCCCTCATCTTTGCTTTTACCTTCTTTTGCATGTCTCGTTCTGATAAATCCGTTCTTTTTCTAAATATTGTGGCAAATTCAGGCGCGAGAGCTTGCTAAAAAAAATGGAAATTGCGAAGAAAAGAGATACCGTCATCCCAAAGTGTTTACCAACAAATAGAAGTTACCTACTTATATATAAGTTGCTGCGTTAGGAGCTACTTATTTCTTTTGGCGGACCCCTGGACAAACCAAAAATCCCGCAGCCGCTTTTCGTAAGTGACGGAATTGAGGAAATGTCGCCCCGGGGGCCGTAGACAAAATATCACCTCCCTCGCCACGGTTCATCATCGATTTATATCTGAGGGAGAAAATGGCAATCAAAGGGCTCTCTCTTTATCTTTTGCTCGCTCACCCTCGTTCTCACTTTACTTCTAGCGCTCTCACCTCGTTCTCTCTCCTTCCCTCTCTATCGCTCTCCCCCCTGCTATCTCTCTCTCGCTCTCTCTTTCTCTCTCTCTCTCTCTCTCTCTCTCTCTCTCTCTCGCTCGTGCTCTCTCTCATTATACAGTATTACACTCGATCTCTCGCAATCTCTCGCTCTCTTATTCTCACAATTTTTCTACTCGTTCTCGCTTTCTCTCTCATTCTCCCTCTCGTTCTCTCACTCATTCTCATTCGCTCTCTACCTCGTTCTAGCATCTCCTTCGTGCTTCTATCTCTCTCTCTCTCTCTCTCTCTCTCTCTCTCTTTCTCTCTCTCTCTGGCTCTCTCTCCCCCATGTTGCTCGCTCTCTCTCTACCTCTGTCTAGTTGTATAATTCAGTGCTTTAACGCACAGTCATCTTGCTCCTTGTAGCATTCAAAATCTGGAAGTATATTTGCTTTATAACTTTATTCCAGGCCTCCGCCTCGACTTCGGGTTCTTCTATCCAAAACAATACGTGGATCCATTTTGCATCCAAACATGATCCCTTTAACCATGTGCTAAAAATCTAACAAATTTCTAAGGAATAAACTACCGACGTAACGGCACTGCCTAGAGCTTTGTAGGCTTGAATCGATCAATTCTAAAGGTGATTTTAGATCGGGAGTAATTATTACTGCTATGTATTGATGGAAGAAAAGGATACAAGACGCAGCCGATTATATTGAAAATTCCAGCGGCAAACCTGAACGGGGTATGTCCTTAAAATGTTGCTATCACCTTATCGAAATTTCGTTAAATTTAAATTTGTTGAAACTTCTCTTTGTCCAAAATTCATTTTGCCGAGAGGTAACCGTGACGACATTTTCGACATTTTGACGACATCAAATTAAGATAAAACCAGGGTTGAAAAGCCGCTACGCGACTTTTCAACCCTGGCCCCGTTTTGGGCCCATGATATTCTTCACTTTGCATAATTCGCCCGGGCTGCGATGAAAAAATAATGAAAAACGCTCCCTCTGCCCCTTAATATAGACCACCACCACTTCCGGCGTATGCAAATTGTTTCCTAACAAAGAGGATGCCCGAAAATTTCACAAAGACCTAAATTTAATGTCGAAAATAGCATAATTTGCAAAATCTGATAAGCTTGCAGTCATCCCAGAGCCATTACGCACCTAATGACGTATCATACATACCTAACAATTCATCCCCTATCGAGATATCCTCCGGACACGCTGACGGAAGTTGCATGCAAAGTGTCATACACACACACACAGACACTATTTTTTTATATATAGTAGGATCAATTTCGATAAAATGAAATTCTCGCGAAACGGTGCATTTTCTTTTAGGCATTTGCAGGTCCGCCCTCAGACTGCCCAATCCTCTTCTCTTCTGAGTTTTTCAAAGACTACCAGGGTTGAAAAGCCGCTACGCGGCTTTTCACCCCTGGCCTTTGCGGGGGCATCTCTAAAAGCTGCTCACTTTGCATAATTCTAGCGAATTAGCGCCAACCGCAACCAAAGAAAACAAAAGCGACCGAATGCGAGCGTGACAAAAACCGAAATGAGCCCCTTAACGGCTCGTATGCAAATGAGGACATTTCCATATGTTTTAAAAAGACTAAAATAAGGTATAAATCGTCATTTTCTTAAAAATCTGATAAGCGCGCAGTAATCTACGCCTTCGAATGCCCCTAAATACGTTTCAGTTGGCCCCGAAAACGCTTTTCCGGTCCTGATATCTCAATAACCCGGTTTTTTCGAGCCTTGTATGCAAAGTGTCTACACACACACAAACACTATTTTTTATATATAGTTGGATATACGTTACTAAAGATACGTTTTCTTCCGGGTTTTTAGAACCTCCACGTCTAGTCTTCCTTTCAGGCATCCGCCTCGACTTCTTCTATCTCTTCTCCTCGAGTTCTTCTATCCGAACCAATATGTGGATCCATTTTGCATCCGTGATAGAGGCCTTGTGCACCGTGTTCAAGTCCTAAAAAAAGTTCAATGCTAAGAAAAGACCTGCTTAGGCTAAGCTACCAAAGGACACCATACTACCGCGACCTTCGTAAGCTTGATATTTTCAATGTTGAAGACATTTTAGCTAGGGAGCAGCTACCATTGCTATGTATTGGGGAAAGAAAAGAATACAAGACGCAGCTCATCCGATTCTCGATGTATAGCGGGGTAAGTCAAACAAAAATTTTGATCAGTTTCAGCTCCAAATAATTAATTTAGGGAGTCCCAATCTGGAGGTGCTTGGAATGGATACCTATTCGACAGGCTTCGATAATTGTTTGGCCAACGGTGAAGCGAAAATCAAATAGGGCCCTGGCGCAGTGGACAAGGAAATGTTGGTATGGTTCGTTCCCAAAATTCAGTTTCATTTCAATTTTGTAAACAAAGTAGCCAGTAAAACAAAAAAATTAAACCCCTAAGGCTCTTTTCGGATGTCCGGAATATATTTGGATGTTTCCAAAAAAAAAACGCCCCCCTGGAACTAACGGAGAAGGATTGAATCTGAATGATAGTTACACGATTCGCAAGCCCTTGAATTTGTTGAACAGTCTTTAAAATCATTTTGATATTTAAACACGATATTTGATACCGCATTTAAAAAATAAAAGAACGGCTTCTGCGTCTAATTAACGGCTTCTTCCGTTCCTTTTATATGGAGAAACTGAGGCAGATTGGCTCGTGTGCTACCTCGACAAACAGCAAAGTTTTATAAAATGGCTTGTGATATGGCGCGTTTTAGATAAAACATGGTTTTGAAAATTTTGCAACCTCGCCGTGTCCAGGGCTTTCGAATGGTGTAACTATCATTCCGATCCGATACTTCTGCGTCGAGTTAGAGGGGGTATATTTTATCGGGACACCCTGTATAGTAGGATTTTTGATCAGTTTAATTTCCCTAGAACAGTGAATTTAGGGACTCCCAAAATGGGTTTGCTTGGAAGGAATATGATTATTCGGTAGCCCACGATATTGTTTGGCTAACCGATAAAGCAGAAAGCCGAAGCTGACGCTCCCGAGCAGCCCAGGAAATGTTAATATGGTTTGTAAAAAAATTCGTTGTGGGAATCTGTCAAAATCTCGAAAATCAAAATCTTGAAAATCAGAGACTCGAATTTTCAATTTTTATAATCGCGAAAATCAGAATCACGAATTTTCAGAATCACGAATTTTTAGAAGCTCGAGAGACCCATGGTCTAAATCAGCATTAGAGGCTTCGGAAATTACACTCCTACGCCTGAATCCGGCCTGGGCATATTTCGAAATTTTGAAAATTCGGGATTCTGAAAATTCTGGATTATGACAATTCGAGATTTTGAAAATTCGAGATTCTGATTTTCGAGATTCTGTTTTACGAGAAAAAAACACTCCTTGTCTAACTCGGCGCAGAAGTATCGAAGCGTAATGGTAATGATACCATTTGAAAGCCCTTCAAAAGGCGAGTTTGTTACAATCTTCAAATCCATGTTTTTGTTTATCGAATTCACGGCCATTTCCAGTCCTTTGGTATGGAGAAATTGAGGTAAATTAGCGCGTGTGCTACCTCAACAAACAGCAAAATTTTACAAAATAACATAAAACGGCGGGTTTTAGATAAAAACATGGTTTTCAAGGTTGTTGCAAACTGGCCGTTTCAAGGGCTTTCAAATGATGTAAAAAATCATTCCGATCCGATATTTCTGCGGCGAGTTAGAGGGGGGTGTTTTTGATTGGGAAACCCTGTATAGTAGGCTTTTTGATCAGTTTCATTTCCCTCTAGCAGTTCATTTAGGGAGCCCCAATCCGGAGGTGCTTGGAAGGGCTATGACTATTCGACAGGCTTCGATAATTGTTTGGCCAACGGTGAAGCGAAAGTCAAATAGGGACCTGGCGCAGTGGACAAGGAAATTTTGATATGGTTTGTTGAACAAATTCGTTGTAACTGTCCGAAAACCGGCGCTGATTTTTACCTCTACAGGGTGTCCCATTAAGAAAACACCCCCTCCAAATCGACGCGGAAGTATCGGAACGTAATGATAGTTACTCCATCCAAAGCCTTTGAAGCGACAAGTTTGCAACAAGCTTCAAAATTTTGTTTTTATTTAAACCCGCCATTTTATGACGATTTAAAAACATTAAAGAACGGCCTCGGCATCTAAATAACGGCCACTTTTGGTCATTTTGTATGGAGAAATTCAGGCTAATAGCTCGTATGCAACCTCGAAAAAGCGCAAAATTTTACAAAATGGCTTGTAAAATCACTCATTTAAATATAAACATGGTTTTGAAGATTGTTGCAAACTGGCCGTTTCAAGGGCTTTTAAATGGTGTCACTATCATTCCGATCCGATACCTATGCGTCGAGTTAGAGGGGGGTGTTTTTTATTGGGACACCCTGTAGAAGATTTACTTTTTGCCCTATTTATTCGTCGAACAACTGACAATTTTCAGCCTATCTTAAAGGGATGAGGGTATCTAATACCTCCGAGACCCGTACGCCACACTACTGCTTCGCTTTCCAGTTAAGGTACGGTCATTCTCATATCTTTTGTCGGTATTCATAAGCTAAAAAGGACAGGATGCCGCAAAAAACCGCCCCCTCGGCTTTCGGCCGTCTTCTATCCGATCGGGACCAAATTTTTACCAGCGATGGGGCCTGATAAAAACTATGTGCAGCCGAATTTTCTTAGCAAAATATTGCAAAACAAAAAAGTTATATCGAAATTAAGGTCTATTTTGCCGATTTAATTTAGGATTTAGGTTGTTCAGGATGGTGTCTTTTTATGATGATGTCCGTTTACCGGATTTAGACGGATGTCGGCCTCGAAGTGCTTAGCAAAAACTGAAGAGAGCCCCTGGGTCTACCCGGAACAATTTTTTGTTCTACGAATTGGATTGGGCCTTTTGATGAATTTTTGTTAGCAAAACAGGCAGAAATCGACCCAAAAATGGCCATTTTGCGGCAAGTTATTCAAAATCGACATGCTAATTGCGAAAAAATAGCCAAAAATGACTATCAGCGTTTCCCAAAAATCAGTTTTTTAAAGATAACTTTTTTGTTTTACGATATTTTATTTCCAAAATTCCGGTGCACATAGTTTTTATGGGTCCACATAGCTGGTAAAAATTTGGTGCCGATCCGATTGAAGACGGCCAAATGCCAAGGGGCGGTTTTTTGGGACACCCCGTATACCTTAAAGATTTAAGATACCGTGCGTCGCTTCAAATCGTGGAACAAGACATTTGACAGAATAAAAAGAAAATCAAGCATGCGCTGTCGCATTCTAATTTTTTAATGTTTTTTCGAGGCAAACCATGGAAGCAGGCATTTGACTTTTAAAGTTATCGAAATTTTACTTTTAGACGACCTTTTAGAAGTACAGTACGCTTGAAACTCGTATCATCTTACCGCAGATGTTTTACGTCAACTGTAAGCCATTTTGTACAGACGATAGATGTGTTATTGGTAGGACTTTGCTCGCATATTTCAACCGTCTGTTTTCCGGAGCTTTGGCATTATCGGGGGGGGGGCACTATCAGGGGAAAACCGATTTTTTGTTGAAATCCATACAGTCCCACTAACGTTATTTAAAATATTTCTGGGGTGTCTATAGCGTTTATTTTCATAGTAATATTTTATTTTTTATAATTTCACTATAGCCCAAATGGGAGAACTATTAAGGCTCATTTTAAAAATTTTACAAACTCAAAATTTTGGTCCGAAAAAGTCAGCATTTTTTAGATTATTTTAATATTTGCATAGTTTTCTAGCGTTTAGAAATAATAAAAAGTCAGAAACACTTCCTCTATATTTAGGTTACAAAAACTGTATTTGGAGGAAAAAAAATCGGTGTCCCAGAAGAGGACGAGCCCTGATGCCAATGGTTAGCCTGGGTTTGACGAGGTATGTCAGCTTGTTAAGTTTATTCTAATTTATTCGAAAATTTTCATTATTAAATTTTATAGCTGTTGAATATAGCTTTTTAAGGGAAAGCTAAACTGTGTTCATGGCGAGGCGTCAGCCAAAATCTCTGCCAATAAAAGGTTCAAAATCTGCACCTGCAACCCGCAGCCACAAACGGAAAAGCCCTTTTGATGGAGGTTTGGGTTTTCTATGACAATCCAGGCTTATAATCCTCCTGAGTAAGCCCGTAGCTAATTATTTGTTTGCAGAGAAGCGGCAGATTTTGTTGACAACGGCGGCGACCCGCCTGACCACAATTACTTGAAGAAAGGCACGACAAATTCGCGAGCCCAACCGTGCCCCAATGAACCTGTGTAAACTATCAGTAATCTATAAAAGATAGCGTTCAATCTCTTTCTCACTGATCAGATCAAATCCTGATCAGCAGCTAAGAAATTCATCTTGCAAACGATTTTTTGCATAAGCAGCCAAAATATTCGCCTACGAATATTCCAAAACCAGTGGAAAAAGACCGCTTCGCGGCCCTTTTCCACTGGGCCCTGTCCATGAACCATGAATTTGCATCCCTTTCTTTTTTTAGCCTGCGGCGCTAGAATCTGAGTCAAGGAGCCATTTTTTGGCCTGCGGCGCCAGAGCCAGCGTTGCGCTAGAATCTTTAAGCCTGCGGCGCTAGTTACTCGTTTTTCTCCAGGATCTGGCCTGCGGCGCGAGAGCCTGGGCCAAGGAAGGACCTTTTGTTTAGCCTGCGGCGCGAGAGCCCGAGCCAGGGGGAGCTTTTCTTTGGTCTGCGGCGCTGGAGCGAGAGCCAGGGCTAAACCTCCCACACTGAGAGCCTAGAAATATGTTTTGTTACCGCACTACCAAAAAAGCAAAAAAATTAAATTCTCCCAGGATCCGAACTACTGACCTCACGCGTGGTAGACCGAGCGCTAATCCACGACGCTAACGGGCACATGGGAAGGGGCGTCGGGAAAGGCCTGTTCTCTCCTGGGGAGACCCGGGCAAAGATAAGACTGACCAATCTTCCTGAGGGAGGCCTTCTGGTCACTTTACACAATTCTATTTTTGAGTTTGAATCTGTGGAAAATTTGCAAAGCTAATAAGATGCGCATGATCCCCACCCTTGATTGCATAAAAGGTCCAAATTTCAGCCCCGAATTCCATCAGGGCGTCGAGTTATGGCCTGGACACCACGGCCCGTTCCGCGATTTATTAAGGACCGTGCAGAAAAATCCTTATAAAAACTTTATCTTAAAGTTTTTTGCAAAATCCGAAAAAGCGTATCTGGGCAATTCCTTTTCCCATCTACCCTCCAAAAATGAGGCCCCAATTCCTTCTAGGCACCGAGAAAAGTTCCGGACAACGTGCGCACCCAAAAATGTTAAGGATCTACTATCTACTACATATAATAATTTTGCTGTGGTGTCTGTCTGTCTGTCTGTCCGTCATGTCCCAGATTCAACTCGAAGGGGAAAGGAGCTAGAGCTTAGGTCTCTTCGGATTCGGATAGAGCGTGGTCAGAAACCCCAAAACTGATTAAAAAATTATGAAAAAGTTTTAATTTAAATTATTAAAATTAACTTTGAAAGCGGCGCCTTAATAAAACGAGCCCCTTTCCCGGCAGGCCACGCCCCCTTTCCCCACCCCTCTTCACCAGGCCCTTTCCCGCGCCCAAATAGCTTTTGAAGTTACTTTAATACTTTTTAATACTTTTTAATTATGTTAATTTATTATTTAAATCATTTAAAGTATCGGGATGGAATCTAAGTAGTTTTTGAAGGGGATTTCAGCCATGGAGGGTATCTGAAGCCATCAGGAGACTATTTAGGTAGTTTTTGAAGGGGATTTCAGCCATGGGGGTATTGATGGAGGTAGGAAAGGATGTGGTGGAGTGGGACATGTGGGGTAGCCCGAAGGCCAGATGGTTGCAGTCGCGAAGCGACTGTAACCATCTGGTTTTTCACATTTTTGTTTGTAAAATCGTTAAATCAAAGAATTTCGAAAAATCCAAAAAAACGTTTTTTATAAATGGTATTTCCCACCCCATGCCAAAAATCAGCTCGAAATTCGGCCTGACGGCCGACAAAACGGCCGTACAGAAAACACACATACTTTTCTCGCTTATAGGATAGGATCGTTCAAATATATCCTCGATATTTAGATTCATCACCGACACCCCCGCTCCCATCCCGCACATAAAGGCCACGTCTCCCGCCATCGAGAGGAGAGAAGAGAAGACCGAACCCCGAGCCCATACCGTGCCCGATAAAAAAAGATGGAATTCTAAAAGACTATGTGAACCAGCAAGCTGAATATTTTACTCCTGCAAGCCGCGTCGTCTTGGCTGATTTGGCTCGGAACAATGAAAACTTTAAATAATTTGATTAAATTTTCGTTTATTTGGTAAAGGCATTGCAGCAGAGACATCACATTTTCCTACAGGAGGTTGAGAGCGCCACAATTTTTTAAGTGAACATTAATTCATAGGTGCAGTGCAGGTAGAAAAAAGCGAGAGCGAGAGAGAGATCGAGAGACAGAGAGATAGAGACAGAGAGAGAGAGAGAGAGAGAGAGAGAGAGAGAGAGAGATAGGTAGATAGATAGATAGATAGATAGATAGATAGATAGATAGATAGATAGACAGCTAGATAGAGAGAGAAAGCCAGAGGGAGAGAGAGAGAGAAGAGAGAGAGAGAGAGATAGAGACAGAGAGATATAGAGAGAGAGAGAGCGAGAGAGAAAGAGATAAGGAGATAGATGGAGTGAGAGAAAATGAACTAGAAAAAGCAGACTCGGTACAAAGTATATTTCTTGAATTTAACTGCCGTGCTCGCGTGCGCATCTACTAAACTTCCATTTTCTGATATCTCGTAAGGTTTGAACATTTGTTTCGAGTTTCCTATAACTATAAGTCCCTTCCGCGCCATTTCTGAAAGACCGGACCAACGACGAATTCCAGCCGGTTTCCGTAGACAAAACATCGCCCATCCAAGCACTGCCATCGATTTGTAATATTTGGGACAACGCGGGGCATAAAAATTGATGATTTTTTTGATGATTCTTGAAACCTCTCTTGTTACGTACGTACGTACGTCCTGCTACGTCTTTTTACTGTTTTTGCCGATCGTCAATCCCCCTATGCATTTCCCTTTCCTACTTTTTCTTTTCGGTATTGTTATAGTCATATTTCAGGTTTCCCCTTCATCCTTGGACTGTTATAACCAATGTAAATGTGGATCCATCAAGCATCCATATGCCAAGATGCTAACAAATACAGCACAAATTGACCAAAAGATTCGCAGGAAAAAAACAGTTATTAATGAAGGATAGAGGCGATCAATACTGATAATTATACAAATTGATGTACTAATCCGTAGGTTTTTGCAGTACTTGAGCAATAATCTTTTAGAAATTGAGCGATTACTGTTAACAACGAACGCAACGGGGCTTTTGGCAAAGTGTTTTACACCTAAATGCGGCAACAGGTGCAAACGGATTCGGAGGATGTTGCCGACAAAATCCGAGCCTAGACTCGAATAAAAGGTGCGTGTTTTCAAAAAAATTTCTACAGTAGGCTCAAAAAACGCCTAGCGTTCCGGAGGAGGGTCGAATTTTTACGATTCAGGTATCTATCGAAAGCTCTCAAAAAGCTGAATGCAGTAGGTGCTTCCAATTTTCGAAATTCCGGTTTTTTTTTGCCCGAATTTGCGGCATTTTTCATGCAAGAAGGTATGCTTTCTTCGAAACGTTCTATGCAATCGGGTTAGACGCTATCCAAGCCGTGTTTCTCAAATGGTTAGGAAAAGAATAAAGAAAAAGAAAACGATTACAGGGTGTCCCAATAAAAAAGGTCACGCTGACATCTTGAACTTGAAACGAAATTTTGAACGGAGTGGATTAGAATTTGAAGGGAATTTAGAACGTTAACAAAAACTTTCAGCCTCGATCAGTACAATAGTTTTCGGGTTATGGCAAAAATACCGCTTTCTTTTCCAGCAGTTTTGCTTCATTTTTCCGGCTCTTTTTGGACATTGCATTAATTAGCAGCAATTTTCGGAAATCCCTGATTCCTCTAAACGTATTTTGCATTTGATCAAATTTTTTTATTGGGACACGCTGTTTATCGTGAAAATCGGACACTTTCCCGGAACGTTGGAGGGGCTCGTTTTTGTAGACCCTGTATTCCAATAAGTCATAGATTGTATATTCACGAGCTGGCCACAAGGTACATATTCCTTCCACCGAACATGCTCACGGCCAAATACGTTTGCAGGACTGAAAACTGCTTGAAAAAATGCCTGTATGTCTCGGACTATTTTCTGGCAAGTATAAAAATATTTCTAGAAGCATCGAGGAAAGGGTCCAACAAGATTTTTATATTGACTGGCCCGCGTCGGGCGGAACCAAATCATCTGGACGGCTGGGTACTGCGTTGTATTAGGATCAATATCCCAAAAAGTTGTTAATGCTGGTAAGCTGGTATGTCTTTAAGCTTATGATCTTCTGAAATGATGACATCCAAACCGACTAATGACCCTTTTAAGAACGAAAATTTTGCAATGATGGAGTGCTGGGCGAGGATTTATGAAACCCCGGAACAACGACAAGACAAGACGACGAGACGGAACGGCGTCCAGATGATCCGGCCCAATCCAGTCCCTTTTCAATTAGGACCAACACCCAACATTCTTTGAAACAACGGTAGGTTTCTAACGCATAGTGTTAAGCCCCGAAAACTACCCTAATAAGATGGAATGCGTGATGAAGAGACGTTGTAGCGATCACCGAGCCGTCTGGCAAATTGTGGCTAAAAAAACCAAGACGATGAGGGAGAGAATAAGGTTGAAAGTGATTTGGATGAGGAATTGTAGGAATTTTTGCCTTTCTATCTCATCCATTTTAGGATTCTCGAATTTATAATACTCTGCTACACCGTGGGCTGAGACTCGGTGAGGAACGGCGTGAAACTGAGAGAGACGGAGAAAGAGAGAGAGAGAGAGAGAGAGAGAGAGAGAGAGAGAGAGAGAGAGAACAAGGGAGAGAGAGACAGACAGCCAGACGCTGAGAGAGAGAAGGAGAGAACAAGGGATAGAGAGACAGACAGACAGACGGAGAGCGAGAGAGAGAGAGAAAGGGAGAGAGAGAGAGAGATAGAGAGAGAGAGAAAGAGAGTCGTGATACATTTTGTGGTTTTCGCCTAATTCTTATCGAGACGTAAGTCAAGCTTTGCAGCTACCATGTGCTTAGTTACGTCAATTTTCATAAAGCAAACAGGGCCAGCAGCTGGATAATCGCCTAAGATGCTGCTTTGCTGAAGTGAAACGTACGTTTTATACTTTGCTGAAAATTTCGTGTTAGAGCGATCTTGAAGCGTTTGCAACCGGGATACTGGAAATTTGTGACGCCAGTCATATTAAAAAATGGAGAGAACGAGCCAGAACGAGCCGGACAAGAAGACGCAACGAGCCCGGCAAGTAACCTTCGTTTCTCAGATGTCTATCAAAATATCGAAATTTCACAATTTTAAAATTCAGAATGCCGAAATTCAGAATGTCCCAATTCAGAATGCTAAAATTGTATTGCGTAGGATTCGGGTTTTTTCAGGATTTCGACATTTTGAAATCACGACCTTTTAACGTTTCGACACTATGAAATTTCGAAACTAGAACAGCAATGTAAAGTTTGGACATTATGGAATTTGGAATTTCGCCATTTTTGGAGAAACCCGAAATGAAGACAATAATAAACACGCTTAAGAATTGATCTCCAGCATCAGGGAAACATCTACGTCTCAATTCACGCACTGATGGTCGCAATAGACACCATTCGTAAAAACATGGAGAACCCCCCAGGACGTCAGCAACGAGCCCGCGCGGAGCGGCTGAAAGTAGGTGCCGTTATATATTTGTTGGCTTAGGTTCAAGGTTAATTATCGTAATCCAGCTAGAGAAATAATAATTTAGGTGAATTAAACACGGCACAACGTCTTTTGCTCTTCTGAGGACAAAGAATATTAGTTGAATAGTAAAAGAAAGCGAAAAGGTAGGTAGGGTACCTTGGTCGGATTGCTTGATTTTTCAGGTATGGAAAGAGCCCAGCCGCCGTTACCGAAGCGCACTACCCGGGGTGCTTTCTGGTTGGGACCGAGATCTGTGCAAAATCGACGAAGGCGAAAAAGGCCCCAGCCACAAAGCCAAATGAACGCAACTGTCCACCATCAGGCCTTCCGGGCTTGATGGGTGTCTTGCTGCTTGGAATCTCCATAATGGTTATGAGGCCAACATCTTCAGAATTCACGAAGGTTTTCCATGAGGTCAGGTCAGGCTTAAAATTCAACATACTTTACAGAAAGAGTTTTGAGAGAGAAAACTTTTGAGAAGTTTGCCCGTTCTACGAAAACCTATCATCTTGCCGCCTGCATAGAACTATACCTGACCCGTTAAGAATGAAATGTATGTTGGCAGGAAAGCACCAAAAGCACTAGCAGCATATGACATTGCTATATTTTAAATCTCCGAAGAAATTTGACCCATATTATTTTATGCTCTATGCGTATACCAGTTTTGATCGTAGCAATGAGCAGAAAAATCCCCGACTAGATTCGCCTAGATACCACTTTTTTGTGACCAATGCATTTGTTCAAGAACAGGATCGGGCATCCAAAAGTTCTGGACGAAATGCAAACCATCACCAAACGGAAAAGGTCTAGAAAGATGAATTAAAGGTATCCATCCGATTTTAGTCGCTATCACCGCAGCGCTCATCATCTCACCTTACTTGTGAAGACCGACTGCCGTGAATGGTCTTCGAAATTTTCTGAAAAATGGAGAATCGATACGCACACCGGGATGGCTCTACAGCATCGAGTAGGCTCGAGGAAAATTTAAATGGAGCGTTGATGGCTGGCCAAAAAAATGTTTGCTTTAGGACATCAAAAGGATTATCAAAATGTTGGTGGATTACTCTGGCCGGACTTTGAGAAAACTTTGCGAAAAATGTGGATCGCAATAATAAACGCCCTAGGTAAGGTAAATGGCATCATACGACCGGTTTTTTGCCATTGTTTGGTGTTTCGAAAGTTAATGCCATAGGCGGCACTTCCAATCGTTGAAAGCTTTTTTCAGGTATTTGGAGCCCTTGGAACAAACGGTCCCATTCAAGAGATGTCCATCTGGTGGTGCTCGCCCGGAATTTTGGAATCAAAATATGCGCGAGATAGGCAATAACTCCTCTGCGGTGCGGAATTGAATTCCAATATGGATTGAAAAAGATAAGGTAAGGCATATCGACGTGATGCAGCTTTTGGAACGAACCTAGACGGCCGTTGGGGCTTCTTAGCAAGTCCCGTAGCCCCTCCCGCAAATCTGGCATTTACCAAAAAAAAAGTTGATTTTGCAAGACCCGAATTTTTTTATTCTAGCAAATTCAGAAGCATCTACTAGCCCTCGAAATGAAGAAGCGACTCCAAGCCGTCAGGGTGACCATGAGAAGTTTGGTGGCGGTCCGCGACCCGCATTAATGCCCCGATCTGGCCAGGTATGACAAAGGCGTGATCGAGAATCCCCAACGCTTTAGACACAATTTCCGGTTTCGAAAAGCCGTCCTTGCAGTCTCGATTTACCACATGGAGTAAAACATCCCGAACACACACGAGGCGCACAATGAGGGTTCCAAAAGAAGCGATAAACCTTAGCGGAAATTGTTCCCCTAATCTTACTCGCGTTCCACACCGTCATTTGGGAAAATTGGTAGGTATTAGGTTACTCTCTCTGATCTGCCTTGTAGCACATGCAAAGATATCGCAGTTAAAACTGAAAGCACTAGGAGATCAAACAATGGCGGCACGGAAATTTTCCGCGAAATAACTGGTTTGGATTTACTAGGATCAGATACCCGCGGGAAAATTTGCACAGTTTGGACCGACCATCTGATCTCCTTTCCGATCTACAGAGCTTAAATAATAAGATATAAACTTTTAAATGCGCCAAACCCCCCCTGACCCTGGCTCACTAGAGGGGGGGGTTCAAGGCTTGGGGCCCTTTCAGAGCGGTTCTGGGCCTGCTTCCCAGGTGGAGGGTCCGGTTCGGACCCGTTCCCCATTCTTTGCTTTTGCTAATTTAGCGCCGCACATGTGGCGCGTGGCCAGATTGTTATGCACAGCGTTTACGTACATCCTAGAATGAAATTCAATGAAATCATAAATTTATGAAAAGTTCATAGAACACTAGTAAAAAATTGTTAAAACCGGTATTCCGTAAGTCGACCGCAGCAACCGGCCATCTGCGTGTAGCAAAAAACACAATCTGGACACGCGCCACATGTGCGGCGCTAATTAGCAAAAAGCAAAGAAAATGCGCGGGCGGGTCCGAACCCGACCTCCACCTGGGAAGCGAGGCGCCAGTGCTACCGCTGTCTGGAGGGGCCCAAAGGCCCTTGAACCCCACCCGCTCTAGTGAGCCGGGGTCAGGGTGGCGGGTTTGGCGATTTAAGTTTAATATCTTAATTATTTGCTCTGTAGCAATTCGGAAAATGAGGCGATGATCAGCATGGTGGTTCCATAACTGTGCAAATTTTCGCCCGATTCGTGTTGCGGGTATCTTGGACTTCCCTAGTTAGGCCCTAATAAAAATTGCCCCATAGATAAAAGAAGCCGTTCCAGCACGGAGGATCTTGGATTGATTTTGCGATCCTCCTATTTCTTACTTCTACGACGTCGTCGAAGCTGCCGGAGGCAGAAATGGATAGAAAATAGGGTACTGGACTGTTAGCGGGGGAAGGGTTTGACGGAGGAAAACAATTTTCACCCCCCGCCCCGTAATGCTGTACGCCCTCATAACGAAATCTAAGCAATTTTTATAGCACTTTGTAGGGTTTTAAATTTTAAAAAGTAAGTTAAAATTTGATTTGCATGATAGAAAAAACGTCTCGAGTACGCTTGGGGGGCGCAAATGTCGAATTCGCAAGTGGTTGGCATCCTGCCGGACGTAACCGCGGGTCCCTCTTCTGTCGGCGCAATTTCACCATTATTCGACGTGAGCTTTTATTTTAAATTCAGCTACCCCCAGGGCTCACCTCTTACGAAAAATTATAATTTAGTAGGCGCCAAGAGAAGCGATGACCCTTAGTGGCCCTTGCCTACATGAACCGACTGGCGTACTTCACCGGATGGTAACGGTGGTAGGTATTAGATCAATTTCTCAGATCCCTCTTGTAGAACATGCAGGGGTATCGCGTAGAGTTAAAACTGAAACCATTAGACCATGGAATAATGCTGGACAGGATTTTCCGCGAAATAACTGGTTTGCATTTAGGCCCTAATAAAAATTGTGATTGAAAACAGGAGCCATTGACGAACGGGTCATTTTTGCGACCCTCTTGCCTCTCACCTCTGCGACACAAATGGGGACCGGATGCAGAAATGGAAAAATAAAGGGGTACTGGACTGTTAGCGGAGGGGCGTCGCCTATAGGTAACTAAACCACGTAAAAATTGTTGTACGACCATTTTGCAAAGTTTTTAGACAGGAAAAGCACATAAAAACCACTAAAAATATTGTCTTTGTAGACAAAATGGATAAAATGTTTTATTTTTACTAAAAATGACCCAAAAAGCGCAAAAATCCAAACATTAAAAAAAATGCTTTTCTAATATTTGGAGCATATTTCGTATTTTTTCTAGCATTTTAGCCATCAAAATTTACTAAAAGCACTATAAAAATACCATATAGATATATTTTGAACAGCTGGGCCACGGCCTAGAATTAATTTTCCCACCCCCCGCTAAGAGTTCAGTACCAATAAGATCAAGATTGCCGTCAAGCACGGTATGGGACTGCTCGATAATACTACTTTCTACGCCACTCAAGAAAAAAAAGAAGCCAAGCAAAGAAAAAAAAAAAAAAAAGCTCAAAAAAGTAATAAACCACACAAAAAAGAAAAATAAAAACTTGAAAGAATAAAAATTTTTGTGACATATTTATGCAGCGCGATACTGACACTCCAACGAGTAGCTCCAGAAAACACGGGAATATTGTGGATCCGTCCAGTTGTGTTTACAGTACGGCGGGCGGGGGAGGAGGCGGTGGTGGCGCATCGGGGATCGGTGGAGCGCCACCGGACGTCGGAAAAGAAGGCGGAAAGGAGGGCGGGGTTGGGATCTAAAGTATAAAACGTATGATAGCATTTAAAGGGATACCCAAGGTTTTGGTGGCAAATATATAGTTATGTATTCCGGGCAGTACAAATGACGCAGGAATTTTGTGTGGCAATGAGGTGCCAGTGCCGCACAAAATTCGGCCACCTTTCCCTCTTGTGGCGTCCCGATCCCACCCAATGGCTTGCCACTATGGCCTAATGGATAGCATCCTGGCTTACAAAACGGGGGTCCCGGGTTCGACCCCCGCCCGCGGTAGGGTTTTTGCTTTTTGAGCCCCGAAAAGGTTGGGCATCCCTTTAAGGACCTATTGAAAACGCTTTTGCAAACGCGCATGGAATTAAAGATTTTCTATCAGTTTGCCGAAAATTTTGCCGAAATATCATTTTGCCGGAATTACATTTTGCCGAAAATTTTGTCGAAATGTGTTCTTGTAGAACTTTCATTTCGTCAAAATTTCAGAATGTCGAAATGTAAACTATCAGAAATCTATAAAAGATAGCGTTCAATCTCTTTCTCACTGATCAGATCAAATCCTGATCAGCAGCTAAGAAATTCATCTTGCAAACGATTTTTTTGCATATGCAGCCAAAATATTCGCCTACGAATATTCCAAAATCGTTCAAATATATCCTCGATATTTAGATTCATCACCGACACCCCCGCTCCCATCCCGCACATAAAGGCCACGTCTCCCGCCATCGAGAGGAGAGAGAGAAGACCGATCCCCCGACCCAATTGTTTCGCCCATTTTCGTGCCCGATAAAAAAAGATGAAATTCTAAAGGACTATTTGAACCTGTGCACGCTGAACATATTACTGAAATTTAAACAAGCTAATTTCCCGGAAAACTCCCGAAATCCTTGGCAAAAGGTTTCGACGTTTCAATTTTCGACATAATGAAATTTCAAAATCAGGAAATGCCGACATTTTGAAATTTCGACATTATGAATTTCGACAGGATGAATTTCGACATTATAAATGTTCGCATTATTAAATTTCGGCATTGTGAACGATGGCATCAGATTTCGGCATTATGAAATTTCGACATTATAAGATTTCGAAAAAATTGTTATGTTTTTTGCAGTTTTCCCCTGCCACTATTGATTTAAAACGCCGCGTTTGAAAATTAGGGACCAGTTTTCTTATCTTAAAACGTGCGTAAAGTGACATTATTCCGGAAAAGCAGCCCGTCAGGTTAGCCGTGCAATGGAGTTTTTTCGCGGACCGTCTGCTGGTGCACTCGCGATTATTCCGTTTTACTAGACTATTTTATGATAGAATTTAGAACGTTTGAACAATCGGACGCACCGCAACACACGCTTTCACAAAATTTCACGAAAAAAATTAACAAAATTAAATACTGACCGGCGGCATGCGCGTCGTCGTTGAGCCGCCGCTTGGATTTGCCGTCATTCCTGAAAAATTGTGTTATAATCTTTATTAACAACGTTAAATATAGATACCTATCAAAACCGAGTAATTTATTCAAAACCCCACCAGCAAAGTGATCCTTGATAATATTCTTCACCATTCCTTTGTTCATCTTGTTCACAAGCTTCCGCTCCATCGAAACCGTGCCGTCCGGATGAGTTGTTTTGATGATTACATACCTGGGAAAATGTTGACTCTAATCAGAAAATCTTATAAATTCGATTTTAATGTCTCTAATAATTCTACTAAAATTATAGAAAACTAAAAATGGGTTAAATAGAAAAGCAAAAGTATAAAAACAAAATGATGACAAGCTAAAAAATCTATTAGAAGAAAATAAAGGTTTAAAAATTGTTAAAGTAATACAGAATAACACCTAAAGAAACGCTAAAATGCAGTAGGTTGAGTGTTATCAATTTGCTGCAGAACTTGAGACAGGATCGACCAATTTATTCTCTTTTTCCGACTAAGTACAAAGTACGGATGAGTACAGATGAGTACAGTAATGGACAGGTTTTTTAGTACAGTATCCTCTTCACTCCATCCCCGCCTTCTTCAACCATCCGTGTAGAACATCCAGCGGCGCCCTCCCCTCAATATCCCAGCGTCCATTGGTGCTGATCGTAGTCCCATTCGGGGCGACAACCACGAGATTCGGGATGCTATTCAGATGCCATTTCCGCGCCAATGTTCCTATTAGTGCGTCTTTGAAGGGCAGGCGGAGCCAATTTCCGTGCGCATCACTCATGTAGTCGAGCATCTCCTTCTCCACCTTGTCGTAGGGAGCCCAAACTATCTCGAATTGCCCGGTCGGATATACTGCCTCGTAGAACTCCTTGAGCTTCGGCGTAAAAGCTCGGCAATGATCGCACCAATGCGCTCCGAAATAGTAGCCGATCAACTTCCCCTTCAGGTCTTCCGGGGAGAACGAGCTGCCGTCTCGCTTGAAGAGCTTCTTCCTCTCCAGCTCAGGGGGTAGCTGGCTGAAATTCACGGGATTAGACCGACACCAAGAACCGGGGGTTAGAAATGTGCACAGTAGTTGGAGCTGATGTCCGTTTCCGCCCCTACTCATCACCTAAGAAGGATGGAAAGAAGCGCTACGACCAGCGCCATGGGAATCATCGTTAGGAAGAGCCAGAGGAGATCCGGTACGCGCCGCGACTATTGACGACCCTTCAAGGAGCGCCCACTACTGTTACCGAGAAATGTGCGAAAAAAGAAGGAAAGGATTTTCCCAGATTTTTGTGCGAGATTGGAAAATGTTTGTGTAAAACCCCCTGTTTGATTCCCTTTTCCTGTAAAATGTTACACTACGGGCCCGCTTAGAAATTTCATCAATTTCCGCGTCTTTTGTGTTTTCATTCAGGACTTTTTCATACTCTCTTCCTCTCTTTCTTTTTCATACTCTCTTCCTCCCCCATTTCCTTTCCCCGTATTTCGCCCTCGTCCCCATCGTTTTCCCCATTCGTGTCCCCCGTTTTTTTTTCCCTTCCCCGATCTCTACCCGTTCTGTCCTTACTAACGCTTTATCATTTTATCCTGATTTCTGTAAAAATAAACTAAATTACTATTCTCATTATCTTTAAATACATTCTAACACATTAATTGGGTTTTCTTCTTGTGTTTTCTACTTCCTGACGTCATTTCTGGCGTAGTGAGCTGATTTGTAGGTCTACAGGAAGACCCCACTTCTTGGCGTCGTATTTGTTTGGATTGGAAAACTGTCTGCTGAAAGGAAGCAGCTCGCATTCCGTGGATTTCGCCTTTTTGTTTGGCACCTCGGTGTCCAACTCAGTGATTCGAAAAGTTTTCTTAATTGGCGATGAGGTTCCCTGAGCTGAACCTTGGACCATTAATTTCCAACTCTTTTGATGTGAAATAAATTCAAAGTTTTAATAGTTTTTGTGGATATTTACGAGAACTTGCTGGCTCGATGGAGACGGCTGATCTATATTTTTTTGATCGAAAATCGATTTTAGATATAGGATGCGACGCGGCCGTGGCGTAAGAGAACACGCATTTTTAGCCAAGCGTCCAAGACAGCGACATTTTAAATCGCTACTTTGTATGTGGTGATGTTCCTTACTTGGGATTCCCGAAAAACTACTTCTTCTAGCGATCAGGTATCGAAAGCTATCTGCTAACGCAGGAACCGGTACAAGTTGCATTACATCTTCCCCCTCAAAATTTCAAAATCATGTCAAAACTTCGCGTCGCGTCTGATCGTCTAAATGAAAGTTTGAAAAACCACAGAGAGTTTGGGGCGACACCGCGGAATTATCAGAGTGAGCACCTACCGAACAAGCGGCTGTCGCTTCTTTTTTCACTTCAGTCGCTTTGATAAAATTCTACATACTGCTTGTTTTTTCTGCAGATTTGAACAGAACAAGTTTAAGCATTTTAAGGGGGCTCGAACGCACGACAAACTGGTTGCACAGATCACATTTTTTAGCATTGTCGTTTCCTGACCGACAGGAGGCATAAAGTTTGGCACTTCCTAGTCTCTTTAAAGTTTTTCAACCGGGTCTAACAAAATCAGGGCAAACGTCTAAGGTATGGCCGTGCGCTTAAAACACAACTTCTAAAAATAGAGGCTGATGGCCCAGTTGAAAAACCCGTGCGCTCACCTCATAAAAGCACCATTGCGTTTCCGCTCCTCCTCACTCATCGCCGCGCCATCAGCCTGCACGGCTGTCGTTGTCGTAGTCGTAGTTGTTGTAGTGGTCGTCGTTGTTGTAGTTGTCGTGGTAGTTGTCGTCGTCGTCGTTGTAGTCGTAGTAGTGGTAGTTGTCGTGGTTGACGTCGTCGTCGCCTAGAAGACCAAACTTTCCCAATTGTCGCTCTGCCTTCGGTGTGAATGAGTGGTGCTCTATTTAGCCATTTGACCAAATAATATGCGGGCCGGTGGAATTAGGATAAAGCTTTATTAAGCAGATTCACTGAAACTACAGAGAAATGAAAGAAGCGGATGCTGGGAGCGGCGGGGTTCAACCAAAAGAATGACATAGAATTTGCTCAGCTTTGATTTAGTACCTCGTGGAAACGTTTAGAAAAGTTTTTGGTTTTTTGTAGACGAAAAAGTATAACTTTGCGCTTAAAAGACGTAACAATCACGAAAAATGCTAATTTAAGCGGTAGATGTCCCCGGAGTGATAAGACCATCATCTGAGGTGGTTGTAGAGACCTCGGTGGTCGTCTCCATATGGGGGACGAATCCATTCTCCAGCTTCTTGTCGGCGGCGAACATCATTGGGTTCATCGGGGAGACGAGCGGATTGCCGGGCTGAAAAAAAGACCGTTGCTCTCTCTATCTCACTCTCTCTCTCCCTCTCTCTCTCTCTCTCTCTCTCTCTCTCTCTCTCGCTCTCTCTCTTGCTCTCTCGCACTCACCCCCTCTTTCTTTCGTACACGCAATCTCTCTCGTGCTCTCTCTCGCTCTCTCTCGCTCTCTCTCGCTCTCTCTCGCTCTCATCTTTCTTGCTCTCTCTCTCTCTCTCTCTCTCTCTCTCTCTCTCTCTCTCTGCCTATCGTTTCAGAAAATTTGACGCTTACCAAGCTCATAGATTTCGCGTAGGCGTTGGCGGCCGGCATCACGGGGGCCTAAAAAAATTTTTTCCAGTGAAAAATTAATTCCGAAAAAGTATTATTTCCCAGAGGATACTGTATTCTAATTGGCTCTTTACCATAAACCATCGATCGTTGTTTCCAGCCTTCAACTTCTTGCTAAAAACTCACGGGCTCGGCGATGGGTTCAGGCTCGGGCTCTGGGCAGCTCCGGGGTGGCACTCCGTACCCTAAAAGATATCTCGTTATTATCGCACCCCCAGTTCAGCGCTACCTGATGGGTAAGCCTGGCCACCGGCCCCTTGGGCGAAACCGAAAATGGACAAATTAAGCAAATCATAAACACTCGAAACACGCGAAAAACATACCGTACCACCACATCAAACGCTATACCACAGAATACCACAAATTTACCAACCTGAGCCAGCGACAGGGTAACGCTGGCCGGCTTTCCCACACCCCGAGTCGTAGTTCAAGTTGAAGCTGGAAAAATAATAGAGGTAGCTAGGAATAAAGTTGAAAAGCTTCTTCAATGGGCTAGAGATTTGCCAAAAATTCCTACCATATCATTACAAGGCAAAAAGCATCCTAACGCGAAAACTAGAGCAGCAAAAAAGCCATATACGCTGTCTTCGGTATATGCCAATTTCACTTCCAGAACCTATCAAAACCCAACCAAAAAGGTACAGAAAAATGAGAAAAACTGTCTCGAACGCCGAAGCGTCGTATATTTCTGTTTTGCCTTCGGTTACGGTACTTTGGCTGTCAGTATTCTGCCGCCCGATAATGGCTGAATTTTATTCCTGGAAGATCTAAAGAAAAACTAACTGAAAAGTCTGAACAAAAGATGCAAAGGCAAAAAAAACTGCTGCCTCGACAGCCAAAAACGATCCCAAACCGCAAAAAGCCTACGACACTCGGGATTCCCAAGCCGTCTCCGATCCAAGTACTAACCGAGCCCAACGTTGCTTAACTTGGCAGATCGGACGGGATGCCGTGCTTTCAACGTGGTATGGTCGTAGGCGAAGCGAGATCGGGGGAGAGGGGGTGAAGTGTTAGGGGTGGAGGGTAGAGAGAGCAGGCGTTCCGAATTCCTCATCCCAACCTTTGCTGATACGATAGTGACTCTCTCCTCTTCAGCCCCGCTTCCACGTCTCCCCTCGCCTACGACCATACCACGTTGAAAGCACGGCATCCCGTCCGATCTGCCAAGTTAAGCAACGTTGGGCTCGGTTAGTACTTGGATCGGAGACGGCTTGGGAATCCCGAGTGTCTTAGGCTTTTTGCGGTTTGGGATGCGGTTAGCCCTTTTTTCCTAATTATTTTGCGTAAATTAGTTTTTAGGGTTTTTCAGAAGCGAAATTTTATTCCGGTTTTGGTTTAAGAAGCGCAGGAAGTTTGGAATTGAAACTAATAGTTTTTCACGCTGAGGATTGAGAAAACTGAGAAAGTTTTTGAGGATCGTTGAAGAAACGCTATTTTGTAGTATTGGCATCCCTAATTTTTATAAGGCGAAATTTTAAAAGAATTCAGGATTTTAGATTCGAAATAACGATTCGGAATATATTTGGGCTGGAATTTGGGCATTTTTGCTGTCGGTATTCTAGCGTATCCAGAATCTGGTCGAAATTCCAAAACGCTGCGATCAACAACGCTTACGCAAGGTTCATGTTCGTCCTGGCGTACGGGTTATAACTAGGCATCGGCATCGCAACAGGCTCAGGACGAGGTGCCATATAGCCACCAGGCATACCGTAGCTGTTCGCCCATTGGTTGGCCCAAACATTGCCCTGAAGGGGATAATTCTAAAAATCGGTTTGCTGGGTTAGACAGAAGAAGTTGAGCGGGTTAGTCGCTGCTATCACCGAGCTGCTGAAGAAACTTACAGCATAGGGCGTTCCCTGTTGCTGGGCCTGGGTGGCGATGACGCTTTGCGTGATCCTGTTCAACTGGGCCAAGACGGCGGGTAGAGAAGCGATTTCGCCGGCTGACATTCCGGCCACTAAAAAGTTCGATGAGAGGAAGCTTTTTCGTTTGTGTTTGCATTTCAGTTAAAATTTTTGCACACGCTACAGCTGCACTGGCTCGTTAGCGGGGGGGGGGGGAGGGGCTAACAATAAACGGTTGATTCCGAACTCGATAAGGTCCTCTTAAGAAGGGGAAAAGATAATTTGGATATTCGGATGTCATTCGGCTTTATCTCGAAATCTGGAACCTTGAAAAATCGAGAAGTTTCGGCAAATATCCGGAATCCATATTCAGCAGCATCGATTTTTCAGTTCTAGAGAAGTTCTATATTTCATATGAAACCGAGAAATGGCTTCAAAGTCATTTTTCGCTATTTTCCTGTTTTTCTTGTTCCTGGGTTTTGCAGATTGCCAGGACTCTCCGCCGGATTTCCCATGCCTGGTAAGAAGACGTACGAAAATTCAGTTTCTTTAACGTGTTTAGAACCCCTTTATGCCCGGCTGCTTCGACCGACGTCAAAAAGTAGCGAAAACGGCTGATGGGGAGGATGGATGGTTTATTTGTGGCGCTGAACTGCACCGACACGAGTGCAAAAAATGGGAGTCCTGTGCTCAGGCAAAAAAAATTAAGGCTGTGTCTAGGCGTATGAGTTTTAGAAAGGACTCGTGGTTAAGTGTTCCCAGCCTCCAGAAGCGCCAACGGGGTGCAAGGGGGATTGCCTTGTAGGTTTAAACCTATTTGAGCTTCTTTAATTTACCAAAATTTAGATTAATTTGAAAGTCAAAATTGAATTGATTAAATTAAAGCCGAATCAAACCATCAAAATCAAAACAAAAAAACAAATCAAAAAGGTTTTTTGAGACATTTGAAGACTTTTTAAGACGCTACTGACAAGTTAGAGAGACGCTTTTCAAACTGATTAAAGTTAACCATGTTTTCCAGAAAAACGGATGCGATTGGGGTGAGCGTTGCGTGATTTTCTCGGGCCATAAATGCCCGAGGCACTGCCCATACGTTTGCGAAGCTACTTGCAGAAAATCTTAGTGAAAGAATAAAGTTATGAAGTTGTTGTCTTCTCTAAAATCATATGTAGCCTTCTGCTTTCAGCTTCTTTTAGCTTTCAGCCTTCTGAAATAGCCAGATTTGCCTACGGTACATTTTCTATGTTCAAAAAAATCCCGGATACCCAATGGGTTTTTCACTTCCGGCTTGAAAATTCTAACGCAACAGATTTAAAATCCGCCTCCAGATGGTTTTTTGAATTTAAAATGGGCCAGGATACTTTCAGGCGTACCTGGAAAAGCGCCACCAACAATAAAAACGCGTTGTATTGTTTTTTGAGCAGGCCAAACCACGAGGTGAATTTTGAGAAGTTGGAGGTACAAAAGAACAAGTTTCTCTATGAATATCATTCTGAAAGATGCAACGATTCCTAACTTTTACGGTATTGGCTGCTATCTATACGGCAGTTCAAGCTCGGGTAAGAGCTAGTCTTTCAAAATGCGAAAACCTTGAAAAACCAGGCACCATTCCTCCACGATTCCGGATTTCAATGTGACGCAGAAACTCATAAGAAGTATTGCCCGAAGAAGTCTTACTGTCAACAGGTAAGGGAGAGAGAGAGCGAGAGAGCGAGAGAGAGAGAGGAAGAGAGATAGAGAGAGAGAGAGAGAGAGAGAGAGAGAGAGAGAGAGAAGAGCGACAGCAAAAGCTAAAAATCTCGAATTTTTTAGTTCGAAGTAGGTGGCGAACCTGTATGCAACGTCGAAAGCTACCCAGACGGATGTAAAGGGGATTGTATTGTAAGTTACAAAGTTCGAAAAGCAGGTCAAAGTGTTTAGGGAAGCGGCTGCGACTGGGGAGAGCGCTGCCAGTACAAAGCCGGAAACCCGTGTCCCAAATGTGGCAGGGTGTGCGTGGCGGAATGTAAGAGGCAACTCGCCAGTCTTGCCGAATTTGTGGATAACATGCCGTAATTGGATAAATATTTTGTGTTGGAAATCCACCCTCAATTTTTTCAAAAATGCTTGCACTGAAAGCTTCGGTATAATTTTTCGAAAAACACTGGCTAGCAAAGATTCTTTGGTGGGAAAAATGAAAAACCAGCCTGGCACTCCTGCGACGGGCATCGCAGCCATCGGCATTCCTGCCATTGGCATAGCTCCAGCAGTTGGACCCGCGATGGCGATTTGTCTGGTGTGACGGAGCCTCCTTGCAACATCCAACCGCAGGAAGTCGTCGTACTTCTCCACACTGGCGTCCGTTTCCCCGCTATCCTCGAGAGCTTTCAGGCCTTTTAACTGAAAGGGGGAAGTTTAGATTTATCGCTAAAAAGGGCGTTCAAGTAGTGTACTTTGACTTTTTTACTCCTTTTGAAATTTTGCGACGATCAATCGACGATCAAGTTCTCTAGAAAAAAAGACGATCCTTTACGGAATTCGTTAAATATTGATTTTTATGAAAAATTGCATGCTAAGACGCATGAGAGGCACCCCGAGTTGATTAATTCTTGACAAATGCTCTCTAAAATAGTCCAAAACGCTGTAGGCCATTTTTACGCGCTTCGCTTGCTTTGGCATGACGCGCGGTTTTCTAGACGTAGAAGATGTTTTCTGTTGGATTACTAGCCGTTTCTTGTGGAAACAGTTAAAATAACCGAGAAAATGAGCGCTAGAGCTCATTTTGACCGGGAATTGACGGCGCGTAACAAATATCACGCGCATTTGGCCGCGTAGCTTGGCGTGGAACGCAGCTTATCGCCAAGCGCAAGAAAAAGTGTGTGTTTTGAAGCTTTCAATGGATTGATAAATGATGATGATAAAATTGAAAGCGATCTATTTATGTCTTTTCCCGCCAAAAAATATGCGCGTAATTAGGCTCCGACTCGGCACTTTCTTGAACTTGGTATTTTGGACTATCAGAGCAGTTTCTAGCGAATTTTTATTATTTCGCTACCCAAAACTAGCATATTTTGTACTCGAAACTCACGTTGGATCCGCATACCGTAGCCAAAAACACGGCCCAGCACAATATCCGCCACATCGCGTAGTACTACCGCTTCAACTGGCGCAGACAATGACGAAGCCCGAGATCAAGGATGGATTCGCCGGACGCACTGCCTCCGCACTACACCCACTTCCAAAAAACGGCAAGAAAAAATTGCGCTGTCGTTCGATCCACGGGGCGACTGTTAGGGGGATATGGCCGGCTGCGAAATATTTTTGGGGCTGAAAACGGGGGGTATTTGCCGGCCAGGGCCACCGGAACGAACGGGCGCTCGGATGGATATTTCGCCCGTTCGCCCGATTTTCTCACTTTTTTTTGCGAACGGCTCGATTGGATAGCCGCAGCGACGAGGTATACGCCAAGGAAAGAAGGAAGAAGGAACTGGCGGGATCAGAGGATTTGGGTCGGCTCGAGAATGTACACCAGTTGCATCCAAGGAATTGTACCGTTGAGTAGCTGCATTTTTGCTTCTAGAGATTCGTATTTTGGATGTAGCGATCAGAAAAGACTTTATAGCAAACGCCTCGAACTCATTCCAAGGCTTTGTATTTTGAACTCTACTCGGAGGTTGGAAAGATGCTTGTAAATCCGTGTAAAAGTCTTGCAACTTGATCACTGCGTGTCATCCGAAACACGCCCGTCCACCCTCTAGAGGCCCAGTGAAGTGTCCGATTTATACGGTTCGAGGTATCCATCCAAACTTCTCGGAAGGCAAAGCATTGATTTCTCAATCCAATTTTTGAAACCCCCGGAATCTTTGATCGGTTGTCGGCGTTTTTCATGTAAAAATTACAAACCTTTTCGAAAAAAGAGGTTCTTTAGCGCCATCCAAACGTGTTTTCTCAAATGGTTCAAAAATGCTTTGATTTAGTTTTGCGTGCGTTTATCGGAGCCTTTTTGCTTTTGTTCACCAAAAAAATTTCGATATTTTTTGAAAACCCTGTCACTAGAAATACCTCAGCAATTCGGTCGTTTTCCCAGAATTGGCCACGATATCGTAATTGATGCGAAAATCGGGAAATCGGATTCGACAGCTGGAGGGGGATGGTGTTTTACTGCGCGCCCTGTTGAAGTCTTGCACTCAACGCCCTACAAATTTATCTGCAAAATTTTATTAAAAGGCCAAATCCGTATATGCCGACATCCAGATCCGTTTCCGGTAACCTTCAAAGGAACGCGTAGCAGGCCAAAACTCGCGCAGCAAGTTGGTACCCAAGGGTGATGCCTAAAAAAAGCCGGGGTCGAAATAGTGCCACGCCGACCCGCGTTCGGCCAACGCAGAGGCGCTCAAAAACCCGGAAGCTATCCTGGAGACGACCTGAATCGGCAGGTCGAACAGCAACAACTTGCCCGACTGGTCAAATCCGGAAAAATGCTTTGGGTCCTTGTCAGAGCGTCAATGAGTATGCAAGACCTGGGCCTAAATGAGGCAGAACACTTGCGAAAATAAAGGATCACACCGATTAGTATGAAATCCGAGCCATTTCGTTTCGGGAAGTTCGCATCCCCGGAGATGTGGGCTTTCTCGTAAGCGTGGAAATGTTGATAAGCTGGCTAGAATAGTCGCCTCTTGGCAAAGACTTTCAAAGCTTGACTGCTTCAGCAATTTGTTTCTTTTCAATTATAACCGTTTGGCCGTTGAGGCTCATTTTAAAAAATGGCACAACATTTTCTGTTAGTAAGCGGCGCAGAAGCATGTGCATCCAGTACGTGTTGTTACGGATTGGAGTCTTAGTCTGGACTTTCGTCAGACTTTCTTACTCTAACTTTTTGGAACCTTTAATTTTTTAACACCCCGAGCAGAAACTGGCTAAAGGATTATTTCCGCGTTCAATAGCCCAGGCCCCGACTCGAGTTTTCTCTCATTTACTAAATCCTAGCCGGCCGATCCAAATGTGTGGGCGTCAAGATTGGAAATCGAGCGGCGGCTATCCGTCAACTTTTCTCGGCAAGCCCCATCCTCCCCGCGAAAACTGAGAGAATTCCCTGCCAAGGCGGAGCCCCAATTTTTTTTATCGTATTTTCGGATCTAAACAGTCATTGACTTTCTCGGGGTTGTTTTCGGGGGTGAATCATCGAGTTTCCGGGTCGTTTGCCGATTTAGGTTTGTTAGGTATAAAACGGGGCTATAGTTAGATCGGATGCATTTTATCGCTTCCGGTTTTTCCGGAAGCGGTAGTTTTCTAATTAAATAACTTTGGAAATTTTGTATTTATCAAAGATTTACATTTTTCCATTTTCGCTCTCATTTACTAAATTTTTCTAAACCAATCGAATTCCAAACTAAAAAAACACAAGCTACATTTTCTGATTTTGATCTATCAGAATTTAGCTTCGTTATCAGATCCGCTTTTCACGTTCATTATTGTTTCTTTTTCGTTTTTTTTTGCGTTGTTTTGGTTTGAAAAGTTTTTGCCTTGTTTTTAGACGTATTTCTTACTGTAGAGCTGTCGATTTTTCAATGAAATAATTTCCAGAATGCTCCGATCAGCCTGTGTCCTACTGCTCGGCCTCGTTGCCGTCACTTCCGCCGGCGAATATTCCGTCGGTGTTGAGGGTGTCTTGATGTGCAACGGACAGCCCTACGGTGATGCTAAAGTACGCATCTACGAGGTGGACACGCGTGAGTTTTTTGTGTGCGGAATTGCCAACTTTGGAATCATCAATAATTTGATAGCAGCACGGAATTTTTTATAGTAAATTCGAGGCGAAATTAATTAAAAAAGTAGCGGTGCTTTTTAGTTACTCTAGGTATCTATTAACTTTTCATTTTTCAGTCCACGACGACAAACTCGCCCAAACCTTCTCCAGCTCTGACGGCCACTTCCGCCTTGGCGGCCACCAGTCCGAGCTCGGCGGCATCTCCGCCAAGCTGAACATCTACCACAAGTGCGAGATGCCAGCGGTAAGTTGTACTTAATACGCAGTATATTATTTTTTTACTGTATTATGCATTTTTTTTGACTTTTATACTCGATTTCAACCGAGTTTTTTTAGTGGAAGCGCATCCTCCCGATCTGCTACTACAAGACGACGTTCCCCATCCCCAAGCGGTACATCCAGTCTGGAAATACCCCCAATGAGGTAGGGCTTTCAGGGCCAGCTAGCGGAGATTCCAGAGGAATCGAAGAAGATTTATATTTTGTGAAGGATCGATGAACTTTTATTTTTAGTTCTACAACGTGCAAACGATCGAGCTCTCCATGCACGCTACCGGCTATGACTGCATCAACCTCCTCCGTTAAATTTGTACAAATTAGCTGATTTTTATAAAAATAAAGATTTCTATCTGTACGATCGGTAGTTTTTGAACGGATGAAGTTGCTATTTTGCAGCTCATTTTGTTACGCTACCAGCCAGATCCTGATAAGAATTCAAATCGAATGATTGCAGCATGATGATCTATCTGCGTTTTCGGCAAGATGACGTTAGTGCATTAATTTCCCCCTACCAGGCCGCGAAAATCGATCGTTTCAAGATCTTCAAGTTTCGACTAGATAACTTCACATCAAGATTCGTGAGCTAAATCCGACATTAGACAGCTACGATACCGACAGCTAAAATACCGACAACCAAAACCCCGACACCGAAATCCCGACAAGCATAATCCCGCCAAAGACGCAAATAACCCTTCTGTATGGGTTCCGGCTTGTCTATTTAGATGGCCGATCGGACCATTGGTAGTTCGCGTCGATATCTTGGATGTCGGTATTTTAGTGGCGCTGTCTCGTGTGGCCGTATTTTGGCATTCAGTGCTTTACAAACTTCCTTGCTATTTCACGCAAAACAGCGTACCTAAAGTTGAGGATAATACCATGCTTTAAAAAATTCGATCTGTTGTTTTGTTTGGCCGCCTCTTGATCAAAACAGCCTTTCTTGGTCCACGTTGAGCACGATTTATCAAAGAAGAAATCGATAAGAGGATTAAATGTATTCGATATATAAATGTTCTTTGCGTAGTGAGATCGAGAAAAATCTTGGAATAAAATGCAGTAGTAAAAGAACTGAATAGAATCAAGGTGATAAAGTAGTAAGTATGGCAAAAAGAGGTAACAAGCAAGGGGGAAAACAGTATAGAGGATAAAAACAAGAAACTCCAATAAATATAACTTAAATCTTCTTCTCTGCCTTGACCTCTTCCATTCCGGGAAGTTGAAGGAGGGCGGTGATTTCGCGGCCGGGGCGCTGATCGCTCTAAAAAAATTTAGGTATAGATTTTCACAGACTTTTTAGTATTGCTGTTTTAATGGGTCTAAAAGCTTACCTTGTTGATAAAAATCTTATATTTAAATGATTACCTGCATGAACGCCTTCGGAATGCTGTCACCGTAGTAGATCTTGTTGTTTTCTTTGATGGCGTGGATGCGTTGCAGCTCGATGTATTCCCTAGAATGAATTATGTAACGTGGTATATTAAATTAACAGGTGGTTATGAATTATTAAAACACGATGTAAAACTTTTACTAAGCGTCAAAAAGTAAACTTTCTAACTTTGTGAGCAGCTTCTGGTTGGCCTCGGCCTCCTTCTGAATGCGGTAGTACTCGGCGTCGGCGCTGGCCCTTTCGCGTGCTAAAAAATAGCTCATTTTTGGTATTAAGTATGCACGGTATTCGTCCTTATCTTACCGTAAGCAAAATTCATAAAATTAAATAATTTTGTAAGAGTATCAAAAGGCTATAAGGATGATCCATGAAAATTAGTTTAAAACGGGTGATTCAGCGCACCCTTTTCAGCCCTTTTGTGTGAAGCGTAACCGGTCAGCTATTTGATTCGTAAATCTTCTTATAAACTGTCTCATAAACGACCCTCTTTACCTTCTGAATTATATCACAAGCTTACCTAGATTAATCTGATTCTGCAGCTCGTTGACCGTCTTCTCCATTTCTTTCTCGGCGATCACCTGCTTATGCTTGACGGTAGCGACCTGGGCGTGCTTTTCAGCCTCTGAAATATGCAAATTTGATTTAACACGCCGGTGATTTTTGCCAGGAAGAAACGGAAGCAGGTTTGGGTCATCAATATCCAAAATTTCTTACCAATAATAGCACGCTTTCGCTCGGTCTCGGCTTCTTTCTCAACGACTTTCTGGTGCTGGATGGCGACGAGGAGTTTCGTCTGAATAAATTTTTTGGAGTAGCTTCTTCGTCTCTCTCTCACGCGCTCTCGCTCACTCTCTCTCTCTCTCTCTCTCTCTGTCTCTCTCTCTGCCTGTCTCTCTCTTACCTTTTCGGTTTCCATCCTCTCATAATCAGCCCGAATTGCGGCCGGAATTCTTGGCTTTGTCACACGAACGGACTGAACGTAGAGTCCAGGCGCCATGATCTGCACCTCCTGCTGCAACGAGTGCTTCAGGTTGTCGTCGATTTTGTCTGAATTCACAAGATTAAGAAACTAGAGTGAGAGAGAAAGAAAGAGAGAGAGCGAGAGAGAGATAGAGAGCGAGAGAGAGAGATAGAGACAAAAGTTCAGAATTAAAACCCACCGAAAAGATCGATGTACACCTCCTGAATGGTGTGCTTGCTGCAGAACTGGTTAATCTCGTGGTGCACTTTCTGGTGAATTAGAGGACGATCATAGTCGACGGTGTAGTTCTTCACAACGCCGTGGACTAAAAAAAGGTGATTGGAGCCGTCAGATCATCAATCGGATTAAAAAAGTTGAAAAGTTACCAGCATCACGGCTCAAAATGTTGATTACTTCAATGCGATCGAAGTAAATCATGACACCACCCTGCGTACCGCACGGAACATCTTGGATCTCGTCGGTTTGGATGGTGATCTGAAGGGGGATTGTTAGAACAGGCTCTATCACTTCTCTCTCTCTCTTTCTCTCTCTCTCTCGCTCTCTCACTTTTTATCTCTGGCTCTCACGCTCGCTCTCGCTCTCTCCAATTTTTATCTCTCGTTTTCTCGCTCTCTCTCGTTCTCTATCTATCTCGCGATCGCTCTTTCTCACTCACTCTCCCGCTCGCTCTCCATCTCTCGTCCTCTCTCTCTCTCGCTCTCTCTCTCTCTCTCGTTCTCAAAAATCATACCTGAACCTGCTTGGCAGTAGTCAACCACGGCAGCTTGAAGTGATACCCGGGCCCGACGACGTCATCTAACAATGCTCCACCCTAAAATGTATTTCGATATTTGAATACCCAGAATGCAATTTTTATACTACTGCGATACATATGATAGGCCTTTCAATTATTGGTCAACAGCCAATATACCTATAATACGTACCCGGTAATACACAGCGACATGCCCTTCATCAACATGATGAATACAGGTGTAGATCCCAGATGCAATAATGATGGCCAGAAGCACCACCCCGAAGCAGGCGAGCCACAGGATCAACTGCTTCTTGTTTTGTGGCATACGCACTGCAATCGAAAATTGAGAATGACAAACGCTATTTTTTTTTTTAGAATTTTGTAGAAATACCGTATCGCGAACCTGAGGCGCGGTTTAGCTCTTGAAATCGATTTTAGTTTTAAAACGCTGATACGCTAATTTCATTAAGAAATGGAACTTATTGTACTTAATCCGAAAAGTAGATTTTTTTCTATGAATAGAAATTGATCGATTGATGAAAATTATAAATGCTGGACTGGCTCAAACTGAAATTTTTTCTGCGAGTTCCTAGAAAATATACAATTTTTTCATTACGTTCTATTAAATTCTACAAGGACAACGAAAACAGTATTCAAAAATTAAAGTTTTTAAACGTAAAAAAGGCAACGAAATTCCGCTTTTTTTAAGTAAGAACATCAGGGAAGCTCCGTTAGAACGCTAGAACCTGACCTCGCCTATCCCCTTTGTGCTGCCCATCCTCCACCAACGGCTCGTTTGCGTGCATTTTTTAGCAAATAGCAAAAATTCGGTTCGCTAGCGATTTTTGGGGACAAATTGGGTTACAACCAGCCGGTGGATGGATTGATGGCGGTTTTCTCAAGAGTTGCTCGACCCGAGTTTTTAAGAACATTTTTCTGTTTTGACCTTCGCCGGGGCGTTCCCTTTTCCCTAGGAATCGAGTGATCTGCTGGACATTTTCGGTTCCGGGATTCCTATCCGTGGATTTTAGCAAATATTGAGAGTACAGGCGGTACGAATGAGGGAGAAAAAGAGGGAGAGAGAGAGAGAGAGTGGCAGGGCGAGAGAGAGGCCGAGAGTGGCAGATAAAGCGAGAGAGATAGAGATATAGAGAGCGAGAGAGATAGATAGAGATAGAGATAGATGGCCACAGAGCGAGAGAAAGAGAGAAAGAGAGAGAGGGAGAGAGGGGCAGAGAGAGAAAAGAGTAAAATCCTTTTTTTAAGGAGACGCAACGGAAAGGAAAAAAAAAGAATCGTAAGAATGCCTTGTTATCGCGGATAAACCTTATCAGCCCCCCGAATCTCTGGGTGTTGCGGCGCAGAGATAGGCAAGTTTTGGCAACAATTGGGTCATCCAACGCCTTGGCTTTTGTTTCCGCTTTTGTGTTTTGTCGAATAAATAATATTATATATACAATTTGTCTAACGACTTTTCGCGTCAAATTTCGTGTTTCGGTGCAATGAAATACATCAATTTTCAAAATGTTATGAACTCACAAGCAACTGGCAATCCCCGTGGCGCATTTGTCGTGTACGTGCTGCTGGCCCCCGGCAGTGGCTCCATTTTGCTGAAGCTGCCACGGTGCTCCATTGATCTAAAAGAAATTATAAGTGAGTATTTCTAATCTAGCTAATGCAATTCCGGAGCGCTCAGAATTGAATTCAAGGTTCAATAAACATAATTTTTATCAGGGCATTATAGAGAAACCAGATGGTTACAGTCGCTTCGCGACTGCAACCATCTGGCCTTCAGGCTACCCTACATGTCTCACTCCACCACATCCTTTCCCACCTCCATCAATACCCCCCATAGCCGAAATCCCGTTCAAAAACTACCTAAAAACGTTCCTGATGGCTTCAGATACCCCCCATGGCTGAAATCCCCTTCAAAAACTACCTAAATACTTTCCCGATGGTTTAAGATAACTCCCCTAGCCGAAATCCCCTTAAAAAACAAAAATGGACCGACCGGATGGAATGAGGGAAAAAAAAGAAATGAAATCCTCCGTGAAAATTTTCATCCACGAAACGCGCGCGACCTGGCTCACTATGTCCAAAATCACCCCAACCTCCGTCCCCCACCCCGTTTACTAAGGAAAAAACTTTCAAAGTTAATTTTAATAATTTAAACTAAAAGTTTTTGATAATTTTTTTATCAGTTTGGGGGTTTCTGACCACGCTCTATCCGAATCCGAAGAGAGCTAAGCTCTAGCTCTTTTCCCCTTCGAGTTGAATTCGGCTTCGGACAGACGGACGGACGGAGACCACAGCAAAATTATTATAGTTGATCATCAACGCGCATGGTTGTAGTAAAGTAAAAGTTACCAGGGGAGGTTCGTTTAAGGGACCAAAGCCCCGCTGAGGGCGAAATATTTGTATTTACTCAATGGGGGAAACCGTGTGAAAACGAAGGTTTGACGCGGTAAGAAGCGTAGAGGGCGTGGGCCAACAAATCAAATTTTTCACTCTTGTCACAATAGAACCGGAGCGATTCAGAAGCAACATAAAAATCAGAAGAATAAATCAATTTCCTATTTTTAAAATTTGTTTTCAAACCAAGGAAAATATCGGAGGCAGTTTTCAAGCAGAAATACAAATTTTTAAAGTTGTACAAGATGAAAATAGCGATATTTTAATGGATGGGCTATTGCGATAATCATAAATTTAGCAATTCGAGGAGTAATCTGAACGCGGGAATGGAGGAAACAGCGCGATTTTTAACGGCCGAAGCGCTAAATTTTTTGCTCAAAGACGACACACGGAACCGCGGCGTGGATCCCATAAATAGTCCATGTTGTTGCCAGGAGCGTTCTTTTTGTGCTAAACCCGACAGATTTCCGGGGCAAGGGTAGCAGCAGCAGAGGGCAATGCAAAAGGGGTAGTGGCCAGCTATCGATTCCCGCCGTACTAAAGGACCCACAATGGCCAACCCTCCCCATCCATCTGTTTCAAGGGGGCAGCAGGGGGAATAAATGACTTCCCCGCTGGGGTTATCGTTGAAGTGCTTATTTTTTGAAACCGGATATAAAACGACGGGAATCGAGGCGGTGTCGTTGTACGATTTTTGAAATTCTTATTTTTCGTCTCTAAATCAGTTTTTAAAATTTTAATTTCATGATTTTAATCTTGCTTTAAAATTTTCCAATGTTGCTAAATTTTTGCTGCTGTTTAATAAAATTGCAAATTGGTTAATGCTTACGGTATAGCAATTATAAAAATGCGGCTCAATCTGGCTTCAAAAGAACGTTAACCAGTATTTAATTTTCATCTTTCAATATCTAATTTATTAGTGAAAAACAAGTTGCCCCTATTTTCTTTTGCAAAATATTTATATAGCATATAAAAATATTTTGTAAAAGATTTCTATACAGATTTATATAGCATATTTAATTCAGCCAAATTTTCCTCCTGACATAAGAAAAAGTTTTCTGAACTTTTCCTGGCGGGGGGGTTTTGAAAAAGCCACTCGCCCCCCCCGGGGGGGGGCCCGGCCCGGGCCCCCCGCCCGGGGGGGGGGGGGCCAACCCCCCCCCCCCCCCCCCCGGCCGGGGGGGGGGGGGCGCCCCCCCCCCGGGGGGGGGGGGGGCCTCCCCCCCCCGGGGGGGGGGGGCCGCCCCCCCCCCCCCCCCCAAGGGGGTTTTCGTTGGGGGGAATACCCCCCCCCTAATTTAAATGGGTGAAAAACGGCGTTAATTTGCATATTTAGTGCTTAGTATCGGTGTCTGCGTGATAAAATTACGCTCTATGATTTTTGTGAGATAGAAGTATGTGCCAATCAAATTCAAAACCACCCTGCCGAGCGAAAACAGTAGTTCCGACTTCCAGCCGGACAAGAGTGGAGGAAAAGCGGCCCGCAAAAAATGTAGCCCTAATTTCCGTTGCCTAGCGAGGAAATTGGACCGCCACAGCGAAACCGGCAATTTTTATAAACAGACCCTGGGAAATTGTTACGATTGAACGTCAAAAGGAACTGCGCGGAATCAGTAGTTTAACGCAAGTTCCGCAAAAAACCGCTATTGAAGCTTTTATAAAAATTTAAAAATTCAAGCTAATCGAGCGCAGTCCCAAGTTTATGCAAAATAAAAGAAAGTAGCCGCACGCAGTGGTCAAAATAAACGATAAAAAATATGAAGAAAAACAATAAAAAGGGCAACGAAAACAGTTCGATTGTTAAGGTACGTGGGAAAATGGGACAAAGCTCTTGCTCAGATCGATAAAAAGTGTATTTATTCCGCCGGAACAGCTGACTGACTCATCATCCAGCTGCACATGACCCGAGGGGTCGGGTAGGGTGCTGGTCAGATATGTAAATAAGTGACACGCGCGGGTCGATAGGAGCCCCGGGTATGCGAGCGTAATGCATTCGTTGGTTCGGGCTGGGCCGGGATAACAAGGGAAAATCCGGAACATTGAAAGTAAGGGTTTCAAATAGCAAAAAGAATGTGATTCATCAATCTGAGTTCAATCCAGGATTATTTAGATGGAAATTAGTCTTTTCCCAACCTAAGACGCGCAAAAAAGTCAGCGCGATGGAATTACAGGCATTAGTAGTCGATAGGCACACAATGAAGCAGCACATCGAGCTTAAGGGTGACTAAATTTCTCAAAGCTTTAAGTAAGAAAGGTTTATGTTTTAGTAAAGCTAAATTCAAGCGGCAGATTTTTACGACGCGATCGAATTTTCCAAGCTATGGAATAGCCCTAGCAGAACCGACTTTGGGGTGAAGAACTTTTTGTTTGTATAGGTGACCTTTACTGACCATTGAGCGGCTCTTATCGGCACCCCCCAAAAGCGCCTTGACCTGTTGATTTAGTGATAGTACGCAAACTTTTCGATTGTACTTGAGCTTAGACTTCACGAATGGATATTCCATAAAGCGAAACAGCAGGACTGCGCTTTAGTGGAAGTATCGGTACTGTGGCAAGTTTTAATATACAGTTATAACAATTAGCTATTCTGATATTATTAGACCTAGGAATCGATGCATCGACAACAAGGTGAAGCGCAAAAACTTAGAAATTTATGCGGAGGCGTGCGCTTTGAGTTAAATAAGCTAGGTGTTGACGGTAGAAGCTCTTATCCCAAGTTGAATTGGATTGGGCAATCGAAACCCCAGCCTGCGCTTACATTAGTCACCTAAGGCCTGGAAATCGAGCTTTTCCTGCGTCACAGGACCGTATTTCCTGCAAGCCCAACAGTAGCGGGGACGGGTAAACAAAATGTTTTCCAATGAATCTAGATAAACCTGATCCTGTTGTAAGACGGTAAGTGCGCACCTTTTTTATTAAGATAAAATCAGTTTTATGGGGAGAAAAACTAAAAAACCCGGAAAATTTTTTAGGCGAAATTTTGTACGAAAATTGATCCTTATGGTCGAAAAATCACTATTTTTTTGTACTTTTGGAATAGATCATTGTTAAGTTTTTTCGTTGAGGGATTGGATTCTTAAAAAAATTGCTTGCAGGGAGTTCCCCCGATAATGCAAAAGAACCAAGCTACGGTATGGTGTAAGCTACCACGCAACGTTCCTAAGCAACCAACTTACCCCAAAATCTTCAGTCGGACTGCTTGGCTCATAATGGAAATGACTTACGGGATCGCGAAATCCCCCGATTTTCCCTTATATTAGCCGCGAGGGCCCGAAAATCGTGACGCAACGAGACCATGCCTTGGCCCCCTGCAGCAGCTAATCATGCATACGTATACCTCTTGGAATTGGGCAGACAGACAGAGGGACCGACAAACAAACAAACAAACAAGAGAAGCCCCCGGCACTACAACACATTTTGGCCTCTGGTGGTCTTTATGCGAGCATCGGGGCGGGGCTTGAGTCACCGCCAAAAGCAAAAAGAGCAAGAGGTGGAGAGAGAAATTGCGAAAAAGAACCCGCTGAATGACGCACATGCAGAGAGTGTTGGGCTTAGAAATAGATGGGAGCAGCTAAAAATAGCCACCGGAACCTGGCGGAACCTGTTGAGTTGTTATACGGGGATTTTCGGTGGTGAAACAACAGCTGTTCGGAGGAGAGTTTGGTTTTTAGGGATTACCAATTTATTCGCAAGTAATTGGGGCGTGTAATGGCAGATTTTGTAGTTATTGGCATTAGTAGCGTATCGGAACCTAGCGTAACGTATCGTATCGGATTAATTTGCTGAGCTAAAGTTTTTTGCAGCATACCGTAAGAAGAAAGGGCCGAAATGTCGGCAGCCTGAATACCGACTGCCAGAATCCCGACACCCAAAAATACCGACAGCCAAGAACCCGACAGCCCTGATCCCGACAACCAAAATCCTGGCAGCAAAAACCACGACTGGCATATTCCCGAAACCCAAAACCACGACAGGGTAAAATACCGACAACAATCATCCCGACAGCCCATATACCGACAGCGCCTGTCGTATTTTGGCTGTTGAATTGCGGATGTCGGGATTTCGACAGTCAGGATTCGAGCCAATCGGGATCTTAGTTGTCGGTATTCTGTATTTCGGGATTTAGGAGTATCGGGAGCCCTGTCGGGATTCTTTGTCGTGACTTTGATCTTTCGCGATTTTGGCTGTCGGTATGACCTATCGAGATCGCTCTCAAGAAATCGATTTCCTCGTTTTGGGCTCTGTGAAAAGCTCTTCTACGATGACGATGGATCGGGAATTAGCCTCCTGCTCCAAGCCCTTAGATCTCTCGGATTCCGCTGTCTGGATAACCTAAAAATAGCTTCGCGCTGCAACTATCAGGTTGGACCGAAAGTAATTACAATTTTTCGAACGCAAAAAATTTATGGAAACAGCCATCCTATCTTTTCCATATTTTAGCATGACCGAGGGTCAACTATAAACTTCCTGCACGGCCGATTTGAACTTCCAACCTTTGCTACTTTTGAAGTTATGAGGCAAATACGCTGCGCGTTGTAATTTTCGGTCATTTTAGGTTTCGTAAAAATTTTGTCCGTCAATGAGGCCACAGTTACGTGAATAATTAATTGCAAATAGAGCAGCAGTAATACTATACAATGTATCGAACAAAATTTTAATAGGTGGTCTCATACATTTTTCCTGATCGATTTAGAAAGATGTCAAATTGGGATTTCGGGCCCCAAAATGACAAATCCCTTCGTTGGCCGTTTTCTCCGAATTTGGTGGCTAATTTTTTTGAGAGTTTTTATCGATATGTAGCTTAGTTATCATTGTTTCAAACGCGTATATTGCCTAGGGACAAATCTTTTATACCGAGCTGCAGAAGAGAACAACCCCTGATTTTCCAACAGAATTTTGTTTCGGTATTCTCAGAGTGAACAAATGGGTTTGGGGCAATGACAATTTCAGTTCCTTATCTAATGTTGCTGCGTGATTGCCGTGCCATGACGAAAAAATTTGATCGGCAAGGACTAAAGAATAAAAGGCAAAATTTAATGACGATGCCAGATCCCGTGTCGGTTACTCGACGTTACAATACGTTGCAAAAGTTTTCCCGTGAAAGTAGGGCGGTTTGATAAATATTGTTTACACGGTGTTCCCAACTAAATGTTTTCCAAAATAGGTGGAGCGCTTTTACATTCGCTGTCGTAATTGGATCGTTAACCCCCCATTTCATCAGACTCATCCCGAATCGGGATTTTGTTCCATACTATAGGCAATAACGACGGGCTCTACAGTTGTTTGGTGAATTAGGCACCATAGCTAGAAAGGTATGATACTGGCGTTATAAACCGCCAATTATTCTGGCAGAATTCTGACTTTAGAAATTTTCATAAGGCTGAAAGGGCAGAGGGCTCGCGGATGTCGCCGCGTCGGGTCAACCAGTGTCTCAAGGAGAACCGGTCATAGAAAAATAAATACAGGCTAGATTGACTAAATATTTTTATGTGCTATAGTAGCATCTTAGACTTAACTATCGGTATAAAAATTCCGGCGGCCGGGTGGTAAATGTTTTTACAAAACCGGCTTGAAGATCGATTGTAAAGACTTTCGGTCCAGCCTGATAGAAGCTTTTCCCGCTGGATGCTTTTCCCTCGGCTCCTCCTCTCCCGGGTTGATTAGTTGACGTGAGGAGCCCGGACTCGTAGTGCTGCTATAGCTTTGAGCTACTTTCGGATGGTAATTACACTCTAGGTCTTGCTGCGTCAGGAGACCAAGGTACTCGAGCTTTTAGAGAAAAGGTGATAAAATTACCAAATGAAAACCTTACAGACAGAAATTCAGAGGGCAAATTAAAGCTGAAAATGGCAAAAAGAAAGTTAAACTGTCTAGGTTGGTTTTTCTCTTCAACTCGATTTAATTACCTTTTCAAACTGCGTTCATTTCTGCGAAAAAGTTGATTAAATTCCTCCGAGTTAATCAAGTTAGATGGAATTGAACCCAAGAAAAATGCTATTTCGACGTTGCGTGACTTGGATACTTCATGTAATAAATATCATATTTATGCTTGCACGCACGAACATACCCGGATTTGGCTAAAAGCTATCACAAAAAACATATCATAACATCAAATTCGTCGCTTAAAATATCGTATTTATCCGCTCGTTCGTGAGCGTGACATTTGACCCGTAGATGGTGGCGAGCGGCTTATCCTAAGACATGAATTTTTAGCCCAAAAAATATTGATTTCCCAAACCCGATCAGGCAATTTATGAAAGTCAAACCTGAGCCTTGTCAGCCAGCGTAATCTCCGTGAACGTCTCCTTGATCGGCACCTTTTTCTCATTTTCCAGATCTTCGGCCGGTTTTGAGGTGAATTTCCGGTAGAGCAGCATGCAGCCGTAGCCGATTAGGAGCGGCTAAAACGAAAAATGTTTTGAGATTTTAGCTCTCTCTCTCCCTCTCTCTCTCTCTCTCTCTCTCTCCTCTCTCTCCCTCTCTCTCTCTAAGGATATGCCAGCTAAGGGCAGCTGCGGCTAAATTCCTCTATTTTAATCGTCTCACCTTATCAGTCATCATCACATGCACAAACAGCACGACAAGAGCGAGATCCACTTCCGGTTCCGGAAATGTCACAAACAGGATGACCATCGCGATCGCTGAAAAATTGTCGCGATGAGCCGTCGATAGGAAAATCCGGGGTTTCAGGGGGACTAGCAAGTGCGAGAATTGATACGCCCCTGGCGACTAGGTACGCTACGCTACGCTAATACTCGGTCTGCCAAGGGACGCGTTTTTATATTCATATGTGTTTTGCTGAGTGATTGTCGAGGTCTAGCCAATAACTGGCGTGGATTCGTTTGCAGCTCTTTAAAGGCACATGTCAGCAGAAAAAAAGGAAAAAACAGAAAAATGCTTAAAGGGATAGGGGCGGCATAAGTCAATCGATTACGCGCGGGAAAGAAATTGTCTCTGCGCCTCTCCCCTGGGCGCCCTCTCTCGCCGCGGGACCTGTTGAACCCCCCTCCCCAAGGGGGGTTCAACAGATGCCGTCCTCATCTCTTTAAACCAGCAAAACAGAACTTACAAACATGTTGAAGGCCCGTCTCAATAGAAATCGTAATCTTATCCCGCAGTTCCATCCGGAATATAGTACCAACGATAAAGGCAATGATATAGCCTTAATGGATTTTGTTTCGAAGATTCTTAATTCCTTTACCTGACCACGGTAACAAGCAACCACACAAAATAATACGCCATGTGATCAGGTATACGATGTAGAAATTTACATACAGCCCGACTGCCAGCATGATGATCGTCATTACCCACGAGATTTTCTAGATGTTGAATAAAACATGTTATTTTAAGGTTTAATTTTTATTTAAATTTTATATTTTTACCATTTACATTATTGTTATAAAATTATTTATTATTGTATTATATTACTTGAGCTAATGGAAAATTTTGTAAGAATTTTGTTTAGCTATTTGTAGCGCGCAAAAACAAGGTTCGAATTTCTCCAGTTTTAAGAATTAAATCTGCCCAAGGCAAACTTTGGAATAAAAACTAGATATTCTCGAGTAAAAATCACAAAAGATAAGACATATTTTTAATTTTTGGCTAGCCAAAGAATAATTTTAGAAGAATTTAGAGAAAATTAATGCGTTCCATACCTTAATCCATCCATGTATCCTCTCGTATAGAGCCGCCTTGTAGTGAATAAATATCATCCCAGCCGTTGTTGGCACCAATAAGAAAGCTAGTGCTTCAAGAATATCGACAAAAGGTATCGACACGGAATTTGTAGAAAATTCCCGGCCTAACGTCCCGATCCACACTGGCATCGCAGCTAAAAATATTCTCAAAAATGACAGGACACCGGGTATTGTCGCTAGTTCCAGTAAGAACAATGCAAGTTTCCGTTTTTCGAAAAACCCACCGATAGCAAAAATATTCTGAGCAAAAGTGAGTGAAATTGAGAGATCTAGATTGCCGCCGTAGATGATCGTCCAAAATGAGCTTTTCCCTCCACCAGGGCAAGTTCCGGCAGCGAAGAGAGCGAGTTGGATGGCTGCTCCTTCGGGGTATAATACGTACTTGGCCAAAGTGTAGGCAACCTGGAATTTGGATAGCTTAAGGACGCTAGAAAACCCCCAAAATCTACCCTTTTCAATCGCTAGATACAGATAAATACTCGTCAGATTCAATTGCGCCAGCGAAAGGGTCAATTCCGTTTTTATGTCCCCGTCAAAGCTATCAAAATGAGTTCGGACCGCGTCGTTTGGCTCAAAGCGCAGCCTAGTCGTTATGATATTCGAATTTTTGAGCTTGCTGATCCCTCCAAACTAATTTATGACAACGTCGCTTTCACCAGGACTACAAGCTACAAAGAACGTAGACGTAAAAACCAGCGGGAGCAACCCGAATGTAGTAACTGCCCGGTACAAGCAAATAGCCCTCACCAGCGGCATGATGCCAAATTGACACAGCAGACTGATACACGGGGCAAACGGACGTCGCCAGATGCCGAGGATTCTGGAAACATTGTTGATTTTGATGGCACTGAGAAGCGAATGATTTGGACACGGTGGGCTAAGGATTGAATGCTGTATAATAGCTTTTCTGCTTCAGAATGTTTCGTACTTGACGAGATACGCTGCCACGTAACTCTTTCACTTACTTCGCAATTTTCAGCTGTGTTCCCATCATGAATGTGATGGTAGGCACGAAGAGGACCATCACTCCCATGAATATCTTCGATTTCGTATGATCCCAGTCGGAGCGCAAGATTTTGATCGTGTAGTCGGACCATTGCCTAAAAAGCAAAAATCGGGTTGTTTTTAAGCCGCTGTTCGGCTAAAAAACTGAAAACTCACCTCTCATATACAGAAACCGTCAACTTCGTGATACCGAGAAACACCCCGTGTACGGTAGCGTTAAATTGCACCGTGTGCCGATTTTCCGCGGAGAAATCGGCGGTCAGAAATCGAGGGCTAACGGTGCAGATGCTCTCATCGGCACATGTCAAGAAAACGTCTTGCAACCCGGTGACGTTACTCGTGAACGTCAGTTGGATTGTGCTGAAAACAAGAAAACCTATTTAAATAGCGTACGTGGTCTTCACTACTTCTTTTCCATAGCTTATAAATTGCTTGATTTTAAGGTCTAAATCCGCGCGGTTCTTAAAGAGATAGGGGCGGCATAAGTCAATCGATTACGCGAGGGAAAGAAAATGTCTCTGCGCCTCTCCTCTGGGAGCCCTCTCTCGCGCGAGATCGCCGCGGGACCTGTTGAACCCCCCCTCCCCAAGGGGGGTTCAACAGATGCCGTCCTCATCTCTTTAAGGCTAAATATACCTATTATCATCGGTTCGAAGCATGAAATTTTGCGGCAAAATTTGCAATTCCATGGATGCAGCTACAGGAATAAAAGATAGTAATAACAGCCATTTGAGCATCGAAAACGGCTGAAAAACTGGATTAAACAGAGCAAGAAAGACGGAAGATATAAAAACGTGGTTAAAACACGAGTGAAAACGGAATTCTAATACGAAAACGATGAAAGCGGTACTTTCCACATTAACCTCATAGCTTTAGAGAAAAACCAAACTTCTGAGTACGCAACGGAAAAGTGTCGTGGTCAGCAGGGCCAAGGCGCCAGAACCACCCAATTTTCCGGGTCGTCGGCTTGGAAAATTAGCGGCTTGGACCTACGTTTTCCGAAACCTTTTATGTAAAAGGCAACAATAGGTCTCGACGCAGTAAATTCAGGAAATTGCAGAAAACGCCCTTCCGAGTCAAGAAACTAATCCGTTCCCTGAAAGTCTAGCGATTAATGAGTGAGCAAGACCAAGACAAATGGCAGAGATCAAAGGGCATTCAGATTATCGTCATTTTTTGCACCCAAGAAGATCAAGAACGAAATGAGGCAACAACCAACTAAAAAATCAGATCAATGTCAAATCCTACTAAAGCTTCGATCCGCTCGCTCCAATCCAGGCCGGGTCGATCCCAAAAAAGCCGAACCCCCGCATTTGGCCTGTGCAAATATAAAATAGACCAGGGGATGGTTTTGTTTTTGGTGAGTCAGTAGCAGCTAGAATTTGGGAGCTTTGGATTTTAGCCTTTAGACTCTGCTAAAGTCTGTTAGAAAGGTGAAGCGTGGAAATGAATGCCATCTTTCCAAGGGCCCTTAAGCCGCTCTAAAATTTTTCGTTTAATAAACCCCTTTGTTAAAAGAAATACAGAAGATATTTGGTTTTTAAATCTCACAAGGTTCGGGTACAAATACGGTCTCGGAAGTGTGTTTTTATGCGTTCTGTGCCAGCGCATCCTGTAGCTTGCCGAATTTGCCTAACCCCCACGCACCAGTCAAAAGTTGTGCGGTGAGTAAGCGTTGGGCAGAAACCACAGAGAAGAAAAAAACTGCATAAACCTTATCGAGTTTGGAGCAGAAACCGAACATAGCACGCGCAACAAGGGGTTTTGGCAATTAGGCTTTTGTTTATTTGCTTTCACCGTTGTTTTGGCTTGATAAGAAGTTCAGTCAACAGCAGAGGAACAAATGATGTTGGTTTTGGCAGCAATAGCAAAATTCGTAACTCTTTGAAGCGTCCCCGCTGGGCGCACATGGTTTTAGAAAAGCCATCATAAAAGCTAGAATTCAACTTTTTTAACTTTACAAAGCGAGAAAAACGTTTCAAAAATTAAAGTATAGAATTTGGATTTTTACGCTGGCCGCAGCTAAAATTCTGAAAGTGTGAAATCTGTGAAAGTAAAAGCTGAAGCCGCTGAACCGAGTTGCTGAAAATTTTTAGCGAAGCCATAATTGCCATTTCCGAGCATTCAAACTAAAACCGTCGGCAGTGGTTTCAGCGCGGCGCTGCCGGAAACCACAGCAACCGCAGATTGGATAGACCCGGAAAAATTGCAGGGGTTCCCCCTTCAAGGGGTTCACATAGACTAAGTGATGTGTCACAAAACGACTACTTTTCCCCAAAACAACGCTGAAAAAACGTTCCGGCTCAAAACCGAACCGGGGACACGGGCTAACTAAACAAGTGGCATCTAGGCTGAAATCAAGCTCCATATTAAATCGGGAATAAAGGTAAAATGATGAAAATTATTAAAGCAATAAAAACACCGCGAGAATTATGGCGCCTCGCATTTTGGACTATCCGCTTTTTGAAAAGGCGAGAATCGATATCCCACCGCAGCTTGCGATCGCGTTCGGCAATGGCCCATCCATGGGGGCAATTTCGGTCCGCGCTGGCCCAATACTCGGTGTCTCGGTGGACATGGGAAATAGCATGAACGAATAAACCATAAAGCGTACTAAAATAAAATATACATTTGAAACCATTGGAGTACCCGAACTTTCAGGTATACCGGAAAAGATTGGATTCTAGAACCATTCGCGCGCGAAAATCTTGCTTTTTTTTCTCAAGCTGCAAGAGTCTGCACGAAAATACATAATTTTAGCGTGCTTAGCGCATCAAAATCTGTTCAAAACCACAGGGGCAGCATTATGGATAGGCCCGAATTTTTTTAGCAGGCAAAACTAGAACCAAATTTCTGCAAATAAACTCCGGAAGACCCGAAAAAGAAAGCCGATAAAGGCGAACGGTAAATACAGAAACAGAGAGGTAGGACAGGCCCAAAATGTTATAGCGTAGTTTAGGAAAGAATGGACTCAAACATATACAGTACGGCGTACGGCCTTAAGCAATTTGCTAAACCGTTATAAGCATAAAACCGGCGTATTTTTTTCGAACCTTTAAAATGCTTAATTTTGGTAAGGTGGTTTCCTGTTTTTTTATAAACGGGAAAAGCTGAGCATTTGGTGTAGAATTTGAATTTGATAAATTTTTGAGGTCTAAAAACAATGAATTTTGGAGGATACAATAGTTCTAAATCCAGACAGCATTCAAAAATCTCCACTAGACACCGGAAAGCTGATCCGTCATGTTCGACAAGTACGAATTCCAATAATGCTGACATGCCTGTCCTTTTTGCAGGTCTAGGAATTTCAGCCAACGACTACAGGACAATCCTCTTTACGTCCCTCCCACTCAAAAAAGGCCAGCGCGTTCCGTTATTCCACTAATTGGCGCTGGCCAACTCGGAAATTCGGTTGTTCGATTTTGGGTCGACGATGAGCTCGTCGGCGGCGCCGCGGAATTTGCGGAACCACAGTAAAAACACAGAAATGTGCCCCCGGATTGTGTCCGTAATTGGGTGCACGGCGGAATAACCGCCGAATTCCGTCGCCATACATCGCTGGCCATTTTTTCTAGGGGTATACTAGGGCAATTTTCAGCGATTGTCCGGTGGCAGGTATGTGGATTGTACCTCACTGGAAAAGGGGAAAGCATGATATAACGGCAATTATTCAAAATTTAAAATTTATTACGGTGGTGCGGTAAAAAGCAGTATCTTAGGATCCTGTAATCTGAATGAAAAACGTTTTTGTTTTTAGTAAGTTAAAAACTAAAAACGTTTTTATTTTTTTGAAATTTAGACCCTAAGAGCTGCAATACGAAAACGAAATTTATATCTTTCAAGGCCAATGGCGGTACGCCATGTTGACCTCGAAACTTCATAAAAATTGTCGTAAATGTATCACAAAATATATTGCCTATATTGCAAAGAAGATTACGGCAAAAAGGTCGTTTTCTAGCGTTCTGCCTTGAAGGCAAAAGCAAGCGAACGGTTCGGGAATGCGTCGACCGGCTCTGACCAGCGAAACACCGGCTCCAGTGTAGAAACGATCGCTCAGGCCCGGATGGTCGACGCCGTTCCCCTCCCTGTTCAGCATCATCACGCACCAATATTTGCATAAGTTGTGTCTAAAGGGACTCGGAAGATGCCGACTCAAGAAAGAGCCACTAAACAAGAACACAAACACCAAAATCACTAAACGGGATGCGGGTTCGGGCAGCGTGGAAATTGATGACTGATGTATCACTACTGGTAGGCACCTTTTGCTAACATCAATTTTTAACAAGGATTATGTTAATCTAATAAAATCGCAATACAATCGGCAGGTTATCACAAAAAGTAAAAATGCCTAAAGTTCATTGTAATTGGTTATTGCGATTGGAATATCTGGAAACTGTCGGAACTTGTTTTCTTATGTTCTAGGCTAAGCAATCGAGGAAGAAATCCAGTTATAAGGAAATTTCAGGGAAAAACATTAAAAAATACGCCGAATCTTATTAAGATCCATCAGCTGCATACAAATCTTTGGAAGATTAGATGTGAATTGTTTCAAGTTACCTAAATCATTTTCTGGGATTTCTCCTGGTGTTACTTTAGAATATTGAACCTATAGCTTCAGTTAACTCGTCGTCCTCATTTTCAGGTTGTTCTCATCCTCCGGCCCCGTTCTTCGACCCACATAATTTTTCCTAAACAACGCTCTAGTCCAAAAAGTCTCTTCCACTTCTCAAGTTACCAGACAAAAATAACCCGAGGCACATTATTCCCACGCCGACAACAGAGCGGTCAAAAGTACACTATAGGGCAAAACGCTAATCCAGCTGGCCAGACAGAAAAATCCATTAGAGTAAAAAAATCCGAAAAACTTTCTCACCTGAAATTTTGGCCTTTTGACAGTACGCGGGTATATATTTAATTACTATTTGATCGAAATTTTATTTGACCATTTAAATTAAAAAATCCATGCAACGTGAGTTTTCAGAAAAATCGTAAGAGGTTTTTAAAGTCCTTTCAGCTCTTCGCCTCATTTCTGAACGCAATTCGTTTCCCACTGCCATGGCCGTCGGCCATTTTTACCCCAAAATAGCCCCATTCACGCCCCGCGGCTCGACAACAACCCCAACAACGCACGTTTTCTCCCCTCCAGAAACCCGGACGCTGGCAAACGTTTACCCGTTCAATTTATTTAGCTCGGTTGGGCCTTGTTTTTCTAAAGGCAGATTTTCTAAAGGCGAACCCTGCACTTTTTTCTAGTTTTATGGCATTTTGTGAATGAATTCTGCTACGTGGCTTCTGAAAAGACGGAGAACAAACCTCAAAATTTCTATTTTTTCCAATAGTGGCCCCAGAGGAAGTCCATAGCTTGAAAAACACTGAAACGGTAGGATCAACTTAAGGACGACGTGACCAAAAATTTACCGCTCTAATCACTCACTCTCTCTCTCTCGCTCTCTCGCGCTCTTTTTCTGCTCTCTCTCTCTCTCTCTCTCTCTCTCTCTCTCTCTCTCCTTTTCTGCTCTCTCTCTCTCTCACTCGCTCTCTCGCTCTCCTTTTCTGCTCTCTCTCTCTCTCTCTCTCTCTCTCTCTCTCTCTCTCTCTCTCTCTCTCTCTCTCTCTCTCTCTCTCTCTCTCTTGCTCTCTCTCCCTCTGTGTCTCTGTCTCTCTCTCGCTCAATCTTTCTCTCGCATGCTCTCTCTCTCGGTGTCTCTCTGGTTCGCTCTCCCGCATTTGTATTCATGCTCAAGTAAGAGCACAACCCATTGGCCATTGATTCTAAACTTACAGATAAATAAAATTTAGTCCAGTAGATTAAAAAAATCCCAAGGCCTTTGCCAAGGTCCGTTAAGCCGATGCTGAACTGATCTACACGTTTCACGCTTGCGTCTGTTGTAGTGCCTCGTAGTGCCCAGGAGCACCAGGTAAATACATTTAGTTGGCAGCACAAATTCCACCAGTAGATTTAAAATATTGCAGAGCAAATTTTATGGCGTCGGGTTTTACATTTTTAATACCATTCCACTCTTTTTTACTTTTTAAAATCCCGTCCATTGTACTGCCCCGTAGTGACCAACAAGTGGTTCTGGTGGTGGAGGTGGTTCTCCCGGGTCACCTCTTCCTCCTCCTCCTCCTCCTCCTCGCTCTTCTGGTGGTGGCCGGTGCGTTGGGCCCAGCCAGACAGGGCCAGGCTATCGATTGTGAAACAGGAGGGTGGGGCCCAGGGGGGCCCAGGACCCCTGTGGGGCTCTGCTATGCAAAAATGGGGTGGCCGCTGTAGAGATGGAGGGCGGGGAGAAACACGCGAAAAACCGCGCAGAAAAGGGCCCCCGGGCCCTTCTCTGGGCCCTCTCAAATTCCCAGACTATCTACGTCTTTTCTAAAATCCTCCAAATTCTGCCCGGGCCCTCGGCGGGCCCTCTGGGGCCTCGATTTTGGCCCTGTCTCTCGGGGTCCTTTCCTGGGCCCCTCTCCTTTCGGCCACTGGGCCCTCTCTGGGCCCGCTCTGGGCCCTTGTTGGGATATGCTGCGTGCTCACCCCAACCCAAAGCCTCCCGGTCTAATATTCCCCCCTGGCTGGACTGGGCCACTCTAGCCTAGGACCCACCACCAGTGGATCGCATTCCGTTACCCTGGGGCCCCTTGGATGGGTTATGGGCCCTTGCCTAATTGCTTTTTCTCAGGCATTATTTTTCCCTTCATTTTGTGCGCTGTTTTGAAGGGTTTTTGACGATTTTGAGGGCAGTTTTATTTCAGCGGACCAGTCTATAATCCCGAAATTTTGAATAAATTTTTGAAATAAGCTAGCCAACGATTTTTTTGTAATTTTTTTAAGGCGAGTGGGGTATAATGAATAACAGGATTAAAGCTAGAAAACTAAATTAATAGAACTTCTGTCTCGCCGCTTTTGAACAGGTTTGTAAAAGCAGGGTTAAATTTAATGAGCATAATTTACATGCAGTTTTGTAGCGCTTCGGCAGTGGTACCTTAAAAAATATTATCGGTGCATTGGGCTTTCTGAAAGCCTAGTTTTACCTTGGTTACTACTTTAACAAGCGGAAAAATCTCCGAGCTGCAGATGTGGCTTCCGCTGGAAAGCTTGCATATTTTTCACGGATAAGATTTACCTGAAAGCGCAGATGATCAAAATCTCGGCTCGCGAAAATCCGCTTTCTTAAGAGTTTTTATAGTTACAAGGGTTTTCACATGTTGTTAAACTAGTTTAATACTTTGAAGAAAACCCGCAAAAAAATTGCAACATTTCGAGATCCAAATAACCCCTAGGTTTTTCCATTCACTTTCATCCCATTCACGAACCTCTTTTTCAAGACCAGACGCGCTGCCCAAAGCCATCAATTTTTATTGGCTGTTCAAAGCCGGAGCTTTGCAGTTTCCGATGCCCCTTTAGTTGCAGAAATTTCGGAGATCCAGGCAGCAGCGGCTAAATAAAAATACCTAGCAAACACATTTTCACCTGTTGAGGAGATTACCAATTTCCGTTTTTGAGTGGAGTGTCTCCACAAAAACGTGGTGGAAAAACAGCTGAGAATTTTGAAACCTGCTTCTGATACCTTACGCATTTAAAAAAACGTTTAAAGCTACAAACTACAAACTTCAGACTGGCCTTTATTTCACGCTGACTTGCTCACACTTGCTCATAAAATTCTTAGAAGCAAAAACGCCATTATTTTCGGCAACTACAACCTGCCAGCTACAAGCTACAAGCTTTCATTTTTTGCGTTCCAAGTATTTACAAGTGTTGCCTAATTTCCTCTACTCGATAAAATTTCCAAATGCAGTATCCTGCCGTTTACGATAATAGGTTTTCATTGCATACGCAGCGATCGAGAGGGCGCCCCCACCCGGAAATTTGAGGCTTCAAAAAAATAGAATTGGAGGAGCCCCGGGTGGAGATCCGTCATAACAACCTAATCCAACGACCCGAAGAAGGAAGGGAGGCTGTCTAGCAGATGGCCAGTGGGCTTCCCGTATTCCATTTTCAAGGGGGTATTTGGGTATTATTTCCATTTTGGCACGTAACCTAAAACTGAAAATTTGAATTTCTCCCTCTTTCTCTGTCTCTTTCTCTCTCGCTGGCTGGCTGCCTCTCTCTCTCTCTCTCTCTCTCTCTCTCTCTCTCTCTCTAGCTCCCCTGACTCTCTTTCTTTCTCTCTCACTTCCTCGCACGTTCACACTACCTCTCTGTCTCTCTCTCCCTCCCTCGCTCGGTATTTCTCTCTCACTCTCTCTCTCATTCTCTCTGTCTCTCGCTCTAGCTAGCTTTCTCTCTTTTTTTCTGCTGTCGCTTGACCGCTTTTTCATGTCCATTTTCGGGCTAGCAAGGCCACAGGGATGAGACCTCGTCTTGTGCCAGAAGACATGGCTCATTTCAGAAAAGGAGAATGGCCCGAAGGAGACATTTTGACGGCCTCGGGGGTCCATTCGTTCCCGACCGCCCTCATTTTCTAGCCTCGCGGGGTGGTCGGGCAAATTTTCTTGGCGCTTGGCCAAGGCATTTCTCCAGACGAATTTTTGAGCTTTTCCTCAAATAATTTCTGCTAGCTTGCTAAGAACATATACGTAATTTGAGTTTTCTAACGACCGGCCGCTATTTCTAATTTATTCCCGCTATTCCCAAAGTCCCTGCCGGACCCAGACTCTTTTTCCAAAAACAATATTTGCTAGTCTGCTTCCGGCTTCAAAAGCTGGTTAGCCCAGCACCAAAAATCCACACTTCCGCAACAATCTCTGCTAGCCTGCCCTTGTCGGATGTTTTAGTGATGATTTTGGAGCGTTTCTCAAGGTTCTAAAGAATCTCCGCTAGCCTGCCTAGGATCACAAACTATCGAAACGAATTCTAGTCAATTTAGCATTTCTGCTTCCCAAAGGAACCCTGCTAGCTTGCCGGAAATCCGTTGCAGTGCTGATCCAAATTTCTTTCGAGTTGCCACGTCACGTCCCCAGGAATCCGTGCTGGCTTGCCACGGTTTTGAATAACATCAATATGTGTGCATTGAATCGCAAAAATCCCTGCTAGCCTGTCGTTACTCCAACTTTGGTTTCCTAAAAACCCCTGTTAGCTTGCCGTTGCTCCGATTTCTTCGAATTCCGAGCCACTCCTATTAACGCCTACAAAATCATACCCCCTAAATTTTCTGCTCCTTTTGTTTGGATATTGGGTTGTTGCGGATGTGGGCAGCCTGGATGTGTGTAGCCGAAAAGAGGGCTAATTTTCGGGGAAGGAGAAACCGCAGAAGCAGAAGGGGATTCCCCTAGCCCTTTTTGGGATGCACGAGCTGTGGTCGGCCCGCTAATTTGTCCAAGCAGAAGAAGAAGGCATCTAGGGGCCAGGGAGGAGGAGAAGCTTCATCCATTGTCCACTTTCTGGCAAGGCATACGCTTATTTTGGGTTTTTGGGCCTTCTTGGGATGATCTTAACGGGGCCAGGAAGATAGAGAGAGAGAGAGCTTAGGTGACAGAGAGGGAGAGAGAGAGAGGGAGTGGGAGAGAGAGAGCGAGAGAGAGAGAGAGGAGGAGAGAGAGAGAGGTTAGCTAGTTTTCTCCGCTATTTTATGTGGACCCTCCCTTTCCGACTGCTTAAGTGTTATCAGGCTCCAAAACCGACCCTTTCCATCGGCTAGGTCTCGACAGTTTGACGCCGCTAGAACAGGCGTCCGCACAGATTGCTAGCACCTAAAAATAAAAAATAAACCTAAAAAAGCACGCAAAAGATCTTTCGCGGGTGCGTTATTTGGGATGGCGCGTAGCTGTCGAGACCTAGTCGACGGAAGGGTCGATTCTGGAGCTTCTTAATTCTTTTTGTGCAATTAAATCCTTTTTACATAGCGTAAGCGGTTGACTTTTTGCCAATTCCAGCTGAGGTCTGACCTACACGTGTCGTTCTAACAACTTTAAATACCGCCAGGATCAAGCGCAAATCAGGACCCAAAGATTCTCACCCCTTGGCCCATCTCTACGCCAGAGCCCAGACCCCATAAATAAATGAATTTGGGTGTGGTGGAGCGGCCTGAATCCCCGGCAGCTCGAGTTTCTCTGGCCACTGGGCCCTGGGCCCCCGTATGGCCCATCCTGGCCCCAAAAAGACCTGATCCACCCACCCACCCAAATTCCTATTGCACGGCAATTCCCATCAGTCGGTTCGGGTTACCCCCTCGATTCTCACACACACATTGCACACGGCCCGAAAACGTCTTTTGGCATTCCCGCGTAGGCATTGGTAATCGACGACCGGGTGGAGTTTGGGGCCACCGACGGTTGGACCCGGTGGGCCCGCGGATCCTTAGAGCGAGCAGAAAAACGACCCGAATTTTTGATGCCAGTGGGTCTGGCTTCAGAGGGATCTTTTTCAGGGGACCGATTGGGCCAATTTGCCTGATTTCGATCCGTCTAATTTTACCTATTAGTCCGAGAACTACTCCATTCCGAAATTCTGAATTTCCGGAAAGCCACTTTAAACGATCCTGCCGTCTTGCCAAAAGCTTGAAACTGCGTAAATTTCCCCCTCTCCCTCTCGCTCTCTCACACTCTCTCTTGCTCTGTCTCACACATACTCTCTCTCGCTCACTCTCTCTCCATGTCTCTCTCACAGACACACTCTCTCTCTCGTAATGCATCAACGTTCAAAGAACCACATCCCCGAAATTACCCTTTCCTCGCCCATTTACCTCATGCTACGTACAGCTCCAATTTACGGTCCTCAAGCCTCGTTAAATTTGTCGTAATTTGTTGCTGCCAGTAGCCTTTTGCTTGACGTTTTCCGACTTCCAGCCTGCCCTCCGTTCTTTGACGAATTAGGGCCCACCGGGCCTCCCAATCATTGTGTTGCCATTTCGTGGTGGGACCCCCAGTCTTTTTCTCTCTCCAAATTTGTTTCCTGGTTTCTTCCGGGACGGATTAACGAACGGGCTGGGTGGTTTTTGAAACGAGAGAAAACGAGAGAGACAGAGTGAGAGAGAGAGAGCCAGAGTGAGCAAGCGAGAGAGCGAGAGGGAGAGAGAGAAGATTTTGCGATAATCCATAATCCATTTTCACTTTTTACGGGAACCCTTTGGGGTAAATGCTCAGATCTTACCTGGATCATCACTACAATCTGCGAGTAGGTCCGCCCGATGGTGGAATTTCGATAAAATCATTGGCCTTCGAGGTGATCGAAAATTTGTAGCTTTTAGTTCCAGCTAAATTCGGTTAACGTGTTTTGCTGTCTGAATTTTTGCTGAATTTGCAATGTTCGAGGCTGAGTTGAGCGTTCGATCAGGCAACTTTCGTAGCTTGTAGGCCTATGTTGGAGGGGCCAAATTCTGGCACACACACAAATTTTTTGTCAATTTAATAATCATACTTTATAACCTAAAAGGTATGTTATATTTGATTGTTTTTACATGTGCTCCTGCTGCTCCTAGTGATTCCTGCTTGCTGAATTTTGTCTTGGCCAGGCTATGACATAATTGATGGATATACTAGAATTCGGTGATTCCTACGTAACTATGCATTTTGACCTACAAATCCCGACTCGATCCCGACGCGAAGTATGATGTTATCTTCACCGTACCTTTAGGAATTCGTTTCAATGTTTTGAATCCCCTTGCTCGATCTGCGAATTTCGGCGCGCTCCACTGAATTTCTATACGTCCAGCGAACAAAGTTGAACCCTATTTTATTCAGTAGGTTTTTCTTGCCTTTGTTGAGCTAAAAATAGGTGCTCTGGGGATCAGGGATTATTTTTCCGAGAATTTGTGACCAGTCTATTTTTGAGATTCCATTTAAACCTGTGCCTTTTCAAAAATGCATGAAAATATTTTTTAATGCTTATAAATGAATTTTAATGGCGTAGCAGACTTTTGCAGACTTTTTCTGCCTTCAAAGAACAAAATTCATGAAAAAAATAGAAGCCAAAAAATATTACGTTTCGGCTTTTTTTGAAAATGCATTTTTCTGCTATTTTTGGAACCGACAATTCGAATTATTGTTGCCTGATCCGAAAAAGTTGCGATTTTTCATCGAGAATCGCTCGCTTATGGCGCAGCGCTCTCTTCATTTTTTGAAACCCGAAAACGTTTCAAAAATGGCGAGCAAAAGCCGGACGAGCCGGAGGAGTTCCCCCTCGAAAAAAACTTTTGGCCTCCAGGGATGCCTCTTCCAAGGGTTAGGGCAGAAATGAGGGATGGCTTCTGCCCTCCTGACATGCCCCACGGGCTACATACCTGTCCCCAGGGGATTCCCCCTCCCTTCTGTGGCCCTTTAAAAGATGCCCAATCTCTCTTCAGTTTTTGTGCAGAGGCTCTTGCTCTCTCTCTCACTCCCTCACTCTCTCTCTCTCTCTCTCTCTCTCTCTCGCGAAGGTAGAAGATAGAAGACCAGCTAGGATACTCGAGAAAGCTCATTCTCCGCTTCTCCTATCCTAGAAAGCCGTTTAGGGAGAAGCCGATTCTAAGAATATTCTCTTTTTTGTCTAATTCTCTGACAAGTCAGAGACAGAGAGCGAGAGAGCGAGAGAGAGAGTGAAACAGAGCGAGATAGAGAGATAGATACACTCTTTTAGGATTCTATTAATATCCCACTTGAATCGGCGATCCTTTATGTCTATTTTGAAGGGTACGCCGCTTTGTCCCGGCTTGTCGTTCTAAAATGATCCCTTCCCTACCCCCCTCCTCTCCCCAGCCTTCGACGTCGCCTTGGTGTTCATGGAGATTATGATGGAAGACACCGCGCGTCTCAACGCTTAGACGTTGCCAACAATTTCCATTTCAATTCGCCATTCTCAGATTTGTACAGCTTTGGAAGGTTTTATTGTCAGTTGTTTAATGTTTTGGTCTTTAATAGGGTAAGACTCTTCCCCTCGTCTTGTACTCCACATTTCCAGTTCTGTTCTGTAATTCTGTATTCGCTAGAAACCGGAATTTGTAAGAAAAACTCAATCGGCTGTTCTAGTGCCTTAAATAGAGGCAGACGTTATGTGAGCACGGGTGAATTTTTAGCGGCTTTTTATCAGAATTTTTTTGAAGATCAGGGGCCCACTCCACTTCTCATTAATGCGCCGAGCTGGCATCTTACAGGCTTTAGAATTTTTAAGGGGAAACGCACCGCAAATCTGAGTTTCCTATGCAAATCCGCAGACTCGTGCTCCTATGGAAGCCGGAAACGGGGCATCAAGGACAAGAATAAGAAAGAAATAAAGAAAATATTTCTATTATTGAATGAAATTAATGAATAGGATGTATAGTATAGACGATAGTCTCCCGGAAATTCCAATCTTACTCATTTGACTACCTCATGCTCCATGCCACTAATTTGGCTTTCATTTCGACAGCATCTTCTCACCCCGTTCCATCCGTTTTTCTCATGATCCCATCATCCATAGCCCATGCAAGCATGCCCCATCCCGGCGGCAGACCTATTGAAATTCAATTCCCAAGTTGACATCCGGCGCCATCGCCATTCTTCCCATTTTCTTGTTTCCTCCCCTTACGATGGGTAGGTTTTTCGTCTGCTTCTCTCTCTCTCTCGCTCTCTCTCCCTCTCGCTCTTTCTCACTCTCTCCCTCTCTTTCTCACTCTCTCTCTCTCTCTCTCTCTCTCTCTCTCTCTCTCTCTCTCGCTGTCTCTCTCCCTCCTGCCCCACAGGGCCCAATGAATAAATTTGTTGCTGGCTGGCTGTGTGTGTGCCCGAGAAAGGGGCGTCTTTTAGCAAACGGGGGAGTACTCCTTCCCGTCCTCTCCTGCTCCCGGCCATTTTTTAAGCATTCACCCGACCGGACTCTCCCCCTTACGGCAAGCCCCCTACACTTGGAAATTGCCCTTTTGAATTGTTGAGCAAATTGGACTTGTTGGGACGCATTTTCGCGTGATGAAATGGGTGGTGGTCAAGCGCCTTTGGAGATTAGGAGCTCTTGGAAAAGTTGTTTTTCGTAGCCTAAAGTTAGTGAGCACTCGATGTAAATTTTCAATTATTTCATGTTTTGCAAAATGGCGAAATCCGTGATTTCGGCATTACTATTCGTTCGATTGCTGATTGGAATTCTAAAGAAATTAAGCGCGAAACTAAAGCCTCTAAAATCAGCTACACTAGCCGAAAGTTTCTGGCTATAACTCTTTTGTTTTACATTATTGTAGGTTCAAATTAAAATTCTTAGTATATTTTTCGACGCTTTTTCGAATGGCGTTTCGAAAATCCCAATCCCGATTTTCTACTACTCAAAATGAACCTTATTTAATTTAATACGCTTCGCTACTCAGGCGTAAAGAGTTGCGTTTCGTAGCTAAGAACGTCTAATTTGTTTTCCTCATTATTCTCTTCAATTTTTGGCCAAAAATAAACCCCAGTCCCTCCCCCTTGGCCGTTGTCCTACCTAACCACATCATCAGCTGCAGCCAATTGGATTCCGTTGGGTTCGTGCTGCGTACTTTTTGCCACTCAGAACCCCCCTTCGAGGGCTATTCGCGTGCGCCCACACTACGAGCTTTTCCATTATATTTCCCCGTTTTCACCTGTGCCCTCATTAATCGGCGCGGAAATTTGATCGGGGCCAAGGTAGGGGCCGCGGAGTGAAAGGTTAGTATGCTTTCTAGTCTCCGCGGAAATGCCAATCGCGTATTCTGACTAGCTGGAGGTGTTTTCTTTCAATGTTTCAGGACCTTTAATAGCTTCTTTCGATGGTTTTATCGAACCTAGATTTTCTCACGGTTATTTTGGAGGCATTCTAGGTATCAAAAACCGTCTCGACGGACCGTCTCTCGTCTCACGCTCTCGCTATCTCACGCTCTATCTCGCTCCCTCTCTCTATCTCTCTCTTCCTCCCTCTCTCTCTCTCTCTCACTCACTCACTCTCCTCCCCCTCTCTCTCTATTTTTAAATTTTCATTAACGCTAAAAATAGGGTTTTTTTTCTACTACTCTTTTACTTTCTACCTTTCCTGGAACCAACAAACCCGACCTGGATTACCCACACCCCTGAAAAGTCACCGATTTTTTTTTGTAGAATTTCCTTCGGCTTACCGACACCTCTGTCATCCACCCATTCAAACTGTTTGTCACGAAAGCCCGGATTTTCCCGATTTTCACGAATATCCCCGCTTCGGCCGGGCTATTTTTAGCGCAAGCGTTCGAGAAGTGCTCCAGTTTCTTTGAGTTTTCCGAACACCAAAACGACAACGTTGAATCTTCTAGCAAGATGGCAACTTCTGTCGACTTTTTCCAAGCCGATACGCCATTTAGAAAAGATTTTTGAACATATTTTCCAGTTTAAGAATGTTGTCGTTTACAGCACTTTAAACCCATTCCTTTCCTTTTTACCTCTTTTTCTCGTCTGGAATTCGATGCTTTACTCTCTTTCTTCGCAATTTTGATTTTTTTAAACAACCAGGGTTGAAAACCCGCTACGCGGCTTTTCACCCCTGGCCTTTGCGCGGGGATCTTTAAAAGTTGGGCTTTGCATAATTCGGGCCAGAGTAGAGCGAGCCCTAAAAATAGCAAAAGCAACCGGCCGCGAGCGCGACAAAAGCCAAAATGAGGCTCCTAGCCCCTCGTATGCAAATTAGTCTATTTCCATATGTTTTTAAAAAGTTAAAATAAGGTATAAAACGAAATTTTAATAAAAATCTGATAAGCGTGCAGTAATCTACGCCCTCGACTACCCCTAACTACCCTATTTCTGGACCAAAGAATTCTTTCCCCTTCGAGTTATGGCTGGAACCCGGGTTTTTATGCAAAGTGTCTACACACACACAGACACTATTTTTTTATATATAGTAGGATTTCGATACCCTGGCGGCTAGGCTTATCAATTCAAAAAATTCCAAAATGTTAAACTTTCGTATATCGATTTTTGATGTTTTCCACGTTAAAAACAATTTTGTAAACTTGCTTCTTTGAAACCCTCAAAATTTCTGTGGTCTTAAACCCGTGCAATTATTAAATTTGACCCAATTAATCTCAACTAAGCTTTAATCTAAACTTCCAAGCTCAATTTTAGATTTTTCCAGCTTTTATCGAGGTTTTAATGCGTAAGCAATTTTTGGTATTGGCTTGGCAATGCGGTGCCACCTTTAGTTGTTTTGGCTGTTCGCATTGAATTCGAATTGGAATAACAATTTTGAAACACCTGATTTTCGAACCTCTAAAAATTCTCTTGATCTTCGTTCAATGTTTTGCACTTTTGCCATCAAATTTTAATAGTAAAAACAATGTTGAAAAACCCATTCTTTCCAGCTCTAAAAATGGCGTTTTAATTTAAACATATTAAATAGATTTTTTAAGATGTCCGATGCAGATTGTTGACGTTTTCCAATTTTTCTATTCAATTGTAATTACGAAAACAATGTCGAAACATGCTCTCCTTTTGCAGCGGCAGCAGTGGAGGGGACCAAAACGTCGGGTGTGGGAAGGAGAGGGAGAAGCCGACGACCCACGCATATCCATACACAACCATCCCCCCATCCACAGCCAATACACCATTGATTCCCGATCCCTCGACGATCATCATCGCCAAAGCTGCCTCCGCCTTTTTATTCCCGTTTTTGTTGCCCATTTTTGCGGAATATTCCGAGCTAGCAGCACACGACACGACGAAGACGGGCACGCCCCAGTGCGCACACCCACGCGCCGCGGTCAGTTTTTAAAATAATTTTGTAAGGGTTAGAAAACTGATTACGTCATGAAATTATTTAATTTATGGGGTAAGCTGCTGAGGTAAGCCGTGTAATTCACAATTTTTGCTCTTCTGTCTTCCATTGTCTGTCATAGTCCAAAAATTTGATTAGGCCATGAAATCGTAAATTCTTGCTTTTTTTGGTTCTTTGTTCATTTTGGTATTTTCGACATATTAAAGAAGATCCGCTTACGCCGTGAAATTATAGATTTTAGGCGCTAAATATTCTTTGTTTGACTGTTCGAGTTCGGTTCATTTGATAAGGTTTTTGCCATTAAAACATGGCGAATTAAGCTATTTAGGCCGACAAATCATGAGATATATATTTTTATTACAAATTAAAACTTCTTAATCATTGGGGTTTCCCCCCCCCCCCAATCCGGAAGACCGCACCCCCCCCCCCCCCCTTCGAGTTGAATCTGGGACATGACGCACAGACAGACAGACGAGGACAGACACCTCAAGAAAATTATTATAGTTGATTACAACGATTAGAAGGTATTTCTAACGGCGCTTTTGGCAATGAACGAACCAATTACGCTAGGAAATTACATAGGGTAGCTAAAAGTTTGTGTTCCGTACCCCTTTCAAAATTACGAAGTCTGACACCTTGTTTCCGTAGTTTTCCTTGTTTCTTCCATCTCTTTTTTTAGCACTTTTTTCCACTTATTTCGCTTTTTACCGACCCGTTGCTAGGTCCAAAACACATTGAAACGCTCCGGGTTTTTGGCGCTTTTTGGCACCACCCACCATAATTTGTAGCTTGTAGCTATACGGAATTTCTTCAGTGTTTTTGGGAAAAGCACGACGTGAGAAAGCAAAGGTTAATTTAATGACTTTTGGATACGACAGATAAAAAAATCACCGGATATCGCAAAGGTTCATTTTAGTGATCCGGCTCCCCGGCGATGCTCGGCGCGTCGAGCAGCGAGGAGGATGACGATGAGTTTATCGAGCAACATGATGTGAGTCTATCTCACTCTCACTCTCTCTCTTTCTTGACCGGGTAATTTGGGTAGTAACATAATTGTCGAGACCTAACCAATTGAAAGGGTCGATCTTCGGCTTTTCGGTCTCTTTAAAAATTCATAAAACTATATGCGCTTTCGCGAATCTTTGAACTCATGAAAATTCTGTTTTTCTTCCGCATTCCCCTCGATTCCGGAACCCCATTCTCCAGCCAGAATTTCCCGGCAAATTCTGACGCCCACTCTCTCTCTCTCTCTCTCTCTCTCTCTCTCACAGTCTCTTTGTATCATTCTCGCTGACTCGCTCTCGCCTTCTTTGTCCCCAGGATAGGAGCGTTGGCCGTTGTGGCGCAAGAAAAGTGGGAAACCAAATGCCAAAAAAGAGCTAGGCGAGGGGGATAAAAAGACGCCCAACTCTCGATGCAATTTGTGGCACCCTCTTCGGGAAGGGGCCCGACGAGGAGAAGGAGGCCAAACGCTGTGCTCCATCTAGGAGGGGGACACTTTTTAGGGGAACACCCAAGAATAGGGGGTCGAGAAAGAGTAGGAAAAAGGGACCGCCAGAGATAATTGCTAGCGCAACAGACCACTCACGTCATGGCCTAAGGGGGATCTAGCAGGGCTCATTGAGGAAACTCTACTAAAATCTGTGCTTGATGGGACAAACCAGCAGCGAGCCTTGAGGAAAGAGGGAAAAAGAGCTAAAACCATAGTTTTTAGAAGAAGAGAAGAGCAGGAGGATGGACAACTAGCAGCAGGAATCCTTTAGGAAACTCAGGGCCTCGGGTGCAAACTAGCAGAGATCTTTGGGGAGCAGGCCAGCAGCGACTCAGCGCGAGCAAAATCAATGAGCCGAGATCATTCAGGAAACCTGGGCTATGATTTTATTCTTTCAGCCTCGCGCCAAGAAGCCGGCCTTCCTCAGCGGGCCGACGATATCGCCCCGCTCCGCGTCGCCGGCCCCGTCGGACAGCGTGTCGCAATGTAATTCATTGAAGGTGAGCACCCCTTTTTAAAACCTGTATAAAATTCGATATGTTTTTTAGCAAATTTTTAAACGCCTAAAATACACAACTGTTCATCGTTAGCACTTCTCTCTCTCCCTCTCTCTCTTTCTCTCTAACTCTCTCTCTCCGCTCTCTCTCGCTGTCCTTCAAATCCATTAAAAATTCCTCAAATCAGAACGCCTCGACGTGGCGGCAGCCGGTAAGTGCGGGAAATCCAGCGGGTTGTGTGGTTATGATTTTTGGGTATTTTGGGCACTATTCGATTTGGCCGGCAATTATGTATTCCTCCACACTCGCCATTCCCTACCCCACACGTTTCTGGTAAATACGCTATCAGGCGTGAAGGGTAGACGCGAGCGGCCTCGTTGCGTGTTCGAGAGAGACAGAGACAGAGAGAAACAGAGAGAGAGAGAGAGAGAGAGAGAGAGAGAGAGAGAGAGACAGAGAGAGAGAGAGGGAGAAGCACGCAACGCATCCGCCACGCGCCCAAATCCGCGCTGGCATTTTCAGGCCAAACTTGGGGTTCATCTACAACCTCAAGGCTAGCATCCCAGCTTCCCAATTTTTTTTGTTTTGATTTACTTATTGTTTGATTTTCTGATTTGCCCGATTGGCTGTGCTCGGGGGCAGGGGTGGTGCTGGCGGGGATTGACGTTTTCCAGGATTCACTTAACCGCTGGCATAATTTGATCTTTTTCAGCGCGACAACTCCCAAGGCCCCAAACGGAATGATTCGATCGGGGCCCAGACACCGCAACGACAGGCAAGTCAGGGGGAAATGGGAAATCCGATTTTTTTTGGAAAAAACACACAAAGAATTGAACTTCGAGAACAGCACGTTGTATAGTGGAGCAGTTTAAGCGATTAAAAAATTAAAAAGGTGTCGGCAAGCTTAGAATTTTAGCATATTCCGGTGGTTATTTTTAAATTGAAAATTTAATCTTTTTGGTCTATCTAATAAAACTGAACAAAAATGGGAACTCAATATCTCGAAACTTCTATGTTCAAATTGAGAGATTTCATACTGTAAAAATTTGAGAATTTCGAAATTGATGGTGCTTTTGCGTTATCGGGGGGATTTTTCCAGCATCCAGTTTTTCTAATAAAATAGAGTTAACTGCTTTTCCATTATCCTTAAACCGACAAATTCCCAAATTTTTGGCTAAAACTACAAAAATATCGATTTTTGAAGACGAAAACGCCCGGTTTCCGACAAAATTCATTCTTTTAAATGTTTTTAGGAAGTTTTTCCAATTAATTAAAGTTAAATTTTGCCAAAAATGACATTTCCGGGCTGACAAAAAAATTATCCGCCCCCCCCCCCTTGATAATGTCAAAGTACCGTATTGCGATAAAACATTTTAGTTTTTTTTATAAGGCGTAATTTATTAGCGCAGTTTCACCATTTATTTCGAATTCGGGAAGCAAATTACCCACCCGCCGACAAGGGCACCTGTTGAAAAATTCATGGCGTGTCACGAGTGGGTGAGAGGCCCGCCGGAGAGCAATTCTTGGCATTTTTCCAAGTCTTGGGGACCGTTTTTTGAATAAATTGAAATAGCGGGTAGGGCTGGAAAGCTGATACGCCATGGGAAACCTGGAAAGGGAACTTTGGAAAATGGAAAATTGGTGTAGAACGGTTAAAAAATATTCTAAATCCAGTATTTTCAGACGCGAACAATATCAACAGCCTCTCGACCTGTCATGCAATCCTCTCAAGAAATATCCGATGAAGATGGGAATGCGGTAAGTTAGGAGTTAAAGACTACCAGAACGATGGAACGCGCACTGTCACCCCGAGGGTGCTGCCCCCAAGAACGCGCAAAGAGCGTCGTCATCAGTGATGTCCCGTTTTGGGCGAGGACCCTCTGGGGTTTGGGGCGCCTCTGACTCCCTTCCGTACTTGGCCCTGTGGTATAGTGGCTAGCGCGTCGGGTTGTGGAGCGAACCATCGCGGGTTCGACCCCCGCCCGGTGCGCAACTTTCTTGTTCTCAATGCAATTTCATCGTTCTGACGGTCTTTAAAACTGCGCCAGCAGTGATTCTCGAGGAAATTTGGATCGACTATAGCGAAAAATAATATAAAAAAGGGAAGCTGGCAGGGAGCATTGGGAAAACACATTTTTTTGATTTAACTGTAAGGTACGCAAGGGTACGCTAGACGAAATTGGGAATTTGGATAAATACGAAACCCTCGATTGATTAAGTTTACCATGAGGGGTGTCTGGAAGGGCAGACTCGCCGGGACCTTTCAGGAATCATGGCACCAATCGGCTGTCTAGGGAAACCTTTGCATTTAAAGCGAAAGTATGAAGTTACGCATGCAAGCGGAAGCCTTTGCGGAATTCTTAGTTAGTCGGTAAAATATTACAAATGATAGGCTCGCTAGCAGAGTTTCATGAGGATTTCGATGCCAAAACCCTAATTAAACGCGATTGCTTAATTCTCAGAGATTTCCAAGGGAGCCTATCAGCAAGTCTCACCTAAACATTATAATTTTAGGAAGAAATCCCCGTCAATCCAGGAGAAGAACATCTGTCGAGAGAAGAGCAGGAGCGGATACGGTATGATCAATTTTATCTCGTTTTAATACGACCTTTTCGGTATTGACGTTATCTACAAAATCTGCTTTCAGGGCTGAAAACGAGGAAGAGGAGCGAAAGCGGAAGCTTCAGCTCTACGTCCTGGTCTCCCGATGTGTCGCATACCACTTCAACGCCAAGCAGCCAACGGATATGGCGAGACGGCAGATGAAAGTTAATAAGCAGGAGCTGGCGCGCATTAAGGAGAGGTAGGCAAAAGTATGGAGCTTAAAAGAATGAGTACCGGCCATGAAAATTAGCAAAAAAAAAGGAAAGACTCCGCAAAATTCAGCTCTGCACCGTCCTGCCTGGATTCGCCCCTCTCCTTTTTTCATAGCATAATCGGATGGCTTTTTGCCAATTGTAGATGAGCCTTGCGCTAAAATGACAGTCCCGATCCCTTTAAAGAGACTAAAAAATCCAAAAAGCTGATGTTTTTCAGGTTCAACCAATTCCTGAAAGGCGAGACGCAAATCGTCGCTGATGAAGCCTTTACTAAAGCGATACAATCCTATTTTGAGGTTGGAAACTTCAAAATTTCGATGGTACTTTTGATTCAGGTCTTTCTGAAATCCGAACGGGTCAGCAAGGTCGTCATGGCGGGCGGATTCTCGCAGCACGACTTTCGGGAGGTGAGTCAGCCCACGACCTCGCTTTCTATCTCTCGTCCTATCTCTCTCTCTCTCTCTCTCTCTCTCTCTCTCTCATTCTCTTTATCTTAATCCTAATTTTGCAGGTCTTCCGATGCAACGTCGAAAAGCGTATCCGGAGCCTGCCGGATATAGACGGTCTCAGCAAGGATACCGTGCTCAACTCGTGGATGGCCAAATTTGACACGATCATCCGAGGAGACGAAGACGCGGCCAACCGACCGGCTAGGTATCATCCTTTAAGCGTGTATACCTTAGTTCTTGTCAATTTCACACCATGCCCATCCACCTGCTCGTTCCAAAATTTTCATTTTCCAACCCTGTTTAGACCATCGTTCCGCGGAAACATGTCGATCAGGTAAAGGCGAAGCCCAGAGCCTGAATCCCCTCGATTCATGCGAGTAAACAACCCTTTTTGAGAGTTGGCCCGTTTGCGAACCCCTTGATTGCTTGAAAAAACCTTGGGGGTTGGAGGAATGTGGTGAAATTGTCGAGGATTTTGCCTGACTTTTGAATGAGCTTACCAACCTGAAGGGGGCGTGCGAAAGCCTGCGCCTAGCGTTCGAGGGCGGGAGAGAAAGAGAGAGAGAGAGAGAAAGAGAGAGAGAGAGGGAGAGAGAGCGAGATAGAGAGAGAGAAAGAGAGAAAGAGAAACCAGACAAAAATAGCGAGAGAGCGAGAGAGACAGATAGAGAGAAAAACAATGAGCATTCACCATACCCTCCAACCCCGTATCAAATGTTTGCGCATCTTTCCGCCACCTCTACAGTATACCCCTCGCCCGCAATGTCGCCCCAAAAAACCGCATGTCTAATCTGCAACAACAAAAAGAGTCCTTCGAGTTTGTCCTCAAGAACCGGGTACGCTGAAAATTGTGTACGCAAGAATACGTGCGTACGTAAATGGATACCCAGAACCGTGTCCGAATGTCCGACTGGTCTTGTCCCGAATTGTCCAATGGTCCAAATGATTCACATAGAATGTGTGGTAATAATAATAATAGTATGCATCAGTTTTTCGATTGGCTTTTTTAACAAAGTATATGGTTTCTTAAAAACCCTTCAATTTTACATACCGTATCTAAAAATCCGTTTCTTTACAGCAGATTTGATTTTTGTTACTAAAATTGTAGCTGACGGTTCTTGAAATCGATTGAAATCAGTTAGCATTTAGTTAAAGCACGGAATTTTTGAAACCCTCAAGAAATTTAACATTTTCCAAGCACTAGAGAAACAACATTTCAATAATTTTTTCTCGTATAAAATCACCTTGCAAACGATGCTTTAATTTGTTTTTTTCAATTTGCAGATGTAGTCCTTGTTACTTATTTAAGCTAATTAACTTAATTCTATGTTTTCTGTCTCTAAATGTTTTTGATTCCGCCGCCTAATTCCTACAAATGCGTTAAAACTCTGATTTTTCCGTGTTAAGACTAAGTTGCTATTTTTGAAAATATACCTAGCTTTCGATAATTTTTAAGATCGATAGATCGGCGCTTCTAATCCCTCTGATTGATAAAAATGTATGCGCTTTAAAAAAAATTTGACAAACCTTTTGAAACTCTGAATTTTTCAGGGGCCGATTGCGAGGCGCCAACCAGGCAAATGCGGATATGATCCAGGGCAAGGAGCAACTGTTCGACATGTTCCAACAAGTGCTTACCGTCAAGAAGTTTGAGCACCAGATCATCTTCAACGCGCTGCAGGTGAGAAAATGGCATTGTAGGGATTCGGAAGGCTTATTTAAATTGGTATAAGACGGGTGGGTCGGCAAAAAGCAGGGCGTACCCAGATGGTTTTGCGCCGATTGTAGATGACGCTAGATACACGAACCTTGCTCATACCCTTAAAGGACTACCACCGCTGACTAGGTCTCGACAGCTACGCGCCAACCCGACGCACGTGTTTCACTGTTTTGAGGATAGTAGCTCGCTCGCCTCCCAGGCCAGTTAAACTACGACTTTCGCGTCCCCCCGCGCCTTTTGGAGTACCTTGTAGCTGTCGAGATCTAGCGGGCCGAAGTAGGTTGATTTCTCGACTTACTGATGTCGGAAAAATTCTGATTTGCTCCTTTAAAACGAAAAATGCGGTACTGTAGCTAGCTAAGCTAGTTCATTTTAGAATTTAGTTGTGTGAGAAATTCACTGCAAGTCAATCTCAGATCTAGCGAATTTTTAGCTCGACAATCTCGATGAACAAGCGGCAGCTATCCGAAGAGAAGTCACCACCCGGGAAGAGGCGCTGAAGGATTTGCATAAGGTAGAATCTAAAGATTTTTCGAAACAAAATTTTTAACAAATTCGATGCATGATATTTAAAAAGTTGAAGACTGGCTTTTTAAAACCTATCCTAAAAACTTCAGATGCGAAAAATGATGCCAAAATTCGTCGTCAAGGACATGGAGACGCTATACATTGATGAAGTAAGTCTCAGAAAAAACCTTTAACGCTTAAAAAAGGTGCAAAAAGGTTTACAATCCATTCGTTGGGATTTTAGTGCTAATTTTCAACGACTTGCAGGGCTAACGATGGTTTTTAAGGTCCGTCAATCGATCAATCTCCTCATCGCCAACCTTGAATCCGTCCCCGTCGCTCCGCGCGGCCAAAACGCCGGCAACAAGAAGCAGAACCGCTCCCGGTGAGTCGTGCGTAGCGTGTCGCGTCGCGTACACGAAATACCATAACCCGCTGACCTTTAGGTCGACAAATAAGAAGAAGTGAGTGACTATATACCAATAGTCTCAGTTGCCGATTCCCCGTAAGACCAATTCACCACCCGTGTTCTTTCCGCTCCTACCGACGTTTTTCGGGTTCTGTGGCGTTAGCGGGGGAGGAAAATGAGAATCTTCATTTTTCGCTTTTTACCTACAAAAAAAGTTATCGAAAGATTCGTAATTCTAAGCTAAGCCTAAGCTAAGCCTAAGTTAAGCCTAAGATAAGTCTAAGCTAAGTCTAAGCTAAGCCTAAGCTAAGCCTAAGCTAAGCCTAAGCTAAGCCTAAGCTAAGCCTAAGCTAAGCCTAAGCTAAGCCTAACCTAAGCCTAAGCTCGTTTTCCTCCCCCCGCTAACGCCACAGAACCCCCCAGTTTCTTATCCGTTTTTTGCTCCTATCCAGGGGATTTTTGGCACTTTGCCATGACACCCCCACTTTTACTACTACAGTACTACCCTAGCCCCGCCCACTTTTTTAATTCCTACACTAGCAAGTCAATTTTTTAAATTCACTGAAGATATTCACGAATTCACGAGTAGAAGACACTATTGGTTTTTGTAAAGTAAAATTGCAATTTTTAGATTTTTGAATTTTTTTTGAATTTTTTAAGTTAAAACAGAAAACCAACACAAATTTTACAATTTTTTTATATGTCAGATTTTAGTTACCGTAACCCCGTTAATTTAAAAAAACCTAACTATTAATTTCCATCCCTCCATTCCTAATTTCCTTAATTTTCCGATACTTTCCGTGACTCCGTTGCATGGTTTAATTTTATTCATATTATCGTTGAAACTCTTATTTTAAATTTTTTAAATCCCTATTCTAATTTTTGTGACCTTTCGGGGATATTTTTGGGTGATAATCTTTTTAGTTTTTTATTTTCATTTTTCCAAAATTTTTATTAAGTTTGTAAAGTTTGGTTTAATTAGTTAAAAACGTCAATTTTCAATTTTTAAGCTCAAATTTTCAGCTACCGAATTTTAATTTTTTCTTATGCATATAAGCACCTTTCAGTTGAGACCCATCACCACAATTTTTAGTTCGAATTTTAGGATGATCTTTTTTATGATTTTCTGCTGGGGTACTGTAGTTTTGTAGCTCTTTAGCTGTCGATTTTTCAATAATTTTAATTCGCGGAAAACTACAGTACTCGCTCCCGAAAAAATTTCGGAGTTCCCAAGCACCACAATGTCCACCACCTCAATACTAACCGCGTATGCAAGCCGCGAGGCGGTTCTCAAACCCGAATATGCAAATTTCTCCTCCGATGTACCTGCAAAAAAAATTCCCCCGTTTCTATTGACGCCAGGATATTGACGATTACGAGTTACGAAACTGTCTCTGCACCTTTAAAATGATAATTGCCGATAGGGAAAATCCCGACAGTCGGAATTTTCGTATTTCGGCATTTTGACCCTTCGGGATTTTGTATGTCGGGATTATGGCTATCGAGTTCTGGTCGTCGAGATTTTAGCTGTCGGCATTATCACCGAAATCCGAATCGTCAATAACCACAACTTCTCCCGCTTCCTCCCTCAAAACCCCGACCGTACACCCTAAATATACGATAGTCTTCTCTCCTCCTCCTTCCCCTTCTACCTCTACTCCTACCCGTCCAACACCAACTACCGTCCCTCCTCCTCCTCCTCCCCGTCCGCCCCTTCACGTCTCTATATTCCCATCAATTTCGTATTCCGTTTCAGGTCGCGCTCCATTGAGGATCTGTCGCTGTTTAACAGGTTTGACCCTACCCGAAATACCCACATTCAAATTCATCGAAACCCCCACCTCCACCCGTTTAAAGGGGTTGGGAAGGCAAGAATCCGTAGGACTGGGGCCGAAGCCTAAGCTAAGCCTAAGCTAAGCCTGAATCTAAGCTTTGCTTAGCCTATGCCAGGCTATAAGACTTCAGGATTCTTGCCTTCACGGTCCCTTTAAACCCTGAATCTCTTCTTTTACCGTACTCTCTCTCTCTCTCTCTCTCTCTCTCTCTCTCTCCATCCCCTCCTCACTAACATCACCGGTTTTTGAGTTCGTTTGCTCTGCTTTTTCTTTGCATCTCTGCTCCCTCTCTCTGCTCTCTCGCCACTCTCTCGATTCGTTCGTTTTTTGGCCGCTTCCTGTGTTCCGGGTCCTTGGTTCGTTTGCGCGTTTTTGAGTAGCTTGGGGGTGGCTGGATTGGCTAAAAATCATATAAATTTTGAATTTAATCACATTTAATTATATAAATATAAAACATTTAATTAATTATATAAATATCAAAACGTAAATTAAAAATTTTTATATCCAGCCACCCTAGAAAAATTCTAAAAATTGCTCTGACTAGAAACTTCCTTAAATTTCAAAAAGAAAGGATATTTTTGGCCTTAAGTGCTTTTATATTGTTCAAGCTTTAAAATCTAAATTATTAAAACTTCCCGCCCCTCCCCATTTTAAATTTCTTATTTTTTATTATTTTTGATTTTGCGCTGTCGGCTGGAACGGCTTGGTGATTCGCGTGCGTGCCGCGTGCGTGCGGACCCCGACCTTCGGGTGGTTCGGCTCGGCTTTATGTTCGAAAATTGTGAAATAGTTTAGATACGCAATATGCAAATTAGACAAATATCTGAATTTTACAACCTAGAAACCTTATATAATTTCTCAAAATTAACAATACGCTGATTTAGCAAGTGTGGAAATTATGCAAAAATCCAAATCATGGCTATTTTGCGCCCTAAAATAATTTAGATAATCCTCCAAATTCGAACCATGTCAATTTACGCAATTTTACGAATATGCAAATTAGCTAAATACGCAATTTACTATTTAAAGTATACCAAATTTGAATTGAATCGCGTGAAGCCTCGTGTACTGTACCATTT